>JAGSMP010000014.1:11200000-12400000 GCA_029286625.1 Parnassius orleans | reverse complement strand
GAAGAACTCAACAATTTGCAGCAAACATTTTCTTGAGAAGTATAAAAGAAAAAGAAGAATAAAAACAATTTTATTAAAAGGAGTCATTTCTACATTATTTGTACCAGTAAGAAAAAAATTGTTATAATAAGACTTCAAAAATTTAACTTTCAAAACTTTAGATAAATATAGAGACAGATTTTTATACATTATAAAACTGTAGTACATTAAAGATAAAAAAAAATTGAGACTTGCCTCTTTAAGCCATTATGAACCCAACTAAGTATCTATTTATCAACCAAAATAAATGTATAACCTTACTTAACCAACCGCACAGCCTAACGGTCACACTAGTACAATATTCATAGCATCACGCTATTTTCCCAAGGTTGAGCGGAGCTGGAACTTCAGATATTATTTCCCAAGTCACAATGATAAAACTTTTAGCGTAGTTAGGTAACTTTAGCGTATTTAGTAATGGTCCTGAAGCGCCACTAGACGCCCGCGCATGAGACACGATAGTATAAATTCTATAGTATTTGATACAATGCTCGATGCCCCATTCATGCTTGATGGCCGACGACTTTGTGCCGAGGGCTTAAATAGCGTGGTTTATCCCCTACAGCGTTAGTTGTAGAGAAGAGGAACTCGTGGTTAAGTAATAGCTGCGCGGATCAATAGATCTGCGAGATTAAGTTGCACTTGCCGCGGTCAGTCCATGAATGAGTGACCATTTTCTTAACATACCGAGATTGAGACAATAGATAGTGCATCTGTATCCTCAGACACTTGGTGCACTTTACTGTTAATAATAAGTTTATTATAGTATAAGTATAAAGTATATAAGTATATTTAAGAAACAGAACGCAAAAAGTTGTCATTAACAGTATGATTTAAAGCCTAAAGAGTCACTGCGACAAAAATTTAAGGAAATTAATATATTAACTTTGGCCTCTCAATACGTTTATGAAAATGTAATGTACGTACAAAAAATAAAAGTAGTTTTACAAAATAAGTGATATTCATTCTGTAAATACTAGAACACAAGCTAGTAATACCAGTTACTCGACTCCATCGAGTCAGTAATTCATTCTTGGGGCGATGTATACGCTTACAACAAAATCCTAGAAAATATGCAAAATTTGACCTGCTCAAAGTTCAAAAACTTTATTCAACAAAGTTTGTATAAAAAGGGTTATTATAATATTAAGGAATTTATGGATGATAATAACCCCTGCGAATAAGGTGATCGCTACCAAGCTATTTCTAATTTGTTTTGTGTTGTTAATTGTGTAACATACATGATTGTAAGCTGTTATTTAAAAAAAGTCCCGCTGGGTTTCTTGCTGGTTCTTCCCAGGACAGAGGTTTTTTTTCGAACCAGTGGTAATTAAACAAAACAGTGACTTTCAATAAGTATTATTTATAATCTATATTGAATAAAAAAGTTTCTGTTTCTGTTTCTGTTTATTATTACTTTATACTTTTCAGGGACAGATGAACGAATATAAACATGAAGCATAATGAAGCGTCATAAACATATTGGCCTTTAAACAGAACAATATTATTTAACTGATTCCTACAAGTTTCCGTACTTAAATTATTAAGTTTAAATTTATATTTAAGTCGAATCTTAAAATAAACTTCTAGAATGTATTTAATTATTAATTATTAAATTTTTGTCAAAAGTCATACTTATATGAAAAATAAAGCAATCATTATGTACTCCGTGTCCCCGTGTTTTATTTCCCTATCAAAACATTTTATAAAATATATAAAATATAAATAGGTATATAATTAGTTAAGTATCTACCTATTTATATTAACTATATGTCAAAAAATAAATTCCCGGGAAACTGCCCACGGCAGTAAATATTTTTCTCCAAAGATCATAGCTCGAAAATACAATGTTCCGATCTGATTCTTGGGGTGTTTTTTAAGTTTATCGGTAAAATCACCTGGGATTTTATACATTTGAATTAAAATCCAACAAAAGGCAGGTAGGTTCAGCTTATTCCCAGGAACATGTAATATGAATATTTTTTAATTATTTTAGAACTATCATAGTAAAATTCAATGAAATTTTGAAGTTATTCAATTTCGTGCACTTAACAATTTTTTTAAATGTTTTTACCGCTTCCTTAACAATCATTTTTCGATAGTCCTTGTAAGTAAAATGTACATCACTAGCTAATGCACACAATGACAAATCAAAATTAGTCACGCGTTTTCGGACTGTCAGGTCGTCTATACGCCAGTATATTCTAAGTCTATGGACATTACTTTACAAGACATGACATCTTTAATCTATAGTGATTTCGTTCGCAATGTTAGCAACAATCGAAATCGATATACTTGTTTTTGTGTAGTTATTTTTTTTTAACTTTATTATAAGTCTAAAAATATAAAGAAAATAGTATTAGACTTATTATTATTCGAACGATCAAGTAAATTGTTTTCTAAATCAAGTGATGATGATTATTATATTACATAGCAAATATTCGTTTCGCAAACTTTAAAAACTAGTAGTTAGGAAGGTATGAATACTAAGTCTTGACAGACACACGGTACATGAGCGAGTTGGATAAAATTGTATTCGTTTATATATATACAAAACTAATCCATTTTAAAACCAGTGATAGGTAAAACTATCACTGGTTTTTAAAGTTATATAAAAACTAAAATTATATAAACATTAATTTTCTAAGTTAAATTTTAGGTAATTAAAGTAGTAATAAATAAAGTCTTATCTTTATTATAATATTCACTGTAGCAGCCAGGCTAATCAACCCTAAACGGTAGTAAATAATGTTACCCTGGTGCTACCATAACGCAAAAGGTGAAGGTCTGAAAAAAACATTTATTTACAAATTACCCCCGGCTACTGAGATACTGCGGACTGCATATCGATGCGAGATAATTTGACGTATATATTTAACGTTCTAATATAGAAACAAGAAACAGCCGCAAATATCATCAGCGCCGCATCATCTTCACACGCCGGCTATCTTCATGAATCCGTCGACCATTTTCGAGCCGTTTCTTCAACGCCGCAGCTTCGCTTCTTCTTGCTGTTCCGGAGATGTGTCCCACGCCGCCGCCGCTCGCCGATTACGCGCGCGCGTTTTTTTGCGCCCAATGCAAAAGGCACCCTCCGGAAGCGGGGGAGGGAGGTGGTGAATGCTCTAAGCATACCACGCAGCCGGCTGCGTGGTTATGTGGGACTCACTGACTAACCTAGATAACCTCAGTGCCTACCCACTAAACACCACCTTGGGACTGCCGAGTCGGACGCGACCCTCTTTAGGGAAAAGAGGGCGCAGGCGGTGAGTTGCCGCTGAGAGACTTGCCTAATAAGGCATATTAAATATTGGAAGAAGAAGGCTTTGCCTGAGCCGCCAAGAGGCAGTCCAGGTCGGCCAGCTTGTTGGGGGTCCGAGGCGTTTCTCGGTCTGCGGACTCGATAGCGAGAGGAAGTGGGGCTGCATAGGAAGCTGCCTCACGAATGAAATGATTGGGTGGGACTCTGAAGCTTTGAAGAAGTTTTCAGAGAGTTTTTTAAGAAATTGCTGGATTGTGGGGGCTCTAAGTCTCGGTGGAGGTCGGCGTTACGGACGTACCAGGGTGCGTTCGTAGCCCGACGACAAAAGGTTTTGAACAACGAAGTTTGTTCAGGGTTTTGGGCTTAGCGTGAGCAAAAATGGGGGCCGCGTAAGACATTACGGGTCGTATACAAACCTTATAAAGGGTCCGTTTATTACGGAGGGACATTTTACTGTGTCGGCCCAACATACTGTTGAGCCTACCCAGATAAAACCGTGCGTTACGAGTTACTCTCTTGACATGGGGCTCGAAAGTGAGCCTCGTGTCAAGGGTGACACCTAAGTATTTAGCGGACGTATGCCAGGGGACCGGGGTCCCTAACATACGGATTGGCGGAATAGTATTGGAGCGGCGTTGTTTATGTTCGAAGTGAACGGCGGAGCTCTTCTCCGGGTTCACATCGATACGCCATTTTTGGAACCAAGCTCGTAAGTCATTAACTGACTTTTGGATCTTGTTCCGTATAAAGGGTAGGGACGTGCCTTTGCAGTAGAGGGCAGTGTCGTCTGCAAAGAGGGAGATCTGGACACCATTCGACGGTATGGGAATGTCGTTGGTGTACAGGATATATAGAAGAGGGGCAAGTACCGAGCCCTGAGGGACACCGGCTTTGATTGGACGCGAAGAGGAGAGCGTGCCTTCGTGTCTGTAGCGGAAGGTACGGTCTTTCAAGTAGGAGGCCACGAGACGAACAAGACGATCAGGGAGACCTGTATTATGTAGTTTGTAGATAAGGCCTTCGTGCCAGACTCTATCAAACGCTTTCGCTATGTCAAAGAAGACCGCGATGGTCTTATGACGGCGAGGATAAAAACCGCTGAGGATGTATTCCACAATACGGTGAACTTGTTTGGGACAAGAGTGTTTCGCTCGAAACCAAATTGGTGAGGATGACAAGAGGTCACCGTCTGTGGGAAACAGATGGCGCCTCATGCGAGTTTGGATAACTCGTTCAAATAGTTTGCCCATGGCCTTGAGGAGGCTGATGGGACGATAACTGGAGGGGAGATTGTGAGGCTTTCCTGGCTTGGGGATACCAATGACAGTTGCCTCTTTCCACGTGGTGGGAAAGTAACTAAGGTTAAAGCAGGCGTTGAAGATAATAGCTAAAGGTTAACACCTGCTCAGGAAATGTTTAAGGGCTTGGTTGGAGATGCCATCCGCGCCGGAGCCTTTTGGGCTTCAGTCCTTTGATGAGGATGAGATCTCATCATTGGACACAGTGATAGGGTCAGAGACTGTGGGAGTGAGTTCCGGCGGCGGACCTCCTCCTCCACTGTCTGGATGTGGGAGGGCTCTGTGGGTTGAGAGCTGGGAGGCATTGAGCAGCGATGCTGTCTGCAAAGCACTCAGCTTTTTCCTCGTCCTCGAAGGCAATAGTACCGTCAGGGCGAGAGAGGAGGATATGGTGATAGCGTCTATGCGGAGGGCTCTGCCATCCGATAGTACGCTGTATGAGAGGAGATATTCTCCATGAGATTACTCTTTTCGAGGTCTCGAAATTCGGTAAGGCGTGAACGGACTTCTCGTTGAAGACGATTGGCCGTACGTCTATATTCGGGGTAGGATAGAGTGCTGCTCTCGGAGCAGCTCTCTTGCTTTTATTAGGTTGCTAATATGTAAGGAAGACCATTATTATTAGCAACCGGGACGACCTTTCATTCTCCTTAAGGGAGGATGTTATAAAGTGCAGAGTGAATCGACCGCGGTGTCGATTTTTCAGTACTGTCGAATAAGTCCGAAGAAAGGGGATAGGGTGTCCGGAGGTCCAAAGCTGTGGCTAGGGACGTCTTGAAGCCCTTCCAGTTAGTGAAGGTTTTCGTGGAGGAGTTGGGGAGGTGGCTGATGGCCAAGTATAAGGGAGAAGGTGGTCGGAACCAAGATCGTCAAGGGTCTCGATTGACCTGAGGTTGAGACAGACTTCTTTTGCTATTGCAAAGTCTAATACGTCAGGAGCGTGGTCGGTGTTGTCGGGATAGTGAGTGACACCGAGGGGACTGAAGACAGTGAGGTCGAGAGGCTGCGTGATATCAAGCAGTTTCTTGCCACTCTGAGTAGTGGTAAGACAAGTCCAATCAGTATGTTTGGAGTTAAAATCTCCAAACATAATAACTGAATTGCCTAACGCAAGGATGGCTCAAAATCTTTTTTGAGGGGGAGAGTTCCACTGGGGATATAGCAGGAGGCTATGACGATGGACGGATGTCCGGTCAAGGCCAGCCTGCATACCGTGGCTTCCATATTGGTAAGCGGCGGAGTGGGAATGTGAGAGCAGTGTAGTGTCTTCTTGAAGTAAATGGCAGTACCGCCGCCTTTGCGGTCAGGTCTGTCATTACGAAGAAGAGAATACTTTTTGATGGAGAAACCTTTGAGATTCTGGGGTCTGAGGTGGGCCTCCTGTAGGAGGAGGAGGTCGGCTTCGCGATCTCGAAGGAAGAGCTTAAGCTCGGGGAGGTTATTTCGCAAACCGCGAGTATTGAAAGAGACGAGTGATAAGCCCTTAGGCTTAATACGTCCGTGGGACTTTGGGAGGGCAGAGAGATCCGTCATAGTGTTAAGTTAAATTAACTTAACTTACAATGAGCTCAGAAAATTGTGGTGCTCCGCTAGAGCGAGGAGACGGTCCTGAGGGGACCTAGCAGCACGCAGTTTGCGCGCTAGTATGGCGATCTCGCCAATGTCGATGCTCTGAATAGCGGAGTAAACCGTATTCAGGTCATCAACCATTGAGGGTTGCGCCTGTTGAGGAGCGGAGGAAGTCCGCGGGGGGTCGGCCTTTTTGGGGCCCCAGGGGAGAATTGGTGGCTGCGTGGGCCGAGAAAAGCCCGGAGGGGCCTAGGGGGGCCCATAAGGGGCCTAGGGGAGCCCATAAGGGGCATAGGGGGGCCCATAAGAGGCCTAGGGGGGCCCTGTGAGGGCCAGTAGGGGCCCTGAGGGGGCTGGGAAAGGCCCTGACGGGGCATCCTTGACGGGAGTGCCGGGAATGTGTTTTCATTCACCGGCGGTGGAGGTCTAAAAAGACGCGCGCGTCGGTCCGCATCACTTTTATAGCCCCGTCCAGCAACTCAGCTACGAGAAGCTATCCACGAGTCTTACACCGGCAAATGGAGCGCGACATATAATAGTTGTACATAATATTTTATCGATTAATTTTCATTGGTCAAAATGTATAAATTCTAATTGGCTAAGTAAATAAAAGATATTACTATTGGTTAACTAAGGATGTAGCCGGGAATATAAATATAGGCAGGGTTCACTAAATAAACACCTTCATTCGCCTGCACATAGTAAGGCATATCAAGAAAAATAGTTTCATTCCTCCGCTCCTAGACCACTCGGAGTCTGTTAATAGTGGACCCATTCACCACTATTACATTGGTGACCCCGTTACGAACACCGATAAGGAAGATCCCTGCAAGAATAGTAGGAAAAATATCAAGGAGGACTTCAGTATATATAAAATCAATGTAATCAAGACGTCATTATGGAGCGAGAAGCGAAGAAATCCGACGCATATACATCAAACTCGGCCAAGGAACAAGAAATCGCCGGTATACCTCTATCGTTGAGAATACCACCGTTCTGGAGAGATAAACCCCGACTTTGGTTCGTCAGTTTTGAAGCCGTAACGAATGATTTAAAGAAGAGTCAAGCGCAACTAGCACAGATGGTGATCGCCCAACTTGAGAAACAAGACATCGAACATATTTCGGACCTGTTGTACAACCCACCGGCATCTGACCAGTATAATTCGCTGAAGGATCGTCTGATCTCTGTATATGAAGAATCCGACAGTCGCCAGCTACAGAAACTTCTATCAGAAATAGAACTTGGAGACCAGAAGCCCACACAACTCCTACGCAGAATGCGTTCTTTGGCGCGAGATAAAGTCCCAGATTCGACGCTACGGCTAATGTGGGTAAACCACCTACCCCCATATGTTCGATCGGTACTAGCAGTGAGTGAAACATTCAGCACGCAGACGAAGCTCGACGAACTGGCAATCCTGGCGGACAAGATGATCGAAAACAGCAGTAGCTCACACATATCGATGATCGAAGACACTTCTACCAAAGCCAATAATACCCAGTTCCTTCTCGAAAAAATTCGGAAGTTATCATTCGAAGTCGCCGCGCTCAAAGCTTCCCAGCATCAAACCTGTTACCAGCAACAGTACAACCAGCGCAATCAGCAACACCGAAGATCACCTTTTCGTCGCAACCGCTCTGCAAGTAGAAGTCGAACAAGCTCAAGAACAAGATCCCCTTACTGCTACTATCATCGACGTTTCGGTTCCGAGGCAAGAAAATGCACAACACCGTGTACATTCAAAAATGAAAATATGAAGTCGGAAAACTAACTAATACGCTTGATGCGACGGGATCCAGCGTAACAGAAAAGTCCTACCGTCTTTTTGTCACCGATAAAAAAAGCAAGCTTACCTTCTTTATCGACACCGGAGCGAATATCTCAGTTTTACCGCCGAGTCAAAGACAGAAGATGAAGCCACTGGATTTTCAACTCTACGCAGCAAACAATACGGTGATTCCTACATATGGAGAAAAAACAATGGAACTAGATTTAAACCTACGCCGACCATTCAAATGGAGATTTATCGTCGCTAAAGTCAGCAAACCAATCATCGGTGCTGATTTTCTTCAACATCACCAGTTGATCGTCGACATCAAAAATAGAAGAATCATCGACGGGAAAACCAATCTTGCATCTCAGTCTTTCGTCCAAGCAACCAATCTGCCCACAATAAGAAGCATAGACGTTCAACAATCGTATCACAAGATCCTTGAAGAATATCCTGGAATCACAAGAATAACTTCAATGAAATTAACACCGAAGCACGACGTTGAGCATTTCATCAAAACCAATGGACCACCACTTCATTGCCGTGCACGTCCAATCGTACCACACCGATACGAGCAAGTTCGAAAGGAATTCGAAAACATGATCGAGCAAGGAATATGCCGTCCAAGCAAAAGCCCTTGGTCATCACCACTTCACGTTGTACCGAAGAAGAATGGAGAATTACGAGTTTGTGGAGATTACAGAAGACTGAATTCTATTACCACTACTGACCGCTACCCAATACCGCGAGTCAAGGATTTCACTCATCAACTGTCAGACAAGACTATATTCTCCACCATCGATCTCAACCGAGCTTACCAACAAATAAAAGTACGCGATGAAGACATAGAGAAGACAGCAATAATTACTCCAATGGGATTATTCGAATACCCAAGAATGACTCCAGGACTGAAGAACGCTGGTCAAACCTTTCAAAGATTCATACACGAAGTACTTCATGGACTGGATTTCGTTTTCGCATTCATTGATGATCTCCTTGTTGCAAGCCCCGATAAAGTAACGCACGAAACCCATCTACGCACCGTGCTACAGCGATTAGAAGACAATGGAATCACAATCAACCCTTCGAAATGCATATTTGGACAACAAGAAGTTCAATTTCTTGGTTTCACCGTCAGCAAGGAAGGAATCAAACCGCCTACTGAAAAAGTCAGAGCAATCATCGATTATGCGAAACCTAAAACAATCGAAGAACTGAGGCGTTTTCTTGGGATGATTAATTTTTACAGAGAACACATTCCTAAAGCCGCTGAAATCCAAGCACCACTTCACGCTTACCTTCACAACACGAAGAAAAAAGATTAAACGTCAATAGGATGGAACGATGAAGCCACGAAGGCATTTGAAGCTTGTAAAGTTGCGATCCAAAATGCAGCTTTGCTCGCTCACCCATCACACGAAGCAACCCTTGCTATCTTCAGCGACGCGTCCGATCTCTCAGCAGGAGCTGTACTCCAACAATACATCAATGGGAAATGGCAACCACTTGGCTATTTTTCGAAGAAATTCTCCGATACTCAACGTAACTACAGTACATTCGACCGAGAGTTACTCGCTATCTACATGGCTATCAAGCACTTTAAAAAAACGTTCGAGGGTCGAAACCTGATCGTCTTTACCGACCACAAGCCATTAACATATGTACTTCAGAAGAAACCATCACCTTCGGAAACACCACGACGAGCAAGACAACTCATTTTCATAAGCGAATTCACGACCGACATACGTCACATCTGTGGGAAGGACAACATAGTCGCCGACGCACTCAGTCGCATACCAATCGACAGTGTAACATGCCCTACATCAATCGACTATCACAAGATCGCCGAAGCACAAGACAGAGATAGCGACAACATCAAACATCTATCGAAGCAAAGTAACTTGACCATCAAGCAAGTTACAATGCCAATGACGCATCTACCTATCTACTGCGAAGCCTCAACGTCAACCATACGACCATACCTACCAGAAGTATGTCGTCGCGAAGTCTTCAATGCACTGCACAACATCAGTCATCCAGGTGTTAGAGCAACCAGAAAACTCATCACTGGAAAATTCTTTTGACCTTCAATACAAGTGGATGTTGGCAACTGGGCGAAGCAATGCATTCAATGTCAAAAATGCAAAGTACAAAGGCATACATCAAGCAGCCTAGATTCATTTCCACCTACGGAGAGATTCGAACACCAGCACGTTGACATCGTTGGACCATTACCTACTTCACCGCAAGGACATCGTTACCTCGTAACAATGATCGACAGAACAACAAGATGGCCAGAAGCAATACCTACCGATGATACATCAGCTGAATCCGTCGCGAAGATAATTTATGAAAATTGGATTACTCGTTTCGGATCACCTAAAACCATCACAACGGATCAAGGAAGAAACTTCGAAAGCAACCTATTCCTCAAACTTTTTCAAACTATGGGAATACAGAAGACACGTACAACGGCATACCATCCTCAATCAAACGGAATAGTCGAACGATGGCATCGTACATTGAAGACCGCACTCAAAACTCGTTTATCTCAACATACAAAGTGGATTGATGAGCTACCTACAGTGCTACTTGGACTACGAGCAACACCGCGTACAGACACTAGTCTTAGCGCCGCTCAGCTAACCTATGGCTGCAGCATAAGACTACCGTGTGACTTCTTCACTTCAACATCGTCAAATAATCAAGAAATGAATTACGATTTTGTAACTCAACTTCGAGAATCAATCAATAAAGTCTTATCGTCGAAACGCACATCATCACACGGAAATAATAAATCAGTATTCATTCATCAAGATTTGAAAACATGCAAGCAAGTTTTTATAAGAAACGACGCAGTGAAGTAACAATTTCAACCTACCTACGATGGACCGTATAAAGTATTAGAGCGAAATAGCAAGACTTTTAAATTACAAATACCCGGAAGGAAATCTACAATTATATCGATCGACCGACTAAAGCCTGCCTATATTATTAACGAGGATACTTCAGAGGATTCATCATCATCATCATCTCAACCACCAGCGAGGAAGCTTGAAAACCCATCACCTACATCAACCCAGATAAAACCTATTTTAAAAATTACGAGCCATGGGCGAGTCGCCAAGCCTCCGGTACGCTTTCGCTAGGGGGAGAGTGATGTAGCAGCCAGGCTAATCAACCCTAAACGGTAGTAAATAATGTTACCCTGGTGCTACCATAACGCAGAAGGTGAAGGTCTGAAGAAAACATTTATTTACAAATTACCCCCGGCTACTGAGATACTGCGGACTGCATATCGATGCGAGATAATTTGACGTATATATTTAACGTTCTAATATAGAAACAAGAAACAGCCGCAAATATCATCAGTGCCGCATCATCTTCACACGCCGGCTATCTTCATGAATCCGTCGACCATTTTCGAGCCGTTTCTTCAACGCCACAGCTTCACTTCTTCTTGCTGTTCCGGAGATGTGTCCCACGCCACCGCCGCTCGCCGATTACGCGCGCGTCGGTCTGCATCACTTTTATAGCCCCGCCCAGCAACGCAGCTACGAGGAGCTATCCACGAGTCTTACACCGGCAAATGGAGCGCGACATATAATAGTTGTACATAATATTTTATCGATTAATTTTCATTGGTCAAAATGTATAAATTCTAATTGGCTAAGTAAATAAAAGATATTACTATTGGTTAACTAAGGATGTAACCGGGAATATAAATATAGGCAGGGTTCACTAAATAAACACCTTCATTCGCCTGCACATAGTAAGGCATATCAAGAAAAATAGTTTCATTCCTCCGCTCCTAGACTACTCGGAGTCTGTTAATAGTGGACCTATTCACCACTATTACACCACCTTTTCATCGATAATGCGTATCGACAGTTGTTACATCCATGGCTGTATGCAACTTGTCAATGTAGTTGTGTCACTTCATTACACTGTTATGACATTTAGTTTCCTCTGTCGCTTCTTACGACAACCACGGGATGATATAGGTTGGTAGATATTCTTACACCGCCACTACACACTAATTGATAATATACTAGACATTCTTTAAAATTTTTTGGAACTACATCACTTTTCACTTTTTTAATCTACATGTAAGCTGATAATAAAAGAGGATTTATCGAAATGTTTTGAACAATGTCTTGGATATTGTTATTTTTATTTTTGGGCCTTGAATATTTATTGGGATCCCAGTTATCACGTGTGACAACGTTAGTCTTATTTCTGGGCATTTAGGAAATCTATAAAATAATTGTGCAATAAAATACAAGAAAAGAACGGTATAACTAAAATATTATCTGAACAGCTAAATTAGTTGGTGTAGGTACATCACTAGCACCCCGGCTACCCCAACGGGTTCCCACCCTGTCGTGGCGGGGGCTTAGTGGCCGTAGCTTGGTCACCCACGGTGAACGAAGAGGAACCCACATAGCTGGCCCGAGGGGGCCGCTCTGAGTGGGTTTGGCAAGTCCACTTCAAATGTGTGTTATTTTTTCATGTAATTTATACTTTTATATACCATTTTTACTTTTTTTCATGTAATATTCAAGGAATGTGATTTGTGTGTGTGTGTGTGTTTGCATGTGTGTATACGTGTGCATATGTAGTGGTCAGCTATGAGGGGAAAGTAAGTTTTCCGTGTACGTTTTCCGTTTCCTGATAAGAACCATGGAGCAACCAGGTCGTTATTTTGTGATTGACTTTGCTTGTGGACAAAGACCTCATCTCTGGGAAGAGGCAGCAGAATTTGTTGTAGATGTTAGGCAGAAGGAATGGTGAGTGGCGTTTGGTAAAGCTGCTGTGTGAAGTGGGAATCGGTAGATACTCGAAAGACGCAACCCTGGCATAGGGTATCATAATCACGGGGATTTTTTTTCTGTGGGTTAGAATTACTGCTTTTAAAATGTAGATTTGGCGAACCTGTAACACCTTATATTCCTATACAGTTCGTACAGGGCCCTCTCGACTTCGAGCATTTTGTTTTGATAACCCCACTCCAAGCCAGCGTGCGGTAGTATAGTGGGGATTGTGTTAGTGCTTTGTAAACCATTTTCATTATGTAAATGGTTTTCCAAACACTACCCTACAAGCGACTTAGGTGGTTTTTAAATGATAGGTTATCATCAATGATCACTCCTAGATACCTGATGTTATCTGTGTTGCTCATTGTATTACAGCCGCAAGAGGGTACTTCAGATTCGCAAGTGTGAATTACATCATCTGCCAGTTTTCTGCCAACTCTAGAAAAGTACTCGTTACAAGCGTTTGAAGAAGAATCTGGGTCTTTGTCTATGGTCAACAATTAATTAGCCTCAGTAGTGTTTGTTACGTGAGAGATTACATATATTTTTGAGCGTTTTCCCCAGTTTTTTGGGTTATCTTTATTTTTCTGAAGTTGGTTATTATAAAGTCCGGTCGCCCAATACCATCATCAGTTATTGCAAATCTTTTGACAATAACTAGGATTGTTCTTGTGCACGTGTTCTTTGGTTTGTCTTAACATTGTTAGTTATTTTTAAACAAAAGTTTTAGCGACATTCTGTATTGGAATACGCTGGTGATAACTCAGTTTTTGGTTAAATAGTTTTTGAGATTAAGTCTGTAGCGTGTGTTTCATCACGTCGAAATACTCGATAAATTAAATAATCAAATAGATAACTAGCGATTCACAAATGTAATAGGCGATACTTTGACATCTTCGGACACCGAAACAAATGATTTGATTTTGTATAAATATTTATTTTAAAGTGCAAAATTATTATTGTTTTATTTCCTTCTAAATGCTAAATAAGTACACGTTTAAGTAAAGGGAATCAACACGTCAGTAATCTAAACTAAGTAACTTATCGGGTCAGACCAAGCATAATAACTACATTATTAAGTGCGACTAGGATGAGACATGAACGTATTCGTTTATTCACAGTGAGGTGAGGTCCTTAATAATCACAGATGTCGTAGATCGATTGCCCGTAGTAGCTTCCTGAAGTAGGGTTCACTTTCGCGTTCCCAAAGTAATTAATACTCCGGTCCCCGGCTTAAGCATTTATACCCAATAAAAGAAATGTATAAAATTCTAGGTCAACAGGCTTTTTATTTATTTATTTATTTAATCTTTTTTACATCTACCTTATAATAAGGGATATAAAGGGCGGACTTAATGCCTTGTGGCATTCTCTACCAGTCAACCCTAGATGATTTGAAAGCTGTGGCAGGTGTAACAACCACTCCATAAATTAATAAATAAGTAAAAAGATTATATCTAACAACAAAATGCAAATAAATAAAATATTTTTAAAATATACAAACTTAATATCTACTTTGTAATAAAGAAAGAATGAATAGTAAATATATAAACGGATACTTATATATACAAAATCTTTAAATAAATATAAAATAATATAATACAAAAATAAAATAACATGATGCATATTAAAAATATCAATTACAAAGCGAAAGAGAGAGAAAAACAAAAGTCGGATAAATCAATTCCTGTTAAAGAATTCTCGAACTAGTCTTTTAAAATAATGTTTGTTACTGTTTTTTTTTATATGAACAGGCAGGGCATTCCAGAGCAGTATGGACTGTACAGTAAAAGAGGAATTAAAGAAACCTCTTTTATGTGGTGGAATACGAATTTTAAGACTATTTTGGGAACGGGGAACTCTACCATGAGTAGAATATTGGTATTGAAAGTTTTTGCATGTAGACATAAGGTTGCGTTTTGTTTGCATCAATGGCTTGAGCGTTGCCTATTTAATGCCTACACATTTTATTAACTTGAAAGAAGCCATCATCGGGAATGTTCTCTTGCAACGACATGCACCACGCAACTAGCTGTCGTAACAACATAATTTTTGTTATTGTTAAGTCCGAGTAATGAACCGTCCCTACGTTGGACCCCCGGTAAACCCTTATATCTGTCACTGCGCTCCTCATTATTTTTCCACAATTATGAAATCTATCATGCTTCTATTATCACCTCTTTCCCATGTATACACGTGAATCTTCTTATAACGAAAGATAGTGTTCGTTACAAAAAAAATTCTTTTCCACACATACGGTGAGGCTTTCACCATTCTCATTTATACTTTCATCACCAAACGTTCCCAATATCCTTTCATAACCAAGTCTCTTTACCCCAACCCTTCCATTAAAATTCCTTTCATTAAAATCTCCTAATATAACAATATTTTCATTTCCCCTACATTTCATTAACACTATCCTTACCATCTCCTAAAACTGCTTTCGGATATAAGTGGGCTTAGACATGTCTGGGGCGTAGACCCCTAGAACAAACAGCTTCTCTAAACGCATTTTCATTTGTTCATTCATAGCAGTCTCGGGCTTACACATTCATACTCTTTCGCACATTCCTTCTGAAAGATTGATACCGACTCCCTGGCTTGTCCGTTCGGACTCGACTACACCAGTCCAGTACGCGGTATACTTGCCATATGTAGTGGCATTTTTCACTTCCGTTTCGTCTCATTTACTCTTTTTACGGTGGTAGAGCAGCTTTTGCTGTTGCACGTATGGGCTGGCTCGAGCCGGGTTAGTACCACGACATCACAGAAGCTCTGCTTTTGCGTTTCGTCTGGTGAGTGCAGATAACCGGAGGCCCAATTCTCCCTCCCCCCCCATCAACATGGTAGCGGAATTAAATCATAGACTACCCCAGGAGGGTACCAGCACCCCTGGAGAATCCCTCGCTGAGCATCCACGACCATGCTACTCCACTCCTGAGCATGGGTGCTCAGGCTGCCCCGCGTATTCTGGGGGCAAAATTCCGCTCAAAACAATAACTGCTCGGGGCAAACTGAGCAACAAGATCAAGGCGACCCCTGCCACGCTATCCGTGAATTTCTGCAACATCAGGGGACTTCACTCGAACCTAAACGCCGTCGTATACGTCAGAAAGGACATCTATTCTCGTCGCCTCGGCAGTCTTGAAGGTTCGGACCTGTCCATCCTTTGGCTACGCGTAGATAGCGACGACCATCCGCGCGTCTACGGGTGCCTCTATAGGTCCCATAGCGGTAATGCCGAAACAGACCGACTCATCAACCACGTCCAAATGGCTACACATTCCTTGCTACAACGGGTCCCATCCGCAGAGATCGTGATCCTTGGCGATTTTAACGCCCACCACGCCGAATGGCTCGGTTCACGTTTAACCGATCATGCGGGGAGATCTGTTTATGACTTTGCCTTGGCATATGGTCTGACACAACTGGTTACTTTGCCTACGCGGATTCCAGATGTGAAGGATCATACACCTTCCCTGTTGGACCTTCTGCTGACCTCTCATCCGGAGGGATATCAGGTTTCCGTCAATGCCCCTCTCGGCTCTTCGGACCATTGTCTGATCCGCAGTGTGGTGCCACTCACGCTCCTCTCGCGGTTGCGTTCTGCGGGTTGCCGCCGTGTTTGGCATTACAGGTCGGCGGATTGGGATGGAATGCGGTCTTTCTTTGCATCCTACCCATGGGGGCGGGTTTGCTTCTCGCCGGATGATCCCAGCGCTGTTGCTGATTCTGTCACTGATGTGGTGCTACAGGGAATGGAACTATTTATTCCATCATCTGTGGTACCCATCGAAGGCAGATCTCGGCCTTGGTTTGGTCGCTCCTGTAAGACTGCATTACGCACTAAGCAGGAGTGCTATCAGGCCTGGGCTGAGGCTTCGGCGGCTCGGGATCTAAACACCAGCATGCTTTAAAAGAAGTATAACTTCGCCTCCAGGTCCTTCAAAAGAGTTACTGCCAAGGCAAAGTCAGAGCACATAGGCAGAATTGGCGAAAAACTAGTTCGCCTTCCTTCGGGAACCCGTGCATTCTGGTCTCTCGCCAAGGCTGTCCAAGGGAATTTCTGTTAGCCATCACTACCATCTCTGCACAGGAGGACGACTCACTGGCCCACGCCGCAAAGAAAGCCGACCTTTAGGCTCCCTTTTGCGTCCAACTCGACTCTTGATGACGGGGAACACCGCCGACCATCCCGCGGTGAGTGCTCCATGCCGGATGTGCGGTTCTCACAGCGCTCGGTTCGCAAAGCACTCCTCTCCCTGGACATCCACAAGTCGAGTGGGCCTGACGGAATCCCCCCAATTGTGCTGAGGACGTGTGCTCCGGAGTTGGCACCGGTTCTAACGCGTCTTTTCCGGTACTCCTACTCCCTAGGCGTAGTCCCGAAATCATGGAAGACAGCTTTTGTCCAACCGATCCCTAAAAAAGGCGACCGCTCAGACCCGTCCAACTACAGGCCTATCACCATCACCTCCTTGTTCTCCAAAATAATGGAATCTATTATAAACTGCCAGCTCATGCGGTACCTTGAGGATCACCAGCTGATTAGTGACCGCCAATACGGTTTTCGTCGGGGTCGATCAGCTGGTGATCTTCTGGTCTACCTGACTCATAGATGGGTGGAGGCAGTAGAGTCCAAGGGGGAAGCATTGGCCGTTAGTTTGGACATTGCGAAGGCTTTCGATCGGGTTTGGCACAAAGCGCTTCTTTCGAAGCTCCCTTCCTATGGGTTTCCCGAGAAATTGTGCAATTGGATCACCAGCTTTCTTGCAGATCGGATTATCAAGGTCGTTGTAGACGGTGCATGCTCCGACTACAAGCCTATTAACGCTGGTGTTCCACAAGACTGCGTGCTATCACCAACGCTGTTTCTTCTGCATATCAATGATATGTTGCAAACCGGTAGCATTCATTGCTATGCGGATGACAGCACTGGTGATGCTCTATACACCGGCCGTGCCAATATTTCTCGGGAAAACGTCGCCGAGTACCGGAACAAACTTGTGTCTGAAGTCGAGTCTTTGCTGAACAAAGTCTCGGATTGGGGGCGACTAAATCTAGTCCAGTTTAATCCTCAGAAGACACAAGTTTGCGCTTTTACCGCTAAAAATAACCCCTTTGTCGTATCTCCTCAGTTTCAAGGCAGTATGTGCCTATGTTGCCTCAGCCAGTATCGGAATCCTCGGCGTCGACATATCGAGTGGCGTGCAGTTTCGTGGTCACTTGGAAGAGAAGGCCAAATTGGCCTCTAAAAAGCTTGGCGTGCTCAGCAGAGCGGGACAGTATTTCATGCCGGCACAACGCCTGCAACTTTACAAGGCGCAGGTTCGGCCTCACATGGAATACTGTTCCCATCTCTGGGCTGGGGCTCCCCAGTGCCAGCTCCTTCCACTTGACCGCATCCAGCGCAGAGCGGCTCGAATCGTCGACGACCGAGTCCTTTCCGATCGGCTCGATTCATTGGCGCTGCTAAGAGATGTTGCATCTCTTTGCATTTTCTTTCGCATTTACCACGGGGAGTGCTCTGAGGAATTGTTCGGATTAATTCCAGCCGCCAAATTTCACGAACGCACATCGCGGCAGAACTCCCGATACCATCCACACCATCTGGATGATTGGCGGTCCACCACTGTGCGATTTAGAAGATATTTTCTTCCTCGCACAACTTCCTTGTGGAATAGTTTACCACCAGCGATTTTTCCGGACCGATACGACTTAGGGACCTTCAAGAAAAGAGCCTCCTCCTTTTAAAAGGCCGGCAACGCATCTGCAATTCCTCTGGTTCCCCTGGTGTTGCAGTTGTTCATGGGCGGCGGTAGTCACTTACCATCAGGTGAGCCGCATGCTCGTTTGCCACCTCTCCTATAAAAAAAAAATTACACATAACACATCTATTCCGCTTTCATACATCATATGAAAGCGGAATAGATGTGTTACTTCATCCATCTCATCATTCATTGCTCCACATATATTAAGCGTAGCCAGACGGGCTTACGCAATCCACTTTTTGCCCCTCTGGGAGACAGAACGTGACGGGTGGCGAACCTCCTCGCTGTACTCTCCATTATTGTTTAAATAATGGTTTGAAGTAGATGATGATGCGTGAAAGTGATGCGATTTTGTGTATTAAGTGTCTGCGCATGTGAACTATTAGTGGAAACGGTGAAACAAGCGCTCCAATGGTGATGTGAATTTCAAGATAAGGTGTCTGTCTGCTGGCTCAAGTTGCCGTCAAAATCTTCCAAACACTACGCAATGTGACGCATCAACATATTGTGAAGTACTATAAAGGATTACTATCACGACATGACAACATGACATTGACAATGACAGTTTTGGCGGGAACTTGACCGGCGGCGGTTTGCTGCTCCTGTATTATTGTTTAAATAATGGTTTGAAGTGGATTTTGATATGTAAATGTGGTGCGATTTTGTGTTAAATGTCTGCGCATGTGAACTATTAATGGAAACGGTGAAACAAGTGCTCTGATGGTGATGTGATTCTCAAGATAATGTGTCTGTCTGCTTAGGCGTCTTGAGATACCATCGCCAACTGTCAGCTGTCTGCTGGCTCAAGTTGCCGTCAAAATCTCCCAAGGGCTGCACAATGTGACGCATCAACATATTGTGAAGCAGTATACTATGAAGGATAACTATGCATTGAACTTCAGGCTCAGAACCCAAAGCCGTAAAGCCAGTTATAAAAAAAATATTTGTTTTTGTTTACCTGTCAGCCTGTCACTGATCACTCAACTCAATATAAAGAAGACTTGGCTTTAGCCTTTACGGTTTTTGAAAATATGAAGAATTAAAGAAAATAAGACTTGGCTTCAGCCTTTATGGATTTTGAAGAGACGGAAAGAAGAAAAATAAGACTTGGTTCCGGCCTTTACACCTTAAAATTCTATATATTCAAAATAAAAAAGACAAGGCTGTATGGCTTAGTTCCTTTGCTTGCTCTCTCGAGCGAATAATAAAAACAACAACGACATTGACAATAACATATAAACAAAGATATTGTGTTTTATTTATAATACCTCTATGTAGTTAGTCTGTGATATTGATAAATATAATATATTTATCATTATCAACGAACTTACGATATCGCATTCGTTCGCATGTGAATAGGCTAATATATATGCCTTGTTTTTTATATTCCGTGATATATGCGCAATGTTGAATAAAACACTTCCTTTGGGTCCCTTGGATAGATTGTAGATTTCCTTTTTTAAGCTTTTTGAAAATTTCCGTGTATATAAAACTCTTATATTCATTTATGATAAATTATTTTAATGGTTTATAATATATAGACTAGACTGAACTGAATAGCAACCTTCGCCAGAATATTGTTGTTATGAATAGTTCTTTGTTTGTATATTAGCTTGTTTGTTTGTCGTATACAACGTGGTAGAGCAATTTTGCAACTATAATATGGTTGCAACATAAATGGGTTACTGGGGTAAGACCATGCTCTCACAGAATACCAGCGTGAAATAAGAGCTCAATGCTGCTGTATTACGTATGGTGAGTGTGGAGAACCGGAGACCCTTTCTACTGGAAATGAGGTATACCGTCTTAGACTTCAGGGTAGACAATGAATCTATATTTCGATTCTTAATGGAAGATAGATGAAGATAACTATTGGCTACACAGCTTTAACTTACCAGGTCATCAGGTGGACTGTGATTTTGTAACTATTATTCTATAAAAAAATACAGGTACAATAAAAAATAACTATGGTCTAATCAGCTATTTTTCTGAGTAAGAAACTATTGTATGTAACTTAATGGCTAAGGTGAGATGACATTGTAAACGCTGTACCTTGTGTAATATAAATAGATGTAGTGAAGTCAAAGTACATGATTAATAAGTTCTGGGTCTTAGTTTCAATGTTTGTACAGAGATTTGTAGAAATAACCACAAATTTTCTTGTTGTGCTGCTACTGTTTTTGAGTCCCTGATACTGCATCCTAGCTTACTTCTGATTTTATCACATAAATATTATATCTGAGAATCATAACAAGTTCACTCCTCAACACAAAGGTTTGCGTTGACGAGTGAACTTGCTGTGTGGTTATCAAATAGCAGGCAAATAAAAGATTAGAGTAGCAGTTGAATGCAAACAGATACGCAAACAACACCATGTCCAGATTTTCTTCAAAGTAAAACAAAATTTAAGTATAAAAGGTTTGATTTGATCACTACAAAAAAAAAAAAAACAAATAATACCCATTTTTTTATTAATAACATTAGTTGATAATATGAAACCCTTATTGGTCTAGGTAACATTGGCCATGGCCATCATTATAAAATATTATTCAAAATAGTTCTCCTGTCATGATTTAAGTATAAATCATAATAAATCTTATATTCCTTACTGTCTACATATTAATATAGAGTAAAATAATAATATCTGATTAAATATGGCACAATAAAAATTATCTTAAAGAAATAATTACCGTCTTCAGTTGAAGTATGGTAAAAATTCTACATTTCCAATATTTCACATGCTAAGCAAATATAGTATGGCACTGGTATATTAATTTGACTTATGCCCAATAATAGTCAAAAGCTACTCAATTTTAAGATGCTGTTAAGTCTCATGCTGTCTCTATCACTTTAAGTTAGTGTATGTGACGCCACAAAACTTAACATCTTATCATTGAGTAGCATTTGAGTATTTGGCCATTTGTTAAGTTGGTCTTAAGCATAATTATTTTTTATTCTTTCATAGAATTTATTTCATTATTAATATCTGAATTATAAAAAGTATCTAGAACTCTTTTTTCATATTTGTCACGTTTAAAATAGTAAGCTATATCTGATTTCTCAACAAAGTTTTTCAGGTCAGTTAATGAACTATAAATATTTTTATTTGATAATATGTCTTCATCATTAGGTAATAGTAACAAGTAGCTTTCTACTGCTTTAGCGGCATCTTCTATCCTGCCTAAATGATAATATGATATTTGTAAATAATTCAGAAGGTCAGCTAGAAACTCATTTCCAGAATTAAAGTTTAAATACTTAAGTTTGTCTTGACATTTTTGCTTACACATTAAAAGGGCAGTCATGTAATTTGAAACAGTTACTGTAAATTCAGGTGACCATTCTAGTTCTGTTTGATGTTGACAATCAGCACGGCACATATTTTCCGATGATAAATAATCTGTTAGAGATTCTTCCATGTTAGCTGCAGTTTCTCCCCATTTCTTTGCATTGTATGCTTTAAGACCAACATTGTACAATATTTTATAGTCTTCACTTTCAAGGTCTTTTACTTCACTAATATCAACTTCTGGCTGATCTATGTAATATTTAACATTTTGTTTCATTTTTTCATAATTTGGGTTGGCAACCAAATATGTATATGCTGCTGATGCTGCTTTGGGTAGGGCATTCATTTGAAAATAACAAATATGAAGATATTCATAAGGCTTTTTCAATGTCATTTCATTTATGATGGATTCGGGTACAAAACTGTTCAATCGAGCTTCATCAAATCCTTCCATTTGGCACTTAGTTATGCATAGTCTAGTATTTAAAAACTTTTCATATATTCCAATATCTTCAATTTCTACTACTTCTGATTTCTGCTTTTGGGATTCACACTTGAGTCTGCAGTTTATTTCAATAGTTTTATAAAGTTTGAACAAATGTAGTGTTTCCTCAAATTTTGATATACATTCTGACCATCTTTCTTTGGAATATGCGTCGATCCCTTTTTTATAAGTTTTTTCAATAGATGATAATTTTATTGCATTACTAATTATAATTAAAGAAAATAAGGATAATACATACATTTTTACTGTCATTTTATCACTGTTTAAAGAAAAAATACTACAATCCTATTAGTGTTTAGTATAGTACGTGTATCTAAGCTGTAATGTTAATGAACACTAGTTTATTTAAAGTAAGTACCTATTATTATGAGTTATGACTTGACCTAATTTTATTATGTACAGAACATTGACCTCTGCGTCCTCTGCTCTCGTTAGAAGAGTATGGAGTATGCAAGTACTCTTCTTATTCTGTGATAAAAAGTAGGATAGTAGTATATTCCTTGGTCCTCTGCGAAGCTTTAAATCAAAGAGTGTAATATACTAATAGCAACTGCATTTAGTTTGCTGCTGCTTATTAGTTTGTGAGTAACATAACTGCTTTAAATTTAAATTGTTTGCAAAGAGAATATAATCACTATACGTTTGTTTGATTGTTTGGTTGTTTGCACAGAACACAATTACTCCCTACCAAGAGCATAGAATTATCACCTTCACAGAACACAATTACTCTCTACCAAGAGAAGAACGCCAACTTCATACTAAAAAACGGAAACGCGTCTTTATGAGTATACACTAAAAGCGCTACGGTGAGCGCCCATATAAAAATTTTTAACGGGAATTTCAAACCCTTGTATTTTGTACTTTGAACTTTTTATTTAAGGCATATTCGACTAATTTTGGCTCAAGCCTCACAAACCTATGGGGTAAATTCCCATACATTGGAGAGGTTGCACGAAAATTACTCGAATATACTTTAGATTAGTATGTGAGATAAAATAAAACTATATAGTTATGTAATTTTATTTTCTGGAAGACAGATTGTTTTATAAACTATACATTATTATTGATGTTTTTTATTGCTTTTGCACATAATATTTCCACGCTTGTTACTGATATATAACACATGTTATTTATTGTCAGAGAGTTATTCTTCACAGAACATAACGTAAATTTAAATCAGCAAAATTCTCATGGTGAAAACTTAACTCAGCCGAAATACGTGATCTGAAACAGATACAATTCGAGTCAATATAGTAATAATACCTACAAATAACGGTCAATAAATTCAAAATGTTTATAGACTTACCACAATATTGTCATAAGTTTTTCTTTTCCTGCTATTGGAAACCTGCAGAACGTGATCAGATGATTTTGTACTTTTTATTTGCACAACACTTAACTTACTTTCGATGATGATCATACATCGTGCATAAAATTTTGAAATAATGAATTCATTTATAGTCAATATCTTATACAGAGTTAACATCTCACAAAAAATCTTTACTGTAAATTCACGACGATATTATGACTGTGTATTCGCCTACAAACGAAAATGAAGTATTCTGAGCCCATAATAACTAAACTTAAGCAAAACCAATAATAAATATTAAAATGTGAACCTATGAAATAAATTTCAGAAAATATTTCCAAAATGAAAGACGTTGACAAACAAATGTCATTTTTTTTCTTCTATTAATTCATGGCTTCTTTTGATAGAATTCTGCTAATATTTAATAATTTAATTTTAATCAATTAATAGGTAAATTAATTGTGCAAATCTCAGAGTAATATGTATGTAATTCTACTTTAAAGAGCAAACCAAAAAAAGCATAACACAGAATTAAAAGTTTTAATTTCTTCCGATATAATATGAATTTTTTTATCTAATTTTTAAAATGGCAATTTAAAACAACATATCGCCGTTTCATTCTTTCGCGTTGTTTCAGATTGCCATTTTAAAAATTAGGTACAAATATACATAACTATTATATCGGAAGAAACTGAAATTTTTTAATTCTATGCTATATTTTTTCTTTTGTTTGCACCTTACAGTAATTATATACATATTACTTTGAGGTTTGCACAATTAATTGACCTACTAATTGATTAAAATTAAATTAATAAATATTAGCAGAATTCTATCAAGAGAAGCCATGAACTAAAAGAAGAAAAAAATGACATTTGTTTGTTAACGTCTTTCATATTGAAAATATTTTCTGAAATTTATTGAAAATGATTTAGATTTTAATATTTGTTATTGCGTTTTGCTTTAATTCAGTTATTATCGGTTCAGAATACTTCATTTTCGTTTATAGGCAATTCTTCGCGATTGTGTGTGTGAAGATTTTTGTGAGATACTGACTCTGTATGAGATATTGTCTATAAATTAATTTAATATTTAAAAAAATTATGCAAACAAAAAGCACAAAATCATCCGATCACTTTCTGCAGGTTTCCTACAATAAAAATAGAAAACTTTTGATAATATTGTGGTAAGTCTTAAGCATTTTGAATTTATTCATCGTTATTTGTAGGGATTATTACTATATTAACTCGAATTTTATCTATTTCAGATCATGTATTTGGGCTGAGTTAAGTTTTCGACATGAGAATTTTGCTGATTTAAATTTACGTTAATGTTCTGTGAAGAATAGCTCTCACGATAACATATGTTATAAATCAATATTACGCGTGGAAATATTATCTGAAAAAGCAATAGAAAACATAAATAATAATATATAGTGTATAAAACAATATCTTCCAAAAAATAAAATTATATAACTATACCTATTTTTAGTTTTATTTTATCCCACTCACTCCTCCTCCTATACTCTTCTAAAGTAAATTCGAGTAATTTTGGTGCAACCTCTCAAATGTATGGGAATTTACCCCATAGGTTTGTGAGGCTTGAGCCAAAATTACTCGAATATGCCTTAAATAAAAAGTTCAAAGTTACACAATACAAAGGTTTGAAATTCCCGCTAAAAAAGTTTTATATGGGCGCCCACCGAGGCGCTTTTCGTGTACATTCATAAACACGTGTTTCCTTTTTTTAGTATGAAGTTGGCGTTCTTCTCTTGGTAGAGAGTAATTGTGTTCTGTGGGCATGCGTCAGATATATCAAAATGAATCTAAAATCGGATTTCAAACACAAATCGAATCGTATCGATTTCTCAAACTAGATAATCCGATTTCAAAAATCGACCTAACTAAGCTACGATCTTACGATCTGTACCAACAAACGAATCCAAATCGACAATAAAATCGAAATCGACAATATTCAAATCCAAACGAAAACTGATGAAACTGAAATCCGTTTTCTCGGTGTCTCTCTTTCTAACCAAACACGACATAGCGGAATGAAAAGGATGGCGTGAATTTTGCGATTCGGATTTCGGTTTGTCGGCCATGGAAATCTATTGTAATATGCGATCAATATTATCCATACTGCTAAGTACTTAAAGTCTATATTTGCTTTACGAGATTGAGATTGTTGATGAATTTTTGGTTCCGTGTTTGGGTGTTTGCTTAGTAGAACCTTTGAAATATGCGATCAATTTCGTTCTTATTATTAAGTTGTTAAAGACTATATTTGCGAGATTGTGTGATGATTTATTTTGGTTTTTGGTTTAGTGTTTGTTTACTAGAAATAATCTTTTGTTTTCATTTTGTTTTCGTTTAGATGCAAATTTGACCTTGGTGACAAGTGCGCGCGTGCCGGTCAGTCGTATCAGTGAATTACAGGATACTTACTGATGTTTATTGTCCTTTTGTTTAATAGAGTTTAGAATATAAAATAAAATAAGTTAACTAACTGAATTGTGTATGAATATAACATTTAAATATTTTTGATTTTGACTATCAATATACTATATATTACCACCGAACACTTGCTACATCGTTTCATCTATAAAAAGTTCGCGGCACTATATACCTATCTCTTACACATAAGCCACAATAAAAAAATATTGAGAATCAAAAAGGTGATTTATGAACGTTATTATTAGGCATGGTATATTAATTCTTCGAACGAACGATATCCAACGAACGAAAGTTACTACATCATTAAGACAATTTTATGGAGATAAGCTTTGTTCCTTATAGCATGCTATTTGGACACGTAGTTTAAGAGATAATGAATAATTAATATAATTCAACACTTGGCTCGACGTGCAAACGACGCATAAGCCTAGCCGACCGATGAGAACTGAGAAAAACCATCAGTGAACGCCGGTGCGCGAGATGTCATAACATATAGGCGTAAGCAAGGTGTCCACGTGTCATTACATTTACCATGTGTTTAGCGATGAAGGAAAACATCGTGAGGAAATCGGCATGTCTGAGAAATAAAGAAAAAAGATTTCGAAGACATGTGAAGTCCGCCAACACGCATTGGTACAGCGCGGCGGACACTTCCTTGCCCTAAAACACTCACAGAAGTGAGAGGACGCCTGTGCCCAGCTGTGGGACGTATATAAGGTCCAAAAGTTTCTGGCCTACGCACATTAGATTAATCGAAGATACAAAACTTTCATGCCATTAAATTACTGGACTTTTCGTTACCTACCCTCAAAAAATTATAAAATTATTTCATTTTGTCAGTGATATAGCCTAATAAAGTCAGACTGTCGATAAAAATTTCGAAATGCATAAAATCGAGTATCAAGCTGTGATAAAATTTTTGACAAAAGAGGGGAAGACACCGGCGGAAATCAAACAACGTTTGGTTGCTGTGTACGGGCATTTTCCCTCTTCGTACTCCACTGTAAAAGATGTACCCAGGACGACCATCCGGGGCCATTATGGAAGAAAACATAAAATTTGTGGAGTAGACAGTACGGGAAGATAGACGGCTAAAGACTAAAGAATTAGCAGTTATGACAGGACTTTCAAAAACAACAGTGCTTACAATCCTACATGAATATTTGGGTATGAATAAGGTCAGTGCTAGGTGGGTCCTAAAACTTTTTCCGCTATTCAAAAATAAGAACGAGTGAATTGCTGTACTCAGTATTTATCCCTTTGTAAAGGCCAACAGAAAGAAATTTTGAATTCAATTGTTACGGGTAATAAAACCATGGTTCTTTATCATGATCCTCTGTCAAAAAAGGAATCGATGGAGTGGCGTCATCCGAGCTCAACGTGGCCAAAAAAAGCAAAGGTGACTGTTGTGTTGTATAATAATGTTTGAAATTAAAGTAGTACATAGACAGCCGTTGAGTGTTTAACTGGTCCCCTGCGCTCCATATCCGCGAACATAACATTAATAGCGAGTTAATAGGTGGGATGACGGGTGTTTTTTTTAAGTAAATACCATATTTATAATTTATAAATAAAGATTAAAATTAGTTTTAACCCTTGCATAATAATTTGAAACTCCGCCGACGATCTACGTTTTAATTATCAAAATAGCGCCATCTATCATCAAATGGAAAAAGTAGTATATTTTGCCTTCAATTACTAATAAATTAAATAGTATAAATAAGTTAAATTTATATGTTTAAATAATTAGATTTATATAATCGTTTAAAAATCCTAACGTTAATTTTTTTACTTTTTTCGTTTTATTTTAGTTCAGTTACTAATCTATGTAAACTGATTAAATCTGGTCTGTCTGCAATTATTGCAAAATTTTCATTATCCTTATAATTTGATCAAAGAGATTTCTATATTTGCCGTGGCCAGATCGTAGAATTGATCATATATTCATATATCATAAAGTAGTCTATCATTTCGTGAAATGGAGTCATTTCATGACATTTAACACTGTTTGTTGACCATGTCATGATATAGCTTGACCAAATCAATGATTAGAGATCGTTTGACAATATTAATAACTAAACACATCATTTCTATTTTATAATGATAAGGTCATATCGTCATATCGTCAATAGTTTTCACCGCTAGCGGCGCTGATAGCGTATTTTTATCAGAAACAGAATTTTAATAGAAACAATATCAATTTATGACTTATTTGTATAATAAACAAATGTTCGCAGCTTTGGGGTGGCTCTTGAGCCATTCGCACCCGAACCTTCTATCGCTGATATTACTAGATAGTATAGCTTTGGCTTTCATGGTTTTAATGTAATAATAGCGCCATCTACTTTCTGCTAAATAAACTAATGATAAGTAACTGATAAAATTAAATTTTAGAATGCCACTGAATACTTATATACGTGCAGCATCAAAAAATTGTCACATTTAAAATATCCAGACTGGTGGCCATTATCGGGATGATTTACCGCAATTGACACGTTTGGCAAAATTACTATCGACACTGTTACACTGGATACTGTACATAGTACATGTTTACAGTACTGTGTACACAAAACTGAGATTAAGAGAGAAGCTCTTTAGTTGTCTATCGGCATAGCCTTACTTTCACTAACTTCATTTGTTATCAAATTATCTGATGTAAATAATTGAAAACTAAGTGTGAGATTTTTAACTCTACTTGATGGAATAGATCGTGGCATCGTTGGAAGTCTAATTACTAGGTAGATGTGGTCAACAATCGTGCAAAAGTTTTGTTTCATTTTTATGAATTTTATTTACGAGAACCGTGTTTCACCGTGTTCTCCCCGTTAGATTTCATCATGGCACGGGAGCAAAACGTGTACGATTCCTTTGAGGAAAAATAAATCTGTAATGGGAAGTTTTACGTGCTGACTTACCACGTGTCCGGTGAAATGGTGAAGAATAACTTCGTCGGGAAACCTAGATGTCTGAGTAGTTAAAAAAGTCGAAGAAATGTGAAAACCGTTAACAAGCATTGAAGCATTGCGGCTTACCTACTCTTTTCTGCCCACAAAACACTATAGGTAATGAGGAGCCCTGTGCAAAGTTTGCAAAGAGAATATAATCACTTAACTTTACTTTTTTTACCTTTAATGAGACTATTATGTGTTTGTCATTTAAGATAGATTTCATATTTTTAGATAAATTAAGATTTTTGTGACAGTCCCGGTTTCATAGCTCACATGAGTATAATATGTAAATAAACAGGCTCTTGCGGAATAATACTTTAATTATCAAAGATACAAAGCAGATTTTACTTAAACAAAGGTTTATTTTACTTGTTAAAGGCAGTAATCAAACTGATATATTTTAATTGCAATTTGAAGTGTCGATTTACCACGTTCACGAAAACCTGCATATCTGAGAAGTTCCCCAATTAAGGTGATTCCCCGGGATCAGCGCAGCGAAAACTTTTTTGGCCAAAAACTCTCTGCGACCTGTGCCTGTGCCTTACACGCTACGTCTCACTAGTTGGCAAACTTAATTACGTGGTGCTTCATACAACCGCAGAGGTACGATGGGATATCTCCATAGGCAAGAACAATATGAAGCTGAATATATCTTATAGTGCTCTAAGACGATAATAGAATGGGCATATATAACTTCCTGATTTATGCCCATTCTATTATCGTCTTAGAGCACTTTTTCTAGCTTTAAATTCTCAACATATATTTTGCAAAGAAGTTTTTCATTTTAATGAAGGCCAGCTCTTTTTTCTTTATTAATACTGCTGCAAAAAATATTAAACAAAAAATGGTAAGGAGGTAAATTATTTGAGTTTCAAAGACATTCACGTTGTTATAATCTAAATTTTTCTCGATGTTGCATATTAACCTTGCTCACATTGAACAAAAATGTTCTTATTATCAGCAAATTACTAATACATTGTATAACTACTCGGTGTATTCTACTACCCTTAGAGTATTTATAAGCAAGCTATGCTTATAAATACTCTAAGCTACTACCAACTAATATCGAAGAATTCAATTTGTTTTCTCACAACACCTAACCCTACAATAGGAGCGGCCTTAACAAAGGCTCGTAACGGGCTAAGTGATACAGACTCTCGCACGCGGACTTAAAGTGCATTTTGATTTAATACGCGCGCCGCATTAATATTTTTTGACGATTTAAGGAAGGCTATTTTAACGAAGGTCACTTCCGAGGCGTGTAAAGTATTATGAACATTAGCGACGTTGTAACTAGGTTTAAACTCTCAAGTTAGTTATCAGATAGTGATTCTTCTGTTCTTGTACTATTATTTATTCTGTGGTTTGAAAGACGTTCACGTTGTTATAATCTTAATTCTTTTCGATGTTGCATATTATCCTTCCTTACATTGAACAATAATGTTCTTATTATCAGCAAATTACTAATACATTGCATAACACCTCTACTACCAACTAATATCAAAGGATTCAATTTGTTTTCTCACAACACCTAACCCTACAATAGGAGCGGCCTTAACAAAGGCGCGTAACGGGCTAAGTGAAACAGATTCTCACACGCGGACGTAAGGTGAATTTTGATTTAATAAGCGCGCCGCAAGAATCGGTAGGCTATTTTAACGAAGGTCACATAGGAGGCGTGTTAATATTATGAACATTAGCCACGTTGTAACTAGGTTTAAACTCTCAAGTTTGCTATCAGAGAGTGATCCTTCTGTTCTTGTACTATTATTTATTCTGCTTTTTACTATTATTTATTTTTCTATGGGGAAATGCGGCTGATTCAGAAAATATTTTTGTTTTACAGAAAAGGGCCATTAGAGCTATTTACAACCTAAAACCGAGAGAGTCTCTTAGAGATAAATTTAAAGAAATAAATATATTAACTTTGGCCTCTCAGTAAATTTACGAAAATTTAATGTATGTTCACAAAAACAAAGATAGTTTTAGTAAAAAACGTGATATACATTCTGTAAGCACTAGGAACAAACACAAGTTAGTGATTGACCTAAAGGTCTAGATACCAGGCCATAAATACCAAAAAAAAAACAAGCTAGTGATACCAGTTTCTCGACTCCACAGAGTCAGTAATTCATTCTTGGGGCAATGTATACGCTATTACAACAAGGTCCCGGAAAGTGTACAGGCAGTTTAAATGTTTTGTTAAGCTAAAGCTGCATAAAAAGGGTTATTATAATATAAATGAATACATGGTTGATAATAACCCCTGGGAATGAGGTGGTCGCTCCCAAGCAGTTTCTTAAATAAATTTTGTAAATAGTTTGTACAATCATTAATGTAAAATTTATTTAAAAAAAAAGTCCCGCTGGGTTTCCCAGGACAGAGGGTTTTTTTTCGAACCAGTGGTAAAATAAAAATTTACTTTCAATAAGAATTACACATGTGATCTATATTAAATAAAAATATTCTATTCTATTCTATTCTGTGCTAAAGTAAAATAATAAAACAAAATCTCATTACTTTTAACCTTTTCCGTCCTTATCTCATAAGCACTTGTGATTTTCTTACTTTGCCTGAAGTTATACCATAAACTAGTTAGCACTCAAATCCTCTTCCCCCGGACCTCGGTTGTGATTAGACGTGTCTAAAACTACGTTACTTTGTTATCTATATATATAAAAGGCAAACCTGACTGACTCATCTATCAACGCACAGCCGAAACTACTGAACGGATTTCGCTGAAATTTGGCATACAGATAGTTGTAATGCATGCAAGGCATCCGCTAAAAAAGGATTTTTGAAAATTAGCCCCCTAAAGGGGTGAAAAAGGGGTTAAAAGTTTGTATAGAAGTCCGTCATTTTTAGAGCTAGAAGCCTGAAACTTTGTTTTTAGGTTAAAGATTAGAAATTAATAATTACGTGTCCTAGGGTTTTTGAAAATTCAACCCCTAAGGGGGTGAAAAAGGGGTTCAAAGTTTGTATGGGTAAACAAGATTAGTTAAACTATTTTATTCGAAACTTCACAGGAGTACGCCTATCAATATGTTTATGAGTAAACAAGTGTTTCAGGCTCTTTCAGAATTCAACCCCTAAAAGGATATATGGAAAAAGGGTGACAAATTGAGAAAATCAAAATCATCATGGGTTGGGTGACTTGGGTGTCATTTTTAAGGTTTTTGGGTCGTAAATAACTTAAATGATATTGATAAATATTTTAAACTTAATTTATTAGAATAGAATAGAATATACTTTTATTGCACAAAAACATAAAACAAAATAGATAAGAAAATTTGTACAAAAAATTTGCACAAAATTACACCTGAACAAAAAAATACTAATTTAAAAATTAAATAACAATTAAAATAAACAACCAAACCAAATATAATTATTTTTTTACAAATTAATAAAATGGCAAAACCAAAAGAAATACTTAGGTACTTATCTATTTTGTATTGATCTTCAAGTTCCAATCCCTACCAATAGATGGCGTTGGTATCGTTTTAGAACGCGGTAACGTTGTGTTTTTTCGAACTAATATAAAGTGAATGGTGAATGAGCGCTTCAACCTGTACCACATACGGTACCTATTCACTGTTAACGGATAATTGACTAGACTTCGACTTTGTTTGCTTGCTTACGGTTTAAGATTTGCTTCGTGTTTCGGATTAGTTGCTTGATTTTGTCTTTTTTACAACCACTGTTCAAACTTGGAATTCAATTTGCTTTGTGATTAGGTATTGTTGATAGAAGTATTTTTTCTCACTGAAAAAATGACTACAGAAACTCTTAATATTAAAGGAAAAATGGAAGAACATAATGTCGTCCCCATTATAGGTGACTGGTGTTAAGGTTTTCAGTTATGACCCACGACAGAAATGGCGATAATTATTCAACAGCAATTGAATATTCTGCCGAAATGTTACAAAATGAAACTTACGGTGGACTTTGTGAATTGGTAGCTGCAGGATTAATATTTCCGTCTCGGTTTGAAGTATATCGAAACGGTCTGCTATACACAGAGTCCGGAACAGATATCTGTCCAGTGAGGCGATTACGATTAGTCATGATTTATGTAATGGACCTATCTGCCTATTGTTGCGAAGAAAATTACACAGCGTCGCATGGAGGTACCTGTCGAAGAGCGTGATCCTTTTTCAGAGCTTGACGTTTAACTGTTACATCTTTTGTAAACAGTGAAATATCATCTCCAACCAGCGGAATTACACTACAACCAACATATTGATCTGCAATATATATCGTCGACATTAAAATATGAAAAAAATAAAATTGCACAAAAAAAAGTCAATTAAAAAGTGCATAAGAAAGATATAGGCAGAACAAGCCAGATTCAAATCGTAAAGCTTTGTCCGCTTATCAGAAAAAAAAATCCCGATGTACACAGGCAATCTGTTGCAAATTACCAAACTGCGAATCCACAAGTGCATAGAGCAATTCAGTCACGGCATGACGAAAAAATTACACTGTGTTTATGGAAAAACAAGGTCCATTCCGCTATGGAGTATGACCCTTATATTGCTTATACTCCTTATAATGACATACAAGTGTCAGTGGTGCATTGCGCTGAAATGGAAGGATGAGACACCTGGTATGTGTTGCAGCGCTGGAAAAGTGCAACTTGATCAGTTGAAACAACTGCCTGAACCACTCTTTAGTTTGATTAATGATCTACACCCAGATCATGACTATTTTATGGGTAATATTCGTAAATATAATGCCTGTTTCCAGATGACTTCCTTTGGTGGTAAACAGGTAACATCAGATGGTTTTTCATCGACTTTTAAAATACAAGGCCAGGTCTACCATTTAATTGGAAGTATATTAACAGAAGCCGAACATGACGCCAAGGTACTGTCTTCAAATATATTTTGTAGGTGAAGATGATCGATAAGCAAAGATTCGATGTTCTAAATTTTCTAACTTAAAGCCGAATTTAATCAAACAATTGCAAAATATGCTGCATCAAGTGAACCCGTATATAAAAGGTCTGAAAAGTGCCATTGATAAAGATACATGCTGATAAAAAACCACCAGAAGAACATAGAAGTAGGTACAATGCACCAACTACAAATGAAGTGGCTTTAGTGTTAGTGGATCAACAATTTGATCGAAGGGACATCATCCTTGAGAGCCGAAGTAATTCACTTCAGCGTATTAGTGAGATACATCGAGCATATGATGCGCTAAAGTATCCATTGGTGTTTTGCTGAGGGGATGATGGGTATTCAATCAACATACCACAACGCGATCCCACAACTAAGTTGCCGCTTAATAAAACTGTCTCTTCTGCAAGTTTCTATTCATATAAAATAAAGATTAAAGAAGGAGAGGCTTGATCTTTTTATCACTTTCACATGCAATGCTCGCTGGGACGAGATAAAAGAGCAATTGCTTCAAGGACAACAATCTCATGATAGACACAATATAATTTCGAGGGTGTTTCGACTAAAGGTAAAAAAGATCATGAACTTATTGACAAAGGGCAAAATATTTGGTGAAGTGCGATGCTATATGTACTCAACGGAATGGCAAAAGAGAGGTCTTCCAAATATTCATATTGTTTTATGGCTTCACAAACGTATTACTCCGGGTCAAATCGACAATATAATTTGTGCTGAAATACCGGATACTAAACGCGACCCAGAGCTTCACGAAATCGTTAAATGTATTATGATACATGGTCCATGTGGAACTTTAAATCGAAAGTCACCATGTATGAAAGATAACATGTGCAGTAAACGATACCCCAGGGCTCTCATAAGGGAAACTCAAAATGGTGAAGACGGTTATCCGCAGTACAAGAGATGTTTACTAGATGACGGTGGGTTCTCTGTTGATATCAAAGGTACAACCATAGATAATCGCTGGGTAGTTCCTTATAATTCAGTATTATTAAAAACATTTAACGTTCACTTAAATGTGGAATATTGTCATTCGGTGAAATCAATAAAATACGTCTGTAAATACGTAAATAAAGGTTCGGACCAGGCATCGTTTGCTTTAGAGAATGAGAAGGATGAAGTTAAAACCTACACAAGTGGAAGATATATAAGTTCATCAGAGGCAGTATGGCGAATCCATGAATTACCCATTCATGAGCGTTTCCCTCTCGTAATCCACCTCGCTGTTCATTTGGAAAATGGGCAAAGGGTTTATTTTAATGACCAAAATCTGAGTGAAAGAGTGAATAGTCCTCCAACAACCACACTCCTATCCTTTTTCGATTTGTGTAAAGTGGATAACTTTGCAAAAACATTGCTCTACCTAGAAGTACCTACATACTACGCTTGGAATAAAAGAAAGTTCCAAAGGAGAAAAAGAGGAGCAAACGTTGAAGGCTGGCCAGGGATCAAAAAAGAGCACGTTCTGGGCAGGGTTTATACTGTGCATTCGAACAATACAGAATGCTATCACCTTCGCCTGCTTCTTCATGAGATCCGGGGCCCAATTTCGTTTGAAGCGTTAAACACTGTAGATGGTCATGTATATTCCACGTTCCAATCAGCGTGCAAAGCTCTCAGCTTGCTTGAAGATGATCAGCATTTGTTCGCAGCAATGGAAGAGGCAGCACTTTGCCAATCACCGCAAATGATTCGAGATCTTTTTACGATAATTTTAGTGTTCTGCCAAGTATCAGACCCTTTAAGCCTTTGGGAGAAATTCAAAGAATACCTATCTGAAGATTTTAAAAGGCAATTAGAAAGACAGGGAGATGTGGATGTAGAGCACATAACAGATGTGATATTTAACAAATTCCTTTCGGTAATAGAAGATGCCGTATTAGCGTTGGGTGGTCGGCTATTAAAAGAGTATGGGTTACCTCAGCCAAGCAAAGAACAACAATTTGAAAATAGAGAGTTTCTTAAAGAGACAAGTTACGACTTAGCATCATTAGAAACACAGTTAAAAATAATTAAGGATCACTAAATGACGAACAAAAAGCAGTTTACAATCAAATAACACAAAAATTGAATCAAATGAGGGTGGAATATTCTTTTTAGATGCTCCCGGTGGAACAGGCAAAACATTTCTCATAAATTTGCTATTAGCAAAAGTTAGAAGTACTCGCGGAATTGCTTTGGCTGTGGCTTCTTCTGGGATCGCAGCTACACTGCTTGAGGGTGGACGAACTGCTCATGCTACCTTCAAGTTACTACCCAATTTAACAACAGCTGATAATCCCATTTGTAATATATCGAAACAAAGTAATTTTGCTGAAGTATTAAAACATACGAAAATGATAGTGTGGGATGAAATAACCATGGCTCATAAGGGTGGCGTAGAGGCTTTAAACAGAACTCTACAAGATATAAGAGGAAATAAGAAGTTAATGGGTGGTGTAACGGTTTTGCTGGCTGGAGATTTTAGACAGACTCTACCAGTAGTGCCAAAAGGAACTAGAGCAGATGAAGTTAAGGCGTGTCTTAAGAGATCCACTTTATGGCCTCTAAATAAAATCCTCAAGCTCTCGAAAAATATGCGGGTACACTTAGGAGAAAAAGAGTATGCTGGTGGATTTGCGAATCTCCTACTTGAAATCGGCAACGGTGATTACCGTGCCATACTAACCCCGAAAAACGACCAAGCAGCGGCAATTAACGATATACTGTTAATGTCTTTTGAGGGGGAAGAAATGGTGTACACGTCAATAGACTCTGTGGTCAACACAGATGACGCAATTTACTACCCCGTTGAATTTCTTAATTCACTGAAACCATCGGGTCTTCCACATCATAGGCTTATTCTGCGCGTGGGCACTCCTGTTATGTTGTTGCGAAATTTAAAACCTCCTCAACTGTGCAACGGAACCAGACTAAAAGTAAAAGCGTTACATCGCAATGTAGTGGAAGCCACAATTATAAATGGATGTGCGCAAGGGGAAACTGTATTTGTACCAAGAATTCTCTTGATCCCGAATGATTTTCCCTTTGAATTCAAACGAATACAGTTTCCCCTCAAAGTCTGCTTTGCAATGACCATAAACAAATCTCAAGGGCAGACATTAAAATTTGCGGGTATAGACTTGAGAGAAAATTGTTTTTCACACGGGCAATTCTATGTGGCTTGCTCACGCGTAAGCTTGCCCAGTAGTCTGATAATTTTGGCACACAGTAATAGATTAGCAAAAAATGTGGTGTATAAAGAAGTTTTGTAGTTTACTAGCTTTTGCCCGCGACATCCAGTTATAATTGTGGCTTGTACCAGCAGACTCTTTTTCACACACGGGCGCGATATAACCGAACTCCACGCGGACGAAGTCGCAGGCAAAAGCTAGTTTCAAAATATTTTTTAAATCTAGTTTTTGCGAATAAATCAAGTTAAAAAAATAGGAGATCATAAATGCTCAAGAGGCCTAAACAGTGGGTGTGTGAGTGAAATGTACGGAGCGTGCAATCTGTGTGTGCGTAAAGATTTGTCTTGGCAGTGCATAAGTGTGCGCACAGAAAAAGCCTACAATGTTTTGCTTGAAAAGAACTTAGAGAGTCTACTTCTGTGTGAAAACCCTAACTTATTTATTGAACAGCTTACTCAAAGGTTAAAATAATCACTGGATGAGGCTAAAATTACTAAGTATCTTCCAAAAAACCAGCGAACTATAAAAAGCTAAAGCATTGGATCAGTACAGGTATTTTGCGATGTATAAAGAACAGAAACCAAATGCAGCTTAAACTAAAGTCTGACCCAGACAATAATATTCTAAAAATAACATTTAAAATATATCGTAATCATTGCAACAATTTGATAAAAAAACTAAAAAGAAAATATGAACGGGAACAACTGACTAATGCTTCTAAAAATTCAAAAAATCTTTGGAAAACTATAAATACTATTACTCAATACAAACCCCCAAAGACACATAGTAATGAACTCCTTAGAATAAAATCATCTCCTAATGAATCAATTAATTTTGTTGGTGAATTTTTTGCTAACATTGGAAAAGAACTAGCTAATGACATCAATATAACTGAAACTCCTATACTAACATACAGACCTGTCGATCCTCAAAATAGAAGTCCTCATTTGACATCATTCGTTCTTTTTGACACTGATGGCCAGGAAGTTGTCCTTACTATTGATAGTCTCAAAACTGATAGTGCTGCTGGCAGGGCCGGATTAACCATGTCGGGGCCCTTAGGCAATAGAATTCTCCGGGCCCCTTTGCAGCCAGCATAAAGGGAAGTGAGTAGCATCACCGGATTGATGCTTAACTCCTCAAGAACTTACAGTAAAATATTTGTATTTGGGCTCATTGAAATTGTCTTAATGAATAGGTTATAGATAAGTGATGATCCAGATCTCATTAGGTAAAGTATGTATATGAGATAAGATCGTCTCATTATGGAGCAAGAAAGAAAAATAAGACGGGGGTGTTTTAATTTTAATTTTATTCTTGATAAATGCAATAAAATATAATAAACGAAAGAAATTAGTATTAACGCAGATGTTTTAATTTTAACTTTATTCTTGTTAAATGAAATAAAAAACAAAATATTTTTGAGAAGTACATAAAGTTTAAATATTAACTTTTCTAACTTTTTTGGATACAAAATCATTTATAACATCTTGAAAGTTGACCTTTTCCAATATATCATTTTCAATCGCCATTATCGATAATGAATTTAAACGGTTCTGAGACATTGAGGAACGAATACAGTTTTTTATTAGTTTTAATTTTGATAAGTTACGTTCACTCGTTGCATTTGATATCATTAGACTTCTGTATATTTGCAATGCTATCATTACATTTGGGAAAGTCGATTGTACCATATTAAAAAAAAAAGTTAAAGGTACAGCCTATATACGTCCCACTGCTGAGCACAGGCCTCCCCTCATTTCTGAGAGGGTTTTAGGGCATGGAAGTGTCCGCCGCGCTGCTCCAATGCGTGTTGGCGAACTTCACATGTCTTCGAAATATTTTTTTTTAATTTATCAGACATGCAGGTTTCCTCACGATGTTTTCCTTCACCGCCGAGCACGTGGTAAATCAGCACTTAAAATTGCAATTAACAATTTCATTGGTGCCGGCGGGGATCGAACCCGGTTTGCTCGCGTACTGTGAAATTTACAGCGAGCCCTAACCATCTGAGCTACCACGGCTTTTGTATATCTTGTGTACCATATTATCAATAATTAATTTAAACGATTCCTCGGCGGGTACAATTTTATCTTTTCCCGCAATCCCCGCTTCCTCTAACTGTAAGATGAAGTACTTGAACTGTACCATCTCGTTTTTAAACTCGGGCTCAATGTCTTAAAGGGAATAATGTTCACTAAATTTTGTACAAGCTTCCTTAATTTCATCGTTGGTTTTTTCATGATATCTGTTAGAAATCCAAACAGATAATTAATTTCCCGGTAAGCTTCTAGTCGCCGCGACAACTCTGCATACAGCATGTCTAGTACAGGCAAATATGTTTCAATCTTTAACTTATCTTTTCCTCTGATCACAACTTCATCTGCAGATCTGTCATCGTGATGCCTTTTTCTTCTTCGCACACGCTGATTTTCATAACTGTATTCGGTACCAGTTTTCACATTTGCCTTCATCTCGTAATCGTCAAATAATTCTCGCTGTGATAGCAAAAAATCTAAAAGTGAGTTTAAAAGATCGACTGCAGCTCGAAGTTCAATATTTGGTTTTTGTAAAGATACACTGACACCATTGATTCGATCCAGTATGGCAGCCCAAAATATTGCCATTACGGCATGTTCTTTTTTATCCGAGTCCTTTAATAGACATCGAGCCACGTGAATTGTTTGCGATGTCTGAGTCTCATCGTCAGCAATAGACTGCAAAGATTTCTGGAAACTCTCGTAACCTCCTGACAAAGTCTTAGTCGCATCGGCTCTTGCACACCACCTTGTGTCGGACACTTTTTGCAGCACCAAGCATTTTTCGAGATATTTCTGCATAATTGCCCAGCGATGAGTTGACGCCGAAAAAAAGTTGTATAGTACCTGTACAAATCCAAAGAATGAGATTGCACCAACGCAGCTCTCCGCAGCACTTACTCCTACCAAATTCAGTGAATGCGCTGCACATGGAACGTAGTGTGCAAGATTATTTATTTTCTTAATATGGGCCTGTAGACCATTGTAACGTAGTGATTATATTCTCTTTGGTAACAACCAGACATATTTGACGCATTGTCATAAGTCTGGCCTCTCGCATTTTAATATCAATTTTATATTGATTCAAAAAGTTTAAAATTATAGCGGCCACTTCTTATCCTTTGTGACTTACCATAGGAATAAATGTAAGGAAACGTTCTGCTACTTTTCCATTTGATGTAACATACAGGGTATTTTTGAAACGCTCCCGAAAACGAAGACGGACGACAGTACTAACTATATCTTAGATGATGGGTGAAATATAAAATCGATCCTGATGAAAAAAAAATCATCTTTTCACAACGTTTTATTAGCTTTATTCACGCTCCATCGTGTTAGTATAATTAAATAAAACGTTAATTTCATTAAAATAAAACATGAAAATACTTAAACATAAAACCAGCAGTGGAATTACTGAATTACAATCAGCTGACTAGGGGTCAATGTACGCGCGAACGCCGAATTCGCGCGGCCCGTAACTAGCGATGGTACCACAATACCTAATAATTTACAACACTTGTCTAAATACCTAGCTTATCTACTTAACCTACTATTTTGCCACTTTGCTTGTCTCCACGTAGCCACTTTAATTCAAATTCACAGGTTAAATAAACCAAATAACTGGTTCGATTCCCCGCTAATGAAAAAAATAATTAAATGAAATGTTAACAAGGTTAGTTATGCGTTTTTATTCATCGTGTAGGTATCTCCGTGGTCTTATGACATGCGGCTCAAATTGTGCTCCATTCATTTCGAGGCAGATGTGGGCTCGGTGTTGCGTCGCCTCATGCAAGCGGGGCATCATCGTGTGGTCTTCGACACAGTCCGCACGTAGTTTGTCGAAAACATCCACGATCTTTTGGCGCATTTCGTCAGCACTATCACATTCACGATTAAAAACCCTTTCTTTCACATACCCCCACAGAAAGAAGTCTAACGGGGTCAGATCTGGTGAGCGAGGTGGCCAAGCGTGTGGTCCTAGTCTGCCAATCCAGCGATCATCAAATAATTCGGTAAGGCGCTCACGGACGAACCTCACGACATGTGGAGGTGCACCATCATGCTGGAACCATGTGCGGCGATATTCATCCAACGATAGGTCGTCTAAAATGTCAACCAACTGTTCATTTATAAAGTTTAGGTATCGCTGTCCGTTAAGTCGCTGTGGCAGAAACACTGGTCCCAGTATGCGATCCTTAAATAAACCTGCCCATACGTTAACCGACCATCGGGTTTGGTGCCCGGTTTGTCGAACAGCGTACGGGTTAACCTCTGAATACACGTGTGTATTTCTTCGGTTCCACAGGCCGTTTCTGGTAAATGTTGACTCGTCCGTCCATATAACGTGCTCAATGGAACCAGGCACACGTTGTTGTTGGTCTAATAACCAACGCCATAAAACTCGTCGGCGGTCGTGATCGCCGGGAACTAAAGCTTGCACTTTGTGCACTTTGTATGGCCGCATTCGGTTACGCTTTAACACTTTGTGAACTGAACAGTATGACACACTTGTTCCATCCCGACGTCTTAACAATTTAGCGATACTTCGTGTACCTAGGTTCGGATACCGGCGAACGACATCTAAAATGCACTCCTCGGAGTGAACAGTCATTTGACTTCCACCTCCTGCCGCTACCGGAGCAATGGGCCGATTTTCCAACACTCGCTGAAATGCTGCTGTTATAAGACGAGAGTCAGCTGGGTGTCGAGCGGTCGGGAATTTCTCTCGGTAATTCGTAATGCACGCGAAGCATTCCCGCAAGCTTCTCCAAGGCACATTAACATGTGGCCGTATTCACGAGCACTATAAACGTACGCGTTAGACATTATTAAAACAAAAAAGAAACACAAAACGTAACAACAAGAATAACACGTAATAACAAGTAGGTAATACCAAGTAATAACAATAAGAATTTAATAAAAAAAAACAATTAAACTGTCGCTCGCGCATGCGTGTCCAAAGTCAACACGGAACTGTCTCAAAAACTCAAATTAATAATTAATCCCGCCAAAACTGAAGCCTACTGCGTCCTAGCGTCCTTGCGGTAAACACTTTGAACATTCCCACAGACCGTCAAATGTTATGACATTGCCAACTTTTATTTTATAAGTTTAGTTTCCATATGATCCCTATGACTAGTTTTTTATATGGAATTTAGAAGTTATAGTTGTAATTTTTTTAATACAATTAGACAATCAATTGTACCCTGACGAAACAAGCAGTTCGTTACTACAAAAACGATATTGATTTTAATAAACGTACTTACTTGGGTTTGGTTATCTTTGATTTTGTACAAGAAAATAGAAATAAAATGGTATTGAATAATTTAATAGTTAAAATCAATTGCAATTATGATCGACAGTTAATTAATCTACAAAATAATTATTTTACTTTACTTTTATTGACTTTCCGTTTTTAATCCATCCAATACTTTGATTTGAAAAGAGGTACGTCAAAACTATTAAAAATTACTTGCAAGTTTTATTGTAATTGCCGCCTCTAATTCTTATGTCGCTTGCAAACAAATCTTAGTAGGTAAATTTGGGGAATTCCCCATATGTTGGCGCTGACAGTCGGCCGGGCGGCGGCTGCGCGTGGTACGAAGGGGGCGCGACGGGGGAATGCTCGCCAGTATTACTGTGCGCGCACGCTATTGGTTCCTCATTCTTCCCGCGCTTTGAAAAGCGATGTTTCCAATGTACAGTCGCACACACAGCTTTTGCAGGACGCGCGACGATGGTTTTAAAAGGAAGGAAAGAAAATTATTTATATCTATTGTTTTATGACTGAACTAGTGAACGAAAAGGTAAATAGAAGGTGAATGGGGAAAATTGTGCAGTAAAGTTAAATGTATTGAGGAAGAATACCGAAAAAATTACCATGTGGTCAACCTGATGACGGAAACATTTATCATTCGCATTGATGATGATGATTCTGATGAGTGATGATGAAGTAGCATCCAGTAACACCAATACACCATCGACATCTGGCTTCCATGTTCCATGTTCCAACGGTATAATGGACGGCGTGTCACCCTTAGCTTAAGTTTTCTTGTTACAAACTACTTTATTTTACGATAGAATTAAAAAATAATGTTCAAGCAAACATTATCCATTTTTAATTTCAACCTCTTCCAAAGTTCTAAGTAGCTAGTAAAGTACCTATTATGATTCTACAATAAAACCATTAATTACTATTAAAATATTATAAAACAACAGCCTAGTACCATGTATTACTTTAGAACGCGACTGTACCCATGCGCAGACACATCCCCTCCACTATCGCTCAGCGTTCTTTTTACGTGACGGGACCTGTACCGAGCTAGATAAAAGAGTTTGGCTTCGACGCGGATATTGACCCTAGTCAGCTGATTTTATGATTTATTTATTTTAAATTCCACTGCTGGTTTAATGTTTAAGTATTTTCATGTTTTATTTTAATGAAATTAACGTTTTATTTAACTATACTAACACGATGGAGCGTGAATAAAGCTAATAAAACGTTGCGAAGAGATGATTTTTTTTCATCAGGATCGATTTTATATTTCACCCATCATCTAAGATATAGTTAGTACTGTCGTCTGTCTTCGTTTTCGGGAGCGTTTCAAAAATAACCTGTATATGAGCACTACAGTCAACTGATCAGTATGAGATATATCTGGTGTCGAATCGACGCTTATTGAGAAATATTTGGCTTTAATAATTTCATTAGCAATTAATTTTAAAACCTTACTTCCCAATATAAGTTCAATAAGTTCATCGCAAATTGTTGAAGACAAATATGATTGTCTTCCTTTCCCAACATTACCATATTTGACTAAATGCGAACTAAGAAACGGATCGTACTCTGCGAGTAATACTAAAATTCCCAAATAGTTGCCATTATGTTGAGAACCGAGAATTTCATCATCACCACGAAATGCTAATCCACGGGATGATAAAAATTTAATCACTGATACTACTCTTTGTAAAACTTTTATCCAATATTCCCTTTCTTTGTTGGATGTTATTTCTAAAGAGGTGTCAAGTCGGCCCTGAATACGTCGTCTACTAATCAGTGCCTCTACACATTCTTGGTGCGTTGCATTATTCTCATGGGATTGAATTCTTTGCGACTTTTCCAATCAGAAAATCCAGTTTGAAATTGCGATTGGCTTTGATCTTCGCCAAAAAGAACACGTGGAAAGCAGTATACTTTTCCAGTAGATGGAGAATACATGAGCCACTCTCGTTTAATTTTACTACCACTTATATGTTTCCGAAAAAACATTGATTGAGAAAAAAATCTTTTACTATCGTCATATATCGGCTTGAAGCAGAAAAATCACATTCAAAGTGTTGACATTCGTTAGGATCTCTAGTACACCAAAACTCTTTTATTTCGTTGGTAATATTTTGCCATAAGCCAATGACATTCTGGTACTCTACTCAGTAATTGGACCTCGGCCTCCGCCTCACTTTCCTCTGCACCCGCTAAAGTAGCCGTTTCTTGATCCTGACCATTCTGTACAGAAAACTCGCAAGGAATCTCTAATGGGTCCGCCGCTATAGTTTAGCTAGCAGACGTACTTGGAGAAAGTTGATTTTCCGTTGATTGGCGACTAAATCCGAGTTGGAAAAGGTTTTATGTCTTTTTTAATAGTTCATCGCACTTGTTTTGTTGTTTAAGTCGCTTTTTACGTTTTTCTGAACCACTTAGGTATTTTTTCTTTACGGGTTCCTCCGACATTTTGTTCCTTAAAGAAAAGGTAAACAATCGTGTGAATGAAAAACGACGCGAGAGAAATAGTAATAATTTCTATAATACAGATAGTGGGCCATTGATTAATTAAGTAAGGGTCCCGAGGCTTTATCTTGTGGGGAGGGGGTAAAACCCATTCTTACGTAATATTTTGAAAGTCTTCATTTAATAGATATAAGAAACCTAGAATGGTTTTCTTAATTCTATAACGTACACTTCGATTTACATCTTATTTTACAAATTTTTATTGTTTTAAATAATTTTAAAATCTTAAATGTGTTCATTTTTATCAATTTTAATTGTTATGTTATAAATAATAATTATAGTACATTCATTAATATTATTTTAATTATTTGGAATATAAATTTTTTTTTTATAGGATATGGTGACAAACGAGCACACAGTCCACCTGATGGTAAGTGGTTGCTGTGATCCATAGACACCTACATTTATCCTCAATAAAGAATCAAAATGCAGAAGCGTCGTCACCCGTGAGGACTAAGATGGAATACCTCTTTTCCAGTAAAATGGGTCTCCGGTTCTCATACTGTAATATTACGAGGTTGAATTAAACACGAGCGCTTGATCAAGAAGTTTATTCATGACTGACTCTACATAAATCAGTAACTTAACTTATATACTAGCACTGTAATACTACTTCACCTCGGGGGTGGATAAAAAAAGTTCAGCATACTTAATACATAAGCACAAACTAATATTTTATAAAATATTTTTTTTTAAAACATTGCTTACTCAACGAACCTTTTTGTTCTATCCTTATGCACTATATCTACTTTATTATTTCTAAAAATCTTAACATTTGTTCCTAAATCTTCTAAGACTTTAAAAGGTCCATCAAAAATACAATCTAATTTACGAGCACATTCATTTTTAATTAAAATAAGTTCATCCTTATCATAGAATACAGGATTACATGTTTTATCATATTTGTTTTCTTATTTCTTTACAAGCTATTAAATTATGTCTTGCATCTCTTAAAGCTACCTGTAACTTATATTTTAAATCTAAACAATAATTATCAGAATTATAAAGTGGTTCCACCACGTCTTGTTTCAAATTATTAGGCAAACGACATGGCCTGATACAAGTTCGAATGGTGTGTATTTTGTTTGAGTGTTTACACAAGTATTATAACTAAAACACCAGAATGGAATCAATGAGACCATGAATAGCCCATATTGGTGCTATAAGTTCTTAAAATGACCTAAATGCTTATGAGCAATCTCAAGCGAACCAATTGATTGATGGTGATATGCAGTTGACGTCAACTTTTCTATATTTAATAAGCTACACACCTGTTCCATCACTTGAGAAACAAATTCAGTTCCCTATCAGTAGCTAAGGAACTAGATACCGAATCTTAGGATAAAATTATTTACAAAGCTTTTGCCACAGTAAGTGTTTCTTTATTGGGTAATGGGTATGCCTCTATATATTTTGTTAATTCACATTGGAGCGTTAAAATATAGCAATTACCGTACTCATCCTTGTCCAAGGGACCCACAAGATCAAGAAAACTTTCTCAAACGCAGTCGACGCCGTGGTAGTTATAGTCATTGGTTGTTTGGTATACCTACTATATTTCATTTTCTGACACATTTTACATTCACTTATAAATTTTCGAACATCGGCATCTAATCCTGGCCAATAATATCTCTTTTATGTTATTAGCCATCCTATTCATTCAAGCATGCCCACTGGTAGGTAGCAAATGATAATCATTCAAAATGAATTGTTTTTCTTTATTGTCGTAAATTCTTTTAATTCCTTTCAGAACACATATTCGAGGACAGTCCACTCATTTAATGTCTTAATTTCACTACATAAACCTTTTATAAATTCTTCATTTTTATCATCTTTTATATGCATAGTTCTTTTACTTTTATTATCTCACAAAACTCTTTTAATTTAGTTGCAAATTCGGCTCGCGAGAAGAGCAATCTAAATTCAAGGTTTATACACAATAGCATTTTGCTTGGCACAAAATTAAAACAATCTCGTTCTTCCTTGACTAAGTCTCTTTTTAAATCCTTTTATAATATCTCCTTTCACAAGTTTCATTTCAATAGAATCATACGGTTGTCTTAATAATTCCACGACTCGTGGTTGATCAGGCCACCCGTCAGTGTCATTATTAATCACAACCCCTTTCCTGTTTACATCCTCTTCCATTCTTCTCTTTTGCGCTCTAGTTGTCACAGCTAAGACTTGTTCTTTCATATTCTTTAACTCACTCGACGTTATACAAATTCTAGACAGTGCATCCGCCACAACATTGTCTTTACCCTTCACATAACATATTTTAAAATCATATTCTTCTAGAATTAATCGAAACTTTATCAACCGACTAGACGGATCTTTCATTCCAAATAAGTAAATCAAAGGTTTGTGGTCTGTCATTATGGTAAAAGTCCTGCCAAATAGGTATGGTCTAAAATATTTTACTGCCCACACAATTGCTGTTAATTCCTTTTGGATAACTGGGTAATTTTTTTCTGCTTTATTTAATGGCCTACTAGTGTACGCGATTGGTTTCATATTTTTGTTACACAAAACTGCTCCTACAGCTACATCAGACGCATCTGTTTGCAAAACAATTCATTTGATTCAGAAAAATCAGGATATTGAAGTATTGGGGTGTTATTAATGAATTTTTAGAAAATTAAATGCGTTCTGACACTCTGAAGACCAAACAAATGGTGCGTCTTTCTTGAGTAAACTATTTAAAGGCATAGTAATTGTTGCAAAGAGGGTTTGAATTTCCTATAGTAGTTAAAATGCAACAAACCTTCTTACTTCGTCTACATTTTGAGGGACGGGATAATGCTCCAAAATTCGGGTCTTTTCTGGATCAGGTGAGACACCGTTGGCAGACACTAAATGACCAAGATACAGAATTTCCTTCTTTAGAAATTCGCACTTAGTAGGATTCAGTTTTAAATTTACCTTTCTCAGTCTTTCGAAAACATCTACTAGATTTTGGTTGTGAATAGTTAAGGATCTTCCAAAAATTATTAGATCGTCCAAATAAATAAAACACTTCTCGAAAGTTAATCCTGACATAGCAATTGACATGACTCTACTAAAAGCACTACAAAGTTTTGAGCCCCATTGGTAGACGTTTTAATTGATAATGTCCTGTACTAGTCGAAAATGCAGTATACTTTCGGCTTTCTGGTGCCAGTTTCACCTGATAATAGCCTTGTTGTAAATCTAAATGGGTAAAATATATAGAGCCTGATAATGAATCAAGAATATCAGTGATGTTCGGCAGCGGAATTTATCATCTACTATATTTCATTTAGTTTTCGAAAATCAATTACTAAACGCCATTTTGACAACCATCAGATTTTTGGGAACTAGTAGTATGGGACTAGACCATTCACTAGTAGATTCTTCTATAATATCATCTCTAAGCATCTTTTTATCTGTTTATTTATTTCGGGCTTTAGCTTGTGGTAAACGGTATGGTTTCGTGTAAATAGGATTGATGTTATCTTTCAGTTGTATAGTTTGTTCACAAATATTTGTAGTTTCTAACTTATCGTTGGGTAAAAGAAAATGTCTGAATATTTAGTGCAAATTTTTCTATAGATTGCTTTTCTTCTTCATTCAAATGCTTCAATTCTAATAAAGATAATAAGATATCACATCTTTCTGAACTACTTTTGTTTTGCAAAATTTGAAAGCGTTAAAATCATCTAAAAGTTCTACGTTTAATATGAAATTATTCAATTTACTTCTTCTTCCTAGTATTTAAAATCTTTATTGGGACTCTTTTATTTTTGGTCGAACAATAGTACCTGCCAAAAACGCCTTCATTATTTCCTTTGCGCTAACAAAACAATCGCCTTTTGCTTCCGTATCCAAATACACAAAATGAATTGATTCACTTCGAGGCGGTATTAATAATGTATTACTGTAATCAGGTTTGTCATAAATTGGCAAAACACAATTCTCGTCCTATCCGTAACGTTAGTAAATTTTGTTTAAATCAATATTGGCTCCGTACTTGTTCATAAAGTCTAATCCTAATATTCCATCGACGGTTATAGGTAGATTTTTGAAAATGTAAAATTTGTTATGGAATTTATTGTCCCTAGAAGCATAAATGTCGATCTCTACATATCCGGAAGAACATATCTTGCCTCAATTCCATTAACAACCAAATTATCTTTAAGAACACATGCTGACCTTGGAAGTACTTCTTCCTTAATAACCGAAATGGATGCTCCAGTATCCATCAATAACACAAGTTTCATACCATGAATGTGAAAATTTACAAACTTAGAGTTACCTCTACATGAAAAAATGAAATTATTGAGAACGAAAAAACTGATTGTTATCTATCTCATTAAGTTTTTGCTCCATATTATCACCAGCGCGTTTTTTGTTGTCGTTACTTCGAGCTGCAAAACATTTTATTGTAAAATCCTGGTTGCCACGTCTATTATAATGATAATTTGATCTGTAGGACTGTCCTCTACCACGCGGCGAATATTGAAAAGGCCTTGAAAATCTCTGATATCTATTTGAATAATTACTATAATTATTTTGATAATTACTCCTACTGGTGCCGTAATTTAGACGCCCACGGCCCCTGGTCCGAGATCTAGAAAACGGTTGAACCTACCTCTAGTCATCTTCATCACCTCAGCAGACCCGGAACTGGACGACGATGGTGTGGACTCGTCCTGGCCGCCTGGATCGCGTCCTTGAGCAAGAGTAGTTGCGGGCTGCGATGATTGTGCTGAGCTTTTCACTTTTAAGACCATCTGTAAACTTTTAATGACCATTTTTCATTAATAGGTTTAAGGACTGCGCATTTTGTTGCGTCGCCCTCAGCCTGTGAAATAGTTAACTCTGTTAGCAGTCTTTCGAGTTGAGACCCGTATTCATCAACTGATCTAAATCCTGGTTCAAGGACTGAATTTGTTTATGTATAGCCGTGTGAAACTTTTGTCAATAGTTTTTCCTAAAATCTTTAATCATACTACTAACTGACACATAATTATCAGCAACGCGTAGCAGCGTTTTCTGATAATCTCCTTTTAACACAAATTTAATTAATAAATTTTTCCTGCCTCGTTAAGCATATCTGCATACATTTCCTGCATCAATCAATCGTTTCGTAGTATCCTCCTTATTATCTAAAATAGTATCAACCCACGCTGTTTTAATATCAAAATCCATTGTTTCTAAACTTATTTTACAACTAGGCAAAGTACAATTGAGATATTTCAGAATATAAAGAGCAAACTTTTTATATGTACTAGTAATTAAATTAATTTCCGATTGTTTACCTTGACGACTTAAATTAGAAAATAATAGCTCGCTATCTTTTAACAATGTTTCGGCCTCTAGTAATTTTTTGGACGCAACTGACCCTATATCTGCTCTGGCCTTTTTGTTAGATATTGACGTATTTTAATAAATTTTCATATAATTCTATTAACTTTTCGGCCATAATACACGCAACGAAATATGTAACACCGCGTCATATTTCATTCACTTCGTTTAATTTTATTATAAATCGAAACACTGTCATACGACCGAGCACATAAAAAACTGAGTTGCACCCAATGGTTGCACATGGGCCGTAATTCCACGAATCGTGTGTTCGATATTACATTGATTTACTTATTTTTTATTTTTAGTTTAAACAATTATTTATTGATAGATAAAATTCATATTTCTAATTCTAAAACTATCGTTAATGTCTATATTATATATATTTTAAACTAAAATAACACTGCAGCACAGAACACGTACTTCACATATAGCACATATTTATTACCAGCTCACGAACACTTAAACGACTCCTTCTTCACACTGGTTCCTGCTCAGCGCCCAGACAAACGGCTTCGTACTTTTCTCAAAATTCGTAATTCACTCGCTGTTCTATCCACTTCTTATGCCTCTCCTTGAGTTTTAGGTAAATGATTGTAAGTATGGCAATCGCCATCAACACCAAAAACGTAGTAATCAGTATATTGTTTATCTTGACGTGATTTTCTTGTTCGGAGTAACTTGCTATTATTTCCTCTGATGCATTTTGAGATATAATAATTTCCTTATCTTCAGTTTTTGAGTATGATTTTCCCATGATTATAACTTTCAAAACTCGCCAGCACAGTAATCAGTCCAAATAATATATTCACGACAAACATTTTAGCTAACTTGAAGCACCGAGGCACACAGAATTCCCCGGTCTACTTCTCGCCCGCTACGCTATCAGTTCCCGGAACGCGCCTGGCAGGTCGCCATGTAATATTACGAGGTTGAATTAAACACGAGCGCTTGATCAAGAAGTTTATTCATGACTGACTCTACATAAATCAGTAACAACATATACTAGCACTGTAATACTACTTCAATACACTCACCATACGAAACACAGCAGTGTCAAGCTGCCATTTTACGCTGGTATTCTGTGAGAGCGTGGTCCTTCCCCGGTCGAGCCGACCCATTCGTGCTACAACTATACTACTAATATAGCTGCAGCGTGGCTCTACCACGTAAAAATGATTATTTTATTTTTATTAAAATTGTCTATATAGCCGATCATTATTTTAAAAGTATTATTCGTTTTTTTAACTGATTTATCTGTGCTCACTAAGATTATTTAAAAACTTACTGTTAATTATGATAATTAATAATATAATAATGATATTTCAAGGATTAGATACTAGCTCAACTAGTCTCATAATAATAAAATGGTAATCTATATTTAATAGCAATAACAGAGTATAAACTAAATTATCTGTTAAAAAATAAAAATCATTGATTTATGTAAAACAGTGAGTATTAGTGTAACTGCTCCTTTTCTAACAACGTTTCATTATTCTGAAAATCGAGATAGAATCTTACATAAGAAGAGGAAGGGGGTTCGAAAAATCTTATGTACCCTTACATGGGGGTAGAAGGGGGGGAGGGGTCAAAAATCGCCAAAATCATCCTAACATAATTAATGAATGGCCCCTAGGTATTATAGATAGGTAGTACACAAGAAAAACTTTGGCACTTCACAGTCGACGAATTTATAATATGAGTATAAATAAATACTCGTAAGTATGTACAATAAAATCTCGCAATCAATTATCAAACTTACCTGGTAACAGTGGTTACTTCAGTTTTATTGTCTATTAATCGCTCGTCGTCTCGCCGATTTTATGAAGACACTGGCAGTCTTTATAAAAAACTCTAGCACTCTTATCCCAATTTGTAAGTTTTGAAACACAGAGCACAGTAAAACTTTTTAAAGTAATTTCACGGACACTCACAACTCGTTACGTAATGTATCCAACGAATCTTGGATTCCCCCAATGTGAATGAAGTTTAAGTACTCACTCAGCCGACCGCTCACCGGGTGCGTTCCGAGTTAATGCTTATAATTTAAGTATAAAAATTTCTAGCACTTTTATATCCACATTCATAAATTTTGAAACACAGATGAGTAAAACTTTTTAAACTAAATTCATTCACGTTCGCAAAACTCACAAAACGCAATTACAGATCAAGCATTTCAAAACTTTTGTATATCATACAATACGCTACGTAACGTATCCATATTATTAGTTCTACTACTCGATACTAGATGGTTCTGTTCTGTAGGTATGAAGTATTTCATCAACTGACAGTATGCGTCGCTAAAACGTAATAATACCTATTGTCATTGAGGTTACAAATTTTCCAAATAAATTTTCTCTGTGTGAAACATTTTCCATTATATTTGTGCGCGCACGGGGCCCCTAGGCAGGTGCCTACTCTGCCTAATGGTTAATCCGGCCCTGGCTGCTGGTTGGGACAATATGCCTACTGTAACACTCCCACCCCCCTCTTTGTTTCTTTCTTTAGAATTTATATCTTTAAGATATATAAAATTTACGTGACCAGTTTATTAACCATATAGTGATCTTTCTAAGGTTCAAATATAGGCCGTTTAATAAATTTATGGCGTGATCGTCTTAGTTAGGACCCTTATTTACGTTGTGTTTGTTTAGTAACTTAGTTCTTTTAGGTGTCTTTTGGAAGAATGAATATTCACCAGAGCAGCCAAAAGCTGTTGGTAGTGCCTTATAAGCTAAAGAACCCCGTCAACGAAGACAGTGCTCAAAATAAGTTAAGAACATTAAATCGTCCCTATTCCACTTGCATCAGGTTCACATCAATCAATTCCTTATTAAATAATCCTTTCCCGCTTGGAAAAGGCTCACAATATTTATATCAAATACCAGATACAAGGGCTTCGCTCTCCCACATTTAAAAAAAAATGTGGGGGAGGCACACGGCTCCACACACGCCGTGTGCGGTGAGCGCCAACCAACCAACGCGCTCCCCCCGAAGGAGACGTTAAGTTGGGAACTGGACCGTAGTCCACAGCAAAATAACAGGCGCACCAGTAAAAAGAGAACTTGGCCCCTTGGTAGTGCGTAAGCACAAACATCAACCGAAGTCGCGCATGTTAATGCGTGTAAACGCCATACAGAATACGATCAAATCTAGGCACAGTGAATGTACGTCACACGGATTAGGCAACAATAGGCACACTGGCCATAAAAAGCCCTCCGTGAGTGCCACTACCTGCCAGACCGCCGTTCCTGCAGACGTGATGTAAGTGTAAGGCATCACCACCAATTGCATGATCAGCACGGCCAATTGGCCGCAGAGCGTGTCATGAGTTTACCGCTCACCTCAAGGGAATGGGGTCCCACGTTGCGCGGCTTTCGGCCGCAGCCTTAAGAGCCTCCTCAGATTCTCCCTCCAGCTACCACCCGCATAAGGTCGACATATATGCTCCACCAACCAATACAATGACAGGCCAATAGGCAGTTATAAGATAATAGTAATAATTCACCATCAGAAAATGTTTGTGTCACTGACGTTGAGTATATGCATTTTTCGATCATGTTTGTCTCACCCACCAACAATTTGCCTTCAATCATTCAAAGGTGGGAACTTTATAGAGATATATTTTTATGTTGTTATATAAAACATCATGGAGGTCAAACAGTCTGCAGCCCCGTAATGAAGGGCCCCGACTTGGGCAAAGCTACTTAGGTTGTGAGTCAAACCAAGACGCAGAGAGCGCCATTGAGAATAGCGACCCGCAAAGCAACCATCGCAGAGACGCAATGCTGAAGAACGCAACAAGCATCAATACGACTATCGCTGGCTTACACCATCCCAAGGTCCCCCATACAATCCCAGCAGATATCACCCACATGATCCCTATCGACTTTGGTAACAAAATTAATAATGTTGTTAACTAAAAATCCACGTATCATAGCACTATTGCACTAAGACATGGAGTTGAGTATGCTTGCTGCACTTAAAAGTACTGCCAAACACACTCACCCTAATCCGAAAGATAGCCGACGTATCATAACGCTATGCGCTAAGACGCCGCCCACAAACGGTAGAGGTGTGCGATGTCCACGGGCAAGTCGTAAGTTTACCTCGGGCTCGGACGCTGTGAAGCAATCTACACGCCACTATAATAATCCTTTTCAAGTCCCATTTCTTTTAATATAATGCTTTTACATATTTCAGACCTTCCACATATTTGCTTTATTTCATAGACCATACTATTATATGTCTTATACATATGGGACTTCAAGTCATAACTCTGCTATCATAATGCTTATGCATCATAGATACCTTCTATATTAATTCTTTTGTATCATAGACCTTACTATTATAAGTCGCTAATATAGGACTAGTCATTGTGCAACAGTACTAGTAGCAGCATTAACTTAGAAATTTTCTGAGTAATACAAGAACACCCTCATGAACTTTTGACCCATTTTATCAATTATATTATAAATGTTATTTATCTTTATTATTGCAATATAAACGGCTTGTACTTGTATTATATAATACATTTTGAATATTTTAAGCAGAATTTTAATAAATTTAGAGTTTTTAACGACAATTTTATGCGTTTACTATACTATAATATTCAATATTCGAAATGAATATATTTGAACTTTATGCTTATTAATGCATTTTTAATTGTTTAAAATATAATTTCTATAACATTTTTAAACGTCTTTATATTGAATTTAATTATTATTTATTAATAATAATTATGAGGTGTCACACTACCTACTAAGTTTGTGAAATGGTGTAAGTTCCTCATCGCCCCTGTAATAAGTCACTTGGCTAATCTTTGTTTTCGTACAGGATTTTTCCCGGCCTTACTTAAAAAATCTTTAATTACTCCGACTTATAAAAGTGGTAAAAGAGACGATGTCAACAACTATAGGCCTATCTCAGTCCTTACATCTATTTCAAAATTTTTAGAAAAAACAATAAACATTCGACTCATTAAGTATTTAACTAAATATAACAAATTATTAAAAAATCTATTTAGATTTAGACAAAAAAAATCTACTGAAGATGCGGTTTTAGCCCTTACTTCTTTAATCACTGCAAATGTTGATCACGGAAAATAATGTATTACAGTTTTTCTTGATTTAAAAAAGGCATTTGACACCGTCTCCCACTCTTGTTGCTAAACTAGAACATATCGGCATTCGAGAAAAACCACTTGAATTGCTGAGGGACTATTTGCAGGGACGTACCCAGAGGGTAAAAATTGGAGACTACCAAAGCCAAGACTACAACATTACTTACGGCGTACCACAGGGGAGTGTCTTGGGCCCTACTCTATTTTTGATATATATTAATCAGCTCACAGAATTGAATATAGAGGGTGGCCAAGTCTTTTCGTATGCTGAATACACCTTTCCAAGTACTATCAGTAAACACAATAGCAGCTGCTATTGTGTTTACTGATAGTACTTGGAAAGGTGTATTTGAAAAGGCTGAAAAAGGTCTTTCTAAGGTCTCTCGATGGCTTAGACATAATGCACTAACACTAAATGTTGACAAAACTAACTATATGTACTTCTATATAGATTAACGAACGCTGCTCTCTAGTGAAACTTCACTAAAAATTCATCATTGTGATGATGCGGATTTTTTAAATTGTTACATATAATATCTTGGAATATTTTTGACCAACATCTTTCATGGATTAATCAAATAGAATACGTAAACGGCAGAATTCGTAAACATATTTGGATATTTAAGAAACTGCGTTACGTTACAACGACTAAGTTGATAAATCAAATTTATACATCTTTAGCTCAGTCAGTTCTAGGATATTGCATTACGGTATGGGGAGGAGCGGAACTTACTGAACATAGAAAGAAGAGCGCCGAGCGACGTGACCTCTCTCTGCGAAGCCTAGCGGCTGTCTAATTTGAATTGATCCAAACACGGTTTTTTTTGCGCCCAATGCAAGGACACCTTCCGGAAACGGAGGAGGGAGGTGGTGAATGCTCATAGCATACCACGCTGCCGGCTGTGTGGTTATGTGGGACTCACTTTGAAAAAGTGCCTACCCACTAAACACCACCTGAGAACGGTTTTAGCCATAGTGGCCTTTCCGCCGCAATTTGATGCGACCCCCTTAAGGGATAAGGGGGCGCAGGCGGAGTTTTATCGTGGTTTTATAGTAATATTAAAATATTTGTAGAAAAATAATAAAGCTATTTTATTTTTAATTTTAAAAGTGAAGGATTAAAAAAATATGTTCTTCAAACATATTAATCTATTATTTTATTAAATTAAAGTGACATTAATTGGTGAAAATAATCGTTTTATCGACAGCATTTTCATAAAAATTTCACTTGGTTTGAATTTTTAATTTCTTATGTATTATAACCTAAATCAAAATACTTTTCTAGTAACTATTTTTCCTGGGATTTGTCAACTTGATTGTATTTTATTGTTGTAAAATTGTCTCTTATAACTATTTAGACCACAAAATTTCCTAAAGTTATGAGTAGTTAACATTTGTGTAAGATAAGCGGTTGATGGATATTAACAGGTTTGAAAAGTATTGTTTTGAGCTAATTAGCGCTTGGAACGTATACCTTCTAATACGTATAACGTCCTTAAATCTTAGAAAATAGTAGGTTCTATTGAACCGCTTATTTTGACGCATGAGCAATCGAATTTAGACCAAAAAGCGAAATCATGGTACTTATTGAATTAAAGAAAACAATGCTTGTGATTCAGTGTAGGTTTTCTTTATTTAATTTGACGCCAACTTAAAATGGATCTGATTATTTGATGTCATGGTGCGAAATCCGTTGGGCTATGTTGGTTAACGGTTCTTCTGCAAATATCCTCATTTCTACGTCTATCACGCAGAGAAATCCCTCGAGCATAGCTCTCTCCGTTGATCGCTAAACGACCTTGAGCTTCCTCATACGGCCAGCAGTGAAGGATCACGTCTCAGATCCATACGTCATCACTGGCAACAAACTGGTTGTTTAACTTTGTTTACAAGTTTTGAGGTATACTTGAGTACCTAACTGACATAACCCAACGGATTAGTAAGCTGAAGTGGCAATGGGCCGCCAACCAACAACCGACCGACAACCAATGAGGAAGAAAAGTTCTCGAGTACTCGTACCGCTAAGCGTAGGGCGAACTTCCACTAGATGGAGTTACGATCTGGTAAGATATGCAGGAAGTGGATGGAGGTAGGTGGCTCAGGACCGTACTTTGTGGCATTCCTCAGGGGAGGCCTATGTTCAGCAGTGGATTTTTGAAGGGCTGTAATAATGATGATAATGATGATGATGGTACGAAATAGCCACAACTGTTCATTTTAGGTTCGCAATTGAATCGTAAGAAGAGGTGATAGTACGGCTTCAGGGCTCTAAAGTCATGGCCAAAGATCTGTTTGCTGCAAGAAGCCAATCGAAAAAGTTGAAGATCGACAGTGGCAGTGTCATTTTTGGCGTATCAGAGATTTAAAGTGAGATCGAGAAGCTTTAATGACCACTGTACATATTGTCAATAGAACAGTATGCAATTGCGAGTAATGGCCCAAGGGCATGTCTCATCTGAACCCGAACGTCAGTGTAAGGGAGAATATAATTGCTCTCCAGCAACTAAAAAATGGCAAAGCACCGGATGAGGATGGAACTACAGTAGAGCTTTTAGACAATTGAGTGAATAAAAAAGAAAAATTTAGATATTAATATTTATTATTGATTTTTGCTTAAATTTAGTTATTACGGGCTCAGAATACTTCATTTTCGTTTGTAGGCGAATACATAGTCATAATATCGTCGTGAATATACAGTAAAGATTTTTTGTGAGATGTTACCTCTGTATAAGATATTGACTATAAATGAATTCATTATTTCTAAATTTTATGCACGATGTGTGATCATCATCGAAAGTAAGTTAAGTGTTGTGCAAATAAAAAGCACAAAATCATCTGATCACTTTCTGCAGGTTTCCTATAATAGGAAAAGAAAAACTTATAACAATATTGTGGTAAGTCTATAAACATTTTGAATTTATTGACCGTTATTTGTAGGTATTATTACTATATTGACTCGAATTGTATCTGTTTCAGATCACGTATTTTGGCCGAGTTAAGTTTACACCATGAGAATTTTGCTGATTTAAATTTACGTTATGTTCTGTGAAGAATAACTCTCTGACAATAACATGTGTTATATATCAGTAGCAAGCGTGGAAATATTATGTGCAAAAGCAATAAAAAACTTCAATAATAATGTATAGCTTATAAAACAATCTGTCTTCCAGAAAATAAAATTACATAACTATACATATTTATAGTTTTATTTTATCTCACATACTAATCTAAAATATATTCGAGTAATTTTAGTGCAACCTCTCCAATGTATGGGAATTTACCCCATAGGTTTGTGAGGCTTGAGCCAAAATTAGTCGAATATGCCTTAAATAAAAAGTTCAAAGAACAAAATACAAAGGCTTGAAATTCCCGCTAAAAAAGTTTTATATGGGCGCTCACTTTATCGCTTTTCGTGTACACTCATAAAGACGTGTTTCCGTTTTTTAGTATGAAGTTGGCGTTCTTCTCTTGGTAGAGAGTAATTGTGTTCTGTGGCCGTTCCCAAATGTGCATAAAGCAACACGGGCCACCGACGTACCGGACATGTGATATTTATTCCTTATTTTTTCAATCAATAATCTATGACTTAATCTTTTTGGTCGCTCCCAAAGACAATATAATCACTACGTTTAGTCTGGTTTAGTCGTTTCTATTAAGGCCCTGTCCGCACTGCGATATTTCACCGCGCGACTTTTATTCTGGCGTATTATGTTCCGTGATAGGAATTACACCTAGTACGCACTGCGAATAAAATTTCGTACGAATTTTGTCAGTTCGATGCAGTTCTCCGCTGAAACGCACGTCTAAACATGAATAACAGATTTTTTTTAATTTACCTGATACTGCGGCGGCGGCGTGATAGACGTATCAAAAGATGTCATGAACATTGGATTCACTAATTTATGGCCTTGAGACCTATGAAAGTATTTTTCTACATAAAACATCAAAGGCTGCGAAAACACATTAAAAAGTTTTTCGGATATTACTGAATGACTATAAAATCATTCGATAATTTACCACGACTTGTTGGTTGGGCTATTACCTATCAAGATATGATACATACATACATAAACACTCACGCCTGTCACCCAGAGGGGTAGGCAGAGCCTACGGACTTCCATTTGGCACGATCTTGACACACCTCTCTCGCCTCCTTTACATCCATATATCTACGCATACACGTTCGTCGGTTAAGGGTACTCCTAATCTGGCCCATTTTCAATATATCGCCAATTTGGTCGATAAACCTTCGTCTAGGGCGTCCCTTCCCGACTCTTCCGTTCACTTCTGCAACATAAATTTGCTTTGTCACTCTTTCCTCGTTCATTCTTTCTACATGACCAAACCACCGAAGCATTCCTTTCTTAATCCTGGTCAAAACTTCATCTTGCAAACCACACTTTTCTCTTATCACACTATTTCTCACCCTGTCATTCAGATTCAGCCCTAGCATACTCCTTAATGACCGCATTTCTACAGCATTTATTCTACTCTCATGCTACTTCTGCCAGACCCAACTTTCACTACCATACATTAAAGTAGGGACTAACACAGCATTATGAATTGCCAAACGTGCCTTTTTTGACACATTCTGACTCTTCATAATAGCGTGTAGAGCCCCATTCACTCTATTTCCTGCGTTCACTCGTCGTTCTATATCCTTATCATATCTACCATCCCTGCTAAATAAACATCCCAAATATACAAACTCATCCACTTGCTCAATCAACTCCCTTTCTATTCTTATTTCACATAACGTTTTACTTTCTTCTCTTTCAAAAACCATCACTTTCGTCTTACTTGCGTTCACTTTCATACCCCTTTCTTTTAATGACCAGTTCATTAAAGTAACCATCATTTGCAACTCGGCCGCCGACGATGCAAATATGACTTGATCATCGGCGTACAAAAGGCATTTGACGGAAACTTTCAAAGTTTGCAAACAACTGTCCATAAATAGGTTAAACAGCCACGGGGAAGCTACACAGGAAGAACGACACCTTTTTGGATGCAAAACCAGTCCGAGTAGGCCCCGTTGATCCTGACACAAGCACTAGAGTCCCTATAAAGAGACCTTAATGCCTGTATCAAACCAGCGCTCAACCCAAATGAGTTCAGTGTTTGCCATAACACATTCCTGTCCACTCTGTCATAAGCCTTTTCCAAGTCCATGAACGCACAAAAAACTTTCTGGTTTTTGGCCAAAAACTTCTCCGCAATCATGCGCATGGAAAAGACTTGATCCGTACACCCCATCCCCTTTCTAAATCCAGCTTGCACATCCCAAATTTTTCCATCAGTTTCTTCCATAACTCTTTCAATTAACACCTTAGCATACAGTTTACCCACAATGCTAAGCATGCTAATCTACAGTAGTTTTACAGTCCTGCTGTGACCTTTTTCCCTTATATATTGGGACTATAATGGCTTTGCACCAGTCTTCCGGTACTCGCTTCAGTTCCCAACATAAATTAAACAAAGTGTACAGCAGGCCTTTTTTTTTTTTTTTTTATAGGATAGGGTGACAAACGAGCACACAGTCCACCTGATGGTAAGTGGTTGCTGTGACCCATAGACATCTACATTTATCCTCAATAAAGAATCAAAATGCAGATGCGTCGTCACCCGTGAGGACTAAGATGGAATGCCTCTTTTCCAGTAAAATGGGTCTCCGGTTCTCTACACTCACCATACGAAACACAGCCTGCCACCACTACCTCTCCAGCCCTTAGCATTTCGAGTGATACTCTATCATATCCGGCTGCCTTACCTGCTTTCATGCTTTTCATTGCTTTCATTATTTCATCTACACTTATCTCCCTACCTCTCTCCACTTCTTTCGGAATTTCTATTTTACTTAATTCAGACGACTCTTTACTCATAAACACGCTTTCAAAGTATTCCTTCCATCTCTTTAAATTAGAGACTTCATCATTCAGCATACAGCCATTCTCGTCTCGTATAGCATTCATTCTAGGCTGTATTGAATTTCCCCTGGCAGTTCTTACGAGTTTCCAGAACATTTTAATATTTGCCTGGAAGTTATCAGATATCCTTCAATCATTTTTACCGTTCTTTCTTGCTTTTTCCTTTCAACAACTTCTTTTACTCTCTTATTTATACGTCTAAAGTCTGCCTTTTTTCTTTCAATCTCATCAATCATACCGCTAGAATTACCAGCTTTGGTTGCTAGTAAATCTAGCCATGCTCTCTTCTTTGCTTCAACCTCTATCCGTACCTCATCATCCCACCACAACGTATTATTTTTCCTTTCATTCGTTCTCTTACTTACACCACACACTTCGGTAGCTGCATCCACCAAACCTTTCTTGACATTATACCACACAGTCTCCAAGCCTAAATCATTCATACACAATTCATCCATACCACTTATATTTTCTCTCAGTGTACATTTGAACTTCTCTTTCACACCTTCATCTTGTAACCTCTCTATTCTTATACGCTGTAACGCAGTGGTAGACACAGATGTCCGATGCCGCCAACGCTTGAATAGACCATTAATTCGGCATAAGACCAAGTAACTATCCGTCCCTACGTTGGACCCCCGGTAAACCCTTGTATCTACCACTGTGCTCGTCATTCTTTTATCCACAATTATGAAATCTATCATGCTTCTATCATCACCTCTTTCCCATGTATACATGTGAATCCTCTTATGGCGAAAGAAAGTGTTCGTCACAAAAATATTCTTTTCTACACATACGGTGAGGAGGTCTTCACCATTCTCATTTATATTTTCATCGCCAAAAGTTTCTAATATCCTTTCATAACCAGACCTCTTCACCCCAACCCTTCCATTAAAATCTCCTAACATAATAATATTTTCATTTACCTTACATTTCATCAACACCATCCTTACCATGTCCCAAAACTGCTCTCGGATATAAGTGGGCTTAGACACATCTGGGGCGTACACCCCTAGCACAAACAACTTCTTTAAGCCCACTTTCATTCGTATCCATAGCAGCCTTGGGCTTACACATTCATACTCTTTCACACATTGACCCATTCTTTCTGAAAGGATGACACCGACTCCCTGGCATGCCCGCTCGGTCTCGTCTACACCAGACCAGTAAGCGGAATACATGCCATGCAGTGGCATCCTTTCCTTTCATTTCGTCTCATTTACACATAACACATCTATTCCTCTATCATTCATCATTTCGCATACTTCATCCATCTTATCATTCATTGCTCCACATACATTCAGCGTAGCCAGACGGGCCTCCGCAATCCACTTTTTGCCCCTCCGGGAGACAGAACGTGACGGGTGGTGAACCTCATCGCCGGTTTTCCTCCCGGAGATTCTTCGCACCCCTGCCCCATTAAAGGGGCGCCGGGAACTCGGGGCCATTTCTTTTAATTGCTGGCTCATGGTGCGAACTAAGGGTTGGTAGCTTTTACGCCGCTACCATACGGCGAGGAGTCGAGTCTATACTTTCGGCTTTGTCGCTCGTTTAGCACCACCCGGGGGACACGTGTAGGGTGGGCCTAGGGTTAGGTGGTCAAAGCCTACGGACGCGAGCGACTCATCAAGATATGAATTGGAGAAAAATAATTTTAGCTGGAGAGAGACGCGAAACGCGCGAATTTTATTCCGCAGTGCGGACATAGCCATACTTACTTTATACTACACAAAATATTAGTGCGGAAATAAATCGCACCGCTTCGCGTTCAATTTGCATCAAATCACAGATTTATTTACCACGCGATTTTTTTACCGCCAGTGCGGCTACTCCTATAAGATTCTATGTGTTACAGAATTGCGAGAAAATATCGCGCGGTGAAATATCGCAGTGCGGACAGGGCCTAAACGTAATGATTATATTCTCTTTGGTTCCTATGGCAACCTTAAAGGTAATTTGGGTAATTTTGAATTACAGTTTGGTTCAATCTGGTTAAAATCATATTTTCAACTACGTTCATAGGTCTAAAAATGAATTATAATAATTCCGTATTGATAGGCAATTGGAATGAAGAAAGACTGAAAAATGAGGTAAAATCATAAAAAGTAAAACAACATAAAATACCTTTTTTATAGTAGGGGTACTAGTTGTTTGTAGTTATGAAAGTTTGTAGTTAGCTATTTTATAGATGTATTCTTAAAACGTGATAGATCAGAAGCGGGTAGAATGCTTATAAAGAATCAAACGAAGTTTATTTTTTAAAGAATAAGGGTGACAAACGAGCACATACCTAATGGTAAGTGGATTTTGCGTCCCAAAGACACCTACATCTATCTTCGATTTATGTAGATGCGTTGTCACCAGTAACAGTAAAACAGTCTCCGGTTCTTTAGAATCACCATACGAAACACAGCAGCATTACGCTGCTATATTACGCTGGTATTCTATGGTATTTTTTTGTGTATGGTCCTTCCCTGGTCGAGCCAAACCCTTCTTACAGCAATCTTAATATAGCTACAATGTGGCTCTACCACGTTAAAGTTCTTTTATACTTCTAATACGTAATAGCGTAGATAAACTAAAAACCGGTCAGGATTACCATAAGAGTTACCAAATTGACCTGCATGTCCGAGTTATGAGATTGTCGCTAGATCATAATGGTTACGTTGCTGAAGATACTCTTTATAGTTAAAATGCCTTAATCAAATTTTTAAAGATATGTCGCCATGTTGTGTCGAATGCCTGAGTTCTATTCGTCTGGCTAGCGTTTAAGTTTTTTTTATTAATACGTTTATATTAATTTGCTTTCTCGTCTGTCTGTCTGTTCGGTATACATTTTGCAATCGACTAAACTAATTTTCCGATGAGCTATAGACTTGAAACTTTAAATATAAGTCAGATGACAGACTTAAATGCAAAAATAGTATAAAACAAAGTCGCTTCATGCCGTCTGTACGTTTAGATCTTTTAAAATACGCAACGGATGCGATTGCGGTTTTCATTAATAGACAGAATGATTTAAGATAAAGGTTTATATGCATTTAAATTGTTGTATAGGTTGTTTTTGGTAAAATAATACAGTCTTTAGAATGAAGGGAATAAAAAGCACATCAGTACATACTTTTCGAGAGTAGAGTGAAGCTGTTGTTATATACCCTTATTAAAATAATTTCGAGTTATGCATAATTTCAGATTCTGCATACAACAAACACCTTAATATATTTAAGTTATTACATTTTCAGTTTGAATTAAAGTTGTTTTTGAGGAAACGTGAAAGACATGAACTACTTTTACAAAAATCACGTACTTTGTTTAGCAATTTGCTGAAAGAGGTAATTATAGAAACGTTTTACTTTAATTGTTAATGTTTTCTTTAATTTTTTATTACCACTAGTCTTATTTTAAAATATTTCAGAGACCCCTTGCCATAAGTGGAACATACGTATTATTCGGCTACAATGTACAAATAGTGGCAACAGATATGTTAGGTAAAACAATTATAATATTTACCAATAACAAAAAAAAAATATTACACCAACTTTTGTTAAATTAATTACACATCACATCTATAATATTATATTCAAATAAATAAATAAATAATAGGTACAAAACATGAGCCGTCGTAGCTAAGCGGCTAAGCGTTGGTCGAAAATTTTACCCCGGTTCCATCTCGCTGGCACCAATGAAATTGTTTGTGATGAGTGTTGATGTACGTACTTTGCGGGAAGACAACTTGCATACTTTGTTTTTAGAGGCCGTCTCTTCCAAGTGATAACAAAACTGCACGTCACTCGATAGTCGACGCCAAGGATTCTGATACTGGCTGAGGCAACAAGTGCAGTGCCTTGAAACTGAGGAGATACGACAAAGGGTTTTTTAGCGGTAAACGCGCAAACTTGTGTCTTCTGGGGATTAAACTGGACTAGATTTAGTCGCCCCCAATCCGAGACTTTGTTCACCAAATACTCGATTTCAGACACAAGTTTGTTCCTGTACTCGGCAACGTTTTCCCGAGAAATATTGGCACGGCCGGTGTATAGAGTATCACCAGTGCTGTCATCCGCATAGCAATGAATGTTACCGCTTCGCAACATATCATTGATATGCAGAAGAAACAGCGTTGGTGATAGCACGGAGCCTTGTGGAATACCAGCATTAATAGGCTTGTAATCGGAGCATGCACCGTCTATTACGACCTTGATGCTCCGATCTGCAAGAAAGCTGGTGATCCAATGGCGCAATTTCGCGGGAAACCCGATCGAAGGCCTTCGCAATGTCCAAACTAACGGCCAATGCCTCCCCCTTGGACTCTACTGCCTCCGCCCATCTACGAGTCAGGTAGACCAGAAGATCACCAGCTGATCGATCCCGACGAAAACCGTATTGGCGGTCACTAATCAGCTGGTGATCCTCAAAGTACCGCATGAGCTGGCAGCTGATAATGGTTACCATTATTTTGGAGAACAAGGAGGTGATGGCGATAGGCCTGTAGTTAGATGGGTCTAAGCGGTCGCCTGTTTTAGGGATCAGGTGCACGAAAGCTGTCTTCCATAAATTCGGGACTACGCCTAGGGCCTACTCGACTTGTAGATGCCCAGGGAGAGGAGTGCTTTGCGGACCGAGCACTAAACACGGCGGCAGCCTGCAGAATGCAACAGCGATATTAGCGTGAGTGGCACTACACTCCAGACTAGGCAATGGTCCGAGGAGCCAAGAGGGGCGTCGACAGAGACCTGAGGTCTGCAGAAGGTCCAACAGGGAAGGTGCATGATCCTCCACATCTGGAATCCGCGTAGGCGAAGTAACCAGTCGTGTCAGATCATATGCCAAGGCAAAATCATGAACAGATCTCCCCGCATGATCGGTTAAACGTGAACCAAGTCATTCGGCATGGTGGGCGTTAAAATCGCCGAGGATAACGATCTCTGCGATGCTGGGATTAGTGGTGGCGGGGATAGTGCGCGCAATTGAGGGAGGGTGGGAGGTGCTCTTCGTACTAAGTAAGACACATCATTTTATTTTATTAGGCGGATCTTAACTATGTTATTAATTTTTAAAATCTTTAGTTTTTTTAATTTGTCAATTTTACAATTTTTATGAACTTTTGTTAATACATATGTAAATATGTTTTTGCCGAGTTGCTGATCAAAATATTGCCGCAAGTATTTTTAGTTAAAATTTAGTTGGTAATTAAATTTTTGTAAACAATTTTGTTAACTTATTTTTAAGAACTAAAAGTTTATTGTGCCACTTTTAATTCGGCCACACTCTAGGCAACGTGTGAAACAGTTTGTTCTCTGTTGAAATTATACGTTGATAATAAAGCAATTTTTTTCTTCACATGGTGGAGTAGGGTTGTCTATTTAAAAGTGGGCATAAATAAGGGTTGCTTGCTGCAAATTTAATTATAATTAAAATACCTACGGCCATGTTTTTTTATATAAATAATATGCTTCATTAATATTAATTTTGTCTTACAATGGGTCGCCCGATAACTGACGCCGTCGTTGAGATTATTAGACATATTCTTTGTGCATGGAAAAATTACGGGGATGCTTTGGGTATATTTTGTGACATTTCCAAGGCCTTAGACTGTGTTTACTATGAGACATTAATTAGGAAGCTACAGCACGGTGTCAAGAACGTAGGGCTTAAAATGATTATTTTATATTAAAAAGTTTACGTAGCAGTAGTTTTAATAAAACTATTTTTACGGATTTTATCGCATTTAATTTACTTATTTCTTATAATTAATTCCCGACGTTAGAAATCAGTAAATTGAACGTGATTAAATCCGTAAAAATAGTTTTATTCAATGTGTAGTGTTCGCGTAAATATAAGAAATCATTATTATTTTATACTTAATAAAAGAACGCAGAAAGTAAAATTATCAAGGGTAAAAGTTTTCCCGGGTTTCCTGTATTAAAAGGTGTTCCTCAGGGCTTTATTCTCGGCCCATTCCTATTCCTAGTCTATAATTATGACTTACCTTACCTTGTAGGGGATAATCAAATACATATTATTATAAACAACAATCGTTTAAATATGACGAAGTGAATAATGCTATATCAGTGCATTGATTTAACGTTAAATGTAGATTACATTTAAATGGCAATAAAACTAAATTTATAAAATTTACATCACCAAATGTTAAAAATCTGAATAATAATGTAATTTTAAAAGGCCTGCAGCTCATGCTGTAAAAAAAGATTAGAAGTTTTACTAGTGTCAAGGGAGCTAGTTTACTTTATTTTAGCTATTTCTACAGCATAATGTCTTGCTATGAGGAAATGCAGCTAATTTAGAATCTATTTTTGCTTGCAGAAGAGGGCAACACGAGCTATTTATAATTAAAAACCGAAAGAGTCTCTCAGAGAAAAATTTAAAGAAATAAATATATTAACTTTCGCCTCTCAGTATATTTATGAAAATGTAATGTATGTTCACAAAAACAAAAGTATTTTTAATATAAATAGTGATGTACACTCTGTAAATACCAAGAACAAATACAAGCTACTCGACTCAACACAATGTATACTCGTATACTATTAAAACAAAGTCCTAGAAAATATACAAGTTCTCCCGATCACTAAGCTGTTTTTATAAGAGTTTTGTAAATAATTGATTAATTTACATTATATTGTATATTATTATTGTTACTGTGGAAAAAAGTTCCGCTGGGTTTCTTGCTGGTTTTTCCCAGGATAAAGGCCTTTTTCCAAAGCAGTGATAAAATTTAAAAATTGACAATAAGAATTATTTATAATCTTTATTGAATAAAAAATATTCTATTCTATGATTCTAATTGATGCGTTTGCTAAACTGCCTGCCAAGTGTGTAATTAATAAGACAAATACGAGTACATACATATAGTAGATCTCAGAAGAGTAGAAAACGGGAAAAGGCAATTTCTAGTAGAAGAAGATGATTTTGCTTTCACATAAACTAGTTTTTACGGATTTCATCCCATTGAATTGATTTTTTTATTTTCATATCCTCGATGTTTCGAGTACCTTGAAACACCTATGTCTACAGGAGGACCAAGGTGGGATGGGGAGAGGTGAAGTGTTCAACATTCAAATGTATAGTTTTGTAAATATGGGAAATTACTAGAATGATATTGCTGTTACAAGTCCTTAATTATTTTGTATTTATGCTATCCAGTTAAAGGCTTCGCAAGTAGCGAAAAATTTCGTTATGGTTTGGCATTATCCAGTCTGGTGACAGAGCGGCAAGTAGACTATATCCAGAACATAGATGATGGATGTCTTATGACCCTGTCGCCAATCACTACGCCCTGTTGTCGGAACACTTTCATCATACTGAGGTTTAACTTAATCATTTGCTACATCTGTCACTTTATAATATTATATGTATAGTGAAATGTCATGGGTAACTGTTGTAGTAAAATACAAAAACTTCATGACTGTTTTTCTTTTAAAAATATGTTCATCATCGTTGATGATAATGTTATCATAGATTAGATTTATGATTACAATTGATTTTTTCCATATTAACTAAATAAGCTGTAATATTTAAATCTACAAATAAATAATTTAATAAGTAATTTTAAACTTGATACTTATGTAATTGTAATAATAATGACAAAATTAATTGAATTGGAAAAAACAATTTGATTAAGAAGTCCTCGTCAGAAGATAAGTTTTACCTAACCAAATATATTTTAAGAGTGGTAGCAAATGTTTTTACATTTTAACTTGGCTACAATTTTTGCTATGGAGGTTTCTGGTTCACCTGCTTCTATTGCATTGCATAATAACTATTTATTTTAATTTTATAGAATAATGTGACAAACGAGCACAAAGCCTACCTGATGGTAAGTGGATGCTGTGGCCCATAGACATCTGCATTTATCCTTGAATTAGAAACAAAATGCAGACGCGTTGTCACTCCTGAGAACTATGCCTCGTTACCGGTAAAAAGGGTTTCCGGTTCTCTATACTCACAAAATGAAACACAACAGCTTTATTCTGCTGTTTCACGCTGGTATTCTGTGAGAGCGTGGTCCTACCCCGGTCAAACCGACACATTCGTGCCCCAGCAATATATAGCTGCATAATTTCATATTTAATTTGGAATCATTTCCAAGTAATTTAAATTAGAAAATGCGACAATCATACCACCACTATGAAATATACCTCATTCTGAACACGCTGCATCACACAGTGTCTCCCAGTTATTTGTATGTCGAGAAAGCTGTTAAAAAGAAAAGTTTGCTATCGGTCAGAAAAAATTGTCATCAGCTTTCACTATCCAAGATCAGACTCGCTGGAGTCAGGAGGTGTTTTAAATTCCCCACTGCAAAAAATGCTAAAATTGTGGAAAATAAATTATTATGCACAGTATTCACCTGGTGCATCAAAATGTACAAAGTATGATAAACAAGTCGTTAAAGTTGACAGCATATTTACGGCCTTCTTTGTATGAGGTTAGTTGCAATTGTAAATGGCTTGCGGTGACCACTTACTATTAGGAAAACTGTATGTCTCTGTAATGCAATAAAAATGTGTTTCATAATATGGTGACCTTCTTGTAATAAAAAAATAAATAACAGGAGAACCTTTTTTTGGTAACGAGGCATGCCTCTTATACTTGATAAAGTAATATTTAAGTGCCGCGATTGTGAGATCCTACTTTGCTGGATTGCAATCTCTATGTAGGTCTCTAGGAGTAACAGCATCTACTTACCTTGTCGTGGAGTAGGTGCTGTCTAACGAGTCATCGAAACAAATCTCTGTCAAAGTGTCTGTCATTTTATCATGGTAACACTTTAAACTAATTGTACAATAGCATGTATTATAACCGTTTTTGTAGACAAAAGCATTGAACTTAATTTGCAATTGTAGCGCAAAGGACGAAAGTCTGCGTGGTGTAAAAATGAACTACGGTGACGAATTTCTTCTGAGGGCAGAAAACTATGGAGATCCTCAGGTATATTCTTTACTTATGTCTATTAATTTCTACTGTAGAATTACGAAAAGAGTTCACTATTAAAGCCAGAGAGACAGAGGCAGTAAATTGTGGATCTGAGACTGGCGACGGGAAGCAGCATGAAAATTAAGGCAAATACTTTCTTTAACGGGAGACTTTTAGAGGCTGCTCCTGATGAAGGATAAGATTATATGACACAAAGCAACGTTTTACTACTTATGTACTGATATTAATATTCTTTTGATTCCCGCATTTGCACTTCACAAGGTTTGAACATTGAAACAGAAACTTTTTTTATTCAATATAGATTATAAATAATACTTATTGAAAGTCACTCTTTTGTTTAATTACCACTGGTTCGAAAAAAAACCTCTGCCCTGGGAAGAACCAGCAAGAAACCCAGCGGGACTTTTTTTTTAAATAACAGCTTACAATCATGTATGTTACACAATTAACCACACAAAACAAATTAGAAATAGCTTGGTAGCGAACACCTCATTAAAATTAAAGTAACATTAAAATGTTTTAGGCGCCACCATTATATATTCGGTATACGCCGGAAGGTGCACCATCTTCCACGGACCGTATGCCTATACAACTTAGCTCCAGCAAGGACTCGTGTTGTCGTTGGACGACAATGCCTCTATTGCCCCGTGACCGTCTCGAAGGCTTAGGCAGTCCAGTAAAGGTTAGTAGTATGCTTATTTTTATGGAAATATTTTTCGTTATAATTTGCTGGAAATGCAGTAAATATATATTATAACGTCGTATTACTTATTCCCATTATGTTAGCTTCTATAAAATATTATCTTCAAGTGTGTCGGTACTTTTTGTAAAATGACTTCACATTCATCGTAAATTCTTATTTCTATTACAGACTAGCACTAAGTTGATTATCAAAAACTGTGTCGCGGACAAAAATTTATGTGTCATGGCTCAAAACTGGATGCAAACTTTCTTTGGCCCGGTAAACATAATTTAAGCTCATTTTATACCTCTTTCACTGACTTCAGCATCATCGCTATCGTCACCCAATTGACCAGTTTACAGTGGAGCCTCGTTACTTCGGACCCTTAAAACAACCGGTGGCCGAGATTAATGGGGTGTCCGTATTATACAGGGTATTTTTGAAACGCTCCCGAAAACGAAGACAGATGATAGTACTAAGGATACCTATGATGATGGGTCACAAAGAAATTCGATCCCGAGGAAAAAAAAATCATCTTTTCACAACGTTTTATTAACTTTATTCACGCTCCATCATGTTATTACAGTTATTTGAAACGATATTTCACACAAAAAAATCATGAAAATACTGAAAAATAAAACAGCAGTGAAACTTTAAAAAGAAAATCAGCTGACAATAGGGTCAATATCCTCGCGGGCGCCGAACTCTTTCCTAGATCGTTACGAAACAATGCATTAGGTTATACTACTTACTCACTCTACCCTTCCCTTTCACACACACGCTGCTTCGTGTCGCCTCGCTGTGGAATTTACACATGCTTCAAGGACATTACAATAATTTTAGTTTTTGAGACAGTGCCATGTTGACTATCACGAGCGATAGTTGAATTGTTTTGTTTATTAAATTATTATCGTTATTACTTGTTATTTATTAATTAATGATGTTGTTCTTGTTGTTACGTTTTGTGTTTTTTGTTTGGTTTTAATAATGTCTAACGCGTAGGTACGTTTATAGTGCTCGTGAATACGGCAACATGTTAATGTGCCTGAAGAATCTCATAAGGTCACGGAGGATCGGTAAGCTGTTTCATACCTAATTTTTTAAATAACTTAGTACTGAACTGATCTGAATAGGTACATAACTGAATACTAACTTATTCTGGACTATAATTTTTTATAGTATAGGGTGACAAACGAGCACACAGTCCACCTGATGGTAAGTGGTTGCTGTGACCCATAGACATCTACATCTATCCTCAATAAAGACTCAAAATGCAGATGCGTTGTCACCCGTGAGGACTAAGATGGAATGCCTCTTTTCCAGTAAAAAGGGTCTCCGGTTCTCTACACTCACCATACGAAACACAGCAGTGTTAAGCTGCTATTTTACGCTGGTATTCTGTGAGAGCGTGGTCCTTCCCGGTCGAACCGACCCATTCGTGCTACAACTATACTACTAATATAGCTGCAGCATGGCTTTACCACGTAATCAGAATAATAAAAATACCTACACAATGGATAACAAAGCATGACTCTAACCTTGTAAACATTTTATTTAAGTATTTTTTTCATTAGCGGGGAATCGAACCAGTTATTTGGTTTATTTAACCTGTGAATTCGAATTAAAGTGGCTACGTGGAGACAAGCACAGTGGCAAATTAGTAGGTTAAGTAGATAAGTTAGGTATTTAGACAAGTGTTGTAAATTATTAGGTATTGTGGTACCATCGCTAGTTGCGGGCCGCGCGAATTCGGCGTTCGCGCGTACATTGACTTCTAGTCAGCTGATTGTAATTCAGTAATTCCACTGCTGGTTTTATTTTTCAGTATTTTCATGATTTTTTTTTGTGAAAGATCGTTTCAAATAACTGTAATAACATGATGGAGCGTGAAAAAAGTTAATAAAACGTTGTGAAAAGATGATTTTTTTTTCCTCGGGATCGAATTTTTTTGTGACCCATCATCATAGGTATCCTTAGTACTATCATCTGTCTTCGTTTTCGGGAGCGTTTCAAAAATACCCTGTATAATGTAAGAGAAAAATGAAAATTGAAAAATTATTGTCAAAATGAAACCCCTCTTCATAGTATCATATCATAGTCTATTATTTATTCACACACATGTTATCAACAACATACTAATCAACGTACATAAAATCGACGCAATATCTAATTGCTTGTTCTATATACTTAGCAAGTATTATAGATTACCGAGAACTGGACATTTTTGTAATGAAGATGTTAGGACTGCTACGTCCGTACTACCGCGATCATCGAATTAAGTCCGATTCACAAATATCAGTGAAGTCACGGTTCCGGCACTGTACCGCCACCATGATAATTGTTCTTTCATACATTCGCTATGAACGCGTCCACACCTGTAAGTGACAGTGACGACACAGTGCTCTCAGTGACAGTGCCTGAGCCGGTAATCACGGACAGCAATCGGTGATGACTAATTTTTTTGTCGAATCACGGACGCCCCTGCATCAAAACAAGCTTCTCTCTTGGAGTTATAGTCTTCTTTCAAGAAGTATCTTTCTTTACTCATTTTATTCCTAGTTTCTGCAGAGGAATATTGAAACAGGTTTTTGACATTTTAAATATTTAAAATATTTCCTTTCGTCTTTAATTAACTCTTTGTATAATATTATGAATTCTCCTTCTGTTTCTCTTAATTGTCAAGCTTCATGCAACCATTTCCTTTTTTTCCTTGAAGCTGCTCTTCTTCTTCGTCTAAAGCAATGGCTATCATTGCTAGTTCCGTATTATTGAACAGAGCCATATAGTACCGTGTAGTGGCGGTATAAGAATATCGACTACCCCATATCGTCCCGTGGGTGTCGTAAGAGGCGACAGAGGAAAACTGAAACAGGAGACGGGCAGCAGCATCTTCTTGATAACAACTGAAAATAATAAAAAAACTGCGGTTGCCAACCTGCCTACCAAGCATGGCATCTTTGGAAAAATCCTTCCAATGAGACCATCTTTGGGGAAGGCCTATGTTCTTTAGTAGACTTATATAGGCTGTTATAAAGAACAGAGCCATAGCAACAATCACAATTACCTCAGTACTGCCCCATCACTGTAGCACTGATACGGACCTGTGCGGATGCGTTGCCGGAACTGTGACTTCACTGATATGTGTGAATCGGCCATTAGGCGTCCGGATTACCGAGACTCAAATATATAGATACTTTATTGATAGTTAGGATGTTTTAAGTTGGGACGTTGTTTCTTTTTAACTGGTCTAGATTATTTTAGTTTTTGCGACTTTATTGACTTCAATTGTAGTCACTACATGATTGTAATATCATGATATTAATGCCATGGGGACTATGAAAAAGGCTAGAAATATGTAAGATGATAATGGCAAATCGTCCATACTATTGGATAGGTCTAGGCCCATGTATAGTAGAGAACTGTTACGGCTATGAAGTTGACGAGAATTTATAATGTACCCATAGTTGGCTTTTACGATATTCACGAAATGAACTATACTATAATATATAACAGGACACTCACTACCATACGTCACTGTTAATTTAAGATAGTAAGATGAAAGAAATTTTAGATGCTTAAGTATGATTTTAATACAGGAATGTGGGGTGACCTGTAAGAACTATTTAGACATTCACAAGAGGTGTACTGCTGAGAATATCTTCTCACTGGTCAGCGATGTTGAAACTAAGACGAAGGGATAATATAAAAGTCGTATAAATTTTCTTTATTTTTTTTTGTTATATTGTATTGTTTTAACATTTACAACTGTAAAAAATAGTGGGTTGAATTTATAAATTATTTTAATAAAATTCTGTGCTGCAATATTTTTTAAATAATAAAATAAATGTTTTGAAACTGCTTTATACAAGTCACGTTGTAGAAATATATATTGTTTGCCGACTTTTCTACCAAAATTACATATTATATGAAAAGTATTATGCTATACGTGCATGGAAGCTAAGGTCATCGGTCGGTTGTGATCGGCCGATGGTGGAGTTGGTTGGCGTTAGAAACGTTTGTTTTGTCAACATGGGTGCGATCAACTTCAGCGCGCCTTCTTATTGGCCGATTGGTTCAGTACAATATGGATTTAATAGAAGTAGCATGTGTTTGTGCTCTTCCAAAAGAAAGACTGTGTGAAGAAAAAAAGAATAATCCATTATTACGTGCAAGTGCTAGTGAAGGTGAGATTTGTCCGGTCCTACAAAGATTTAACATCATATCCGTGCTCGGCCGACTAACAACCGGGTTGATGTGCAGATTAAGTATTGACCACTTATTTATTTATTTATTTAGGTACACAAATCAGAATAACATCAAAACATGAACAACATGAAATAATAAGTGCAAAGTTACGATCTAGATGGTACTCCAAAACATGTGCACACAACATGATATTAGGTACCTAACAGTAATGAGTTTACAGCACAAATACTTATAACCTTTTAATTTATACGTGGTAGAGCCATGCTGCAGCTACGAGTATATTAGGAGTATAGTTGTTGCACGAATGGGTCGGCTCGGCCGGGGAAGGACCACGCTCTCACAGAATACCAGCGTAAAATAGCAGCTTAACACTGCTGTGTTTCATATGGTGAGTGTAGAGAACCGGAGACCCTTTTTACTGGAAAAGAGGCATTCCATCTTAGTCCCCACGGCTGACAACGCATCTGCATTTTGATTCTTTATTGAGGATAGATGTAGATGTCTATGGGTCACAGCAACCATTTACCATCAGGTGGACTGTGTGCTCGTTTGTCACCCTATCCTATAAAAAAAACCTATGTCTAATACCACTGTCTAATAGAGGCTTCTTCACAGCTGGAGAGAAGTCTAGTGCTTTAAATATAATACAATCCTGTAATGATAGTAGTAAGTGGATATAATAATAAATAAATAAATATTTAGAGTCAGGATTCGTAATCGATTTTATTTACTAAGAAAATATTATGATCAGATTTTAAAGAATCAAAATACTCAAATAATTTATTAGTTTTTATGTCAATAATAATAAAAAAAAGATACGTACCGTTACAGCCTATTAAAGTCCACTAATGAACATAGGCCTTTCCTATAGATTGCCTCATAGCGGAGATATTTGCCATAGTTGCCACGCTTGGCAAGCGGGTTGGCACCGCCGTTTTTTAATTTTAGTCGTTATTAGGAAGACGCTGCTGCCCATCTACTAATTTCCCCTCCTCTGTCGTCTATTACGACACTCACGGGATGATATGGGGTAGTGGATATTCTTACACCGCCACTATACTGTATAAGATAGATACATATTCGCTTATTATTTATAAAATTTAGAACAAAAAAAGATAGAATACAAAGGTATATTGAAATACTACTTGTGTAATTTTTAAAACTAGTAATAAACTATCTTAAGAGGTAAATAAATAATGGGAACAATATGCAATCTAAACGCAAGTTTTTTTGTAGAAATAAGGGTGACAGACGAGCACACAGTCAACTTGATAGTAAGTGGATGCTGTGGCCCATAGAAACCTACCTCAAATAAGAATAAAAATGTAGATGTGTTGTGAGGACTGATTGTTGCTAATAAAAAGGATCTCTGATTCTCTACACTCACACTACGAAATACAACAGCATTATGCCGCTATTTAATGCTGGTATGCTATGAGAGCACGGACCTTCCCTGTACGAGGCGTACAGCTGTAGCGTGGCTCTACCACGTATAATAAATGTCCAGTGGCTATTTATTAGTAGACAGAATTGTCTAGAATGCATTAATTTTTGACTATACTATAATATACTCGTAAGTAGTTTAACGGTCCACTGCTGGACGTGTGCCTCCCCCATGGTTAGACGCTGCTTCCTGCCGTTGTTCTAAATATTTTTGGTATAAATGCGAGGGAACACCTCTTCTTACGACACGCACAGGACAAGACAGGGTGTTAATAACTTTTCTTATGTAGCCATGATACGCAATTAATATTCTGTCTATGCAGTGTTTAATATGTATATCATAGCAAGTAATAGTCCTAGATTTAAGAGTCTAATAATCTAAGATAAATATGAAATGTTTGGGCACTCTTTGTCTTTTTTTAGGTAAACTTAAGTTTATGTAAAATTTTTATTAATAACCGCTTGTGTCAAAATAAAGAGAAAAAAAGTATGGTAAATATTTATAGCACCATTATTTCTGTGATCTATTTAAAGTAAAACGAGGACTTACGGGCATTTTTTAATAAAGTCGTGGTGATTGACGCCGACCCATTAGCGCTCCTGTTAATTGCGGAAGAGGCAAATCCGCACTTCAATGCCTTTTATTGCTACAAAGCTGACATTAAGCGAAATGTTAATTATTATATACGTACTTAAAACTATTGTAACCCACATTTCGCAAACGAATAAGTAAATTTGAATTATATATTATTATTATTGGGTTATAAATGTATTATCTCATATGGTTGGGCTGCATAAATATATAAAAGAATACGATAAATATACATTAAATATAGTAAAATATATAAATATAAAATACATAAATAAATAAAAACTCAGTTGGAAGCTCTCGGCCAAACGGCCGAGGGTTAGGGGGAAAGAGAAAGAAACCGGCGGACGATGCGGGCGGTATCGATGAACACCGCCTTCTGCATTTGAGTGCCATTCCTTAAGATGTATTTCGATAGTTGATGGTCTTAACAACCTGATCCTGTATCGCACAGACAACCATCGGTTTCCACAAAGAGGTCACCGAAACTTCCTTCCGGAACTCCTTATCCTTCCATACGGTCTCCCGGTCGGAAATGCTCTGTACTGCCGGGTCTTGCCATTGCTCATTGGCTAAGGATAGAGGGGTAAGCCCTTTATCACAAGAGATAAGGTCCCTATGGAATGGATCATTCGATCTCGTCAGGAAGCAATTACGGAGGCTGCACACTTCGCGATTATGCATGGTGCGCGCGCTTTAAAAGCCACGCCCACCATGCTTCCGTTAAGTTCTAATAAATATCAATTCATTAAAATCTCATTACAATTGTATGTCAAGTTAGAGTTCATATGAAAATATTTATAAACAGTATTTGAATTTGCATTAGGATTGATGATCGCTGTACCATACAAACATATACATAATAATTTATGGCTTTTGCAATACTTTCCTAACTATATTTCGTTTCGTTTTTAATTTTTATAACTTTATAAAATGACCGATGCGAAGTGTATATAATTTTTTATTCATCTTTAACTCGTCAACAAAAAGAGGCATATTTTTACAAATAGTTACTACATATAGTAAATCTGTACCGACGAAATTCTAAATCGCTCTAGAACTCAATTGGGTTCAGGTGATTACGAACATATCGTTTAGGGACTGATATAATTCCCATTTCATGCAAGGCTTCATGGGCTATTTTATTGTCTATAAAACAGTACATTTTCTATACATAAAGTTCCATTTCAATCACCTCATCATCATCATCATCATCATTACAGCCCTTCACAAGTCCACTGCTGAACATAGGCCTCCCCCAAGGAATGCCACAAAGCACGGTCCTGAGCCACCCGCATCCATCGACTTCCTGCATGTCTTACCAGGTCGTCACTCCATCTAGTGGGGGGGCGCCCTACACTTCGTCCGCCGGTACGAGGCCGCCACCGAGAACCTTTTTCCCATCGGTTGTCGGTTCTTCGAGCTATATGGCCGGCCCATTGCCACTTCAGCTTACTAATCTGTTGGGCTATGTCGGTCACTCTGGTTCTACTGCGGATATCCTCATTTCTAAGTTTATCACGCAGTGAGACCCGAGCATAGCCCTCCATAGCTCGCTGAGTGACCTTGAGCTTCCTCATCCGGCCAGCAGTGAAGGACCACGTCTCAGTTCCGTAGGTCATCACTGGCAACACGCACTGGTTGTACAGCCTCGTTTTCAAGTTTTGAGGTATACCTGACGAGAAGATGTGCCGTAATTTCCCGAACGCTGCCCAGCCGAGTTGAATCCGTCGATTGACCTCTCGGTCGAAGTTGGACTTACCTAGTCGGACTATTTGTCCCAGGTAAACATATTCGTCAACAACTTCGAGCTTAGTGCTCCCAACAACTACCGGCATAGGTGTGACATGGACATTAAACATGATCTTTGTTTTGTCCATGTTCATCTTAAGACCTATCCGTTGGGAGGCACTATTGAGGTCATTGAGCATAGTGCTTAGGTCCTCCAGCGATTCTGCCATAAGGACTATATCGTCGGCAAATCGAAGGTGAGTGATGTACTCGCCATTGATGTTAATGCCGTATCCTTTCCAGTCCAGAAGCTTAAAAACGTCTTCCAATGCAGCGGTGAAGAGTTTCGGGGATATAACGTCACCCTGTCTTACACCTCTCTGCAGTTGGATAGGTTCAATCACCTACAAGAAATTAATTTTATTATTATTAATCAAACTCAAAGCAACAATATTAAGATTGATTCTACTCTATTAGATTTGATTTTGACTTCTACGTTTTTCTGCCACATTGCCGCATTTTGTTTAGCTAGGGGATTGTTTAGTTGACGAAATTCGGACAGTCAGCAACCAACCCCTGACATCTATCAAATTGGGAGTTACTTTTGTCTATGAAATACTTACATGCGGCGGGACTTGCGCAACTTCAATACAGCTCGTATTGAAGAAGCGATCGAGCGGAACCAGGGCTCCAAAGTCTTTGCCAGAGATCTGTCTGCCAGAAAGAGCCAACTGTCGAAGCTGAAGACCGATTGTGGCAGCATCGTTTCCGGACACCTGAGATTTTGAGTGAGATTGAGAGGTTCTATGGGCAGCTGTACACGTCATCGTTGGAGCCACACGCAAGTGTGAGTAACGATCCAAGAGCAAGTCTTATCCGACACTATTCCGATGATATCCCGGACGTCAGTCTGAGCGAGATTAGAATGGCTCTCCAGCAACTTAAAAACGGCAAGGCCCCAGGCGAGGATGGAATTACAGCGGAGCTTCTGAAAGCGGGTGGAAAACCGGTACTTGAAGTCCTTCAGAAGCTCTTTAATTCCGTCCTCCATGGTGGCATTACACCGGAGGCGTGGAGCAGAAGTGGTGGTCTTGTTCTTCAAGAAAGGCGACAACGCTCTTTGAAGAACTACAGACCGATTTCCTTCTGAGCCGCGTCTACGTGCTGTTTTGAGAGTCATTACGAATCGTCTCGCATGCAGACTCGACGACTTCCAGCCTCCCGAACAAGCCGGTTTCCGAAAAGGCTTTAGCACCATAGACCACATACATACCCTTCGGCAAATTGTACAGAAGACCGACGAGTACAATCTGCCACTTTGCCTTGCGTATGTGGACTATGAGAAAGCCTTTGATTCCGTCGAAATTTCGGTGGTGCTGCAGTCCCTTCAGCGGTGCCAAGTGGACTGTCGGTATATCGAAGTGCTGAAGTGTTTGTACAGTAGGGCTACGATGGCTATCCGAGTACAGAATCAGAGCACGAAACCTATCCAACTGCAGAGAGGTGTAAGATAGGTGACGTTACATCCCTGAAACTCTTCACCGCTGCATTGGAAGACGTTTTCACGCTACTGGACTGGAAAGGATACGGTATTAACATCAATGGCGAGTACATCACTCACCTTCGATTTGCCGACGATATAGTCCTTATGGCAGAATCGCTGGAGGACCTAAGCACTATGCTCAATGACCTCAATAGTGTCTCCCAACGGATAGGTCTCAAGATGAACATGGACAAAACAAAAATCATGTTTAATGTCCATGTCACACCTATGCCGGTAATTGTTGGGAGCACTAAGCTCGAAGTTGTCGACGAATATGTTTACCTGGGACAAATAGTCCGACTAGGTAAGTCCAACTTCGACCGAGAGGTCAATTGACGGATTCAACTCGGCTGAGATTACGACCCATCTTCTCGTCAGGCATACCTCAAACCCTCAAAACTAAATTGTTTAACCAGTGCGTGTTGCCAGTGATGACATACGGAACTGAGAGGTGGTCCTTCACTGCTGGCCGTATGAGGAAGCTCAAGGTCGCTCAGCGAGCTATGGATAGGGCTATGCTCGGGGTTTCTCTGCGTGATAAACTTAGAAATGAGGATATCCGCAGTAGAACCAGAGTAACCGACATAGGCCAAAGGATTAGTAAGCTGAAGTGGCAATGGGCCGGCCATATAGCTCGAAGAACCGACAACCGATGGGGAAGAAAGGTTCTCGAGTGGCAGCCTCGTACCGGCAGGCGAAGTGTAGGGCGTCCCTCCACTAGATGGAGTGACGACCTGGTAAGACATGCAGGAAGTCAATGGATGCAAGTGGCTCGGGACCGTGCTTTGTGGCATTCCGTGGGGGAGGCCTATGTTCAGCAGTGGACTTGTGAAGGGCTGTAATGATGATGAAATACTTAAAGGTTGAATTCGCCATATAGCGCTTCAATCGTCCTCTAGGGGAGCCACAATCTTAAATATAGCTTCTAGTGTTAAAGCATCTAGACTCAACACATCACTGAACACTACGTCCAAATTGGTTTATCTATTATGGAGATTAGCGTGTACTATCGCACATACAAACGGACGAAAAAAGTGAACGATATTATTATTTTTCATTTTACTCGTCATATATTAATGGCATGCAAATAACTCCCTGAGTTATTTGCATGCCATTAATATATGAGTGAGTTAAACAACAGTTATCTCGATATTACAAACAGATACTTCAATTTTATTTATATGTAGGTATGTATGATATCTTCTCTATCACTTCGCAACAGTCCAATGGTAGAGATAGGACTTTCCCATCGTAGAAAGGTTTTGCCTTAACCGCCTCGCTTGACAGCATGTAATGTACGAGATGCTTATAACGCCATGTATCGAAAACCATAGAATCCCTTTTGAACTTCTCATATCTCTTATAGTATATCCACTAGACGATATGGGCCGATGGATTTAGTAACGCTGTCATCACTCCGCGGACAAAAGAAATATTTCATACATAAAAAAATCGTGTTTTGAAAATGTTTTGTGACCACATGCATCATTGTGTTTCGTTTAGTATAAAATAATGGGTTAGACGTGGTGAAGCTACGCTGCAGCTATATTATGGTTGTAGTGCGACCACGCTCTTACATTACAAACATTAAGACCTATCCGTTGGGAGGCAGTTTTGTGTTCTTCTGCGGCGGGTCTTGCGGAACTTAGCTCCGACCGCATGGGCAGTTTCCACGAGCTTGTCATTCATATCGACCACTGCATTGCAATCTTCTAGGCACTGAAAACGGTTTTGTAGCTCGAGCTGAAAGGTTTTGGGACTTTGGATTAGAGCGCGAGGGGGACGGAGCGTTCAACTTAACGGAGACTTCATTAGACGAGATCTCTTCAACTTAACCTTTAGGTTCAGTGTGCCTCTAACCATTCGGTGATCACTGCCAGTTTTCACCCTCGCGATCACTGAGACATCACTGAACAGTTGTCGTTTGGTCGTCATAATGAAGTCAATCTCATTTTTTGTCAAACCGTCGAGGCTCGACCAGGTCCTTTTCCTGTGGGGCTGCTTCTGGAAGAAAGAGTTCATCATAAAGAGTCCCTCTTTCTCCATGAAGTCGGCCAGCTGCTGGCTTCTTGTGTTGCCCTTCGTTGCCCTATTCCAAATTTCCTTACCTTCAGCTCACCGTTCTCTCTTGTGCCTAGTTTTGCGTTGACCACACATATGCTTTTCGATTTTTAATAGAGGATAGATGTAGATGTCTTTGGGCCCCAGCATTCACTTACCTTCAGGTGGTATGTATAATCGTTTGTCACCTTTGTTATATATATATATATATATATACATATATATAAACTGTGTACTATGTGTGAAAAAAAATACATCAACCCATTTCATGTTGTGGGTGTCGCGTAAAAGGCAACTAAGGGAAATGTCAGAGAGGCTACCGATAAATGGTGATAAAGCCATCTTTTTACGACGGGAAGATCTTGCCTCGTCTCGGGCCGCGACGATGGGGGACAGCGTCAAGGTGCGAAACGTGTGGTGCTGTCATCATCTATCCGTCTACCAACGTTGTTGATAAAGAAAAGAAAAAAAAAAACGCTTAAAATAAGGTTTAAAAATGACATAATGTAAGTAAAACAAATTGATTGTTCCGTCGTTACTTACTGTTATTTACTACAACTACTTCTACTACTACTACTACTACTACTACTACTACTACTACGACAGGGGACATACAAGAGCACACACAAAGGATTCCTACCATTTTGTCAGCGAGATTAAAGACCTACATCTGGTAGACAATGAAACTATGGTCAGTTTTGATTTGCAGTCTCTGTTCACATGCTTACCTGTTGAAGACTGCATCTCGATTGTAACTAGAAGGCTGGAGGAAAACAATATGCAGTATTACTCAGACACTGCCTTACATCTGGCTACCTATTGTGGAAGGAGGAGTTCTACAAGTAAGCAGATGAGGTGGCGATGGGCTCACCTGTATCTCCCATTGTCGCCGATATATTTATGGAAGACTGAGGAGAAAGCCCTATTTACTTCTCCCGTAAATTCTACAAGCGGTACGTAGACGACACTTTCACAATTCTACCTTTAGATAAAGTAACTGCATTTTTAGACCATCTTAACTCCATAAATTCTAAAATTCAGTTCACAATGGAGTTAGAAGCAAACAACTCTTTAGCTTTTCTAGATGTGTTAGTAATTCGGAATCCTGATAACACCTTGAGCCACATTGTGTATAGAAAAAAGACCCATACAGATAGATATTTAATCGGTGACTCTCATCACCATCCTTCACAGTTAGCCACCGTGGGTAAATCTTTGTTTCAGAGAGCACGAGGGATCTGTGACAGTAAACACCTGGCCGCCGAGCTCCAACACGTCAAGCAAGTTTTGCATGACAATAAGCTTCGGGTCCCGCGCCTAAGTCACAGTGAACGAGTGAAGCCGGCCGCAGTCGAGCGAGTGCCTGCTGTACTGCCATATGTCAGATATGTCACTGACAAGATTGGCTACATCCTGAAGTGTGCTTCTATTAAAACATACCTCAAGCCGCCGAAGAAGATTAGTCAGTTTTTACCATCAGTCAAGTGTAATGTCCTTCTGCTAGATGCAGGAGTGTACAACAAGCTTGATTGTGAATGTGGTCTCTCTATTATATAGGACAAACTAAAAGATCAATAAAAACCCGCGTTAAAGAACACATAGCTGATGTGAAGAATCGACGCTCCGGGAAGTCTGCAGTCTGTGAACATGTACAGGATCGCCCCCGTCACTACATTAGATTTGATAGACCACAAATCCTCGCTAAAGAACACCGATTCCTTCCAAGGATGATTCGCGAGACTATTGAAATCAAAAAACATCCTAATTTTAATAGAGAAGATGGCTGGGTGCTACCATCTGCTTGGGATCCTATAATTAATAAAATTAAATCCCAACCCAAGCATACAACTGCAAGACTTCAAGATACTGTAAGTTCATACTGCGTAGATCGGAACAAAAATTAATAATTTTTAATCTGGAGGTAACCGTGGTTAACTATGATATTGGGACGTCAAATACCTCAGTCCCCCGTGACCATGGGTGCTGTAAAGTACTCGAAACGTCGGGAATATAAAATAAGTTAATATACGCGATAAAATCCGTAAAACTAGTTTTATTTAAATGTGTAGTGTTCGCGTAAATATAAGAAATCATCATACTACTACTACTTCGGTACTTAGTTACTGGAAAAAATTTTCAGTATGCATTATTATATTAATATTGTGAAAAGACTCTTTTGTATTTTTCTGTGTTCTTTAATAAATGTACATCCTAAGAATATTTATTATAGATTCTGTATAAGAGCAAAAGGTTCGTATAATTTTCTCATAGCGTTTATGCTCAGAATTGATAAGGGAAATATTTTGTCGAGTTATCCCAAGTAGAGCTATATTGTATATTAGAGGACTGGTTTTATAGAATACTGGTTTTCTCTCACAACTTTCCTTTACCTATACAAAATGCAAAACAAAATGTATTAAGCGGTATAAGCAACAGTAAAGTAAAAATGGTTTTACTCAGAGACCCTAGGTGCTACAAGTCTGTAACTTATCATAGTTATAGGTATTAATCATTCCTACAAAACTGTGTAATAAAATATTAAAAATATTTTATATAGTAAATGGAGGATTTTGTTTTTACCCATCAATTTCATCGTATTAGTATCGTTGGATCGGTCTTGTAAAACACTGGGGGTGTGGAACAATATCTTTTCGATTCAGGGGTCCATTTGCGAAATATTTAGCTTTCAAGTGGTATTTTTATTAGTCATGCCCCCCCCTCCCTCTACCAACTAAGTTATTATTTTTTAAAATGCGAAATGTATACACGATAGTGATATATATAATGAGGTCAAAAGGAAAACTATCACAGCTAAGTAGAATTAAGAAGTTAATGAGTAATAGTCGAACAACTTATAAATTCCTTTGGATTAGTTAAAATTTCGTTACAATTCCATAGAAAATGACTTAAAACTAGCTGCATTATAACTTTGTGTGTTATTGTAAACTGTAAAAAATAAACATTTTATGAAGAAAATGACTTATATGCATTACTACTATAGCTTTACTTTTTCATTTGCGGGATAGGCAGGGAGGATCTTTCTTACTTACTTACTACTTTCACTTATTTTTTAGTTGGTAGTATATGTATGCCTCATTCAAAGTATTCATACAATCATATAGCCTCATACAGTTTCATTCGTCACACTCTTAGTTTACGCGGGCGGCCTCAGGATAATTTAGCGCAGTGGTAGTTAGTTTACGTGAAGGTTCGCTACGGTCATATATATGTCGCAGGGATATGATTAAAACAGAGATTTGATCAATTCGTTGAGTGATTTGATCAAATTACGGAGGATGTTAAAATAACAATACGATTTATCATTTCTCTAAACAAATCTAGTGATGTGAACAAATACCAGAACTGGTTCCGTTAAATGACACAAAAAACTTTTCTATGATATTTTAAAGGTTTATTTGGTAAGAAATACATAATTAATAATTAGGTGTAGTATAATGTAACATTGCTCTCAAAAAACACCACTAGAACATAGATTTGAAAAGAATGAATAAAAATTATAGTTACGTATGGTACTTACGTATGGTACTTGATCATTGTTGTTATTCATTTATTAAAACACGTAGCAGATTTGTGGCATCGTGAATAACAAAGAACATTACTTTTTTTTACAGGCACATTTAATCGTTTTGCATTGTAGTTTGGACTCTTGGCAGGAACACTGTTTAAACCCATGCCCTCCAAATAAAGATAATTTTCATGCAATTTCACGCAAACTCAGCTTAGTTGGTGGAACTGAATCGGTTTATGCAGCTGTAGATATTTGAAGAGCGTTTCTAGAAAGCCAATATCTTATGATGCCAACTAAAGTACTAATTTGAAATAAATTGTTTTGCGTGTCTAATACAATCCCTGTAATATTATTTGCATCTAGTGGACCTCTGTCCACTTTAGGTACATCAACCAAACGGTGGAACCAACTAATACGTCCTTGAATTTCTTCGAACAAATTTCTTTCATTTTATCAGCAGATCCTTTTAAATTTTGTGAAGCATGTTCCATTTGATTTTTATATTCCCTTCTTTTTGGCGTAGCAAACATAGAACTCCCGACCCATATCGTTCTTCGCTTGTCGTATTGCCACATATTGTATGCACTGGGTATCCGTAAATGTCACATGAATACGCTCCTGTATATTCTTGTCCACAAACAATACAAAATATTTCCTGTACTCTCTCAAATGATTCGCTTTCTGATACAACAGGTGATCCAGCTGTTAACTCATGTGTTAAAATAGCATCTTTATCTAATTCCGCATGTCCTAGTACAGAAGTCAAAGTGGTAACATTAGCAGATTCAAATGGAATGGCTGAGGTACCAGCTACAATTCGCTCTGAAATAGATGTGGTAACATTAGCAGATTCCTTCGGTATGGCTGAGGTACCAGCTACAACTTGCTCTGAAATCGAAGTGTTATCTTCAATTGATTCAATCGCTAGTTGTCCCTCTGAATTTGTAGCGTTGTTGTCAATTAATTCTGTAGCTGATACGTTTTGCTGTTTAAAATACTGATCCAAATCCTCTTCAGTAACTAACTTGTCAATTAATTCTGTTGAAATATAAGTAGATCGGAGACCTGTTTTTGGATCTGTTTTAAATAAGGCTTAGTAAGGTGTTTAATAGTACGAAAAAAGGAGGAAATCTTTGAAATTGAACAAAATAACAGCCGATTTCCTAATTTTTAGTGTCATTGTCAATTAATCAGCCCGTAACATAGCTTCGACATCTTGGTTTGCGCCTTAAACTGACCCTTGACTCGCTGGATGTCTAGACCTGCCATTAATAATTTTGCATGGTGGCCACATTGTAGTTAATTGAAACTTTGTAGTATATGAGGACAACCGACTTCCAGGAAAATTTTTAATAGTTCAATTGCTACTTCAGCTGCCCTTTTTGAAATCATTGGTCCCAGAAAGCTGAATTTTGTTGCATGATCCTGGTAATGTAATAGCCATTTATAATTACAGGGTCGACTGTAAGTCAATTAAATCAACCTGACCGCGATGGTTAAAACCTCTAGAGATAATTGGGGAAACAACGATACCTTTTCTTGTGAATTTCTTTTTAGATTGACATACCGTACACAGTTCCAAAAATAACAGAAGTAGGATCTAAATATCTGAATTTCAAATTGTACATTTTATCTCTGCCTCTGTGGCCCGTCCCTTGATGGGTCTCACGAAGTATGGTATAAAATTCATCTGGAGGCACTATTTTCGCGACTGAGTCAGAAGTAAACTTTCTTTTCATAATCAAAAACTTTGTAGTGCCTACCTCCATTACATCATATTTCTTTCCATAATAATATTGCTTGTTTGTTCTCTTAAGTTTCAGTGCTGCAGCTTTCTTGAGCTTTCTCGAGTCCATAACGGCTTTTCCTTATCATGCCACCCCTCTAACATCGTCATAATAGCTTCATTGAACCGTTCTTCACACACAAACTCGGTATGAGGCTGATTTTTGTCCCACATTTAAAGCCATTCTTTATAACTTGGTAAACAAACAAACGTAAAATTATACTTCACGGTGCCTGCGCCATTGCACGTGCGGCGGTGCCGGTGTAGCTAGACTAAATTCTTGTAAACAACACGTGCACCGCACACCTGCGCCATTGCACCTGCGATGGCGCCCGTTTGTCTAGCTACTTGTTTTGCTTGCATAAAACATGTTGATAATAAAATAGCTCTTTTCAGAGGTGACTTTTTCTATGTTTCATGAGACGTCGAGTGTAGCTATCATTATTTATATTTTAGATTATAATATTGTTTATAGTGCACTCTACCCTTTAATTAACTTTTCACTTCTTTTTATTTCCTTTTTAGGTTGTCTTGAAGAAATTACTGTATAGCAATAAGACTGCCTTTTGCTTTTCACTCTGTTTGTTTCTTGTTATGTTATTTGTTTTTTATTGTACAATAAAGGGTCTTGTTTTGTATTGTATTGTACTTAATTAAAACAGGACTTTTGAAAAGTGTGGTCAAATAACTATTTTAACGGCTGGCAACGCACTTGCGATTCCCCTGATGTTGCAGTTGTTCATTGGCGGCGATAGTTACTTAACATCACTTGAGGGGTTGAGCCGCATATTTGTTTGCCCCCTATTATATAAAAAATGACTACTTAGCACAGTTGCAAAGCCCACCCAAATGGAAAGACCAACATACTACTTGCCGATGGCAGGACTTGGTAGAATTTATCCAGGAAATGATAGTAAAGTGAGAGTAGTAGATATTATGAACCAAACAGGTTCTCGCCTTGTCGTAGCAGGGAGCTTAGTAGTCGTGGCTTGGTCACCCACGGTGAACTAAGAGAAACCCACATGATTGGCCCGAAGTGAAGGGCAAACTGTGTCCATTACATGTTAAAACATTATTATTACTTTTATTTAAGCAAAACAGGTCAAACAAGGCACACGTCGAGTTCACTGGCAAGAATGCAGTTAATATTACAATTATAATGTTGCTATTACATAAAACGGAATACTCTAGTTAGTATTCTACTAATCAAAATGTTAACATATTAAAAAAATAAAAATTCTTTTCTTCTTTGTGTTCAGCATTGTACTGCACCAAGTTGGGGCCGGGCAGAAAGGGCATAGTCTTAAATCATTATTTAGTACCCATCTATTTACGCATTAAGAACACCCGTAAACTTAAATTAAGTCTCAACTTTAAAAAAGGTTATCAATTTTTAAAGATTTTTCGTCGGTCCTTTTCAATTAATTTTTCGTAGCAAAGTTAAAGCAAAGTTTTAATGATTCTAAAAGTTTAAGATTATAAATCATGAAAATAATTTTGAAGAAAACTCATAAAATTATGCGAACAAATCGCATAAGCATAATTTTATGAGTTTTTTTGGATAATAATTACAAAAATCATAAAAAGACTAACGTCATCGTTTAAACCCCAATATCAATTGCAATTTCACTTAATCTCCATTTAAGAAAAACACATGCAGTATTCTTTCTGATAGGCTTGACTTACTGACGCTGCAAAGAAATGTTGCATCTCTTTGCATATTCTATCGCATATACCATGAGGAGTGCTCAAAGGGGTTGTTCGACCGCTAAATTTCAACATCGCAAATCGCAACAATACTCTCGATACCACTGTGCGATTTACTAGAAGTTTTTTTTTCGCACAACTTCCTTGTGGAATTGACTACCACTAGCGATTTTTCCAGACCGATACGACTTAGGAACCATCAAGAAAAGAGTCTACTCTTTTTTAAAAGGCCAGCAACGCATCTGCAATTCCCCTGGTGTTGAAGTTGTTCATGGGCGGCGGTAGTCTCTTACCAACAGGTGAGCCACATGCTTGTTTCATCCCTTTTATATAAAAAGAAGTTACAAATCTTAATGATTTGTTATATTTACGCGAACACTACACTACACATTTAAATAGACAGATTAAAATTATTAATTTACTTTAAAATTTACTTTAAAATTAATAATATTAATCTGGAGGTAGCCGTGGTTAACTATGACATTGGGACGTCAAACACCTACAGCCCCCCCCGCGACCATGGGTGCTGTAAAGTGCTCGAAACGTCGGGAATATAAAATAAGTTAATATACGCGATAAAATCCGTAAAACTAGTTTTATTTTATTTTTTATTTTCTCGTTTCACAAAGATAAGACCTGACAGGGATAACGTAGAAAAGCACGACTTTGACGTTCCATCCGCAATTACTGAGATCGGATCAATGTCAGCTTTTCAGAGTGATAAATTCATCAGGATTTAAACAAATAAAATATATTTGTTCGTCAGTCGTTAGAAAGTTTGGTAGCTTAATAATTGAATGACTTACTGTTCGTTATCGGGATTGTCGCGTAATTTTCACTCACAATAATTAAAGCAAATTTGCATTGTACAACACAAGACCTAGCTTTTGTATTTGTAGCTTTGTTGTGTATTTAATAGCATATGGTATTAAAATATACATAAACTACTTACTTGTCCAGTGGTAAAAACATCGTATACGTCTATAGATACGCTAACTCGGGATCCCCAAACTACCACTGTATTTTATCCAGGGCCTGGCTTACCATATTGCTAGGTAGACAAATTATTGGAGTTGCGTGGTTTTAGCGCGTGCGGCAACAATATAATAAGTAGAAACTCGTGAGAAATGAAAACGTCAATCACAAATATCAAAGTTTCACACGCCAAGTTCCACTATCGTACATTGCGACGCAATTTCAAACAATCCACACCGGCGGGTGGCAATCCACCACTGCGATTAACAAGGAATTTACTGCCATTGTTCGAGCACTCTCAGAAATCTGCTGTCGCCAGTTATTTTCCGAACCAATATGATTTAAGAAACTTTAAAGGAAAAGAGCTCACTTTTCTGAAGAGCTGGTAAAGTAGGTACTTTCAATACGGGCGGCGGTAATATATATATATACACACATTACTGTAATCGTTCACTTTTATTATAAAATCTCTTGCGTCTTCCACTCCTTGCTTTTCCTGGTATCTAAGTCTATATATCTTGTGTGGGAGACTGTATCAGGTATTTACAGTTTATTTTGACTGTATTTTAACCTTTATAGTAAAAAATAAATGTACGAAACGGGCGCTAATTCTAATGGCGGTAAACGTAGTGATTACATCCTCTTTGAATGACATTATCAAACCAAATAGGCATCACAATGGTTACATTAGTATTTGTTTCAAAAATTCAAATTACTTTTTATGTTGCTGTAAAAGATGTAATTCTTTTAAAGAATTGATAAAAGTATTAAATTTTTGTGGCGTTGTGTTAATATGTAATTAATATACGTATATATATATATATATATATATAATATATTATAAAGCTTACGTAATATGTAGTGTTAGATGCGATAAGAATAATAACAGTAAAACATTTTTCATGGCAAAGTTTATATGATGAATAGGTGTGTGATGATTTCAACTTTAATTGTATTATATTTAACGCGGGATACATTTCTGGACCTTTATTTGCAAAACCTCTAGACTGAATTTTGATCACGTTGGCCAGTCTCCGTTCCAGCCATCTGCGCAGGGCAGAATTATAGTGCCAGAGTATACGCACAAGCAATCCATTGCGATCCATTCCGAGATGCATTCCGTTCCCTCACTTTCATAGTCCGATAGTACGGCAATCTGATACGACCGGAGAGTAATCATGCCCAAGACCAATGGCTTTACTTGCTTTTCGAGGCACGGGGGTGAAACATCGCTAACATCCTGACACCGGGCTGCTATTGAGAATTTCTTAAGAGATAAACCCAATAGCTGATTTTTGTCCTAACCCGGAATTCAAAACCAAGAACGCATGATTACCAGTCGCGTTTGGACCTACAAGACCAACGAGCTTAGGCATTAATTATAACAACAGAATTAGAAAAATATTTAACTAACAACGAAGAAGCGTGAAATATGTATACATTATCACTGCAATTATTATAAGGTTGGGAGATATCTTTTAAGTACCCTAACCTAGAGGCACTTGTGACAAATCGGTTGTGAAAGTCCTTTACTCGTATGTTCTCAATAACTGTTTCGACAAAAATTGATTGCTTAATTACCTCCCAAGTATCTGGGTATTGTTCGACCGAATACTATTGTTGGCTGACAAAGAAAAATTATAAAAAAATAATTGAAAATTTACAATACTACTTTAATATGTCAGTATCACATGCAATCAGAAACAAGAATTTATACGCATCAAAAAGTGTCATGATCTTAAGATACTATAAAAAGTAAATCAAACTGTTAACCCTTGGACAAAGTGTAAAACTCTTTATTTGACAGCTGTGCAAGTGAACAGGAAACTCAAAAATGACTTTAAAACACGCCTAAAGAGTCAGTAGAATTTTCAAGCGATACAACTGTCAAGAAAGCGTAAAAGGTTGGCTCTAATTATTCTTCCGCAAAGCTTATCCCTAATGAGCTTTCTATATACTCTTGTATGTTGTAAAATACCGCAATGTAAGCAACAGTTATTTGTTCAACAAATTGTTTTGTTTTTTTAAAGAATATTAAGTCATGCATCAAAGAGAAGTTGGTTAAGACGAATAATTTCCTCTGTTAGAAGTCATACTACATTAACATTAATTTTTATAAATTTATCATTATAATATCTCATAAGTATCCCAAAATGTTTGGAAGTGGTCGCCGTGGTCGAAATCGAGAGTATATTATATTCATTAAAATTTGGTAATGACTTTTAAGTTTTAAAAACAAAGGTGACAGACGAGCACACAGTCCACCTGATTGTAAGTGGATGCTGTGGCCCATAGAAATCTACATCTATCCTCGATCAAGAATTAAAATGCAGATCCGTTGTCACCCCTGAGGACTAAGGTGGAATGCCTCCTTATCAGTAAAAATAGTCTCCGGTACTCTACACTCACTAATCACTATACGAAACACAGCAACATCATTCTCCTGTTTCACGCTGGCTGAGAGCGTGGTCCTACCCAGGTCGAGCCGAACTATTCGTGCTGCAACCATAATATAGCTGCAGCGCAACAGATCACGTGGTAAGTTGGTGTGGTTGGAAGTGGTCACCGTGGTCGAAATCGCGAGGATATCATCATTAAAATTTGGCAATGACTTTCAAGATTGTATACTACTAGTGGTAGGCAAGGAAGATCGTGTTGCTGAGAGGCTGCCCTGTGTTACATTGAGATTGGTAGTGTTGCTGTTGGTTTGCATACTTTGGTGTTATCATGTAATTGGTTCCTTCGTTACACCGGTGTGTGATTGTGACGGGAACATATTACGGTTGGTCGAACTGTATTGCTCTATGCTGTGTAGTGCAGTGCGCTGTTTTGTTGCTGATAATGATCGGTTGCGTAAGCGGGAGAGCAAGTTGAGCATCCGCTCTCACACCTTTGTTATTTTTGGCAATTAGCCTCCAGAATGGTTTCTGATAGTAAGGAGGGTTTGTTACTGAGTAATATTCTTTTATTTAAATAATTTTGAGGATGATTTCTAACAATATAATAAATTCATACTGAAAATGATTTCCAAAATTTAAAAGTATAGTGACCCACATAAACTCCTATGCAGAATAGGAAGTCCTACTACCTAGTAATGATAATGATGATATGAGCTCACTTATTCACCTCCCAAACCTGGTGAGGGCGGGCAAATCTTCAGTGGTGCTTATTAGTTTAAGCATCTTGAAAAGGTTATAGTATTTTGAAATTAAGATACATCAAAAATCTAAGACTGAAATTCATAGAGCCTATTTAAATTTTGCTCGGACTATGCTTAGATTATGCAAACCATTTTCCAAGACCACCGGTGTCAATATTAAAGAGCAAATGTTTCGTTTTAATCATAATCATCTTGTTTATACTAAATATTGAAAAACTAGCTTTGGCCATATTGTGTACCACTATTATTTGTGATTCCTAGCTAAAATTTGCACAATGGAACACTTATAGAATTACCAGTCTGTCTGTATATCACGACTATTGACCAAAATTATGTTGGGAACGTTATGATAATGGGGCGTGACATTAACCAGTCCAGTAATAAAATAATCCATCTTGGAGGGTAAAATGGGAAGATGAAAAGATAATTATATGTATTGCCTAATAAAAGCCCCTTGAAGTACCTACCATTTCCAAAATATATAATAAAGTTAGTATTAAGAAATGGTTTTCATTGCGATTAATTTCCTATATGTAACTTCATTGATTTCTTTCAGAAACGGTGCGGTTTTACTTGAAAGTTCATTTCAGTACAGTGTTTTAAAAAAACATTTGGGAAATTTTTGTACCATAAATCTATGTCATCTAAGTACTATTTTTCAATAAAATTAATAATTAAACGATTAGTAAAAAGTACAAACCGACTAACCGAAAACTAAAAAAAATCCACTTAATAGTTACTGAAATCGGTTCTAAGTCTATCGAAGAATTAAAGTTCCGACTTCACAAGCTATTATGTAGAAATTACTTTATTCTTTTAGCTTTAAAGTGGGTGTAGTTTATTTATTTTTTAATCCTTATTATTTGGGACCTTTTGAGTTGTCTATATTTTATAAATTTTTCCCGTAGTTGGTGTAAGGCCATAATTGGCAAATGCCAGAAAGATCTCGTGACTTCAGTCAGACGGCGGCGCAAGCATCTCTTTTACGTCAACTAGAGATACATATACCGGCATCGGGGAGCAGCGTCAAAGATACGAGACGTTTGATATTGTGATCACCGCCACCATGATTATCCATTCCACCTAGCAATAATGGTAAATCTTCCCTACTATGAACGACCAATATCCACCAGTGGATAATTATGGACAGATAGAAAAGAAGAAAGAAAATAATTATCGATTACGTACTTTTATTGAAGTAATAAAAAATATTTTATCTATTCTATTCTATATAGGTAGTATTAGAATGTATGTATGTAATAAAATAAAATAAATTTGTACCAGGTTGTATTACGTAGATAGTTATGAGCGAAATAAAAGAATTACTTTGGCCCAAACGGTAACGGTTCTTAAAGTTTAGACCTATAAAGAGAAAAACCACCTATAAAGTGGGGTCTTTTTGTCAAACGACTTCAAAAATGAAGGAGGTTCTCAATTCGTCGGAATCTTTTTTTTTAATGTATGTTCACCGATTACTCAAAGACCCCTGAACCGATTTGGAAAATTCTTTTTTTATAATGATTTGTTATATTTACGCAAACACTACACATTGAATAAAACTATTTTTACGGATTATATCGCGTTTAATTAACTTTTTTATTAATTCCCGACGTTTCGGGTGCTTTACAGCACCCATGGTCACGGGGGACTTAATAAAAAAAGTCGTCGGGAATTAATAAAAAAACTTAATTAAACGCGATATAATCCGTAAAAATAGTTTTATTCAAATTCTTTTTTTGTTTCAAAGGGTATACTTTCCGAGTAGTCCCATTTAAATTTTATCGAAATCGGTCGAGGGGTTTTAAAAAAATCAACAATAAATTATATTCATATTGAAGTCGATTGTACAAAATTTTAAATTTACCACTTGTTAGTTTTAAAGAGTGTGACCCCCTTCATACATATTTTATAACTTTCGACAGATAGCAGTACAATCATATCTCACATATTAAGTCAGGTGTAAAATAGGAGACAGATGTCGGATACCACAGAATAAATAATAGCCGGTACTATGAGCAACGATGCGTCGGCCAAACCTTACTATTAAGGGCTATGAATGCGTTGAGTTCGAATTAGACAAAACACTAAAAACAAATAGAAATAAAATATCGCGTGAAAAGAAGGCTCCCGCTAGTATCCCGCCGCGAATTATTACAAGACACAGAAATGTGTTCTGCCTTTTCACAATTGTGTAGTACTACAATAAGCAAAATGACAAAGTGTATGCTTACAGCTCTAAAGAAGCTTTGCAACTTGTTGAAAATGTTCATCGTGGTCATTATCCTGTATCAATCATGGTTTGGTGGGGGTGTCGTAGCAAGTCACAAAGTTTCTTTATTGTTAAAAAGAAATAAGTACTTGATAAAGTTTATTAAGAGACTGTTTTGGATCATTTAGTGAAGCCTCTCAGTGATATACTTAAAAAAAATACCGTGGACTTTATAGGAATACTCTGCTCCTGTCACAAGGCACGAACAACTCAAACCTGGCACAAGAACAATGTTCCGGACTTTATAAGTGGCTTTCGTCTAGTCCAAACCTAAACCCGTTGGACTACAAATTGTGACTAGTACTAGAGTAGATTGCCTGCTCAAAACATTGAGTCTGTTAAGACATCTTTTGAGCAAGAAGTGCCCTAATTCCGTGCCTAAAAAGTTAAGAATGTGCGTAAAAAGTATATATTTGTGATAAGAGAATATGTACATGTCGCAGCCACCTAGCTTAACTAGCCGTTCTATTAACAGCCTAGACATTACATGGCATTGTCACCCTATTAATTTTATTCAACGAGACGGTCACTGGTCTTTATTTTTATAGAATAAGGGTGACAAACGAGCACACAGTCCACCTGGTGATAAGTAGATGCTGTGGCCCTTAGATATCTACATTTATCCTCGATTAGGAATCAAAATGCAGATGCGTTGTCACCCCTGAGGGCTAAGACGGAATGCCTTGTTTCCAGTAAAAAGGGTCTCCGGTTCTCTACTTTCACCATACGAAACACAGCAGCGTGAAGCTGCTATTTTACGCAGTTATTCTGTGAGAGCGTGGTGTTACCCCGGTAGAGCCGACCCATTCATGGTACAACCATAATATAGCTGCAGCTTGGCTCTACCACGTATGAAAGTTAGTGTGTGGTGTAGTGGTTTGTACCTAATTAGCGCTTTGTGCTATATTATATAAATGTACGCGGCTTTAGGGTGGCTCAAGGGCCACCCCAATCGCACCTTAACCTATTGTCACTTATATTACAAGATATGTGCAATTTTGTATTAGACGCATCGTCTGAGTATCATTCAGGCCATTAGTTGAACGGCGCCATTTAGTAAAAAGGCCAGGCTGTCAATTGAACGGCTAATTAAGCTAGTTGGCTGCGACATTCATATAAATTTTATTATTATTGCACTGTTTCTTAAAAGGAATACGCATTTTAATGTCAGAACTTATGGTTTTATTCGTTTGTTATGTCACATGTAAGTGATGAATGATTAATTAAAGTAACAATTACAAAATGCTCTGACAAAAATCTAAGTTAAACCCGAACTAAGTTGGTTACTAGTCAAAATTAAAAATGTTAAATAATGTTTATGTCCCAAACAAGAAATAAGATTGATTCATGAAGTAGAAAGTCACGTGGTAGCGGCAGAATACATCGCTTTATTTCATCCCGGAGGTGTCGTAAGAGACGACTGTACGTCGTGTGTTGTTGCTAGATAGCCCTCCCGATCTCAGATGGATGGCTCTACAACTATCTCTTATATGCTAAATTTCCAGACCGATGACGGGAAACAAAGTCAATGGCGTGAAAAATCAGAAACTGCAGTCACAAAGTCGCCTCCAAATCGTAACCACTTTATAGACTGATGTTAAAAATAAAAAGATTCAATGACGCTTATAATTCCAAATATAACATAAAGGATTAGTGAAATAAGAGACTAATGTATTTTATTTATGCAACAGCTACTCATTAAACATATAAATGGAACGAAGACATTCAAATATCGGAAACATCGAAATTGAAATACAAAATTCAGTAGCATTTGTAAAGACTCTTTCAAAACATCAATGATGTTTTCGATCGAATAGAAAATTATTTTGAATAAAGCTATTAATATTTATATTTAACTTTAAAAATTACTTGTACATGATTTTCCATTTTATTTGATTTTATAAAATGTATACCTATTCCATGATGACTGACATTCGCATCGTAAATTCTAAATACTTTATACCTAATTTTCACACCTAGTTCTCCTCTTCGAGGAGTTCCAGTAGCATTCACTGAAGTACACCTTCTGGTCACTGCGTCAATTCCGGGGCAAGGTCTCCTCATAACTAACATAACGAGCACAATCCAGAGTTCCAGTAGCAGATACCGAAGTACACCTTAAGATCACTCCATAAAGTCCAAGATGTATAAGTATATTTATATATAAATCCTAGGTACTTTTAGAGAAACAAAATATTGTAATAAAAATCTGTGATTATAAAAATAATAACCTTGGTAAGTATTAGGTCCTTACATATGAAATTAGCGTTTTGTACGGGAGGAATATAAAGTCAATTTTTTTTTGTAAAATATATTTAATTAATCAAAGTCTATACCGTTGTTATCTATGCACTTTTGCCATCTCATAGGTAGTTCATTGATCCCTTTTCTAAAAAAAACATGGGGGCGAGAATCAATAAACTCTTTGAAGGCGGTTTGGACTGCCGCATCGGAGTTGAATTTTTTTCCTTGTAAGAAGTTGTCCAAATTCCGGAAAAAATGGTAATCTGTTGGAGCAAAGTCCGGGGAGTACGGTAGATGTCGCAGACATTCCAATTGTAGCTCATCTAACTTAGTGGTTGTTTGTTGTGCAGTGTGTGGTCTTACGTTGTCGTGAAGCAGCAGTGGCCTAGAGCGATTGACCAATCTCGGTTGTTTAGCAGCTAGTTCTTCCTTCATGGTTTGCAGTTGCTGACAATAGATATCTGCCGTAATCGTTTGACCAGATTTTAGAAAGCTGTAGTGAACGACACCGGCGCTAGTCCACCAAACACTCACAAGTAACTTTTTCTGAGTCAATTTTCGTTTAGGGCAGGATTTGGCTGGGTCTCCAGTGTTCAGCCATTGCGATGAGCGCTTCCGATTATCGTACAGTATCCACTTTTCATCACAAGTAATGATTCGATTTAAAATCCCTTCATTATTGTGTCTTTTGAGCAAAGTAACACAGCAGTCGACGCGTGTTTGCAAGTTCGATTCACTCAATTCATTCGTTCAAGTTCAATTTGTTCATTCATCGTTCAAGTTTTTTTACTTTCCCGATTTGCTTAAAATGGATTAATACAGTTTTATCACTTACCCCGAAACCTGCAGCTATCTCTGAAGTGCTTTGTGATGGATCCGCTTCCACAATAGCCTTTAATTCTTCATTTTCCACTTTGGTCTCCGGCCGTCCACGGTTGGTTCTGAAGGTCGAAATTTCCAGAACGAAAACGTTGAAACCTAAACGTTGAAACAAAAAACGTACCGTGCTTTCTTTTGCGACGCCAGCGCCGTACACATCATTAATCCTTCGAGCTGTTTCTGCAGCACTGGTGCTCACGGTAGAACTCGTACTCGTAAATATACCGATATTTCATGTTTTACATTGTGCGGTAATAAGCGACGCCAAAGAAAAAAATAATGAGGAAAAAACAAATGAATGATTGTTTTCAAAACTCAAATGTACCAGCTAAATGAATTTATAAATTTGATTTTTGGAATTCTTAACCAAAGAGGAGATATTTCAGATCAAAGTGGTCAGTACGACAAAACGCTAATTTCATATGTAAGGACCTAATATATATAATTTTTATATTATGATTTTATTTTATAGTATTATATTTTTTTCAACCTTGGTATGTATTAAATTTAGTTTTTGGAATATTTTGTATTTCTACAGCGATCGATATTTTTTCCTGCCTATTACCGCTGCTGTAAGCAAACGGTACAGTAATCCACTCACGACGGCGGCCGAGCCCGAAGTGCGAGTGAGCTGTGAGACAAAGTGTATTTAGTAAAATAAACTATTACAAGGCTGCTCAAAACACCGAAAATTTCGGGGTTTCTTAGCCGAAAAATATTAATTATAACTAAGAAACAAAATTAAACTGCCATTTACATGTCATAGCTTCCCACATGGTAGACGAAGATATTAAAAAATAGATTGAGTTAAAAAATTGATATTTTCAAAAGTTATCGTGTTTACCCCTCGATGCGGACTTGATAAATCTACACCATAAGCCATTAAAACCATTAAAAAAAATATCAGTTCAACAATCAATATGATTGTTAGATACGATTTCATGCGACAAAACGTTGGAATCTTGATTTTTAGGCGCTAGTAGAACATACCTATGCGCTTTGCGCTTAAGTCATGCAATAGTTGTCTGGCTAACATATATAAAAATGGAGCTTCAGAATGTAAGTGAAGTAAAAACCTTTTAGGTTAGGTTTAAAGCATCTGCAAAACGATACTGCCGACAGAAAGTGTCTGGGAGTATTGATGACTGATTTTTAACGATATTATCTAACATATACGTAAAAATCAGCTGGGAGAATTAACATGAGGTGCGCAATGTTGTAATGCAATGGCCCTCTGGCCAAGCAAGCAGGTAAGCATGCGATCATAGTACACACTAACACTACTCAATCTTACACATTTCATTCGTCAGACAATAAGTAAAGTTTGGTGGCCCTGGGATCTTGCTCTATATTGTTAGTGCCGTGTAGTGACGGCGATAGAAAATCCATCACTTCATTTCGTGCAGTAGGTATCGTGAGAGGCGTCTATGGCAAATACCAGCAAGATCTCATTGATTTAAGTAGATATCGATATAACCACTTTGTTATGCCCAACCTATAATACCAAACTGACGACAAGAAGCAGCGTCAAAGGTGCGAGACGTCTGCTAATTACGATCGCCAATACGCCTGCAAATTCAAAGAACAAAAGACAAATTCTCCCTTAATCGCCACGCTGTTGGCAGAGGCCCCTGTCCAGCAGTTGATTTTTCCGGGTTGATAAAGAAGAAGTAACATTTTGATACGAGTAGCAAGCAATCAAGGATGTAAATCTAAAACAAATATTTTTTCAAATATTTGTGCTGTGCATTGTACAGAAACTCTTAAAAATAATTCGTCCTTTTGAACATAAATTTCGTTGTTTATAAGCAGGATTAGTACTGTACCCGTGTTTATCCTACTCGTATGTCGCACGTCGTATTGCAATAAAGCCCGTATTACGTTATATAAGTTTATTGTGTATTATAATTCATTTTTGATACGTACTTATAATTCTGATCGTTATTATTTGTTATAATTTTGCTTATTCTATTTTTCCATGGAGTCTCGTTTGTATGTTTAGATACTTTGTTGAACGAGATTAAATCTCTATACGAGTATATAAAAATCAATTGCTGTCCGTTGGTCACGCAAAAACTCGAAAATGGCTGGACCGATTTTGATGAAATTTTTTGTGTGTTTGAGTGGGTCCCTGGATGATCTAAACGATTCACAATTGGACCCGATAGGTGGTGCTGTTGTCGAGATCCAGAAATCACCCGTGCGAAGCCGGGGCGAATCGCTACTTTTGAATAAACTTGAAATCGCTAACTACTGCTACTGACTAATAACTAATTTTACGGATTTTATCGCGATAACATTAGTTTTATTCAATGAATATTATTCGCGTAAATATCAATATCAATACGTATAAATAAAATTGAAGTGTTTGTCTATTACGTTAAAATAACTAATTTGCATGCTGTTATGACATGAATAACCGTTTTTAAAATTTTTGTCTCTCTGTCTGTCCGTCTGTCTGTCCGGGATAATCTTCGGAATGGCTGATCCTATTGTGATGAAACTTTACAAACAGAAGAGAGCAATGCCAGGAGGGATCTAGGCATTTATCCGAAATACTAAGATTTTTTTAAAACGATAAATTGATATCTTTGATTATCTTAAATCTAAATAACGCCACATATATAGATCCTACTAAGGCAAAACCGTCGCCGGTCGCTAGTGAGAAACAATTTTGTATACATTTATAATCTGTACTGGAAAGGATATGATATTAACATCAATGGCGAGTACATTTTTTTTAACTTATTATAAGCCAGTGCTTGACCACAATCCCACCTGGTGGTAACTGGTGATGCAACCTTAGATGGTAAATCGCACTGTCTTAGCGTAACAAAAGCCTATTCGCTCATGCCTTGAAGATCATGCATTGTATTCGGACGGAAAGATAGACGCCGGCAAATTATTCCACTCCTTTGCTGTACGCATTACAAAAGACGAAGCAAACCGTTTGGTTCTAATGCGTGGAATATCGACAACAAATGGGCGAAGACCCGCCGACCGCCTGGTTGTCCGATGGTGGAAAGGAGAGGGAGGAATTAAAGCGTGTAATTCCTGCGTACATTACTTATTAGTTTCCCTGCGTGATAGACTACGTAATGAGGTAGTGCGACCGGAGTAACCGACATAGCCCAACGGATCAGTAAGACAAATGTGGCAATGGTCCGGCCATATAGCTCGAAAACCCAACAACCGATGAGGAAAAAAGGCAGCCTCGTACCGGTAAGCGAAGTGTCGGGCGGTCCCCCACTAGATGGAGTTATGACCTGGTAAGAGATGCGGAAAAGAGTCGGTGGACGCAGGTGGCTCACGACCGTGCTTGTCCGTGTTTGTGGACTTGTGATAGGATGTAATGATGGTTATGTAGACTAAATCTTACTAGATAGCTTTTAATAAGAAAGAATCTGAAAGTATAATAAACGAATTAAACAGTTCGGAAAATAATTTTAAATTTAACATCAAGCCTGCACTTCAATCCGGCCTGTGTATGTGATTACATTTTCTGCCAACAAAGTCAATCAAAGCTTAAGCTTTGATAATAGTCGATCATATAAAGATATGGATAAATTTCTTTTAAAACAATGTTAAACAATTAGATAATTTTGAGAATATTGTCCTTACAAAGTTAAAGTTTTTTAATGTAATTACGTGGCATAGTATAATAAAAATTTGACTGAGTTTTTATACAAAGTTTTACAAGTAACGCTGACGGCTCTGTGGCGCAGTGGCTTAGCATTGAGCTGCGTTATAAGTACTTATGTAAATTGTTTCCACGATTCAGAGTAAAATCACAGTGTAACGCTTATTAAAAAGAAAAAAAAACTGATGGCCAAATACTCAAATGCTACTCAATTTTAAGAAGTCGTTAAGTCTCGTGGTGTCACAGTCACTTCAACATACAGTCACACAAAGACTTAAAGTGATAGAGACAACACGAGTCTTAACGGCATTTATAAATTGATCAGCGTTTGAGTATTTCGGCATAAGGGTAACAAATAATAATCATACAAAACCTAACGGCTTCATTTTTTTATGTAAAGGGACGCAATTACCAATACTATACTTCCGTTAACCACACAAAGTAAGCTTAAAATGTTTGCGTTAGGAGTGGTTCACGACAGTAGTCGAATGGTGGATTGAAACACTTGCAGGCCGCACCCTTAACCATTAGACTACTATCGCTTCAATGGTAAATGTATGCTACGACTCATAAACACCTACATCCTAGATTAAGAATCAAAATGCAGATGCGTTGTAACGTCAAAATGTTAAGATGAAAGCTCACTCACCAGTGAAGAGGGTCTCCAGTTCTCTACACTCACCATTCCTTTAAGTTCACGTTAGTATTCTTTGAGAACGTGGTCCTTTGCCGGTCGAGCCGGCTTATCCGTATTGACAACCATAATATAGGCGCAGCATGTCTATACCACGTAAAACTCTTACAGATTTAGTAACTGATCAGAAAGAAATTGCATCAAGGCTGTCATCTTGTCTGTAAACACCGCGTGATACGGTGGTGGACACTGGTTGTTTCTGGCTTTCTCAGCATTTGTGATATTATTTCTGACTAGCTACAAAATAAAAACTGATTTTACGTTACAATGGACGCTGATAGTTTGTTAGCTCTAACGGTTGCCCAGGTCCGGCTAATTCCTGGATTCTCTTAGCTTTTCTTACACAGTTTTCCAGTAAAAAATTAGCAACAGATTGTGTACTATTATTTGCCTCAAATCATGGTTTACGTTACTTTATTCATAGATTGTTAAAAATAACTTGTTTTTTTTTGTAGAACCGGTTTGAAATATAAAATCGGTTTTCAACAACTGTTTAGCAGCAAATTCTCATGCAAATTACTTTAGTTTCTGCTGACTTTTCACTGCTAGCTTGATAGAGCTGTTCAGCTTTTTTTTCTGTTGGTTATAGTAATAAGAAGAGCTCAGAATAAGGCGCCGTAACTTACGTAAATTTTACAAACATTCAAAAAAAGAAAGATCACAACATGGTATTATTTTTTTTTATCATAGAAGAGGAGGCAAACGAGCAAGCAGTTCACCTGATGGTAACTGTTGACCGCCACCTATGCAATACCATTGGAATTGCAGGTGCGTTGCCGGCCTTATAAAGAGGAGTAAACTAGTTGCTTTAAGGTCCCTAAGTCGTATGAAAACTAAAAGTAGTGTCACGATGTTCAATGGTGAAATTTGGCGACTGAAATAATCCGAACAAAATATTTTCATAGTAAATGCGATAGAAAATGCAAAGTGATGCAACATCTCTTCGTAGCGCCAGTGAATCGAGCCGATCAGAAAGAACTCGGTTGTCGACGGTTCGAGCCGCTCTGCGCTGGATGCGGTCAAGTTGAAGGAGCTGGGACTGGGTGTACCAGGCCAGAGATGAGAGGGGTATTCCATGTAAGGCCAAACCTACGCCTTGTAAAATTGAAAGCGGTGTGCCGGCATGTAACACGGTCCCGCTGGTAGGATGCGATATATCTAAAAACGATGATAAGGACGGAGTAAAAAGAAGAAAGCGCGAAATATAATTTCAACCTTGTTTTCAATATAAAGATCACATAAAATTATAATAAATTATCTCAATTTAGTAAGATACAATCTTCCTTTTCTAAATGTACAACAACACTGAAAAACACTTTTATGTATTGCATTACAAGCTCCACAAAACTTTTATGCACATGGCGTGAGTAAAGTTAGGCAGAACAAAGGCTTCCGACAACAAGTTAACAAGTTGCGATAAGTTATACGTAGCCTTCAACCGGAAAGATTTAGTTTTGTCATGTTTTAAATACGAATTTCATACTATGTGAATTGACTTGACAAGCCGTCTCGGAGTGGCCGACACGGGTCAGCCATATGAATTCCTCTTTGTTCACCGTGGATGACCAAATTATGGCTATTAAGCCATACCACTACTGGGAATCTGTTTTGGACTCATAACGTTCTAAAATTAATACTACCAATTCAATTCAATTCAATCAATAAAAAAAATTCAAAACAAGGACCCTGTAAGGACACTGCAAATATTGACAACCAGTATAATGTTATTACATTTATATTTTATATTATAGTATTATTCAAATTTTTATCATAATTATTATTTAAAGAATATTTAGAATTTACATTTTATTTAAATAATACCGAGATCATAAAAACATATTATTTATTCCTATTTCCTACTTAATAACTAAAAAATTCTTAAATATATTCTTCGAATGCTTGGTCGATGGAGTTATGTGTCGAATAGGGTTTACGTGTAGGAATATAACCTCTGTTTCTTGTGTATTCATCCGCATTAGCCTGTCTCATCCTTGAGGAGTATTAGAAACTGTCTAAATCTCCTGGCTGTATATTCTTACAATATTTCTTTAAGATTTCAGCATTATAAAGTAACTATATTCTGAAATGTTACAACTCTTACTTTAGGATCACCTGCGAGGAATTCGTAAAGAATAGAATATATAGGATTTCTCTTCTATAAATGAAAATGATGAGTAAAACATATTTAAATGCCAGGCTTGTAAATCATGTTATTTTATATTATTATTTTACATGGTTATAAATTTGGGAGGCAATGATGCAACCACTCCAATTTCCGGTCATGTATTTCTTATGTAACTCTCGTAATGTTAAATTAACAGTAAACAATACTGTAGCTTTGTATATAACATTGGTGGCCAGTTCTCCACCTCTCTGGCTATGGCCTTTATGTTACCCATTGAGAAGTCGAAACTTAGGAAAATAATAAAATTAAATATTTAATTAGTCTAAATTTCAAAGTACGCGAACAACCCAGTACCTGCTCCAGTGTGCGGTATACTAATTGCTCCATACCCGTAAATCTCTCAGAAATCATGGAAAGTGTGTTCAGCATAGACTTAACTTTATGTAACCTAGGGTCACCAACTACCTCTACACCAAATTTCATTGAAATTCGTACAGTAGTTTTTGCGTGCATCATCATTACACAGACAGATAGCCAGACCTAGACGTCTAAAAATCACTAATTTAGCTTCAGTATCCAACGAAAAATAACAGACACAGACTTTCCACAGACTTTATTAGTCTAGATAGATAATAAAACACAAACTATTTAAATAGCATTATTAAACGGCCCTTGACAATATATACATATAATACGAGAGATGAATACACGTTTGTGCTATTTGCTGTAGAGACCGTCAGTCTGTGAGGTCCACGCTCTACGTGCGGTGAAGTTCCTAAAGAAACTGTATCCGCGACTTGACGTCGCCACTGGCGATAAGAGGGCTGGATTTCATAGACCCGTACGTGCGCGCGAAGTAGTACTGTATGGTAATTTATGTTTTTGGTTTTAGTTTTTTCTTACTATGGACATAAATATTGTATATTATAAAACAGAAATTTACATACACGCATAATATGCAATACATAATATGAATGACAAGCTCGTGGAAACTATCCATGCGGTCGGAGCATTCTGTTCTGTAAGTTCTGTAAGACCCGTCGCAGAAGAACACGAAAACTCTCCGATCACTCTCTAAATCTCATGGCTGTTAGACGGGAAATGATTCTGCAGTCTTCAGCAGATTTGACAGCATACAGGAAACTGAACAGAGAGATCTCTAAATGCATGCGGTGGGATTTACGCAACTTTAATACAGCTGGTATTGAAGAAGCGATCGAGCGCAACCAGGGCTCCAGAGTCTTTGCCAGAGATCTGTCTACCAGAAAGAGCCATCTGTCGATGCTGTAGACTGAGTGTGGCAGCATCGTTTCCGGGATACATGAGGTTTTGAGTGAGATTAAGAGGTTCTATGGGCAGCTGTACACGTCATCGATGTGTGACGCAAGTGTTAGTAACGATCCAAGAGCAAGTCATATCCTACACTATTCCGATGATATTCCGGACGTCAGTCTGAGCGAGGTTAGAATGGCTCTCCAGCACCTAAAAAACGGCAAGGCTTCGGGCGAGGATGGAATTTCAGCGGAGCTTCTGAAAGCGGGTGGAAAACCGGTACTTGAAGTCTTTCAGAAGCTCTTTAATTCCGTCCTCCATAGTGGGACTACTCCGGAGGCGTGGAGTAGAAGTGCGGTGGTCTTGTTCTTCAAGAAAGGTGACAATGCTTTCTTGAAGAACTAAATACCGGTTTCCCTTCTGAGCCGCGTCTAGGTGCTGTTTTTGAGAGTCATTACGAATCGTCTCGCACGCAGACTTGACGATTTCCAGCCAGTTTCCGAAAAGGCTTTAGTACCATAGACCATACAGATACCCTTCGGGAAACTGCACAGAAAACCGAAGAGTACAATCTGCTACTTTGCCTTGAGTATGTGGACTATGAGAAAGCCTTAGATTCCGTCGAAATTTGGACGGTGCTACAGTCCCTTCAGCGGGGCCAAGTTGACTGTCGGTATATCGAAGCGCTGAAGTGTTTGTACAGTAGGGCTACGATGGCTATCCGAGTACAGAACCAGAGTACGAAACCTATCCAACTGCAGAGAGGTGTAAGACAGGGTGATGTTATATCCCCGAAACTCTTCACCGCTGCATTGGACGACGTTTTTAAGCTCGATAGCCAGGACATTGCTCACCTTCGATTTGACGACGATATATTACTTATGGCAGAATCGCTGGAGGACCTAAGCACTATGATCAATGACCTCAATAGTGCCTCCCAACGGATAGGTCTTAAGATTAACATGGACAAAAAAATCATGTGTAACGTCCATGTCACACCTATGCTGGTCGTTGTTGGGACCACTAAGCTCGAAGTTGTTGACGAGTATGTTTATCTGGGACAAATGGTCCCACTAGGTAAGTCCAACTTCAACCGAGAGATCAATCGACGGTTTCAGCTCCGCTGGGCAGCGTTCGGGAAATTATAACACATCTTCTCGTCAGGTATACCTCAAAAATTCAAAACGAGATTGTACAACCAGTGCGTGTTGCCAGTGGTGACTTATGGAATTGAGACGTAGTCCTGCACTGCTGGCCGTATGAGGACGCTCAAGGGTACTCAGCGAGCTATGGAGAGGGCTATGCTCGGGGTTTCTCTGCGCGATAAACTTAGAAATGAGGATATTCACAGTAGAATCGGAGTGACCGACATAACTCAACGGATTAGTAAGCTGAAGTTGGAATGGGCCGGCCATATAGCTCGAAGAACCGACAAACGATGGGGAAAAAAGGTTCTCGAGTAGCAGCCTCGTACTGGTAGGCGAAATGTAAGGCGACCCTTACTAGATGGAGTGACGACCTAGTAAGACATGCAGGAATTCGATGGATGCAGGTGGCTCATGACCGTGCTTTGTGGCATTCCTTGGGGAAGGCCTATGTTCTATAGTGGACTTGTGGAGGGCTGTAATGATGATGATGATGATTATAATATGCTATACACTATATTTTATCAAGTTTAGTCTATTAGCATAAACTTTTTATCTGGTATGAGAAGGAGACTCGTCAACCTCGTCAACTTCTTTACTTGCACATTCCTTAGGTATTACTATCGATGTGCAACTTTACTTTCTAAGTTTACATTTTAACTTTATAAGCCAGTACTTGTCTATTATCGAACCTGATAGTACGAGTATGTGGTGATACAGCCAAAGAAGCACTGAATTAATTCAGATGTTATGATAATTTTAAGTTGTAATCGATTGAAAATTAAATTTCCCGTAACACAACTATAATCCCGAATCCGTTTGCTTGCAAAAATTCAATTAAAAATTAAAACTTTAATAATGTTTCTTGCGCACAATAAGTTAAAATTTACAAAAAAGAATTTAGAAGACGGAGGAGATTAATACAACGCAATTTGCAAGTTAAAACAGTACTTCGCACCCTCCAAATGGATGAATATTAATTAAAGATTTTTCTCTCTCTAACCACAAAAAACATTCATTTTCACACGGATCTTAGGTAATTTATTTTAACATCTATTTATTATAACGAATTTCCGGAAAATAAGAGACCCAAAAATCAATGACAAATATTTATACACAAATTTTCATTTCAAACCCAGGGTTCGTGAAGCTGCGTTCACGTGTTCTCTAGGTACTCCTACTTAAGCCCCCAGTAGTTTTATGTTAGCTGTTTTAATCATTTTTCCGATTCAGCCCCCTAACACTAATTGCGTTAGATTTCCTTATGTTACAAATAATTTTGTGGTTGAAGTAAAAAGTAGGTATATGATTACGTTTACATTCAACGATATTGCTTTGAATAAATGTAATAAGCAACGAATTCAACCGGTGATATTGGGAAACTTGGAGACAATATTTGCGTTAGGTTTGTTTGTAGTTAGTAAAGGGAACCTCATAGAGTTCATATTTACTTACGACTTATCTCAAGTCTACTTACTTACAAAACTTGATAGATTATATTTATCTTAGTACCTTTATTTTCTTCAAATTTCTTTGATTTAAAAATATCTTATTACATTTTTTACGTATTTACTACACACACAACGTTACGAATATATTACAATAAGATATTTAATAAACGACATTGATTTCATGCTATACAAATTGCAATAGAAAATCATATCTTAATTTCATTATAAAGCTGGCATAATACACATAAATTATTAAATGTGAATATTAAGTACATTAAAAAAAGTTATTAAGCTCTTTCTTTAAAATATAAGAGAAGTGGAATGTAAGGGTTTCAAGATGAAACATGCGCCGTCAACATATGAAGTCAACAAGGCGGAAAAATTAATTTGAAACTTTAGCGACTGAAAGTTCCCTGCATAATGTTCCAAGAAAATAATTACATACATTTTACTTGACGCCGGATAAATTATACGTAAAATTTAAAAATAGTAAGAACGAAACGAAATTAATGTTGAAGTGTACGAAATTGCTCGAGTCTGTTACATTGTCAACTAAACAATTTCGTATATTTTATTTTACTTTATACTAGCTGGTACTCGGCGCGTCGCTGCCGCAGAAGAAATAAGAAAGAATAGTTATATTTGAAAAGGGATACTGTCTTCGTCTCACGCCATGCATCACAGATCAACCAATTATTGACCTTCTATTCACAGACCAATATCACACCACGCTGGGTTCGGGAACAACGAGGTGGGCGTGACCCCAGAGTAAGACGTTCGACGAAGGACTAAGATGACGGGCCCCCTATGGAAATGGTTCCGGTCTTGACGCCAGTCGTGTGTACTTAGTATATTTTCTTTTTCCCTACTATTAGGGTGACACTGAAGGATCTTGAAATATATATTCCCTTTGGAAATGTGATACTGAAACTTTTACTACTTTTACTACTTTCCCTAATCACTTTTCTTTCTTAATTATAACTGCAATTGTAGCTGGTCCTGAACGAATTGCAATACTACTACGTTGTCATCTACTTGTGCTTTCTGCACAGCAGGTCTCGGGCCTCAGGGCATCCCCATTGCCCGGAATCTCCTTGCGGTACACAACTATGTACCGGTCGTGGGAGCCGTTTCGTCATTGTAAGTGTACGCAGCGGACGGGGATTCGATTCCCCGTTCGCTGCAAATTGGTGTCAATAAAGTCTATGTTGGTCAATCAGTGACATGGAGGGTTGTTACTCGACTCTCTAATCTCTATAGAGAGGAGTTCTCTTGAGTCGTGGAGACCTCTACGTTCGCTCGTCCGGGGTCGGGAATGTAAAAGTGCCAAGTTGTTAAGGTGGGGGTGTGGCTCGTTGTCAGCACGGTCAAACATGCTGCCCGCCAGCCGGACCACAAACTCCTGGATGGTCTCCATTTTTAGGTAGGCCGCAATGACGTCATTCCGGACGTAGCGACCTGCACCGACGATGATCCGTAACGATAAGTTCTGCTGGGCCTGCAGTCGCCGCCTCTGTCGATCGGTCAAGAGTGCGTACCAGGCCGGAGCAGCGTATGTTAGTCTTGGTCTATAGCTTGTAAAGTTTCAGCTTGGTCTTAAGCGGTAACTTGGATGCCAGGACGGGACGGAGCATGGCAGTGGTTATATGAGCTCTTCTGGACGATGTGAAGTAGGCGCTATCGTCTGCTTATAGGACCAGCTCTACATCGCCCTCCCATTCGCGCACATGTCCTGCCAGAGTTGGGATGTCGTTGCGACAGACAGCTGCCTTGTGGCACGCCGGCTCTTATAGACTTCGCTGCGGACTCGGCGTCCTCTACACAGACGTAGAACTTCCTATCTGCAAGGAATGATGCCACTAGTCGCAACATAGCAGGAGGGATACTTGTTTGCGCTTTGTTGTGCTTCCAATTTATAGAGTAATCAAGAGTGCCACACTCTGTCGAACACCATATCTATATCGAGAAAGACGCTCAACGATTTGCGGCCGCGGTTATGCTCGGCCGCAAGGTAGTGCAGCACCCTGGTCAGCTGTGTTGCTGATGAGTAGTCCCTCCTAAATCCATGTTGATCCGCCCGAAGTTGTATGCACGGGCGGATGCTTCTTAACAGCAATCTTTCAAACAGTTTAGCTATGTGCGGTAGCAGCGTAATTAGCCTGTAGCTGGCTGTTCTACGCCTGTCCTTCACGGGTTTCGATTATTCGATTTTTCGATTTCGATCGTTAGAACGATCACTGCCGATTTTCCAGTCCTTCCGGAAGTGGGGAGTTCACAGTATAACATTGTAGAGTCGCCCTATCTCTACAAGTACCCTGTTGGGTAGCTGTTGAAGTACTGCGTTGGTAATCCCGTCGTGCCGCGGCACCTTACTCGGTTGCAGGCGCGCTACTGTCCTCCGCAATTTGGCGGGAGAGATGATCCACTCTCCTGCAAGCGATGGCGCGGGCGACGACTGTAATTCCGTGTAATATTACGAGGTTGAATTAAACACGAGCGCTTGATCAAGAAGTTTATTCATGACTGACTCTACATAAATCAGTAACTTAACTTATATACTAGCACTGTAATACTACTTCACCTCGGGGTGGATAAAAAAGAAAAAAAAGTTCAGCATACTTAATACATAAGCACAAACTAATATTTTATAAAATATTTTTTAAAACATTGCTTACTCAACGAACCTTTTGTTCTATCCTTATGCACTATATCTACTTTATTATTTCTAAAATCTTAACATTTGTTCCTAAATCTTCTAAGACTTTAAAAGGTCCATCAAAATACAATCTAATTTACGAGCACATTCATTTTAATTAAAATAAGTTCATCCTTATCATAGAATACAGGATTACATGTTTTATCATATTTGTTTTTCTTATTTCTTTACAAGCTATTAAATTATGTCTTGCATCTCTTAAAGCTACCTGTAACTTATATTTTAAATCTAAACAATAATTATCAGAATTATAAAGTGGTTCCACGTCTTGTTTCAAATTATTAGGCAAACGACATGGCCTGCCAAATACAAGTTCGAATGGTGTGTATTTTGTTTGAGTGTTTACACAAGTATTATAACTAAAACACCAGAATGGAATCCAATGAGACCATGAATAGCCCATATTGGTGCTATAAGTTCTTAAAATGACCCTAAATGCTTATGAGCAATCTCAAGCGAACCAATTGATTGATGGTGATATGCAGTTGACGTCAACTTTTCTATATTTAATAAGCTACACACCTGTTCCATCACTTGAGAAACAAATTCAGTTCCCTATCAGTAGCTAAGGAACTAGGTATACCGAATCTTAGGATAAAATTATTTACAAAAGCTTTTGCCACAGTAAGTGTTTCTTTATTGGGTAATGGGTATGCCTCTATATTTTGTTAATTCACATTGGAGCGTTAAAATATAGCAATTACCGTACTCATCCTTGTCCAAGGGACCCACAAGATCAAGAAACTTTCTCAAACGCAGTCGACGCCGTAGTAGTTATAGTCATTGGTTGTTTGGTATACCTACTATATTTCATTTTCTGACATTTACATTCACTTATAAATTTTCGAACATCGGCATCTAATCCTGGCCAATAATATCTCCTTTTATGTTATTAGCCATCCTATTCATTCCAGCATGCCCACTGGTAGGTAGCAAATGATAATCATTCAAAATGAATTGTTTTTCTTTATAGTCGTAAATTCTTTAATTCCTTTCAGAACACATATTCGAGGACCGGTCCACTCATTTAATGTCTTAATTTCACTACATAAACCTTTTATAAATTCTTCATTTTATCATCTTTTACTATGCATAGTTCTTTTACTTTTATTATCTCACAAAACTCTTTTAATTTAGTTGCAAATTCGGCTCATGAGAAGAGCAATCTAAATTCAAGGTTTATACACAATAGCATTTTGCTTGGCACAAAATTAAAACAATCTCGTTCTTCCTTGACTAAGTCTCTTTTTAAATCCTTTTATAATATCTCCTTTCACAAGTTTCATTTCAATAGAATCATACGGTTGTCTTAATAATTCCACGACTCGTGGTTGATCAGGCCACCGTCAGTGTCATTATTAATCACAACCCTTTCCTGTTTACATCCTCTTCCATTCTTCTCTTTTGCGCTCTAGTTGTCACAGCTAAGACTTGTTCTTTCATATTCTTTAACTCACTCGACGTTATACAAATTCTAGACAGTGCATCCGCCACAACATTGTCTTTACCCTTCACATAACATATTTTAAAATCATATTCTTCTAGAATTAATCGAAACTTTATCAACCGACTAGACGGATCTTTCATTCCAAATAAGTAAATCAAAGGTTTGTGGTCTGTCATTATGGTAAAGTCCTGCCAAATAGGTATGGTCTAAAATATTTTACTGCCCACACAATTGCTGTTAATTCCTTTTGGATAACTGGGTAATTTTTTCTGCTTTATTTAATGGCCTACTAGTGTACGCGATTGGTTTCATATTTTGTTACACAAAACTGCTCCTACAGCTACATCAGACGCATCTGTTTGCAAAACGAATTCATTTGATTCAGAAAAATCGGGATATTGAAGTATTGGGGGTGTTATTAATGAATTTTTTAGAAAATTAAATGCGTTCTGACACTCTGAAGACCAAACAAATGGTGCGTCTTTCTTGAGTAAACTATTTAAAGGCATAGTAATTGTTGCAAAAGAGGGTACGAATTTCCTATAGTAGTTGCAAAATGCAACAAACCTTCTTACTTCGTCTACATTTTGAGGGACGGGATAATGCTCCAAAATTCGGGTCTTTTCTGGATCAGGTGAGACACCGTTGGCAGACACTAAATGACCAAGATACAGAATTTCCTTCTTTAGAAATTCGCACTTAGTAGGATTCAGTTTTAAATTTACCTTTCTCAGTCTTTCGAAAACATCTACTAGATTTTGGTTGTGAATAGTTAAGGATCTTCCAAAAATTATTAGATCGTCCAAATAAATAAAACACTTCTCGAAAGTTAATCCTGACATAGCAATTGACATGACTCTACTAAAAGCACTACAAGAAGTTTTGAGCCCCATTGGTAGACGTTTTAATTGATAATGTCCTGTACTAGTCGAAAATGCAGTATACTTTCGGCTTTCTGGTGCCAGTTTCACCTGATAATAGCCTTGTTGTAAATCTAAATGGGTAAAATATATAGAGCCTGATAATGAATCAAGAATATCAGTGATGTTCGGCAGCGAAATTTATCATCTACTATATTTTCATTTAGTTTTCGAAAATCAATTACTAAACGCCATTTTGACAACCATCAGATTTTTGGGAACTAGTAGTATGGGACTAGACCATTCACTAGTAGATTCTTCTATAATATCATCTCTAAGCATCTTTTTATCTGTTTATTTATTTCGGGCTTTAAAGCTTGTGGTAAACAGTATGGTTTCGTGTAAATAGGATTGATGTTATCTTTCAGTTGTATAGTTTGTTCACAAATATTTGTAGTTTCTAACTTATCGTTGGGTAAAAAGAAAATGTCTGAATATTTAGTGCAAATTTTTCTATAGATTGCTTTTCTTCTTCATTCAAATGCTTCAATTCTAATAAAGATAATAAGATATCACATCTTTCTGAACTACTTTTGTTTTGAAATTTGAAAGCGTTAAAATCATCTAAAAGTTCTACGTTTAATATGAAATTATTCAAATTTACTTCTTCTTCCTAGTATTTAAAATCTTTATTGGGACTCTTTTATTTTTGGTCGAACAATAGTACCTGCAAAAACGCCTTCCATTATTTCCTTTGCGCTAACAAAACAATCGCCTTTTGCTTCCGTATCCAAATACACAAAATGAATTGATTCACTTCGAGGCGGTATTAATAATGTATTACTGTAATCAGGTTTGTCATAAATTGGCAAAACACAATTCTCTCGTCCTATCCGTAACGTTAGTAAATTTTGTTTAAATCAATATTGGCTCCGTACTTGTTCATAAAGTCTAATCCTAATATTCCATCGACGGTTATAGGTAAATTTTGAAAATGTGAAATTTGTTATGGAATTTATTGTCTCTAGAAGCATAAATGTCGATCTCTACATATCCGGAAGAACATATCTTGCCTCCAATTCCATTAACAACCAAATTATCTTTAAGAACACATGCTGATCTTGGAAGTACTTCTTCCTTAATAACCGAAATGGATGCTCCAGTATCTATCAATAACACAAGTTTCATACCATGAATGTGAAAATTTACAAACTTAGAGTTACCTCTACATGAAAAATGAAATTATTGAGAACGAAAAACTGATTGTTGTCTATCTCATTAGGTTTTTGCTCCATATTTTCACCAGCTCGTTCTTTGTTGTCGTTACTTCGAGCTGCAAAACATTTTATTGTAAAATCCTGGTTGCCACGTCTATTATAATGATAATTTGATCTGTAGGACTGTCCTCTACCACGCGGCGAATATTGAAAAGGCCTTGAAAATCTCTGATATCTATTTGAATAATTACTATAATTATTTTGATAATTACTCCTACTGGTGCCGTAATTTAGACGCCCACGGCCCCTGTTTTGTCCTTGAGATCTAGAAAACGGTTAACGAACCTACCTCTAGTCATCTTCATCACCTCAGCAGACCCGGAACTGGACGACGATGGTGTGGACTCGTCCTTGCCGCCTGGATCGCGTCCTTGAGCAAGGAGTAGTTGCGGGCTGCGATGATTGTGCTGAGCTTTTCACTTTTAAGACCATCTGTAAACTTTTTAATGACCATTTTTTCATTAATAGGTTTAAGGACTGCGCATTTTGTTGCGTCGCCCTCAGCCTGTGAAATAGTTAACTCTGTTAGCAGTCTTTCGAGTTGAGACCCGTATTCATCAACTGATCTAAATCCCTGGTTCAAGGACTGAATTTGTTTATGTATAGCCGTGTAAGAAACTTTTGTCAATAGTTTTCCTAAAATCTTTAATCATACTACTAACTGACACATAATTATCAGCAACGCGTAGCTTAGCGTTTTCTGATAATCTCCTTTAACACAAATTTAATTAATAAATTTTTCCTGCCTCGTTAAGCATATCTGCATACATTTCCACTGCATCAATCAATCGTTTCGTAGTATCCTCCTTATTATCTAAAATAGGTATCAACCCACACGCTGTTTTAATATCAAAATCCATTGTTTCTAAACTTATTTTACAACTAGGCAAAGTACACAATTGAGATATTTCAGAATATAAAGAGCAAACTTTTTATATGTACTAGTAATTAAATTAATTTCCGATTGTTTACCTTGACGACTTAAATTAGAAAATAATAGCTCGCTATCTTTTAACAATGTTTCGGCCTCTAGTAATTTTTGGACGCAACTGACCCTTTATATCTGCTCTGGCCTTTTTTGTTAGATATTGACGTATTTTTAATAAATTTTCATATAATTCTATTAACTTTTCGGCCATAATACACGCAACGAAATATGTAACACCGTCATATTTCATTCACTTCGTTTTAATTTTATTATAAATCGAAACACTGTCATACGACCGAGCACATAAAAAACTGAGTTGCAATGGTTGCACATGGGCCGTAATTCCACGAATCGTGTGTTCGATATTACATTGATTTACTTATATTTTTATTTTTAGTTTAAACAATTATTTATTGATAGATAAAATTCATATTTCTAATTCTAAAACTATCGTTAATGTCTATATTATATATATTTTAAACTAAAATAACACTGCAGCACAGAACACGTACTTCATATAGCACATATTTATTACCAGCTCACGAACACTTAAACGACTCCTTCTTCACGCACTGGTTCCTGCTCCCAGCGCCCAGACAAACGGCTTCGTACTTTTCTCAAAATTCGTAATTCACTCGCTGTTCTATCCACTTCTTATGCCTCTCCTTGAGTTTTAGGTAAATGATTGTAAGTATGGCAATCGCCATCAACACCAAAAACGTAGTAATCAGTATATTGTTTATCTTGACGTGATTTTCTTGTTCGGAGTAACACTATTATTTCCTCCTGATGCATTTTGAGATATAATAATTTCCTTATCTTCAGTTTTTGAGTATGATTTTCCCATGATTATAACTTTCAAAACTCGCCAGCACAGTAAGCGTCAGTCCAAATAATATATTCACGACAAACATTTTAGCTAACTTGAAGCACCGAGGCACAGGGAATTCGCCCGGTCTGCACTTTTCGCCCGCTACGCTATCAGTTCCCGGAACGCGCCTGGCAGGGTCGCCATGTAATATTACGAGGTTGAATTAAACACGAGCGCTTGATCAAAGTTTATTCATGACTGACTCTACATAAATCAGTAACAACATATACTAGCACTGTAATACTACTTCACCTGTACGCGGCTCTCCTTCCGGGCATGAAGCTCCATGAACTCCGCACATGCTGGTTTCGGCATAAATTGCTCTTCGAAGTGCTCTACTAGGATATCCGCTCTACCTTTGACCTCGTAACAACGTTCACCCGCGTTGTTGGTCAGCGGGTAGACGGGGAGTCTGGTTTTGGTTAACTATCGGCTCAATTTGTAGAGCGACGCCTCTTGCTTTTCCGCTTTCCAGATACGCCGCTTCCAGGCCTTTCCTCTGTGGGCCTGGATTCCAACCGAAAGTTCATCAGTCAGTTGGTTGAGTTTAATTTTGAGTCTGGGGCAGCGAGTGCGCGCCCAGAGCTTCCTCAGTGCTCTCTTGTGGTTGAGCTGCGCGCGTATCTCTCGCGGCAGCTCATCTCTTCTTTCTGTTAGTGGGACGATCGTAGAGGCCGCGTGTAGGGCTTCTTTGATCGTTTTTGTTATTCTAGTTGCAGCGACCTCTACGTCGTCCGCTGAGTTAATCGGCATGTGTACTGGAGGCCTCTCCTGTAGATGTTGTTGGTTGAGCCTCCAGTCAATCTTGGTCTTAAAAGCTCTGGGCAGCGTAGTCACTGCCTTTAGGCCAAGGGTGATTAAGAGGTGCTGAGAAGTCAGGTCGTACAGCATCTCAATCACTATCGGGCAGTTGACGTTCCTAGAGAGCACGATGTTCAATACATCCGGACATTTTCGGTGGTCCGTAGGGACATGCGTTGGTTCTTCGGGGCCTAAAACGTCGTAGTTGTTGTTCTCAGCCCGTAGAACCGTAGCACCTAACATCCCCGCGATGATGTTAGGTGCTACGCCTTCCATTACCGTCCGGATGTCTGAGGAGCAGAATGGAGTCTCTGGTGGCCGGTATGCTGCAAAGATCCTTAGTTACTCGCCCGCCGCCTCCATTTTTATGTCGATAAAGCGCATCGATTGGTAGACTGGCAGGTCTAGCTCTTGATGGACGATGCCTCTCCTCACTAGAACCGCCGTGCCTCTATAGGCGGTCCCCTGAGGATTGACCTCATCCCGTCTGTAGATATGGTAATTAGGCAGCTTCAGATGCGTGGATGGTCTCAACTTAGTCTCTCCCAGCAATATCCTGGGTGTCCTGTTATTGAGCGACTGTACGGAGTTCATGGATCTTCTGCTGTATCCTGTCCGGGTTCCAGAAGAGTAGGCGCAAATTACACGCCTCCGTAATACCGAGCCAGGAGCTGTGTCAGTGCTTTCATAATAGCTGTAATTGGACCAGTCGCAGCTCTTATGACGGCCAGGACCTGAGTGCCGACCTCTATGGCTATACCTACCAATCTTTGGATGGCATCCGCGCTATCAAGGCCGGCTGTTGGTATTCTAGATGTTGTTCTTTGTGGTACTGGTCTCGGCTGTGGTTTTGCTTCTGTAACTCTATGGGTAGAGCGCGCTCAAGTTGTAGAGGGAGTCTATTTTCTCATAGAGCCCTTACTGGTGCTCTACTAACTGTGGTCCTTTTCTCCTTAGCAGTAACCTGCGCATGTGAGGCTATCGTAACCGCTGGGGTCCGGACAGAGGTTACAGCCCGAGGAAGAGGCTGTTCCTTCTTTTTCTTCTTTCCCCCCCGCTTACTCTTCTTAGAGGGTTGACGTTGTGTAGCGTCGTTATCGGGGGGCTGGAGGGTCGCCCGGATGGTTGCCCTAGATATTACGGGTTCCACCGTTTCCATTGGTTCTACGGGTGGGGGGGGGGGGCTGGTTGCCTACCCTTCACTCTGATGGTTCCCCACCCGTCTTCCTGTATTTCAACAATTCTCGGGCGACTCTGCGGAATCCTCTTCTGGGGTTCCAGTAGTAATACCGGAAGTGTGATAACCTGCTTCCGTGCAATCCTCCTCAGAACTGGGCAGCGGCGATTTGGGTTTCTTATCTCTACCCCGGGGGCATTTGCTGGCAATGTGATCCCCAGCACAACGGACGCATTTAACTCTCCTGAAGCAGTTATACGAGACATGTCTAAAAGCCTGGCAGTGGTGGCATTGAGCCGGACCGGCTTGCCCTTTCCAGGTTTCTATGACGACCCCTCTCATATAGAGGAGTTCGTTGACTTTGTAGAGGTTATTAAGCTGCTCCAGGCTCACCTGAGCGGTCCAGCTGCGCGAAATAGAGGCACCCCGGTCTATCTCTTCGGGAAGGGATTGCTTTTACATATTTTATCGGGAATCTTTTGGCCCTTATAGCCTCCTCTACTGCGGCGGGATCGGTATCAACTGAAAATCCCCTGATGCCTACTTTTGTGGGCTTCTTCTCTTCAGGGGTGTAGCACTACCAGAACATGGCTGGTATCTTCTCTGTGGTCTCGATCATGTATTTCTGAATGACCTGGAATTTTTCCGGGCTTTGGGGGATAAAACATACCCACTTGCCGAACGCACGAGCATTTGGAAGATGTCCCAACTTCTTGCTGAGCACCAATCCGGGAGGCACTCCGCGATGATAGGCGGATATCTTGCCTTCTCAGCCTCTTCGGTTGGTTTGGGCTCTTCAGACAGTTTGGGTCTTGGCACTGCAGGTGCTGTTGCCAGTTGAGCGTAGCTTGTCGATGGCCTTTGATCATCGTCCGATGGTAGGCCTGATGAGTTGTGGTAGGCAGCCGGACGATGATCGTCCGGCAGATGGCGCTACCACGTACGCAACCCTAGCGCCATCTGCCGTCCCAGCTGTATGATTCTTCCCCTCCTTGCTCATATTCGGCCGTGTCCACGTTACTGTGACGGGCCGGTGAGATGGAGGAGGTTGGCTTGCTTGGAGATGGTGACTTAGGCGGTGACTTATGGACTTTGTATCCGGCCGCTGGTAAGATTTCTTCTTCCCCTAAGGACGACGATGATGATGATGGGGATGATGAAATTGGTAATCCAACGTATTGCCTCTTCTCAAAAGGCGATGCGTCGGTCTCGGGAAGCCTCCTTGCCGATTTCTTCGTCCTTTGCGGTCGGGGCGCCGGTTCCCGTTTACTTGCGTGCTCAGACGGGGTAGCCGTGAGCGTGGCGCTCGATTCGGTTTCCTTTTGCGGTGAAGCAGGCTTCCTCATTGGTATTTGGCTGAAGGTAGCTATTCTAGACCGTTCCGGGTTGAGCAGGTCCCTCACCAATAGTGACCGATCCAAAAGTGATTTCCTAGTGCGGGGGGGAGGGGCTCCCCCTTATCCGCCATTGTTACTACTGTTTTTTGTTACAACTGTTTAGGTAATCTAAACGTGTCCTAATCTGTTCCTACCTAACGAGCTGACGAAGTGACAAACGACGCGAGAGTAATGGGTGGGAGAAATGCTGTTGACCACAATACTATGGAGCACTGCCTACCCCTTTCGTTACGAAAGGGTTGGAGGAAGTGCTTTGTTAGCACTCTCGCACGCGACTAGACACACAAGGCATGGAGCACGCTTGATTGCCTAAGGTTCTGCCTAGGGGCCGGTGACCTCGACGCCTCACGGAGCGGACTTAATTGAATGAAGCACACACACACACGGCAGTTTAATGAAACCACTGCTAAACCCAAACAACGTACAGCTAGGAGATCCTTAACGTATTGCAATCATATCGGCCTCCTCTACCCCGAAAGCTATACCGTAACGAGAACCGCCCTCCAAACGCCATTTGACCTAAACTAGTCACTAATTTTCATTATTATATTTCCATTCATCACCCCATAACTTTATTTAAATCAAATCAAAATATTATTACATAATTATATTTCATGTAAAGTACGAAAAAAACACATTACATTAATAATTAAAACATTAATATCATATAAATTTCTTTTTTAACAAAACATCACATTATTATAAGCTATTTATAGAGTCACAATTCTTAAATAGCGACTGAAAACACATAAAATAACATTTTTCAGTAATAAACATGAATATCTTAAACAATACAACCATTTAATTCACAAATTAAAACATTTAAGCATTAAGAAAACACTTTTAATTTTTTATACAATTTTGTTATTATTTTGACATTATATCAATGGAATTAAATGCCCTTAACATATATATTGTCTTATTATTTTATGAAACATTCCTGAAATATTTACTACATACATTTTAATACATTATTGAAATTTATATGAAAACAGTTATCGCTTTAAACAATTAAAATTATTATATTTTGGTACTATAATTCGACGATAATAAATACGCTTTCAAGATGAACAACCAATTTCTTCACGACCCCCTCACACTATATAGTAGGCTGGTGCCATCCCTTTTTAAAAATTATAGCTATCTTTGAAACAGAAACAGAAACAGAAACTTTTTTATTCAATATAGATTATAAATAATACTTATTGAAAGTCACTCTTTTGTAAGAACCAGCAAGAAACCCAGAGGGACTTTAAAAAAAAAAATAACAGCTTACAATCATGTATGTTACACAATTAACCATACAAAACAAATTAGAAATAGCTTGGTAGCGAACACCTCATTCCCAGGGGTTATTATCATCCATCATCCTTTGTTTAGTATATAATACTATTTCTTTCTAACATTTAGCTATCCCTGTCTAGCCATTATACGTCTTATCTCTTATCACATATCTTTAAGTTATGCAGATAAGTAAACATTTAATTCTTTATTCGTATTACATATCCGATTGCTATATATAATGCATGACTCTAAGTTAATTCAAAATATCTTTATCTTAGAGAAAAAATTAGTATTTCTTTATTAATATAAATTAGACGTTCTATCGTAAGTAAAGAATGAATAATTTTTAGGAAACATTATCTCGCGTCGCCAACAATATTGTTTAATTGGGAAAGTTAATAAATTCATTGAAATTGAATGATATATAACTTACAAATAAATTTGTCGGTACGACACGCGCGCCGTCTCCTGTAAGTTAATTGTTAATTGTGCAAGTAATAAGTTGACAAAGTTTTACCACGATCTGATGACCGGTATTTGAGCGCATAAAATACGAACTAACAAACATTAATTTTTCTATATTAGATGATTAAATTAATAAGCATTCGGTATAGAAGATAAGTGCCTGCTAAGCACGGTAATCAAGCCAAATCCTTCCTACAGTAGAAGAGGCCCATGTGGTGCAGTGGACTGTTAAAATAGTAAAAATTAAGGGTTAATAAAGAAGAAGAAGAAGAAGACTGATTACTCTATATTTTGAATAAAACTATTTATATATTATAAGAGAGACCACATTCCCAATCAAGCTTGTACACTCCTGCATCTTGTAGAAGGATATTACACTTGACGGATGGTAAAAATTGACTAATCTTCTTCGGCGGCATAAAGAACTCATAGTCTCAAATAGATGGCGGATTTTACCATCTCGTTTATGCCAGATATAAAGTATACAAAAATATGTAAAATAATAGGAGCGAAACTTTCGGCAATGTTATTGCCAATCCATCTTCTAAGTAGCCTTGTCACTGCTGCAGCAAAACTATGAATAATATGTACCCTGTTTGTTTTGTTTTTTGAAATAAAAATGTTTCTTTTGTTTTGTTTTTGTCTAATATTTTATGTCTAATATTTTATGTCTAATATTTATTTATTTATTTAGGTAATCATACAGCCTTTTCATCGTTTTTACAGTACATATTATCATACAGTAAGGCCAATAGAGATTACACAATTTTTTATCAACTAATAATTAAGCGTGCGTGTGTGCTTGAGTAAGTGTGCATGCGTGCGTCCGTGTGTGTGCGCGCGCGCGCGCGCGTGTGTGTGTGTGTGTGAGATTATGCCCTATTTTTGTTTACAACATCACGTTTGATGCGGCTCTTGGATAGGTTGAAAATATCTAAGTCAGCGTAACACTTATTATAGTTTTGAACAATACGACATAAAGTAGAATTTTTTGCGTAATTTGTGTTTGCTCGTGGTACGTGAAATAATGGCGTATGTCTAGTTCGGTATTTAGGTACTAGTATCGATATTTTAGATAATAGGTCTGGACAATCTATATTACCAGACCATAAACCGTGTAGCAAAAACATATCTTGTTGAAGTCTTCTGAGTTCCAAGGTATCTAAGCGGTAGAATTTGCAAGCATCTTCGTATGTAGCAAAACTATTATGATCTTTTGATGAGATAAACTTAATGAACAGTTTTTGAATTAATTCTATTCGATGCTTATGCTTAGCATATTTATGGAGACCAGATTGTATTAACGTATTCGAGAATACTCCCTACGTATGCGAAGTATAGAGCTTTAATGCAATTAATACTGCTAAAATCGTTGCAGACGCGCTTTATTTACCCAATTTGCTTGTAAGCTTTGTCAACAATACTGTCTATATGCTCATTGAAAATTAATTTTGAGTCCAGTCTGATGCTAAGATCTGTAACTGATGATACACTCTTTATGGAGTTATTGTTAATTGTATACTTGTAATCTATGAGCTGCTTCTTGCGATTGAAGGTTTTTTTGACACATTTTTCACTATTGATAGTAATTATATTTTTTCTGTAATAAGTTTCTAGGTTTTTTAAATTGTTTTGAATCAGAACGCAGTCATCAATTGATTTTATTTTTAGATAATTTTTTTTGTCATCTGCGAACATTAAATAGTTTGAATGATAGAAGCAGTCACTGATGTCAAATAAATAGGCGTTATAGAACAAAGGTCCGAGTATTGAGCCTTGTGGGACACCAGATGTTACCGAAACAAAATCACTACGAGCACTACCCAGTAATACTGCTTGCCTTCTGTTACTTATGTATGAAGTTACCACCTATCTGTGCAAATCACCATGAATACCCAGACTGTAAAGTTTACGTAAAAGGATAGCATGATCAACAAGGTCAAATGCTTTTTCAAAGTCCGTGTATATTACATCAACCTGCTGCCTGTCGTCCATGCTCATATATATATAATTGCTTAAAATAGCTAAATTTGTTACGGTTGATCTTTTATTTATAAAACCATGTTGTTCAGTTGGTATTGATTTTGAAATTATAGGACCACTATGTATAAAGATAAGTTTCTCAAAAACCTTTCCAAATGTGTTTAATATGGAGATTGGGCCTGTAGTGTTCAATTCCGTTTTTTGGTCCACTTTTATGTATAGGTATTATTAGAGCTTCTTTCCATTTACTAGGAAATGTTCCATAGGTGTTAACAGACATATTAAAAATTATTGAGAGAGGCTTGGCCAAGTGTTTTGCACATTTATGTATAAATAGGGGAGGTATGCCATCGCTACTAGGCCCTGTATTGGTTTTAAGTGTATTTAGAATACGAGAAACATTTTTAGTACTAAAGTATATATTATGTAATATATCGTTTAATTCAACGTTTGGAATATGGAAATAATCGTAAGAAGAAGAAGGTTTTTGAAAAACACTTTCAAAAAATTTATTAAATCCCGTACACACGTTCGTTTCATTTGTGTATGATTCATTTCCTAATTGTAATGTATTAGGGTATGTAGAGTTGCTATTACGTATAGTTTTTAAATAAGACCATAATATTTTAGGATCTTTTTTTAAAAAACTTTGTTTTTAAGCGATTAAACTGCCTGGTACGTAATCCGTATTTTATTGTAAATTTATTCCTAAACAGTACAATTTGGCGACGATATAGTATTTCACGCGTACTAAAGTTGTTTCGACTTACAGTGATATAAATGAAGTCGATTGGATAAAAATGGCAAATGGCGGAAACGTTATTATTGGCGGCAGTCTTATTTTCGACCACCGCGTACAGGAGTGGAATATATTCAAAAGTCGTTTTCAGCAGTACTGTACTGCGAATAACATCACCTAGGAATCGGATAAGTCTGGTGTGAAACGACGGGCCCTGTTACTAACTGCGCTAGTGGAAGATACGTATAGGGAGGCAAGAGTTTTGATTAACTGCCATTCGTTGTGTAATCAGGCCGCCACCAACGTCTCATGATAATGTATGTTGCAATGTGCCCTCTAATATTGACTATGTATTTTTAAGATTCGAAACATCTGTGCACCATGAATGTAATGTAGTTTGTGGCGTTTACATTCCGCTGAACCAAAACATGAACACATATTAATTATTATTTAATGCCTTTCATTATGAATTCACTTCTAGTGCGGTTAATGATTTTTTTTATTTTTGAGGATTTTAACTTACCACACGTGGAATGGGTTAATATTACGGGTTAATATCACGCATAATTGCGTACTTATCATTAAGTACGCAATTATGCGTGATCCGCTACATAGCTTTACACCTACCTACCGACTACTTTCTAACTTTTTGTTATTATTGAATGTCAAGCAATATAATGTATTTAAAAATACTATAGATCGCATTCTTGACCTCTTTATAAGTAACACTGATAATTGCAACTGTGAGCTGCCACTGTTTCCCGTGGTTCAAATAGATAATTACCACCCACCTTTTATAGCACATATATTTTTAGACGTACCACAAAAACCAATGATTCTTTGTGCAGATCCTAAGTATAAATTTATTGAAGCTAATTATGTTGATATTAATAGTGAAATAAATTCTATTAATTGGTCCAATATACTGTATGGGCTCTCATTGGAATCGGCTGTATTCTTGTTTTATGAGGAGATAAATAAAATTATTAGAAAACACGTACCGTTATGGCCTAATAAATCAAAACAATTTCCTATATGGTTCTCACGTCCTCTTATTCATGTTTTAAAAATAAAGAAAAAGCGTGGATTAGATGGAAAAAGTACGTAAAATAAATCGGATTATGAGACTTTCGCAGTATTTCGTAAAAGATTTAAATCGTTATGTAAAGAATGTTATAACACTTATATTAATTCAATCGAAACTGGTATGCATAGGGATTTAAAATTGTTTTGGTCATTTGTGAAAACGCAAAAGGATAAAAATGGCATTCCCAACAACATGATATATAATAATTCTCAGTCTACGCAAGACCCGCAAGAAATATGCAACATGTTTTCAAAATATTTTGAATCTGTATATGTGGAAAGCGATGCAGCATTGGTCGACCTTGACTCCTTGCCATGTACTTCTACTAATAGCGTCATTCTAAGTGATATATCCATCTCGTTAGAAACTATAATCGGAACACTTAAATCCTTAGATGTTGCTAAGGGCTCAGGACCTGATGGTCTTCCGCCGTTATTTTTTAAGCATACCGCAGACTCCATAAGCTTTCCTCTGTTTCATATCTTTAACCGTAGTCTATGCGAGGTATACGTACCAAAGGTTTGGAAGGCAGCAAATATTACCCCTGTCTTCAAGGGCGGATCAAAAAATGTTGTTTCTAACTACCGCCCCATCTCGCTTCTGTCCACCTTGTCGAAGGTCTTGGAAAGGTTAGTTCATAACTGTATCTATCCAAGCTTACACAATATCATTATTCCTGAACAGCATGGCTTTGTCAAAAACCGCTCGACTGTAAGTAATCTTGTTTTATATGCTAACTTTATTTTTGATAATATGGACAAGCGCCTTCAAATTGACTCAATTTATACAGATTTTTGCAAGGCTTTCGATAAGGTGGATCACGAAATTCTCCTTCGAAAAATTGCTTATAACGGTATACGCGGAAATTTATTGCGATGGTTTTCATCGTACATTATAAACAAGACGAAAATGGTGGTCATTTATGGATTCTCGTCCGATGAAATAAATGTATCGTCCGGTGTACCACAGGGCTCAATAATGGGTTCTCTTCTGTTCCGAATTGCTTCAAAAATTCCCATTTCTTACTCTATGCTGATGACCTAAAAATTTTTCGTATTATAAAAACATTGGATGACTGTGTTCTACTTCAAGATGACATGGATCGTTTATCTTCCTATTGTCTTGAAAATAAACTAATTCTTAACCTACCTAAATGTAAATCAATTACATTCACTAAAAAAAGTAATATTATTAAATTCACATATTCTCTTTGTAATAATCCTCTTGAAAACGTCTCGCTTATTAAAGACCTTGGCGTGTTCTTTGATTCTACACTTCATTTTGATTACCAAAATAACCACATTATCAAGAAAGCCTTTCAACTTTAAGGTTTTGTCATGAGAACTTGTAAGCCATTTAAAAAATCTGGCACTTATTTACTGCTTTATAAATCTCTTATAAGACCTCAATTGGAATATACCACGCAAGTTTGGAATCCTTTTTAACAAAGGTATCGTGATTTACTAGAATCGGTTCGAAGTAAATATCTACGCTCTGTAAACTATAAATGTTACCGTTCTTGGTCCTCTTGTGATAACCTCTTGCAAAAATACTCTTTAACAACTTTAAGCAATAGGCGATTTCTTTACAAAATTGGTCGTAACTTTTTCGATTATCCTCAATTTGTTAATTGTATATAACTTCGTGTACCAAGTCACTCGCAAAGAATACTGTTCCTTAATCTGTGTAAAACAAATGCGGGCAAGCGTGCGCCTTTGCGTCGCATAATGGAACTGTATGACAACAGCTTCTCCGATGTAGACTTGTTTACCATGTCACTACCTCAATTTAGAAAAGCTATAAAACTTGTATTGAATGACTTGTAATTTTTTTTTCTTTTTTTCTAAACTTTAATTTAAAAAAATCCAAGTAATACATGTAACTTTCATGATTTTGCTGTTAACGGCTAGGTATGCCTTTTTGCCTCTTGTTTTATTTTTGTGTTATATGTGCCTTTTAGCTTTTTAATTACTACGGTATTTTTGTGGATATCGGTGTTGGTTGTGTAATTAGTTAATATGTTTATATAAGATTTGAATTTGAATTTTTATTATACAATAGTTTGTTGTCCTTAATAAAAAAAAGAGATCTCGCCTTCCCAACTGAATTAGAAAACATAGAGTACAAAGTACTACTAGAAAAGTTAAGTGTACATTTTGTCACAAAAAATGTTCATTTGCGGAGAGATACAAGTTTTATCGAGCGGAGCAGCGACCTGGCGAGGACTTGGCGGAGTGGGCCGCGCGGGTGCGTAGCCTGTCTCAGTACTGCGGCTTCACTTTGGAGCTGGAGACGGCATTGAGAGACCGTTTCGTCCTGGTTTTGGAAAACGTAAAGGAGAAAGAAAAGTTGAGCTGAAAAGCTGGGAGTATCAAGGATTTGACCTTCAGCAAGGCCCTGGAGCTGGCACATGTGTGCGATGTGCGAGATTCGCTATGCAGAGCACTAGCGTCACCTCACAACTAGGCGTTCCCGCATCTCCTCAGGATGTGTTTGCGATGCATTCCCGTGGTGTAAACAAGTGCAGTGTTTGTGGTTATACAAATCATAGCAAAGATCAGTGTCGATTTGCGAGTTATTTATGTAAGAAGTGCCATAAAAAAGGGCATCTTCGTAGAATGTGTAAATCTTTAACTAAACCTAATAACTATATCGCGGCGAATGACGATGACATCGATCAAGGTATTTATGATCTATATACTATTAAGTGCGAGCCGATGCGGCATATGGTTTTAATAGGTGAGACTGGCTTGGTTTGTGAAATTGATAGTGGTAGTGCAGTGTCGATATTACCATTTAGAGTTTATGAAAACTATTTTAAGAATAATTACAACTTAAATAAATGCAAAGTAATACTAAATTGCTATAATGGTAGCTAAAGGAATGCCCAATTTCGGCCATGAGACGCCCAATAATTTGCTTTTGTTAAAAAATACATCTTTTTATGGTTATTAATCGCGGTATTCATTTATCCAAAAAGATTGCAACATGTTTGCACAAAAAAAGTACCGAAAAGATAAAATGAAATTAGGTAAATCCGTAATTCATTAGTTTGGGGATAAAATAAAAAGTGTTGCCAATTACATATCTCGGTAAAAATCGATTCCCTTTTTCGATCGATTTTTGGTGACATATTATAATGCTAATATTATTTTCGATGATTATTATAATGTTAAGATAATTAAACAAGCAATTGCTAGTTGATTTACCATGAATTCTTTACATAACAAAAACGCTACTGCACAATTTAACTGTTAAGGCGGATTTATATTTGCCTGACGTGTTGTGTCGTGACGGGCTCTGACGTGATGGCTAGTGTTCACATCTTTATGTTGTGTTCTGATGGCCTCTGACGATATTTTGAATCAATACAGTCATAGCTCTCGGAGAGTTCATACGTTTACAATGTTTTCCATGAATCATCCGACTCTGATTCAGAGTATGAAGAAGATATTGAATTTTTGGTGCTGGCAACTCTTATAAAAAAGAAATAAAGAGAAGAAGATATTGGGTTCATCCAGTGAATAATAAAAGAGAGTCTAAAGGCGAGTTTCACTGTCTCGTTAAAGAGATTGAGAACGATGCTCAAAGATTTCATCAGTATTTTAGAATGTCCAAGGCACAGTTCGAGGAAGTTCATTCATTGATTGAAGGGGACATAAAAAAAATACATACGAAGTTTCGTAAACCTATAGGGACAAAAGAAAGACTTGCTGTGTGTTTAAGGTAAGGATTTATTTGTTTTTTTAACATTATTAGTAAAGACAGGTAATCAGTTATCATCAAAAAGTCTGCATTGCTATAATATGATGAGATGTTATCTTCTTCAAAATTATAAAGTGTTGAGGCCGATTGTTGAGAGTTGATGTTGTCGAGAGTTGGTGTAGCTGGGACTGCTGGAAATGTCATGGATGTGGATGGTTGAATGCGTAGCTGGAGTGGCAGCAGTTGTTGTATGAGTAACTATCTGGTGAGTCACATTAATTGGTGTTCTAAGAATTTGTGCTTGTGTCTGAAGTTTCCTTATTTCAGCTTGTGATACAGCAGTGTGCAAATCCAATTTTATTTTGGTCTGATCTAGTTTCGGAAGTTTTTTAACTGCTTTGCTCATGCTCAGAAAAACAAGTCTGTTTCATCCGTCATATTATCCTGCTGCTGCTTTGAATGATGCTTATGGATTCTCAAATCGTGCGAAGACTTCATCATATCATATAGATCCTGTAAGTTTGGTTTTCTAACAGGCTGTTGGGAGTGCGAGGAACTACCAGTATGTGGTGTTGCTGGACGAGAATTGTCTGATTGAGTACTTTCTGAGTCAAATTCTGGAGATTCAGGAGGTGATGAAAGATTTGTTGTTGTCGACCTTGATTCCATAAATGGCTGTAAAAACTCATTTGTTCTTCATATTTCCATGGCGGGATAAATTGAGCGGCTTGCCCACTTTTTATTTTACGGCGTTTCAATGCGTTGACGTAGCTATTTCGTAATTTATTCCAGTCATCTTTACATTTTTCCGCTGAAACAAAAATAAATTATCTGTGTTTTATATTACAGATTTATGGCAACTGGAAATTCTTTTCGATCATTGGGGTTCAATTACCGTATGGGGTTTGCTACAGTAAAGATCATAGTAGAACAAGTATGTAACGCAATTTGGAGGAATTTGGCCCTATTGTAATGCCCAAGCCTACAGAACAAATGTGGAGAGATTATGAAAGGATTCGAAAATGTATGGCATTTTCCGAATTGTATTGAGCATTGGATGGAAAACATATTTCTATAATATGTCCAATAAATGCAGGATCCACTTTTTATAATTATAAAAATGAGCACTCTATTGTACTGCTTGCACTTGTTGATGCGCATTACAGATTTATTATGGTAGATGTAGGAGCGTATGGCCGAAATAGTGATGGTGGCATTTACCAAGAGTCGTTAGGGGAAAAATGTTTGAAAGCAGTCAATTAAATGTGCCACCGAATAAACCTATAAACCAAAATACAGAACCTTTACCCTACACTATTGTGGCAGACGCGGCATTCCCACTGAAAACGTATTTATTAAAACCGTACAGTAAAGCTAAATTAGTTAACAATAACCCAAATAAAATATTTAATTATCGCTTATCACGTGCTCGCCGTACTGTAGAAAATGCATTTGGAATATTACGAGCTAGATTTAGAGTGTTTCAGGACCTTTACAAGTACAACCAAACATGGCGGACAAGATCGTACTTGCTGCCTGCTGCCTTCATAACTTTTTGACCCAAGACACACAGGAAACACAAGAAACTTTGATGGATGAAAGCGAGGTGAGCGACGGTAATGGCTTAGTAGATATCGAACCGTTAAATAGAAATCCATCTCAAGAAGCTATTCAAGTTCGTGAAGCATATAAAACATATTTTGTAAGTCCCCAGGGACAAGTTCCATGGCAAATGCAAGCTATTACACAAGGTAGAACACGGTTTAATTAAATAAAGCAGTATAGTACGTCGCATCAGAAGCCATCACAACAGATCGCGACACACAAATATAAATCTCACCATAATAAATGTATGAAACCGATACCATTCTGATGCGTCACAACACAACACGTCAGACAAATGTAAATCCGGCTTTATTCTTATCTGTTCTTAAAAATACATTTAAAATAGCATTTAAAACATTTTTTAAAGGCGTGCAGAACTTAAAGCGCCTCAAAGATTATTCTTTTAATGAAATTATAAATCGAATAAAAAATCGATATCGATTTATCCATTTATCTCTGTTAAGGGCAACATCGAATCTGACGGATAGGTGTCGTGTCATGTGAAATCACAACTAAATAGTCACAAATCGAATTCGTTTGCGTTTGTGTTATTTTGTTTGTTTTCTTGCGGATTTGTTATCTAAGTAACGAATTAGCTTTCTAAATGGACTCGACAATTCTTCGCACCCTACTGACCACGGCCTGAACATGGATCCCGCTTCCGCTTCTCACGATACCCCCTGCGAACTTGGACTCGTTATCCACTGTTAACGATGACCCCAGCTACACCGGCCAGAGTTCTTCCCAGCGCTCAGTAACTTATTCAAGAGGACATTTACGCTGTGTCAATTGTGGTTTAAATGTCACGAAAATACGAAGACATTTGTTGGAAATTGCAGAAGTGCGACATCTTATACAACAATGGGTTCGACCACAGCAGGTAAATAGTTGAACCATGTCACCATGTGTCATGTCTTCCTCTAGAAATGCTTTTAACTGAGTTGACTTAAAATAATATCAATATAATAATTATGGCTTCTTTATTAGGTACAAGTTTCGAGTGACAGTGTAGTGTGCCACTCGTGTTGGACTGCAGCCTGGAATCAAATACGACATCCAACTAGTGAACAGCAAAATGCACCAATTGTTAGTCATGGACATGTATGCATCAGCTGTGGCAAGTCACTTTTGAGAATAAGATCACACACACTGTTCGGGTCCGATTCTCCATGTGAGGAACTCATAAGGAATGAGATTGCCCATCAGATTGCACCACGTGAGGTAAGTGTTCAAGTGATAAGGTTATAATTTATTAAGTGTGGTGCAGATATCTCATAGTGATACATATTTTTACTCTGTTTGCATATCAACCCCAGAAGTTATTTTATTTTTTCACATCTGCACACGCTATATTTGACAATCATTCTAGTTTATTTATACCATGGTGATAAGATAAGCCAGCTAACACCAGGTAGTTGCGGGTTAACTGCCCATTTTATCAACTACCGAGAAATGAGACAGTTGATTTTCATTGTTTTGGACTACTGGTAGTCCTCAGTCCTTAATTATTAAATTATATAATGCACTAAGTCTGCCGTTGTGCAGTATTGTTTTACTTGATAAAAATTTTATTTATATTTGAGTTAAAATTAAAAAAATCTATTTTATTTTTATTTTGTTTACTTTGGCGTCATTCTTTTGTTTAATATTGTTTCAGTTGCCATCATCATCTCGAGTGTGTCATAATTGCTGGCGAAGGACTGATAGAGCAGTATCACGCTCAACTGCAGAACGGAACCATCTGATTCATCTAGTATTGGTAATGTATTGCATCCAGAACAACAAAGCTTAGATCATATATCACACAGTATACTGCTCCCTAATTATGTAAGAGCACCACTAACACAAAATCAATGTTTTTCCTGATTGTAACGATTCCAATCGACTCATTGTTCCATCAGCATTGCGGGTACGCTTTTTGCAACTACAATTACTATGTACCTCCAGAATGTAGAATCTGTAACTACCATTTAAATAGCAATTTTGGATTTACTTTTAGAATCAATATATAATCCTATTAAAACATTTAGTGCAGCACAAATTGAAGATTTTGCAACATTATTGAAAGATAATATGCATCATCATATAGACTTTGAAAATATTCACAGTATGCCTGAGCATACTGTACATTATTATCTAGGCTTATCAAAGGCACAATATGAACAAATTCTGTCTGAAGTTCCGAGACTATCAAATAAACATAGGGGTTCTTTTGCACTTGCTGCATATTTGATGAAATTAAGAACAGGAGATAGTGACGAACGCCTGTCGGCATTATTGCAAGTACCAAGAAGCACATTAGAGCGCCTCTTGAATATGGCCCATGAAATATTAAATCAGGATTTTGTTCCTATAAATGTAGGCATAAATCATATATCCCGAGCAGAAATAGCTCAAAGAAATCTCCTTATTCCAAATGGACTTTATGGGGAGAAGATAGAGGCCTGTCATAATTGCGGATGGTACATATATTTACATAGAAAAGAGTTCCAATTATTTGTATCAGAAAAAAACTTACTCATTACATAAATATCGCAATCTTATAAAGCCTTTCCTTTTTGTGTGTAGTGATGGTTACATCATAGATATTCTGGGCCCTTATCCTGCAACAACCTCAGATGGATATTATAAATAATGAATTTGGTGATGAATCCAGTTCATTAAGGCAATATTTTGAATCTGAGATGTATTCATCCTAGATAGAGGTTTTAGGATTCATTGCCACTTTTAGAACGTTGTGGTTATCAGGTTCATGTACCTTTGTCTCCAGCAGATGGTGAATATTGCAAGACAACAAGCTTCGGGTCCCGCGCCTACGTCACAGTGACCGAGTGAAGCCGGCCACAGTCGAGCGTGTGCCTGCTGTACTACCCTATGTCAGAGGAGTCACAGACAAGGCTGGCTATATTTTGAAGCGAGCTTCTATTAAAACATACTTCAAGCCGGCGAAGAAGATTAGTCAATTTTGACCATCCGTCAAGTGTAATATCCTCTACAAGATGCAGGAGTGTAAGCTTGATTGTGAATGTGGTCTCTTACATAGGACAAACAAAAGATCCATTAAAACCAATCATTCTGCGAGATCGGGCCAAAATTAATATTCAAAAACTGAAGGTAGCGGGCTAACTATGACATTAGGACGCAAACACCTCAGTCCCCGTGACCATGGTGCTGTAAAGCACCCGAAACGTCGGGATTAAACGCGATAAAATCCGTAAAAATAGTTTTATTCAGTAAAATTATTGTTAAAAACTGTATTTGTGAAAATAAAACCTTTATATTTTAAAAACGGACTTTTTAAATCAATTTTACCCAGTTCATTCTAATAATTGCATATTATCATTTCTATATGCTTTTATATGTGGGCACCCATGGTCAAGTGTCTATGGACGGTGGGCATTCCCTTTCTCCTGTAGGTTTTATAACGCTCTCGTTGCACGAGTCATGTATTAAATGCATTAGGTTATTTATTATTCAAACAAATAATAAGCAACCAGCACTATTAGGGCGGGACTTCATAAGCGCTTTTAATTTACAGTTATATACAGCGAATTGCAACAACTTGACCATCAACACAAATTATGACAGTATATTAAGAGAAAAATATGCCAAGCTATTTTCAAGTGAATTAGGAACATTTAATAAGTTTAAAATTCACTTAAAATTGAAATCCGACGCCGAGTTAAAATTTTTTAAACCACGTCCTGTACTTTTAGCTTTAAAACCTAAAGTGGAAAATGAGTTGAATCGTTTAATAGACTTAGGTATCTTAGAAAAAGTGAATCACTCAAGGGTGGCCACGCCCATTGTCCCAGTTTTAAGATCAGACGGGGATATTAGAATATGTGGCGACTTTTCAGGTACATTGAATAAAGTTTTATTTATGGATAACTATCCGTTGCCGCGCATTGAGGACTTGTTTGCTAAACTTCACGGGGGGGAACAATTTTCGAAATTGGACCTTTCTAGAGCATGCAATCAGTTGGTTTTAGATGACACGAAGTAATTAACCTGTATAAAAACTCATAAAGGATTATTTAGGTACACCAGATTAGTGTTTGGTTTATGTTGTGCGCCGAGCATTTTTCAACAAACTATGAAGAATTTACGGAGGGTACGGGTATATTTCTTAATGATATTTTGGTTACGGGTCCCACAAAAGCAGTACATATGGAACGTCTAGAGCAAGAGTTAAGTAGGTTACTGGATGCAGGGTTACGGTTAAAAGCAGAGAAATGTGAACTATTTAAAGACTCTGTTGAATATTTAGGTTTTATTATCGATAAAACGGGTCTCCGGAAATCAAAACAGAAAGTAGATGCTATATTAAAATGCTGTAGAGTGTAGACCTAAAAATGTAAGCGAGTTAAATTCAGTTCTAGGCATGATTAATGTTTTGTGTCGAACACATCTGCATTACTTAGGCCTTTCCATTCCTTACTTAAAAAGGGGGAAAAATGGAACTGGAGTAAGAAGCATGACGAGGCGTTCGAATTGATAAAGAAAGAACTAGCGTCTGACCAAGTGCTGGCTCACTACAACGCGTCGCTGCCTACGATTGTGACGGCAGACGCGGGTCCGAGCGATCTCGGCGCGGTGCTCGCGCAACGTCAGTCGGACGGCACGGAACGCGTCGTACGTAGCCTATGTCTCGCGTTCACTCACTCGGGCGGAATGCAATTACGCTCAAATCCAAAAGGAAGCCACCGCTATTATATTTGCAATTAAAAAATTCCACCACTAAATATTGACGGCTCCGTGGCGCAGTGGCTTAGCAATGAGTTGTTGCGCTGGGGGCCGCGGGTTCGAATCCCGCACGGAACAAGTATTTATATGGCCTACAAATAATTGTTTCGGGTCTGGATGTTTGTTCTCGTGCAATTTATGTTTGTAAACTGCCTCCACGATACAGGAGAAAATCCTAGTGTCTGGGTAACATTTTTTAAAAGACACAAAAGAAATTGACATAAGTATTAACAGAAAATGCGGTAGACTATTACTGCTATATCTCATAAACCAAGATAAACTTTACACACACTACGAGGATAAAGTGGTGGCTTTACTGTATTGCTTTTAACTTGACTGTATTATGGGTCTTGGCTAAATTCTGCTCACAGATAACTCACAACAATATATTAACATTATATCGTGTAAAAATTATATATATGAGTAAATTTAATAAAGCAATTATTTGTCTTCATTACAATAAAATAATTTTATTTAATATCAAGTTAAAACGCGGCGGATACTTGCCTAAAATCCTTTCCGAAATGAGGCATAAGCCTAGCATCCAGCTGTGAAACGTAACAGCGACCGCTTCTAATGCTGGGACCTCACATACCGAGAGGACATTCTTGTGAAAACTTCGTCTTCAGCCTACGATGAATGTATATAACTTCGGAATCGCCTTGTCGCGATGTTCTGTCGTAACAATAAACGCCAAAAAATTAACAAAACGGTTAGTATTTTATTTTATAGCTTCAAATAATTATTTGCTACATTTACATATTTTTTTTACTCGGTTTTTTAAAATTCCATAAAATCGGTTACGCTTCGTAATTAAATTAAAAAAAAATATCGCATTACTCGCATCCATTTTTAACAGCCACAGAATGTACCCAGTTTACACCAGTACTTGCGCCGCCTGAAGTATATATAGAGTAGAATAACTGTTATAAACTGAAGTGTGGGCACGCAAGCAAAGCTCATCGTAATACTTTGATATGCGAGAGTTTATCGACAACGGAGACTTTTGTGACAATTTGGCTACACACAACGCGATAACGCGAACATTCACGTTATCGCGTTGCCTTTGCATTACAATTCATCTTATGAAGAAAAGTAGTAGCACTAACTAACTGTTTTGTTTTGTTTGAAGGTTTGAAATATTTTTTTAGAAAGAAGAGGATATATTCAAAATATAATACAATTTAAAATAATTTGGAAAGTACTAGAATGGAAAACAAAGGAGTCCCGAAGAGAAATTTAGTTTAATATTGAAAGTAGGTATACAGTGTAGGTTATAGAAGTAACTTGTTTTTTGTTATTAGTACCGTATATACTTTCATATGCATTTAGTAAAAATCTATTATTTTAACATTACAAACAGACACTTCAATTTTATTTATTTGTATAGATAAAATTTATACATTATTAAAGCTAAGATTATATAACCTGAAAACGCCATTCCGACATTTCTTAAACCGAAAACTTAAAGATAAATCACGTCCGGAACCAGTTTAAATTTAATAAAGTACAAAAACTGGTGATAACAGTTATGTAGTAGTAATATAATTAACAGCTAATAAATAATAAACAGAAGCCATTTTTTGTAATAAGAAATTTTCTTAAACCAAAGTTAAAACCCGATACTAAAATGTTGCGATTATTATCCTATTTACCTGAAACTATATACCATCACCTTTTATAATGAGATGGAGCAAAGTTTTATTAGAATCATTAGGGACAAAATGAAAGAAGGAAGAGAACGTTCGCAAATTAAGAGTGTGGTCGTCTTTGACTTACGTGTTATTAATATTCGAAGTTTGAATATATAAGAGGGTACTCGGTATTCGATCTCGTTAAATCGCTTCCTTGAGAGCCTCCCTGATACTCGTTATTGTAGATAATAAAAATGGTGGGAATCGATTGAATGTTAAGGAAAATTTGATCATTATTTTATAATTGAAGCATCAAGAATTAAGTTATTGAAATATAGTAAGTAGTAGGTGTAAAATTTGATTTCTTAGAAAGAAGGTTATATAAAACATATATTTATATATCTGTTATCAATCTTGCTAATACTTATGTAATAAATGTAGGAATTTGCTACAAAATAAGTTTTTCTGTTTTTATATTATATGCAGTAATCTGACTGGTGGCAACGCGAGTTAATATTTACAAAAAAATATTTCTTGTTTCTAAAAATAGAACCAAAAATTGATATCGAATTACGCTAGTTTCTCAAAGGAAAAGATATTTGAGTTAACTTAAATTCATGCATTGTATAGCAATCGGCTATGCAATACGAATAAAGAATTAAATGTTTAATTATTTGCATAATTTATAGATATGTTTTGTGATAAGAGATAAGATAGATTTTCTGGAATGGTTTGAATCCTATCTTGATCAGCGGAAGTCGCACGTTGTGGTTGATGGTTACTCCTCGCATTCCTTTCAGCCAACTTCCGGCGTTCCTCAAGGATCGCATCTGGGTCCAATCCTCTTTAATATATTTATTAATGATATCGTGGATATCTTTGATCATGCAGCTTGTTTCCTATACGCTGATGATATGAAACTGTCTATGCAGATCAGAGGTATTAGTGATTCATTGTTATTACAGGAGGATCTGGATCGACTCGCTGGATGGTGTAAGGAGAACAGGTTAGATTTAAATACTGAAAAATGTAAATTCATTAGATTTTCGAGAAGCAAAACGAACTTGTCACCGTCCTACAATATTGCCGGTCAAAAATTGCAAGAGGTGGACTCTATTCGCGATTTGGGCGTCATTATGGATAAAAAACTACGCTTTCACAAGCACATAGACCAAGTCGCAACAAAAGGTAGGTTTCCAAATGCTAGGGTTTGTGAGATTTCTCTGGCACCTATCCTACCAATCCAACAAAGCCAAACTGCTGCCCTCATATAAAGAACGTCTTGCCTATTTTAAACTGAATAGTCTACGAGGGCGAAGATTGTTCTTGGATCAGTTGCTCTTTTATAAGATTATCAATGGCCCCATTGTCTGCCCTGCGTTATTGCAATCTGTCAATTTTAATATCCCATACAAGTTACCGCGTCACGTACGTTACGTTCCATTCTCACCATAAGGTGCCAAAAGTAGCTTAGGTCACCACGCCACCATGAATCGCTTACAGAGACAGTACAACTTAATATCTAAGTCTTACAACATCGACATCCTTTCTGACAAGCCGATGAAATTTAGACGCAAGTTCGGTCAATTTCTCGAGTCAATGGTGTCTGTTTGACTTAAGTATTTATACCTATGGTTTGACTTTTTTAACATAAAAAATAAGGATTAAAATGTTTAAGTTTCCATTTGCTTAGTATTAACTAACCTATTTAAGTTTTATTTGCATAGTCCACATTTGCAAGCCGTGGCAGCCTATAATTAAGATGACACTTAGCTTTATTTTGATATTTATGTCACTTTAAATTCCATGTAATAGTGTTCGTCTTGTTGGTTGTCCTTTTAAATAAATAAATAAAAAATAAATAAGATGCATAATGGCTAGATAAGTATAGCAAATGTTAGAAAGAAATAGTATTATATACTAAACAGAGATAGCTATAATTTTAGAATGAGATGCCACGAGCCTCCTATTGTGATTAAGTGTTCCTGTAGTGGTATTTAGCATCGTCAAATTATAGTACAAAAATATAAAAAAATATAAATTGTTTAAAACGATAATTGTTTTCATGATAATTTCAGTAATGTATGAAAATGTATGGAATAAATATTTCAGGAATGTTTAATAAAATAATAAGATAAGAAATATGTTAAAAGCATTTAATTTTATTGATAAAATAACGAAATAATAACAAATTTGTGTAAGAAAATTAAAGTTTAATTTTTGCTGCTTAAAGTTAAAGTTAAAGTTACAGCCTATATACGTCCCACTGCTGGGCACAGGTCTCCTCTCATTTCTGAGAGGGTTTTAGGGCAAGGAAATGTCCGCCACGTAGCCCCATTGCGTGTTGGCGAACTTCACATGTCTTCGAAATATATTTTTTTTTCTTATTTCTCAGACATGCAGGTTTCCTCACGATGTTTTCTTTCACCGCCAAGCACGTGGTAAATCAGCACTTAAAATTGCAATAAACAATTTCATGGATTGGACCCGGGTTGCTTGCGTACTGTGAAACCTACAGCGAGCGCTAACCATCTGAGAATTAATTATTAATTAAAAGTGAATTAAATGATTGTATTGTTTAAAAAATTCATGTTTATTGATAAAAATCATTGTTTAAAGTGTGTGCATTAGATATTTAAGATTTATGACTCTAAAAATAGCTTGTAAAATTGCTGTATTTTGATAATTATTTTATTATTTTTTATGCGATATTAACGTTTTATATATTATTGTAAGTGTTATTTAATTTGGTGGCAAATCGATCGAAGTTACTCACTTATTAAACGTATTTTTAAATATGAATTAAGAAAAAAAAACATGCGTGACTGTCGTGGAACACTCGGTTGGAACGAAATTCCTTTTGTAGTATATCATTATTCATAAACGTATTATATTATTGATTAACAAATACAAATAAACGAATTGCTAGCGTCTATTAAAATGAAGCGTTATTTAAAATAATATTTCTTTCATGGATAGATAAGAAAAAGTGCGAGGGAGATGGATATTATTCCATCTCGCTCATACTATAGAAGGGTCATGACGAAAAAATCTTACACTTTTTCTCGTCTAGCTCCCATCCGCCAAATTTGTACCGTGCGACAAGGAACTTCGTTCCAAAAAACGAAAGAAAAGAGCTTTTTAAATTATACCGTCACATGATATGGCCAGACTAGAACACATGATATGGTCACATGATATGGCCAGGCCAGGCTCCATAGTACGCTGCATTTTTGGACCGTGTAGTGGCAGTGTGTGCCGTAAAAGGCGACAGAAGGAAACAAACCAGAAGATGGCCAGTAGCGTCTTCATTATAGCAACAAGAAAAAAACTGCGGTTATCAACCCGCTTGCCAAATGTGGCAACTATGACAAGTAGCCCGTTGTGAGGCAATCTATGGGAAGGCCTATGTTCAGCAGTGGACTTGTATAACCTGTAATAAATGATTATTACTTCATTTGATTATACGGATGTTTAATATACAAAAAATGTTTTGCCGAACCACACTGACAAATGGTATTTTAAACAATTTTGTCACTTCTAAGCCAATTTCGTACTTTCCCTAAGCTTATAAAATTGAATTTGGCGAAATAAGTGTAAATGTGTTCGAAGAGTTTTTAAAGAATAAATATTTATATATTAATAAAGGTAAAGTAAAAAATTACTTTCAATAAGAATTACACATGTAATTTATTTTGAATAAAAAAATTATTCTATTCTATTCTATTCTATTCTCTTCTATTGCATTACAAAAGGAATGTTGGAAATATTTTATAGAATTTTAAAAAATTGTGAAAAAGATTAATTTGTGAAAATTGGAAAAAGGTTAATTAAAAAACATGCGTGAGTGTCGAGGAACACTCGGTTGAAACGAAGTTCCTTTCGTAGTATATTATTATTGATAAACGTATTATATTATTGATTAACAAATACAAATAAATGAATTACTAGCGTCTATTAAAATGAAGCGTCATTTAAAATAAAATAATATTTCTTTCATGGCAAGATAAGAAAAAGTGCGAGGGAGATGGATATTATTCTATCTCGCTTCCTTATAGCCGCCAAGGCCGTCTACACTACGTCAGAAGGGGTCGTGACGTCGTGACGGAAAAAATTTACACTTCTTCTCGCCTAGCCCCCATCCGCCAAATTCGTACCGTCCGATAAGGAACTTCGTTCTGAAAAACAATTTCACGTAAGACGTATTACCATTATAGCCTGTCAATAGCCCTCTACTGAACATGGCCTCCCCTATATAATAACCATAATTTTATAATGGTATAGGTACATAATAATTACACCGTAAGTTTATAATATGGGTAACAACATTACAGAAATAATTAATTTAGTAAAACAGAAGATAATTATAGTTGTTTAAACTTACATTCATATTGAAAACAAAGGGCAGCGTCTACTAACAATGAAAAATGTGAACAATACAAACCATGTTTACTCAGAGAATAAAACTCAAGGGTCTTATTTAAAAAACTCTTTTAGCTGAGCTTTTGTAATAATTGTCTCGACATAAACAGCCAGTAGGATAAAGGTAACATTTTAGCTTTGAAATGAAGCATTTTTGGAAGTTTAAGAAATTTCCATAAATTATTTTAGCTTTTATGAATTATTAAACAATTGAATTATTAGATAATATAAATAATATTAAATTAAAACAGTTGAATTTAACTGGAAGTCAATAATAGGGTATTTTACACCATGTAAAAAAATCATAAAATAAGGTAATTCTCTCTCTTTCTTACTAAGGTGTTGAACCGGGCTTGTGACGACTGTAACAGGGTGTCATAATGTAACAGTAACATTTTTTATCTTATTCTAACAAAGGTATCTGTCATATGTAAGAATAAAGAAAAACTTGTGACTGTATTTTAGTGGATTTGTTATCTCGTGGAACAGCTTCCTTTCATTTTGTTTGTCACAGTTACCGTCTGCTATTTAAAGATACCTGTTTTTTATCTGTTACGACAAATACCAAGTTAATTTGAATGTACATTGAAACGAAGTGAAATTAAAGAAAACTAACAATAAAAACGTTTACTACATTATACAGAGATATTTACATATAGTGTACATAGTGCTAACCCAGGCTCCATACATTTCTGGAACATCTCCTTTGACTTGCAATAGGTCATGCACCCATCATGTCATGATGTTTTGTTTTGTATAAACGATAGTTAAATATAAGTCATACTTACTTCAATGTGATCTTCACAGAAGTATAGTTTAGATTTTGTAGACAAATGCCTTAGGGTCTCTTCTTGCCAGTTTTAACCAAGTATTTCTCATATTTAAATCAGTTGGCACTTGAATCCATAACTTTCCCGGCGTTAATATGCTCGTATTTTTGCATTCAGGAACAACACAACAATGATATAAATGATAACTGATTATTAAACATCCAAAAGTATGTTATTCCTTTGCAAAATAGGCAAAATTCTAGGACATCGACGTCACGAGTTGAACATCATGGCGGCTATCGTTTTCACGCGAAAATAAAAAGATAGATTGAAAGTAATTTTTATGGCACTATTCGGTTTAAAAAAAATTATATAAAAATTATAGTGGTTCATTATCACTCTAGGATTTATTATAAACACTTTTTGAAAATGGGTATAATACCCTATTGTGGACTATAGGCCTCCCCGTTGATTGTTACAAAGTAGGGTAATGAGCTACCTGGATCCAGATCCATCGACTAATTGCATGTTTTATCAGTTTGTTAATCCTTCTAGTGCAGCTAGTATTATGAGGCTGCCACTCCAGAACCTTTTTTCCCTATTGGTTGTCGGTCCTTCGAGCTACATTTTTTTTAAATAGGATAAGGGTGACAAACGAGCACACAGTCTACCTGATGGTAAGTGGTTGCTGCGGCCCATAGACATCTACATCTATCCTCGATTACAAATTAAAATGCAGATGCGTTGTCACACGTGAGGACTAAGATGGAATGCCTCATTTCCAGTAAAAAGGATCTCCGGTTCTCTACACTCACCATTCGAAACACAGCAGCGTTAAACTGCTATTTTACGCTGGTATTCTGTGAGAGCGTGGTCCTTCCCCGGTCGAGCCGACCCATTCGTGCTACAACTATACTACTAATATAGCTGCAGCATGGCTCTACCACGTAAAGACATGGCCAACCTATTGCCTTTTCAATTTCCTGAGCCGCTGGTCTATGCCAGTTACTCTTGTCTTCTGCGGATATCTCCATTACGGATTATATCCCGCATACAATACGTATCATGTCGTGTCACGTGTCAAGCTTAAGTCACATTTGTATGGAGTTCCAACGACGTTATGTACAGTTATTCGTGGAACCAATCTCACTTAGAATGTCAGGTCGTTTGGAAATCACGCTGCCACAGTCGGTCTTTAACTAAGACAGCTGGCCCTTTCCAGTAAGTAGACAAATCTCTAGAAAAAAACTTTAGAACCCTGATTACGCTCAATCGTTTCGTCAATACGAGCTATATTGAAGTGGCGTAAGTTCCGCCACATAAACTTGGAGATTTGACTGTTCAGTTGCCTGTACGCTGTCATATTTGTTGAAAACTCCAGTTTTATTTCCTGTCCTTCAAGCATGTGTCTAAGAGTGTGCGGAAGATATTTTGGTTCTTCTATGAAATCTTGGAAAACCTAGCTCCGACAGTTTTCTCGAGCATTATTTTAAGCACTAATAATTTTGTAATTTGAGCAAAAGCTTTTCGGGGTTTTAGATTAGAACACGAGAAGGACGTAGCGTTGTCTTCCGAACACATAATTTTTTCTTTGGTTTAGTTATTAGAATTCCGCAATCAGGTCATTTCTAAAACTACCAGTTTTAATTTACATATAAAGACCTTAATGAAATCTTTGATAGACGACTCGCTTTGCTTTGATTTCTTTACTTTGAAAGGTTCAAAGAAGGTTGTTTGAAATGCGATTCATTTCGTTGATTTTTATTTTTATAACTTGCCAATAAGCCCACTAGACGATTTTAATTAACTGCAGAAGTTCGATTAAATTTTAATAAGAGCACACAAGCATAAGTTAAATTCACCATACTCTGTAATTTTTTATCAATTTTCATTGATAAGTTTTACGATGTCAGTGTAGGTATTTTATGAGAGACATAATTTAAGGAGGACGACAAAGGATTCGCGTTGCCTTATTTGTTTAAAGTTTGAGAGTCTTGTAGGTGTCCATGGATTACGTAAGCCTCTAAATCTTATCTGAAATTATAGCACTTAAAATCTTGTCTTCGCCGTCAGAGGAGGTAAAAGTTAGTAATATAATATGTCTTCATCTATGTTTCGCACGTCATTAAAATGAGAGCGACGTAAGAGAATCCATCACCTTATCCCATCCTGTGAGTTACGTAAGGACATCGGGAAGTGACTGGAAGATCTTGTGAGGGCCACCCTGGGCCACCTTACATTGTAATTAACAGCACGAGGCTGAATGGCAGTGAATGCTAAGTGAATTTTCTCCGTCACTTAGCATTCACTGAAACATCATCACCGTGTACTCCGCTATAATATAGATCGAAAAAATTATTCGCAATTTGTATGAAAGTAACTTAGTAGGTCTTTTGTCAGAGGCGTGAGAACCATACATATATACATACCATATCATATAATGCCAGAAAAAAATCATGGCTTTGGATAGATAGCGGCAGAACCTTCCTGATTACGCTAGACGTAAATTAACCAGACCGGTGACTCTTCATGCTGAGTAGAGTAAGAGCAGAGTTGAAAAAATTCGGCTCCACAACACCCGTCTGTGAAATATGAGTTAAGCCTTCTTGTATGAAATTTCCAACATCGACCGCATCAGTCAGCAATGTCCTCCATGCCTTGATTTTCTTTATTAAATAATTTTATTACTCGTATAATAGCGAAACTTTACTTCTTTACATTTATGGCGACATTGATTTATTTCAACTTTTTTTCTGGTTTCGATAGAATTATAAAATAAATCATAAAATACGCAATAATAAATTTATACTAAGCGATTAATAAAATACGCTAATAATCAAGAAAAGCTTTCCGCTTTTTTCACTTCTATTGAACACCGAATCACTTAAAAAGTAGGGTAAAAAGACATTTGCGAACGGCTCTATCGATTCTTAATTAAACTCTGTCTGCATTTCGTAATTGAATGAGGGCTTTTATTGACAATAATAAAATCGTTATTTCAATATCACTTACTATTTGCTTTCATACCATGTATACTAATATATTATTATACTAGCTGGTTATATATAAATATCATTGGCTAGTGTACCAGGCGCGTTGCTGCCGCAGAAGGAATAATTGTGGAAATATCGTTTTAAAGGAAGAATTATAATATTGTTTAATAAGGAATGATATATAACTTTCAAAAAAATTTGTCGGTACGATACGCGCGCCACCTATTGTAAATTAATTGTACTATGCCTATAACCTACGCGCAAATGCAAGCAATAAGTTGAAAAAGTTTTAGTGCAGTCTGATGAACGGTATGGCAGCGCATAAAATATGAATAAACAAACATTAATTTTTATATATTAAAAAGAAGAAGATATGTAACGAAAAATTTGTAACGTAATTTTAAATCTTGATTTTGAAATAAGAATGATAGAGAGATTTCATATAACATATTAATGACAATATAATACCGTTACTATATGCTATATAAAATTAAAAAAATACTTACAAATCCACAATACAACAGTTAATCCTAGTATGATTGTAACTTTTTTTAACTAAAGCTCTTACAGGATAGCTACACGGTGCAATATGGCGGCGGCGGCGTGCTACTGCTGCTGCGACGGTGTTTCAAGTGCGAGGGCCTTGCGGGCTGGAATACTAAAGAACAATAAATAATAACTAAAAAAACCTAACCACATTGCATGATCAAACTCGCGTACTCCGGTGTGGTAGACCAACTCTCTAGCTACGCTATGATATCGTATCATATAACTCCTGTACAATAAAATTACCAATCGTATTGTGTAAGCAAGCAAGATTTTTTGCTTCCTATGTAAAAAACCGTTTTCCGTGTAGTAGCGGTGTAAGAATATCCACTTCCCCATATTATCCCGTGGGTGTTGTAAGAGGCGACAGAGGGAACAAATCAGTAGATGGGCGTCAGCGTCTTCCTAATAACGACTAAAAATAAAAAACTGCGATTGCCAACCCGCTTGCCAAGCGTGGCAACTATGGAAAACATCTGGTTTCTACGATGTTAGTGCTGTTAGCCTTTTAGCTTTTGTAGCTTCATCGGACTTACAGCTTCATCGGACTTCTATGGCTATCCCTAGGCTATATCTAAATCGCTACGTTCAGCAGTGGACGCTGATATGGTAACAGATAAACAAGAGAAAAGATACGGTAAATACGCTGTAATGGTAACAGTGTAAGAAAAACGGAGAAAAGTAATTTTCCCAGAAATTAAACCTAGCTAGATTGATTTTTCAGCCTCGTAAACGCCTATATTGTAAATTAAAGGATTCCCTGTACATAAACTATTTCAATCATAAATCCGTTACTTGAGGAGTTTCATGTAGGTACTTAATTAAAATTTAATACAGAGTTTTGTATGAGTTAACGCTGAAAACAATTCATAGTAGACTTGCATGTTATATGGATGCCCCCTTACAAAACCGCGAACTACGCGGCAACCTCATATTCCCACACAACATTTCAACATTGTTTCCACGAGGCAGTTTTGCTGACTTGATGGGAAACTCGGTCGCCGTGGACTCACAATGACGCACGCGGTGTCAACCGACATAGCACCTTACCAGAAACCTAATGCAGTGAGGGAATTCTGCTGACTTGATGGGAAATGTGGCTGCCGTGGATTCACAGTGACGCCCGCGGCGTCATCCGACAGCATTATATATATACGAAACTCCACGATGCCACTTCACTTCGTTTCTAGCATCGAACAAGTGTAGGTTTAATTACATTTAATTAGTATTAGTTCTTTTAGTTGCAATATCTTTTAAATTAAATTTAATAAAAGTAATTTTGGTTTTTTTTGGGTCCTCTGGCGGCGACATCTATAATTTGCACGTTATTAAAATTGTTTATTATTACTGTGTTTGTATACACTAGTGGTCATCCACTGGTCGAAAATCGACCGTTATTCATTATATTTTAAGTTTGTGTTATATTAAGCAAACTGTATTTTACTTTCAACTCAGGTTAGCAAAAAGTTTTAAATAACTTTAAATAATTTTTTTTTAGCATATTTTATATTTTCGTCAGTTCTAAAAACTTTCAGTGTCCACCTTGTACCAATATAAAGATGTTTGGTTATGGACTCAAAAAGTCGTTACCAGGTAATCCATCAATTGTCAAAGTTGATAAAGTGTGTTCCAATTTTAATATATTATGTTTGTACTTACTCAACAAAAAGTACAAGAAAATTTAAAAATCTACTTTCTGGAAACGTTTTCTCGGCATTATATTTTAAATATTTCCCTCGTATTTTTTTATACAAGAGAGGGCAAACGAGCATGCGGCTATCCTGTTGGTAAGTGTTGACCGCCGTCCATGAACAATTTTAACACTAGGGAATTGTATGTCCGTTGCCGACCATTTAAAAAGGAGGTTTCTTGAAGATCATATTGGTTCAGAAAAATCACCAGTGGTATACAATTCCACAAAGAAAGAAGAAAACCCCGAGTAAATCGTACTATTGCTAAAATAGTTATAGGACAAAACAATAATTGTATGGTACATTATAAATAGCTCAAGCAAAAATTCTACAGCTTATGTAGCTTTTTTTCTCTTTTTAGTTAATTAAAGTTAAAAGTTAAAGTTACAGCCTATATACGTCCCACTGCTGGGCACAGGCCTCCTCTCATTTCTTAGAGGGTTTTAGTGCAAGGAAGTGTCTGTCGCGCTGCCCCAATGCGTGTTGGCGAACTTCACATGTCTTCGAAATACTTGTTTTTCTTATTTCTCAGACATGCACGTTTCCTCACGATGTTTTCCTTCACCGCCGAGTACGTGGTAAATCAGCACTTAAAATTGCAGTTAACAATTTCATTGGTGCCGGCGGGGATCGAACCCGGTTTGTTCGCGTACAGTGAAATTTACCGCGAGCGCTAACCATCTGAGCTACCACGGCTCTTTTAGTCAATTATTTTAACGAATTTGGATTTTCCTTGTTTTTAATTCTTTAGTTTATTATAACAAGAGATTAAGGAATAAAAATACTTTTGCGAAGTGAAAATATGTAATGAACGCACATTGCGAAGTTTTTAGGAGATTATGACGACAACTTAAGGCTTTAAGGAGCCTGAATGACCTCGACGAAACGGCAACCGCAGAGATTTTAGCCGTCGGTGTTGACGTAGTTAATTTTTGCACTAGAAAAGTGCAAAGATTAATAAACTGCAGAGGTGACAAGTATATAAGTGATTTACTGCCTATTATGCTTGCGCGTCACTGAGAGTTATGTCGCGGTTAAGCATCTTCAATTACATTGCACGATGTGGTGCTGTAGCTTCGTCCGGTAGGCATCACGAGCTATTAAGTGTTTAAGTTTTAAGTATGTAGAAAGGTCATAAAAAAATGTATAACAGTATTTTTGGACTTAAAGAAAGCTTTTGATACAGTTTCCGTACCCATAATGCTAAAGAGACTAAAAAGCATTGGTTTAAGGGGTAAAACTCTTTCTCTTTGTGGTAGCTACCTTAGAAACAGAAACAGTCGGTAAAAAATGGAACAGCTGTAAGTGAAACTGTAACTGTCAACTATGGAGTCCCCCAAGGAAGTGTGATGGGCCCAGCTCTGTTTTTGATATACATTAATGAACTGTGTAATATGAAACTTTATAATTCGCAGATTTTTTTCTATGCAGATGACACAGCTATTGTATTTACAGGAGATACATGGGACTCTGTACGGAAAACAGCAGAATTAGGTCTTGCTAGGATGGTGAATTGGCTCAATCAGATTCTACTCACTTTGAATATATCCAAAACTAAATATATTTGCTTTACCATGTACAACAGCACTCAACCTACACCTGATTTTCAAATTAAAATTCACGAATGCTCTGTCGTCCAAAGCTCTAGTTGTAACTGCTCTCAAATAAATAAAGTCTCAAATGTAAAGTATCTAGGAGTAATGGTTGACCAAAGACTGTCTTGGTATTCACACCTAGAATTAGTGGCAACTCGGCTCAGGAAACTTATTTGGATATTTAAGTCACTACGACATGACTCCACGAAGTCCTTACTTAATAAAATATATATATAGCTCTGGTTCAGTCAACGGTAGGCTACTGTATTCCTATATGGGGTGGTGCAGCAAAAACCAGGTTTCTTGAGCTCGAAGGAGCTCAACGGTGCTTAGTTAAAGTTATGTACTTAAAGCCCTATAGATTCGCTACAACTGAACTCTATGAATTGAGTAATTTACTTTCGGTAAGAAAACTTTACATTTTAGCAACAGTTTTAAAACTTCATAGTTTCCTAAAATACCAAACGTCATCAACCACTAGACGTAAAAAATATACAGTACCCTACGAAGATTCATTTAAGACTAAGTTTGCATCAAGACTGTATACAAGACTTTCAATTTACTTATATAATAAAATAAACCAAAAAATCAATATTTACCCTATGAATTACCATGACTGTAAAAAAACTGTAGCAGACTGGTTAAGAAAACTTACCTATGAAAAAACTGAATCCCTTCTCGAAAATAGTGTCTTATAAATTTTAGGTTCATATTTTTGATTTTCACACTTAAAGACTTCTCACACACATCCACACACACCCCACACACACACACACCCCACACACACACATTTAATTTTAAATTGTTTAGTTTTTCTATTTAGTTATGCTTTTTTATTATTTAATTCTAATATAAAGTAATAATATAATTGTACTACGGAAGACCGGGTCCCTCTACTACAGGTATCTATTTACTTAAAAGAGGGTACCCAACAATATTGTAACAACTTACTACTTATTTTAAAGCAATAAATTATTATGTGGGGTATCTATATAGTTTTCTCATCTGGTTGGGCTGTATAAATATATAATTGTAAATTAAAATGATAAAAATACATAAATATCAATAAAATAAAATAAATACATAAAAAATTACATAAATAAATGAAAACCCGACCAAATGGAAGCCCTCGGCAGGGGAAACCAAACGGCCGAAGGTTAGGGGGAAAGGGAAAGAAACCGGCGGACGATGCGGGCGGTATCGAGGAGCACCGCCTTCTGCATTTGAGCTTGGAGCAGTCCGTCACAGAGTCCCAGTCGCCTCAGATGACTCGAGAGCCTGACTGGGGTTAACCCGTTCACAGAAACGACTACAGGTATAACTTCGGTCAGCAGTCCACCCCACATGTCGGTCACCTCGTGAGCCAGGTCCAGATATTTTGTTCGCTTATCTGTTTCGGCTTTCACGAGGTTGTCGTCACACGGAATGGTAATGTCGACCAAAAATATCCTTGACTGTGCCCGGTCCATCAGCACAATATCAGGCTTATTCGCAAGAATGGTCCTGTCTGTGATGATGGCCCGGTCCCAGTAGAGCCTGGCGCGGTCATTTTCGAGCACGGCTTCCGGCATGTACTTATAATAAGACAGTTTCCGATCCACGAGACCGTATTTCAGAGCGAGCTCCTGGTGTAGAATCCTGGCTACTAGGTTGTGCCTATGCAAGTACTCAGAGTTAGAAAGCAGCGAACTACCAGAGATGACATGCCTAAGTGATTCACCGGGATGGCGACAAGCTCGACAAATGTCGACTTTGCCATCCTTAGGATGTATCTCCGATAGTTGTTGGTCTTAATAACCTGATCCTGTATTGCACAGACAAAACCCTCGGTTTCCCGAAGAGGTCACCAAAACGTAGCCAGTGGAGGGAGGCAACTGTGTCACGAAAGGCTCATGTAGAACTGTAGAACCTCCCGTGGAGCTCTTCTCCTTCCATACGGTCTCCGGTCGGAAATGCTCTGTACTGGCGGGTCTTGCCATTGCTCGTTGGCTAAGGATAGAGGTAAGTCCCTTATCAAAAAATAATGTCCCTATAGAATGGATCATCCGCTTTCGTCAGTAAGCATTACAAAGGCTGCACACTTCGCGATTATGCATGGTAAGCGCGCTTAAAAAGCCGCGCCCACCATGTTTCCGCGGCAAGTACAGCCTCATTACTGACGATCTCAGATGATGCATCCTATGGGACGTCATAATAGTGCGGGTTTTTTCTATCCAGAGCGTTCAGTTCGGTCTGAGTCCACCTGAGTATGCCAAATGTATACATGAGAACAGGCATGATCCAACCGTTATATGCATGTGTCTTATTAACGCCCGACAAAAGACTGTTAAGCACTTTTGTCAAGCGTGCATAAAACACATCGCAAACTGACTGTCTCATGTCCGCCTCATCGATACCTATGTTCTGTGACATACCCAGGTATCGGTATGTTTCAGCCTCGGATAGGGTCTTTATGTTGATTGGCATAGACAAGTCTATACCCTCAGATTTAGTAACCCGACATGGAAGACCGCACATTTATCCGTCCCCAGCCCCATTCTAATAGAATTGCTAAAATCACAAGTGATGTTTAGCAATTCCACAAGATGAGAGCGACTGGAGGCGAATAATTTGAGATCATCCATTAAGAAAAGGTGGGTCACTTTTGTACCACATTTCCGAAGCTGAAATCCCCTCCCGGAACCCTCCAGTAAGGTACTGAGAGGGTTAAGAGAGAGGCAGAACCAGATTGACTCAAACAATCGCCCTGGAAGATGCCTTCTTATCCTTATGTGGTCTCCAGCCGTCATCCGCTCGCCTAGATGACAAAGGATCGTACCACTGCCCCATACACTTCCCGAGGAAGTCTCGAACTGTACAGTCAACCTTGTACAGCTCGAGGACCCTCTTGCCATGTATGAGGCACCGAGTCGAATGCCTTTTGTAGTCTATCCAGGTGGCGGAGAGGTTCCGACGGTTGCGTTTAACCACCTTGCTAATGACCGCGTCAATGAGAGTGGTTCTTGGTTCCACGACCATCGCCTCGACATCCATTTTGAGCGCGCGACATCACCTGATTTGCGTTCAGGTGACGAGTGATTCTCGCGCTCAAAATGGATGTTAGTGTCTTGTATATGGTAGGTAGACACGTTATGGGGCGGTATTTGCTCGGGTCTGTGGAATCCCAGTCTTTAGGAAACAAATGAGTGATCCCAGTAGTGAAGAGGCTCGGGAGTGACTTTCGGTCGAGAGCCTCTTGAAACTGTCGGGCGAGCACAGCGTGACACACCACGAACCCCTTCAGCCAGTAGTGATGTAGTCCGTCGAGTCCCGGACCTTTTCAGTTCGGGGCCCTACGGACCGCCTCAGCTACGTCATCCGGCGTTATGATGCCGCCATCATAACGCCGTGGTCCATGGGCGTAACATTCACACACTGACTCGCCACAACTTCCGTCCAAGGGCCCTCACTGTGGTTTACGGGCTCTGACCACAGGCCGCGCCAGAATGCGATAGTGTCGGCCTGATTCGGTGCTGAGCCCGTTCCACGTACCATCAGCCGCTCCAATGATTCATAGCCCTGATCACTCTGGAAGAGACGATTCCGGTTGAACCGTGTACCTTGAACCGTGTACCGTGACCTCTCGGTATATCGCCGAATCCGCTTCCCTGAAGCAGCGATTTTCTGCTTCAGGTCGTCTATGCGCTCCGTCAGTTTTTGCGTTATATCCGGCTGAGACAAACTGATATTTGTCCCAGCAAACGCCATCCTGACGGTGCGCACAATTCTCGGCCTATTATTGCCCGACCTGAAGCTTATCAGTCTGCCGATGAGGGCCCTTGCTTTTGCAATACGGTCCTTAATCCTTCTTCTCCAGGCTGGGATAGCGCTACTTTGCCCAGTAGCTCGTAGCTGACGTGGGAAGTTTGGCACCAACAATACGGCAAACTGCCAAAGTGGCGCCAAAGAGTATTGAGTCCGTATCGCAAAGGTCCCGGCTGGTTTCCAAAAAGGTTGCCAGCTATGGGTTCAGGGCCGTCACGACATCCCGATTTCGCTTGCTTAGGGTTATGCGTGGGAGTCGCGATCGATTTACGAGAGGCGTACAGCGCGTTTCCACAATCGCCTCCTCCAATTTACTCCTCATCTGCTCTAATTCTTGGGTCACCATTCCATCATCGCCTGAATCAACCAAAGCGGGAAAATCAAATAATTATTGGTAGTTATTTTTTTTAATTCATTGAACATTTTTAAGATTGTGTTGAAGCTCCACTGGTAAAAAAAACCAAATATATATATATATATATTATAGTTATTGACGAAAATAAGGTACCTATTTATACATCGCATCCCACCAAGAATTTCTAATGTAAGCTAAACTGTAATAATATCTGTAAACAATTGAATAACAAAATAATGAAAACATTTGTAAATACTTGCTTTACAACATTTAACCGTAATAAAATAGAACAAGGTAGTCTTCGGCATGCGAGCACTGTCAAATTCAATAGGAGTGACAGAAAAAATGATACTTGGTAGCAAAATAAATTATATAAATTAAACTAAAATCACTTTATTAAAAATAAAAATAACCTAATAGCTTTATTAACATGTGACACATAATTGTACTTATTATACTCAACATTATTTTATGGAAATCTGAGAAAGTTGAAAATTTAATTATTTTCAGTAGCTACTTTGCAATTATTCTATTAAGTGAATTTTGTGGAATCGTGTTTAGAAAAATGCCACCTGGAATACGCTCAATGGTAAGTACAACTTTTTTCGATAACGATGTGAAATCACAAAACGATCCAATTTGGCTCTATTCAGCCTCCTAATATGGACACACGGGATTCAGGGATTTTAAAAGTTTTTTATGCGCAGATACTGAAAAATATAATATTATATTATTACTGTCCCGTGTGAGACAACCTTTATTTTTATATAGATATTCCCATCGCACGTAATACATTTTTATGGTTGGTTAGAAAAATAATATCTACATGCAAACTTTCACAGGGTAAATTTCTTTTTTTTGACTATTCTTAGCCAGCGCTAACTACAATTCCATCTGATGGTAAGTGGTAAGTAGCCTAAGATGGTGAAGCGCACTGACTTAACAAAAGCGTATTCACTCTTGCCTAATAGTAGTAGGTAAGTATTATTTGCGACCTATTTGTGTGTGTGTGTGTGTGTGTGGCGTATGAGAATACGTGAAGAGGAATGAAGATTGAGCATTCGTAGTAAGTACATTTGGCTTCATTATCATCATCATTACAGCCCTTCACAAGGCCTATATATATATATAAGGCCTATATAAAGGCCTATATAGATATAGATATACGCCTTCCCAAGGAATGCCACAAAGCATGGTCCTAAGCCACCTGCATCTATCGACTTCCTGCATATCTTACCATCTCTTCCCTCCATATAGTGGGAGGCTGCCCTGCACTTCGCTAACCGGGACGAGGTTGCCACTCGAGAACCTTTCTTCCTATTGTTTATCGGTTTTGCAAGCTATATATATAAGCTATATATATATAGCCATTGCCATTTTACTTTAATAATCCGTTGGGCTATGTCAGTTACGCTGGTTCTATTGCGGATATCCTCATTTCTAACTTTATCACGCAGAGAAACTTCTCTCCAATTTAAATGTTTTATATTTTCAGATGATGGTTTGTCTAACATTTAAAGAAAACATAAACACAAGAATTTTCTTTATTTTTCTTTATGCACTTAGGGAAGCACCACTTTTATTTTATTTAAATTATTTGATTTAATTTTATAATAGTGTACCTAAATATAAGTATCTGGATCTAGATTTCCCTCCACAATAATGTTCTATTAAAGTCATACTCATAAAAACAGCGTTTTATTGTAATACATAATTATAAAATTCAGTATCACCTAATTAATAAAAATATGCAACAATAAAATTACATACGTATTAAAAACTATCAAAATCTAAGTAACGAGAGCATGTTGGTCGTTCCACATCTAAATTATATGAAAATGCATTTTTCAATTTCAGTCATCAACGTCGCCGCGAAAATTTCTTCGTCTTTGGACACTTTGAAAATTAATTTATTTAGAAAACAATATTTACAGTTACCAATGTACAGATATTAACTAAATTAAGTATTTCTATTCATAAAAATATTTATAATTGAGTATAAACTCTTAGAAAATATTTGAATGAAGTCGCTCCAACATCGACGCGCGCTCCAAATTCGACGATGTCCGAAAACGGACTGCGACAGAGCTCGCGGGTGACGGAGCAGGCACGCTCGCGCAAATATATTCAATTTCGGAGAAAAATAATATTTTTTCGAGTAAAACGGGGAATAAAAATAAAACTCTCAATTAAAAATTTTAATATTTTTAAGACCATTTTTTAGTGTTAAAACTATTTAAAGAGCTTGTGTCATTTTGGAGAAATTTTGCAAAATATGATAAAGATACTCTTTGGGGATTTTTTTTTCTAATAAAGGGTTGACAAAATACAATTTTGTTCAATAAATTTTTTTTGCGGATTAATTGAACAGTTATTGTGATTTTTTCACTTAAATATCCAAGAATTTAGGCATTTCACCCGCACTTAAGGCCTTAACCCAGCAGACGGATGATGAGGATAATGTCTTAAGGTCTCTAAACGGATAAAATAATTCTGAGATTTATGTCAATATCGAAGCACTTTTTACACCGTTTGCACTTATAGAGACTTTTAACACACAAAATCGCACCGCTTTTTCGTATCATAACCCATTTCAAACTATGATTTATACGATAATATAGGAACGGTAATCCGCCGTCAGTGAAGTTCCGCCAAGACTCCTTGACCTTATGATATTAACATGATGTATTTCTAACGTGGTACATGGCAAATGGGTTATGTTTCAATAATTTGTTAATTTATTGGAAGTAAAGACTGTAGAAATGAGTTGAGGGGTGACTCGAACTTTAGGCCTAGTCAGTTTGAATAGCCTATCATGTGGAGGATGTCATAGGGGTCGTGTTTGAATAGGGGCAAAAAGTTCTCATTACACTCCTAGGGGGTCAAAATGGCCAAAAACCAAAAAATTTAAAATTCTTATGTCGGCTATAACTCCGCCTCCTTCGGAGGTTCTTACACACTTTACTTCCCGCATCCCACAAATTATTTGTCATAAATAACAAAATTTCGGATTTCATTAAATCTCCATCTTCATTCGTTTTTTAGCTACAAACTTACATAACAAAACAAATAACCATAACGTTTAACAAAATATCTTACGCTAAAACAAAATTTTTAGCTTAAGAAGATTCATGGAATATTCGAGCTTCAAACTGATATCAACCAAGACATGATATGTTTACTTCATACGGAAGTAAGAGGATTATAGACAGGTATCCCGTTCTGTTTATTTGTAAATATTGCTACATGAGATGGCTGGCGATGGCGTATTAAGCCCAATCTATTGTACATGGAAAATATTTTAAGTTATTTTAGTTTTAAATATTCTCGATATTTATTAATATATCGCTTTTTTATAAATTAGGTACAATTAATATTTTAATTTTTCTTCGCGTTTCATTTCATTGAATTCCGGGTTTAAGCATTTAGTTATTTACAACGCCAGTAGTGAAATTGAGTAAAGAAGGTATTTGACATCTTAACTTAAATTAAAGTAAGATGGGTTCTTCTTCGCGATGGAACCTTCAGATTTTAATTATTATTCTCAGTCCGGTCTACGCAAAATATCTTGAAGTCTTGCAGTAGTATAAGCATACTTGGATAGCATGTTTGAATTTGGTAACTACGAAAAACTAATTCTAAGGCAAAGCTGCATCTAGTATAATTATTGACTACATTTAGAACTATTATAGATATACGAGTATATACATAGATACAAATCGCCGCTAGAGAAGTGTAGATATTGTCCGTAAAATGATCATGAAATCTCACTCCCTCCATTGATCGTCTAATGCGCAATAGAATGGTACTACCTCTCATTATCTTACTTGTTTTTCTTATTTTACTTAGTCTTACCTAATATTACTTAATTAGGTACTATGAATTCTAGTTGACCGAAATAAAATATTAAATCAATGAATTTATTTATATATAGCTACATAAATATATGCACATTGGTTGATATCGATTTAAAGCACCTACTATTTAAAGCTTTAAACAGTAAGATTGATATTTATTATTTATATTAGCTTCAATACGAGGGAAATATTTAAAATATAAAAGTTAGTGAGTTAAAGTTAAAGTTACAGCCTATATACGTCCCACTGCTGGGTACAGGCCATCTCTCATTTCTGATAGGGTTTTAGTTAGTTAAAGTTGAAGTGGTAGCTCAGAGGCTAAACGCTCGCTGTACGCGAGTTTCACGGTACGCGAGCAACCCGGGTTCGATCCGGTAGCGACACCAATGAAATTGTTAATTGCGATTTTAGTGCTGATTTACCACGTCCTTGGCGTGAAGGAAAACATCGTGAGGAAACCTGCATGTCTGAGGAATAAGAAAAAAAATATTTCGAAGACATGTGAAGTTCGCCGACACTGGCAGCGCGTCGGATATTTCCTTGCCCTAAAACCCTCTCAGAAATTTAAAATATTATATAATGCCGAGAAAATATTGTCTGAAAGTTAGATTTTTAATTTTTTTTGTATTTTTGTTGGGCAAATCATCATCATTATCATCATTACAGCCCTTCACAAGTCCACTGCTGAACATAGGCCTCTTCCAAGGAACGCCACAAAGCACGGTACAGAGCCACCTGCATCCATTGACTTCCTGTATGTCTTACCAGGTCGTCACTCCATCTAGTGGGGGGACGCCCTACACTTCGCCTGCAAATGCAAACATAATATATAAAAATTAGAACACACACTTTATCAACTTTGACAATTGATTGATTACTTGGTAACTACGTTTGGAGTTTATAAACAAACATCTTTATGAACAAGATGAACACTGAAAGTTTTTAGAACTGACGAAAATATATAACGAGTATTTAAAGTTTTTAAAACTTTATGCTAATCTGATCAGGTCAGATCTTCTTCTTCTTCATCAGCTCGCGCAAAAGTCCATTGCTGGATATGAAGATTCCTATTTTAGGGAGTTTCTAGATACAAGGCAGTCAGTTTTGCGTGTAGTAAATCGTATAAATGTACTGAGACAATATATAATGTCATTAATTTTTATTAATTAAAGAAATTCGAAGTAAATAAAGGTACTAAGATAAATAAAATCTATTAAGTTTTGTGCGTAAGTAGACTTAAGTCGTAAGTAAAATATGAAATCTCTGTGGTTCCCTTTACTAACTACAAACAAACCTAACGCAAATATTGTCTCCAAGTTTCCCAATATCAGCGGTTCAATTCGTTGCTTATTACATTTCTTCAAAGCAATATCGTTGTATATTTACGTAACCATATACCTACTTTTACTTTAAGCACAAATTATTCGTAACATAAGAAAATTTAACGCAATTAGTGGAACTGAATAGCAGAAATGACTAAAACAGCTACTAATAAAATTACTGGGTGGCTTTACGTTGGAATACCTGACTACTTAAGGGACACTGAAATTTCTGCGTTTTTGGCCACTCATACGTGTTTGAATTTCAAATATTATTTTTTTTAAACATAAGAAAAGCATATATTGATTATAATAATTTTTGGTGGGAAGTCGCGTGTTAATTGTTTTTTTTTCATACGTGGTAGAGCCATGCTACAGCTATATTAATAGTATAGTTGTAGCACGAATGGGCCAGCTCGACCGGGGAAGGACCACGCTCTCACAGAATACCAGCGTAAAATAACAGCTTAATGCTGCTGTGTTTCTTTTGGTGAGTGTAAAGAACCCTTTTTACTGGAAAAGAGGTGTTAACGCTCACCACTGCAATTAGGTGCTATTGAAATTCCACAGGAACTTATTATTTTGTTAGTAAATAATTGTGTCACTACCGTCAGACTGCTGTACAATATTCTCTTTGTTCTCATGATAGACAACAATTCTCTAAAAAGTGTGCAATAAACTATTAACTATGATTAAGACTGGTGTTTTTTCATATGTCCATCTGAGACAAGAGGTATTCCATCTTAGTCCTCACGACTGAAAACGCATCTGCATTTTATTCGCAAGCGAGGATAGATGTAGAAGTCTATGGGCCACAGCAACTACTTACCATCAGGTGGACTGTGTGCTCGTTTGTCACCCTTATCCATAAAAAAAAAGAGCTATGATTTTTGTATGATTTTATAAGTTCACTCTCTCCGCAAGATTGCACTGCTTGCCTTTTGAGCGTCGTAAGACACCTCCTAAGTACTTCCTTTGGGCGCCGTAAGGCGCTAGTACGTAAATTTGATCGTGGCTGTGTTTCTCCCTATGATGAAGTTCGTAAAAGTCAACTAGGCGTTAGGCAATAGGCGACTAATTGCGGAAAACCGGCGCATCTCCTATGAGGAGATTCGAGGACATTTGGGTATCGGTGTATGTAGGTATGAACCAAATTTAAGTCTACTTCACCTGAGAAAGCCTCGTTTAGAGGCGAAACAAGTGGTCGTATTATCGACGGTGGTGTGACTTTCTCAGTGTTGGAAGTGGTGTCTACGGGGATAGTGGACGCAATTGAGGGAGTGCAGGAGGTGCTCCTCAAACTAGGTAAGACACATTTTATTTAATTTTATTACGCGTATCTTAGTGAATAAATTTTTAACATCTATTCAAATAAATATCGCTACTTACTTATTAAGCTGTTATACAAAACTGATAATAATGTAATTATCACGGGCTGTTTTATTTTGCAGTTGCAGTTAGTGAACTGGTATTCTCATACAAAATTGTCCAAATGGGCCGTTATTTCTTCAATCACAATGTCCTGTTCAATGGGAGGTTGAAATACAATATTTTCAAACTCTAAAATTTTTACTTCGTTTAAATATTAGGACCATTATTTCTTTTTTTAGAATTATCAATTCTCTTTTATTTTTTATACCCCTTAATTCGCTTGCCAAGAAAAAGCTGTTAAGAACTGCAGTCCACTGTACATAAAAGTAAATTGATTACTGTTACAGTGAATCCTACTAATTTTATAAAGGTGAAACTTTGTGGTGTTTGTATTTTGGTAAAGGATTATTCAGATATATTATGATATGGGGTGCACCATATTCAGGAGTGGATTTTGATAGGCTGTAATGAAGATGGTGATAATTATTCTGATGAACATAATCTGGATCTAACATGAATGGACCAAACACATAGAGTAGTTTTTATCCTGTTAATGCCTTCAACCAATTTATAATAAATGTATGGGACAAGCCATCCAAAAGTTTGAAATCTATAAAGTAAGCACAGGCCCTTACATCATTATTAAAAGTGCATTACTGTGCTTATTATTACTTACAATCAAATAACTTTTTAAAAACAACAAAAAAATAGGACATTATTGTTTTTACATTAACTATTTAAACAAAAATGTATAAAAGGAATCACTTTAGTTATATTTATAAAGTTATTAAAGTAAAAAAGTGTTACTGCTAGGCCTAGGTCTCTCATCACGAGTGAGTTATTGAGCTGTTAATTCGCCGCATTGCTATGATGTGTTGGCAGGCTTTATAAGTCCTCAAAATATTTTTATTTTTCAAACATGCAGGTTTACCTTGTTTTCCTTCACAGTCGAGCACGTGTTACATAGTCACTTTAAACTAACAATTTCAATGCCTGCACCGATTGAACTTAAGATGAGGAGGTACACGTTGAGTATACGATGAGCGCTTACCACGACAATATACAAAATTATTCAATTTTAATTTTACGGAAAAATGCTTTTTTCCCTATCCTTATCACCGAAAGAATCGTTTGGAATAAATCATAAATATTCAGAAATACATAATAAAAATAAAAAATAAAATTTATAAACATTAACAAGGTAAAAAAGGCACTATTAATGGGTATAAATAATTTAATTGTTTTCGCGCCGACTATATACTTTGCTGCCGTCGACTTTGGATACTGATTTCTATTATCATTACTGTTCGAATAATTATTTAAAAGTAAAAGTGGAGATCAAAAGCATGGAGCAGTAGATGTATAACTACACTGGGAAAAATCTCTTTTTTTATAAAAAGAAATTGTCAAACGAGCTAACCACCTATGTTATGTAACTAATGCGGCTTATGGACACTAGCAACTAACTAAAAAAACAAATGTGTTGTTACTTCTGGGGGCAATATGTGAGGCCTCGTAGCCCATTGGTTTTTTGTTCTACAAATCGGGTGTATGTACATAGGCGGATATAAACAGTGGGTTCACTACTGCTTAATTAGCAGAAAAACATAGATAAAGGGTAGTATACTCACTGACTTTACGGCAGACATAGAGTCCTTCCACGTAATATCAAAATAACTGACTGCTGTTAAGCTCAAGGGGTTAATTGAATGCCATTAAGATATAAATAACCCTTTTCAAAATATTTGTCTTTCTGTCTGTCCTTTGTCTTGGCTTATCTTTGGAATAGATAAACCGATTGTAATGAAACTTTACAAACAGATAAAGAGTAATGCCAGGATTGATCTAGACTATATTTATCTGAACATTTTATCTGAATAATATTTTATCTAAAAACTTGGAGAATTTAAAAAATAATAATAAGTGGCATTTGATTATCTTAAATCTAAAGAACGCCAAATAAATAGATCCAAACTAGGCGAAGCCAGGAAGGTTCGCTAGTAAATTAATAAAAAGTGATGAGGAAATGTCTCAGTGACGGTATCGATAACTTTTAGAGAATGGTACCTCTCTTTACAACAAAACGGTAATAATCGCTAACATAGGTATCCATATCACAGGTTTATTTATAAAGATTTTTTTTTAAAGCTTAAGTCTAATGAGTTTTGTAGTAATTGAAGAGCTTATACTTATGTATTTTAAAGTATTTATATAAATAAGAACGTAAGGTACAGTTTGCAAAGGTATCATTATATTAATATTGAAATTTTAAAGAATATGAAATTGAAAAATTTCGCTCTCGGAATTTTTCAAAGCACTTTATATTTGTGATAAAATTGAAGTACTTTTAGATATATACCGGAGAAATATTCCTTTCAGTTTACGTCTCTTCGATTTTATTCCATACCGTTCGGATGAAGTCAGGGTCTTATATGATTTCTCAAATTATTTTGGATGGATGGATATTTAACTTTGGAAAAGTCGTAAAATGTTTAGACAGACACTATTAATAAAAATGTAAAGTATAACGAGATTACATGCATAACCATAAGCGCTTCTCAATGATGTCTCTAATGTCTCATGCAAAATGGGATCCAAAATTAGTATGTGAAAAACAATGTGAAAATGAAGTCGTAAAATCGAAATAAAAAACTAATAAATTTACTTTTTAAAATGAAAATTGGAAAATAAAAATACCCATAAGTAATGTATGAACTATGATTGAATCAACTTTACTCAAAACAAAAATGTTGCAGTTTCTTCAAAATATTTAATTTTATATAGCTACATTCAGAGAAAAAAAAATCAGGTGGGGCTGTGTCGGAGCAAACGGCCGTTGGTTTAACGTGAAACATCTATGTCCGCGAGCGGCCTTTACTGTTAGAAAGTCTAGTTTCTGTGATATTAGTGCTGTTAGCCTTTTAGCCCTTACAGTTTCATCGGACTCAGGGCTGTAAAAAAGAAAGTTTTTTTTTTAATTTAAAATAAACGTGGTAGAGCCATGCTGCAGCTACATTAATTGTTCGACCGACCGAGCGCTCGACCGGGGAAGGACGACGCTCTCACAGAATACCAGCGTAAAATAGCAGCTTAATGCTGCTGTGTTCCGTATGGTGAGTGTAGAGAACCGGAGACCCTTTTTACTACAAAAGAGGCATTCCATTTTAGTCCTCACTACTGAAAACGCATCTGCATTTTGATTCGAAAACGAAGATTGATGTAGATGTCTATGGGCCACAGCAACCACTTACCATCAGGTGGACTGTGTGCTCGCTTGTCACCCTTATCCTATATAAAAAAAATATTCCTAACGTTACTTACGTAACGAAGTTCACTTACGATAGTTTAAAGTGCACGTAAATTAGTTATCTAACGGCCGTCCGAACAGGGGGTGGAGGGCCCCGGCTCTGACGGCTAACTCGTATCGTTCGATGTTCTGAGCGGTGAGAACCGTCCAGGGACGCGGGTGTACGGTGTGTACGCGGTGTGGAGGGATGTGCGACGCGCCCGTCTGTGGACTCACTGCGTCCCAACCGATGTACTGAGAGTGTTTGTGACACTAGCTGAAAGTATAGTGTTTGTTGTGTGTCGGACCGGCGACATTTGGCCTACGGAGACTTTCCGGAACATTTAAGTAACATTTAAGAACAGTAAGTGGCTGCATTTGGGATGTGTCTTGGCTCTCTCAAAGTAGCGCTGAGACATTTCCTTGAAATATTCACAGATTATCAGAAGTTAACAGTCCCTGTGCAGATCAGAGTTTTGTTGGTACCACCGAGCTCCGGTGACTTTGCGAATGAACTTATTTTGAACGACTTGTAGGTCGTATAGATTACAATGAGCTGCGTGCGTGAAAGCTACATTTGCGTATGACATTTGTATTGCGTATGGATCTAAGGCAAGCATTGTAAATATGGAGCTTGTGTCTTAGGGATAGTTTGCTCTTGCTGTTAACTAGTGGGTGGAGGCGACTAGTGACGAATTTGGCACGGTTGCGGATATTGCGAGTATGTTTTGCGAAGGTCATGTCATGTGGTCGAATGTGACCCCAAGGTATTTGGTCGTTGATTGCTAGGGGACCTGGCGGCCGAAAAGGGTGATCGTACCTATCGATTTCTTAGGATTTTTGTTTTGATGATTGAGAGTGGGGTCCTATGAAAGTATATTGCTACACCTTTCTCAGAATTCACTTCTATTCTCCATAAGTGGAATCAATCACCTAAGCGCTTGACGGCTGTTTGGAGCATCTTAGTAAGAATTCTTTTGTTATGGTGAGCAACGAAAAGAGTAGTATTAACTACTCTTACTAATTACTACTCTTACTAATTCTAATTTACTTTTTGATAAGCTGCAAATTTTCTGACTTCTTGTAAAAGCGTATACCTTGCTCCATGAAGGAAAACTTATTCTTTGAAGTGGAGTAACTGATATAACTAGCTTGCGCTTGTTCCTAGTATTTACAGAATGTACATCACTATTTTTAATAAAACTATTTTTGTTTTTGTGTAAATATATTAAATTTTCGTAAATATACTGAAAGGCCATAGTTAACATATTTACTTCTTTAATTTTTTTCTTGAGTACAACCTAAGTCCGAAGGAATCTCTCCTTCAGACTTAGGTTGTAAACTGCTCTTATGGCTCTCTTCTGCAAAATAAAGATCATTTCAATGTTAAACGCGCTACCCCATTGCAAGATCCCTTATGTAATAAATGTGGTGTATCAAAAAATTTCACTATCTTTCTGTTCTGGAATGCAAGTGGGCACATTTGCACCCAAGATAGGAAGAGCTAGCCAATTTACTCCATCCATATCAAAGACTGTTATCAGATATATTTATCCCAGCTTGAGAGCACTAATTCAAGACCTGAAATTAAATATCAAATATGTTTTACTATTGTTGAGCTTTTTTAGTCAACTTTAATTTCAACTAAATTTAAATAAAATGAAACATATCATACAAAGTACTAATAATTACCTCTTTTATTAGTACAGTAAGTCTATCTGCAGTTAAAAATGCATTAGAGAAGTAGTGGGCAATGGGCTGTTTCACCGTCTTCCTAAATTCAATCATAAACACCAATGCATATGATACAATGACTGGAGATCTTCCTTGTGTACCATGATCCTGTTAACCTTCAATCAAATCTTCTTGTGGAAAAGACAAATATTGATATAAACTGATTGTCTGCTGGTTTTATAGTTTTTCAGAAATCTGCCAGCGCTTTAAAAACTGGTTGATTGATTCCAACAGCAAAGACTACCCAGTTAAGCCTATAGCCTGTAACAGGTGGGTGACCTTTCATAAAGACTATAATTTTTTCCTCTTTTGTCCAACTGTGTCCTCTGGCTTTTTTTTTAAATTTTTATTTGAGCTTGTAATAACAGCGCAAAAGTTGGTGTTATTTTCTTGGACAATTTCCTTACTGAATTTTCATTAGTTAAAACATTTAATTTTATTTTGGCTTTTAAGGTTTTAATGTGATTATGCAATTGGTAGAATTTTCTCATGTAATTTTTACACTTTTCAATATATAAAGACATCTTTCTTTTTCAGGCTCAACATTATCTGATATGTTTTGAAATGTTTGTGGCCGTTCTTCATTAGATATGTCTCTTAACGTTGTCCTTTTGGAAGATCCTGCTTGTGGTTTTGCAGCAATAATTTGCGACGGACCAACTAATGATTCAACAAAGTAAGATGGGAATATAATAGACAATTCAGTCAGACTGAAAATAAATTAAAACTGAAATAGATAATTATAGTATAATAAACATATTGTCAAAAATTAAATTAACATTATGTTAATTGACATTTCTTTTATAGTAAACCAGCCCGCGACTTTGTCTGCTTACCCATGGCACTACATTACCCTTTGACCAATACAAATTAAATGAATGGACCTTGTCCATTCAATTTGCTCTATTATAACAAGTCAAAACAATCAGACATACATAAATACTTCAACACCTAATTATAAGTATGTAGTGTATTTATAACAACAAAATAAGATAGCAAATAGAATAATTATGTAAAAAAAAGAGAACTCTTGTGTTTATCTGTTGCTTGACCATTTGATGCATGTATTTCTGATGTGTTGATAATTATGTAATTAAGCATTGAATGTGATGCCTGATTTTTTCTTAAGGTTTTTTGTTGTTTGTTGTGATTTGTTGTGAGCATTAAGCTGCTATTTTACGCTGGTATTCTGTGAGAGCGTGGTCCCACCTCGGTCGAGCCGACCCATACGTGCTACATCCATAATATAGCTACAGCATGGCTCTACCAAGTATAAAACTTACTGTTACATACTCCGCAAGTACTTGTACAATAGCTTTACAAACCTCAAGTATGCATTCACTTATTTTCGTTTTTGATAGCCTGCTCAAATACACAAGGGATGAATATGAATCTCCAGATGCTAAGTACCGTATAGTAACCACTAATTGATCTTTAGCTGGAATAGATTGCCTGAAGTTTGTGTCATTTTTTTAATGATTGGGCTAACTTTCGATAATAACATTTCAAAATGTTCAAGTGAAATTTTGAGAATTTTTTTATAACCTTGCACACCTTGAATGAGCAAATCGCTTTGTAACAAACTGGAGGCACCATGAATCTCTCTATGTTTTAAAAAGTTGCGCGTCCAGAACCTCGGTTTCTTTCTAACATTTTGTTGTAAACATAAAGTACTGGTAGGTAAAAAAAATAAAACTTCTTCATCATTGAATCCATTATTGTTGAAGTGCCTACAAATACAAAATTAACGTCAAACTTATCTTTAAAACATGACAATATTTCTACAAATTTGTTTTCAAACATTTGTTTCGCGTAACATATTAAAAATATGATTTGTACAATAAAATATCAAACATATTTCACTACAACATGTTCTTTGACTATGCAAACGCGATTCGATACATTGTCAGAAAACAGTGTTCAAAATATGTTTTTTGTGTATATTTCATCAGTTGAAACTCACAGTAACAATGGTCGTGTTATTTCAGACTTGTTTATTGACACAGGCCGCTCGTGTTACAGGTTTAGGACTAACCGAACCAATAATTTTGTCTATATTTAATTTTAATAGCTTAATTTAACACAAGAAAACAGTAAAGCGTAAATGCAAGAAAATCGTTAAAAGTCATGTATTTATTTACATTAATAAAATAATAAAACTTTTTGCAAATATTAATGATACTGTACAAATGACATTTCTATAGATCCCATGATTTGTGCAACTGCTATGGAGCTTGGCATTCGTTCAGATCTCAACACTTTTATTGGCAAAGCTGACAAACCAGATCATCATTTGTACCGAACTTGACACCCTTTTCACATTTATGTTTTTGGTGATATTTTCTATAAGCGTTTTGCTTGGCAGGTGGACTGACGATCGCAGAACCAGACGTCTTGTAGTATTAAGTAGCCGTCGCCGGTCGGCATATTTTACATCTGGCGTAAACAGGATCGTTATACTGCTATCTATTGGAAGCCATGAGGTCTTTCTGGCATGTCCTATAGTTATCTTTTACGACACCCCATGAACGAAAATGGGTGACGGATTCTTTATGCCGGGAACTAACGACAGGTATAATACGTGTAATTTTTATATTATTTGTCGTTTACAAATTATCGTTGTGTATCAGATTTTCTATGAATTAAGCTTTAAAAATTAAATGTCGACTAAATTCTTGGTGCGGTTAGTTTCAGGTATATTATAGTATTTCGCAGTTATAGTATTTAGAACTAACCGCACCAATAACTTTGTTGACACTTTTTCAACACCGATAATCGATATTTTCTATTTAAATAAAACTAGTTTTACGGATTTTATCGCGTATATTAACTTATTTTATATTCCCGATGTTTCGAGTACTTTACAGCACGCATGGTCACGGGGGGGACTGAGGTATTTGACGTCCCAATATCATAGTTAACCACGGTTACCTCCAGATTAAAAATTATTAATTTTTGTTCCGATCTATGCAGTATGAACTTACAGTATCTTGAAGTCTTGCAGTTGTATGCTTGGGTTGGGATTTAATTTTATTAATTATAGGATCCCAAGCAGATGGTAGCACCCAGCCATCTTCTCTATTGAAATTAGGATGTTTTTTGATTTCAATAGCCTCGCGAATCATCCTTGGAAGGAATCGGTGTTCTTTAGTGAGGATTTGTGGTCTATCAAACTAATGTAGTGACGGGGCGATCCTGTACATGTTCAGACTGCAGACTTCCCGGAGCGTCGATTCTTCACATCAGCTATGTGTTCTTTAACGCGGGTTTTACTGATCTTTTAGTTTGTCCTATATAAGAGAGACCATTCACAATCAAGCTTGTATACTCCTGCATCTTGCAGAGGGACATTACACTTGACTGATGGTAAAAACTGACTAATCTTCTTCGGCGGCTTGAAGTATGTTTTAATAGAAGCACGCTTCAGGATGTAGCTAATGTTGTCAGTGACACCTCTGACATATGGCAGTACAGCAGGCACTCGCTTGACTGTGGCCGGCTTCACTCGTTCACTGTGACGTAGGCGCGGGACGCGAAGCTTATTGTCGTGCAAAACTTGCTTGACGTGTTGTAGCTCGGCGGCCAGGTGTTTACTGTCACAGATCCCTCGTGCTCTCTAAAACAAAGATTTACCCACAGTAGCTAACTGTGAAGGATTATCTAATGTGAAATGAAATGAAATATATGTATTTCTTTGACTTAAGAAAATATTTCGTTTGTCAAATGTCATCTACTACCGTTTCTAAATTAAGTTCCTCTGACCGGAGCAGAAACGGCGAAAGAAGCTCGGCAGGTGTTTTGTCATTTTTAAAATTAATATTACATAGCATGGTACATATTATACAGAATAAAAAACGATAATAGACCCATTGGTTACTGAAATATTTACTATGACATGCTCAAAAAAAAGGATTAAAAATTTGGAGCTAAACTGCGTATAGCGATCCCGGGTAGACAAGCTCCCACACTTAATGTGTACCATTAATGACAAATTTCACATTTGTGAAGAAGCCAAGGTCGTTTTTGTTGGATGTATGCGTCACTGAGTATTATATTATAGTAAATATATCAATATTATAGTACGTGGGTACACTGAAAGTTTTGCGTAACTTATAAATAAAACAGATTATATGTAAACTAATATCAGGCGTTACTATGCGCAAATCTGTTATATTAAAGATGTTAAAAATTAATTAACTAAGATAAGCGTAATAAAATGTGTCTTACCTAGTTTGTTTAGCACTATTTCCAAAACCGCTACACTGAGAAAGTCACACCACCGTCGGTAATACGACCACGTGTTTCGCCTCTAAACGCGGCTTTTTCAGGTGAAGTGGACTTAAATTTTGCTCATACCTACATACATCGATACCCAAATGTCCTCAAATCTCGTCATAGGAGATGCGCCGGTTTTCCGCAATTAGTCGCCTAACAGTAGCTACATTTTCCTCAGTGATCAGAGTTAAGAGTTGACTTTCACGAACTTCATCATAGAAAGAAACACGGCCACGATTAAATTCCGCGTACTAGTGCCTTACGGCGCACAAATGAAGTGCTTAGGAGGTGTCTTACGACGCTCAAAAAGCAAGCCGTGCAATCTTGCGGAGGGAGTGAACTTATAAAATCATAAAAAATCATAGCTCAATTTATTTTTACGATAAGAATGATAAGCGAACACACAGTCCACCTGATGGTAAGTAGTTGCTGTGGCCCATAGACATCTACATCTATCCTCGCATGGAAATTTTAGTATGGAGTTATTTAAATTCCATAAATTAAAATACGCGATAGTTATTTCGTTATCATTATTACAATATATTGTAAGATCTTATTATTTGGCACAGGATAACCTTAAAGAACATCCTTATAATCTTCATGAACTCCTAACCCTTAAAGAGAAAAATACATTGGCGTTTGAAGCAAACATCAAAAGAAAGGAAGACTGGAGGTACATATAACAGCAGTAATATGTATCTCTGCACGAAGAGCTTCCTTCATAAAACAGGCTGCTCTTCTAACTACAAATTAAAAATTTGATTTTTGCCATATTTTAAATATAATTTATGTAACTGTTTTAAATTCAAAACTGTTATGGATAACTTATGGGTAACTGTTATGGATAAGCTATATCCTAGCAATCATATCAGAAACTGCTAATTTAGATTCAAGTGCGCTAAATGTAGGGATAATCAAAATAAATTGTTGCATTAAGAATATTATGAAGAATTAACGGAGACCAAGTGTAATGGCACAGTGTCTCCAGTGCAGGTAGCACTGCTTAATAATTACAGCGACATTACAAATCATGTTTTAGTTCCCAAAGTAATGGTAAAATCATTCACAAAAGATGGCATGGAACTACTCATCAGAGCAGTTTTAGACTCAAGAAGTGAGATATTCATGATAACAAAGGAAATTATTAAGAAAATAAACTGCATTCAATAATAAACCTCATAAATTTGTTGATGTTTGATAGTTTAAATAATACTACTTGTGGTTCAGTGGTCGAAATTTATCCACAGTCCATTAAATTTTTAAGTTTGTTTAAAATATTAAATATTAAGTTAAATATAATTTAAAATATTAAGTTGTATTTCACCTTCAACTCTCAGTATATATATATATATATATATATATAATACATATACATATATGTATTATCTATGCTTTCTACTGCACATTAATATCTAAAACACATACCCAAAGAGAATATAATCACTACGTTTACACTTACCTATATCTTAAATTGACAGCTATTTCAGTCAGTCTGTCAGAAATTATTTTCTTGGCAACAATTAAAATTCTTTGGCGACAATTTATTTTGGATAAATCGTATGAGTATAATATGATACTTTATCCAAGACAATTTTTACTCTTTGCGACTGTTTGACCATAAACTATTGTGTTTGACAATTATTCTTATTGGCAGTATGAACGTAAACAATGAATGTTTTATTTTCATTGTATTCGTTTTTTTACTAGTCATCATCATCATTTTACGGGTCGTAATAAAATGATGTCAGGTAAAAAAAATATTATTGTAATCAATCTAAATATTGGTTTTAAAAATGACGCTGTTTTTTGGGTGCCAATTAATATCAATACACTAAGTTCAAATTATGAAAAATACTGAGTAGCAATAATATTATTAATGCCCGACAACGCAGTAAAAATAAAATAGATGATATTGATAACGATGAATTGATTGACGCCTCATTTGGTAAAATCGGTCTAATGGGCTGCTACGGTGAAACATGTAAACGTGGTAGAGTAGAGCCACGCTGCAGCTATATTTTGGTTGTAGCAAGAATGGGTCGGATCGACCGGGGTAGGACCACGCTCTCACAGAATACCGGTGTAAAATAGCAGCTTAATGCTGCTGTTTCATATGGTGAGTGTAAAGAACCGGAGACCCTTTTTACTGAAAATGAGGCATTCCATCTTAGTCCTCAGGGGTGACAACGCATCATCATTTTGATTCTTAATCGAGGATAAATGTAGATGTCTATGGGCCACAGCATCCACTTACCATCAGGTGGAATGAGTCCTCGTTTGTCACCCACATTCTATTAAAAAAAAACATCGATACAAACATACATACATAGAATGTCAAGAACAGAACCCTTTCTTTAAATAGTTGTAATCGGTTAAAATATAGGTTGAAAGTGACAACACTTGGTTGTAGTAAAACATGGCAAAGTGACCGTCACATCGTGGTATCACTAGTATGGTAACTTTGCCAAGTTAGTTTAATAGATAAATGTTAAGACCAACATGTTAAAAACGATATATAACATTTGATAACCATTAATATTACGTTACTACAAAGATATAGATATCTACATTCGGTATTTCAAACAAAATCAACAAAAGTTCTGGAGCACTGTACAAAGAGGTTAGTTCGCCGACACAATTGCGCGTTAAAATAAAATGCCAAAATTTACTCTCATGTTGCCATATCGAAAGCAATAATGCTGTCAATTAAATAATGTATTTTCATCCAAAAAATGGCATATCTCGAAATTACGTTTTCCGTGTTAATCGTAATTTTGTACCAGTATACCCCTGATGGCAAAGTTAACTTCCATTGGTAAAGTTGCCAGACTTGACTGTAATAATATACAGGATTGTAGGAAGTAGTGTGATGGTCTTCAAACTAGATAATGCATTATAAATTACTTAGGCCCGTATTAATAAACGTTACTCAGCTCAAGTACACTTGAGTACAATCTTGAGTTTATGATCTTATTGATAAACATATCTCAATATGCGGCCTAGGTTTACGATATCAGCTCCGTGACGCACTGATTAATAAACGAAACTCGCCTCACAAGTGCGTGTACTTGAGATGCTAAAGTCTGAGTGCGGGTAGTCCGTGACTTGAGATCGTGATTTTTGACATGAAGATGGAAAATGTTTTAAGAGAAATTAATTATTACGACGAAATTGAGTACAATGACGATATTTTACGGCCCTGGCGATATCGTTTACCAAAAATTTATATAAGGGATGCCTCCAATCCTTTTAAGTTACCAAGTGAACAATTTAAAAAACGATACAGATTTGGTCAAAAGTCAGTAATATATATTGTCATTAATAAAATACTCATTGGTGAAATACAGAAATAGAGGTCTGGAAGACCTAGAAATAGCTGTCCTATTAATTTTAAGGTATTATGCCACAGCATCATTTCAGGTATGTACATATTGTATATTTATTTAAGTAGGTATAGTTTATTTCATTATTTAAATTAATATAATGTATTCAATTTAAAAGTAGGTAATGAGGGCATCCACGACTTTTTCTGCCACCAGGGCGGCGCCACTTAAAAATAAAGTGTAATATTTGACAGATTACATAGCGGGGAAGTTAATTTGTTAAAAAATGTAAAAGTTTCTGTTTCTGTTCAATTAAAAGTTTTTAAAATAGTAAAAGACATATTGAAATATCATATCATATTGAAAGACTGAAATTAAACAACTATAATAGAATATAAATGCCTGTTTATTTTATATAATAATAACGATTTATTATAAAGAAATGGTGGATGCATTATGTTTACATTAAAGTAATATCACATATTTTGCTGCAATCTATGTCACATCTGTAACAAAAAAAATATACAAAGGCTTGTATTTGCATGTAAACCACAAGAAATAGTCAAACCGTGCTTTCAAGTGCTCTGTATTACATTATATGCCTATAAAATGTGATTTTGTAACATAGTGAGCGGGTACACCGGAGCAATTAACATTATTTGTAGATATGTAGCACTTTAATAAATAAAGTAATCATTTTAATAACACTACCTGAGCAGCATTGTTTTATTTGTCTGAGGATCAGCTCAGCTAGTTCAGCTTTTGACTTGACTTCTCGGTGCTGGTAATGAAGAATTTTCATTTCCATTTCATGTTTTGCATTAGCCTTCATTTGACGATCCTTGTACTGCCTCTCCAAAATTTTTTTTGGGTGCTTCATGCGTGGATGATGAATTTTCTGTAACTATTTCTATTGGTTTAACAGGCGAAGTCACATCCACTTCCTATATATATACTTCATATATATACACACATCAACAGAATCTAGGGATATTTTATATTTCATCAAATATCTAAAAAACTATGAAGAATTTTCTGATATAGTAAATGAAAGAATTATAGGTTATTTTAAGGTATTTAATAAAAAATAAAAAACATTTCGTAATTTTTTTGTTTTAAATAAAAATGTAATTCTTTTTAATCACCGTAGAAAATTAGTATGAAAAGAAACTTCATTTCTTCTTATAACACTATTAGCGATTATGTTTAGTGATTATATAAATGTTATGTCATTGTATTTGCCTTAATCGTCACGCTTGGCAGGCGAATTGGCGATTGCAGTACCATGCGTCTCGCACATTTAACGTTGTTCGAGTCTTCTGTCACTCTTGCTACCTGCGTAACGTAAATACCAACATAAACATATAAATTGCTCTAAAACTTATACAACTATTTAATCCTATAGCTGAATATACTAAACAATAAACAAAAACATTTATACAAGTGTATATACAAAATATATTTACGTAAACAGTGTTAAAAAACTTTGAAATTCACAAGTGCGTCGTTCGTCTAAAACGCGCTAGCCCTGACTGCGTATGTAAGCTGAGGTTCCGCGCGATTGTAGGCATTTATATCACGCAGGTAGCAAGAGTGACAGAGGACGACAAGAATTACGAACACATGCCCACTGGAATTTTATATTACGCAATGCTGGCACATGAGTAAATAAACGGAACAGAGGCAAAGCTTCCTAAGAACGTGCAAAATTGTTACCTATTTTGGTAGGGTTTTCACAATAGGTGAAGACAAATTAAACAAAACAATATCTATCATATTATTGCATTGTCACTGAAGTTACGGTACAAAAAATTCAACTCAATCAAACATCGGGAAGTGGTTCAAATCTCACTTGCAATATGTGAAATTAACCCACATACCTACTACATACCAACGGTTACCAACCCACCCACATACCTACAAATGTTTAGTAAAAGCTTGTAATAACAATAAAAAGGTAAAAACACACCGTGTAGTACCCTCTTTTTATTAAAAATAGGATCATACAATAAAATAAAGGTACTTGAAGTAATAATCAAATATTTACTTACCTAGTACTCCTTGGGATATTTAAAGTATTATATATTTTTATTTTTTTCTAGTATTATTTATACACACAGTACAATAAACAACCATTGTTAATAATACCACGTTTTTACATTAAAATATTCAAACTTGCAACTAACAAAACAAACAACGTGCGTCGCACTGACCCTTAGATTGTTGTCCACTGGCTGTGTCAGCATAACCGGTTTTTTCCAGTCTCGCCGCGTACGCGACAAGCGGCCAGTGGTCACGCAAACATGCTTCGCGTGCTTGTAGTTGTGCAACCGATTCGCGCGGTTGTATGAAGCTTTGCCTTTGTTCCGTTTATTTACTCATGTGATGCTGGCGCAGAAAAAAATATTATAGAAATGTCGTTTTAAATTTGGAAAAGTTATATTGTTTAATTAGCACTGATAATATATTCATTGAAATTAAATAATATATAACTTTGAAATAAATTTGTCGGTACGATACGTGCGCCACCTACTGTAGTTAATTGTACTATGCCTATAACCTTCGCGCAAGTGCCAGCAATAAGTTGACAAAGTTTTACTGCACTTTGATGAAAGGTATGGCAGCGCATAAATTACGAACCAACAAGCATTATTTTTTAAATATGAGAAGACTAGCTGTGGTACGGTGCGTTGCAGCCGCAGGAGAAATATTTGAGGAAATGCAGTTTTAAATTTGGAAGAGTTATATTGTTTAATTAAGAATGATAATATGTTCATGATCAAATTGAATGATATTTAACTTTCAAATAAATTTGTCGGTACGATACACGCGAAGAAATAAACAATTAAAGGTACCTACTATACGTACTGTATTTATTTAAAATTTAGTTGAAAGCCATAGAGCACGGGTCACCAGCGGATCGGAGGGGGTAACCCTACGCAGGCGTTCCCCTTTGTCAAAGTATAAATCCACGTGGTACTATGCGTACAATAAAACTCACTAGACTAAATCTAGTTGCGCGGCTGAATCGACGTCCTACAAAAACTCCTTATTGTTCAGTTTTTTTGCTGAAAAAAGAGATCTGCGTTAAATTTACAAAAAGATGACATTACCTTTCATATATAAGTAATTTTAATCACTTTGTTGCTATTTACTTCATGACCACACACAATATGCGAATCGGTCGAGCGACTGATCCGAGTCTGTATCCGAGTTGTCGATATTATCGTGCGATACTGTTATAATGTATATATGTGAGTGTTAAATTGTTAGTTTATTGTTTTAATTGTTATGTGTGAATTTCGTAGTGACAGACGATTGTTTTTATGTGCACAGATTTCCTCCCACAAAAAATTACAGACAGTTCTGTCGGGGGAAAACGCTATGGCTTCTCCCCTCCGATCCGCGATCGCCCGTGTTGCTCTATGTTGAAAGGCCTAGGTAACTATCGTCCGTGAAGTAGCAAGGGGAAAAGATGCAAAGCCATACGGATACTCGGGCGCAGTAAGTATAATTAAGTTTTCCGTGCGTGATTTATCTAATTAATAACAATTATGCAGCCATTAAAACGTGAGTAAGTAGTCAACTTACTACCATTATTTATTCTATGGTTGTTCTCCGTCCTTGGTATTCTTTATCTGGCATGGCAGCGATGGTATAACGCTATCTATCGGTAGCATAGAGATACACAAGAGGGGAGTAGCCATAGCGTTATTTTTCGATACCAAACTGTCTGTAATTTTTTGCGGGAGGAAACCTGCGCCACGCACACTCCCACACAAAAATAATCGTCTGTCACTACGAAAATCACACATAACAATTAAAATAATACATTAACAATTTCACACACCCATAGATATAATCTATGTCACAACAGTGTAATGAAGTGACCCAACTACATTGACAAGTTGCATACAGCCGTGGCTGTAACAACTGTCGATACGCATTATCGATGAAAAGGTGGATATTATAATAAAGATGACTTTAAGACTATTTACTACTACTATAATTACCTATCATTTAACAAATAAACTTAATGTTTTTTTTAAAATATATATTATACTAAGCCAGCGCTAAACTACAATCCCACCTGATGGTAAGTGGTTATATAATTTTAATTATATAATTTTAAAAACCAGTGATAGTTTTATCTATTACTGGTTTTTAAAATGAATTAGTTTTGTTTATATATAAGGAATACGTTTTTGTGGATTCGGTTTTTTTTAATAAGAAAGAAATTCTTGTATCAGTATAGAGAGTTAAAGCAAAACGTTGCATACTTAGCTCGTGAGAGCATTCCACTTTTACATTTTTTTTAAGTTGACGCTTAATAAGTTCCGTTTCTTCAACGCCAATTTCTTCAAAAATCATCCGTTCTTCTTTATCTATCAAAGATTTTTCATCCAGATTATGATGAATTACAACTTTTTTTCTTTAAAAAAAATGGGTTTATCTTGGAGCCTTTTAATTTTTTTGTTAATACAAGTTATGCTGCTTTATTCTTTTTCTTGGTATAAGTGCAATGGTGGGAATCTAATTATAATTTTCAGATTATATTTCCTTTGACTTAGTCTGAAAAATAAATAAGCTATATTATGCTGTTATCATTTTTTTTATGCAGCTTACTCAATCTCAATAATAAAATAGTAGAAATTACTATTTGATAAATATGTACCTACTTATTTTAATCAAACATATTATCTACAGTAAACTAGTAAAAGGAAACTCGGACGTTGAGGATTTGATGTTGTACATGCAGACGTCAACGAATCAGGAATAGTGAGAGTGGCACTAACGGCATCGTAAGATGATAGTCTGTCATCTGGTAGAGTAAATGATAATTGATGGCTCGGGAAAATCAGATTTAAAATTGTACATTTTTTGAAGTGGAGAAATCTGTGTTTCATCTCACAACTATGACTAACTACACTGTACTACATATTCAACATTTTACGGGTGGCACGGGGCATTACATCTTAGCCCTCAGGGTTGGTGACGCATTTGCAATCTGTAGCGGTTTGTTGGCCTTGAGGTCGTAAATCTCCATGGGCCACAGTTTACTTACCATGAAGTTGACTGCGTACAGTAGTTTGCCTTCTCCATGATGTAATAATAGCTTACGAAACAATAATATAGTGTGATATTAAAGTTGGCTTGGTGCCCTCAGCCAATCGCCTTCTATTGTTCGCCAACACTTGAAATTCAGAGGTCTGGAAGTGATCAAATGACACTGTTTCTTGTGGGAAGCCAGGTAAGCCTGTTATAACAAAAGTACTTCCATATATCCTTTAAACTCTGATCCTTAGGAAACCTGCAATAAATAAATAAAAAAGCAATATTGTCGAAGTTCACACTTAGTAATTTTAATATAATGTATTAATACTCGTAAGTATTGTATTATATTTAATGTGATGCAATTTTAATATTAAACTAGTATATTATAATAAAGCTCATAATATAATATATTAAATAAATCAGAAAACATAATCTCAAAAATAATTATATGCACAAGAGACATAGCTCTGCCTGAAATAAATAAAAATATAAATAAAATATTACTTATTCTGAACCTTTTCTGCTAATTTGGCCGGTTATTGCAAAATAATCCTGTATGTCTATTAAAAAGTGACTTAACAGTAATATAATATAGGTAATATAGGTAGTCTATGAGTAATATTTTGACATAACTTTATGTTTCGTACATTTTGTATTATAAATTCTATTTTAATGTAATTTAATATTAAAAACGGAAATGGAAAAAGGATTCGTCTATTCTAATCGAGTTCTTCTTGGTAACTGGTATGAAGCCACAAAGCTTGAAGAGGTTAGTGAACTAAACAAAATATTGCAATAACTAATAACCATGAGATCTTTATTATAAAAGAAAAGCAACGAATATAGCTCATCCATACATATTATATTTCTAGCACAAATTAAATAAATTCATGAAGCAGATGAAAAATGGTGATTTACTACTCGCAAGATTTCGTACAATGACAAAGAATCTTAACCAACCAACAATATTGACACAATCAACAGGAAGTATCAGTTTTGGCGCACGGATTACACTGCTTGCACCTTATGTTTCAGGTTAATATTTATGTTAAATTATCAACTTAGACTAAACGACCTAGGTTAAACTACAAAACGAAATTTTTTCAAGAATGCCTTATAAATGCTGTGCCTATAAATACCAGAATGGTTTTACGGACTACACTATCAAAGGTTTTAATAAATTTTTACTGAAAAAAAAAATTGTGCGTGTAATTGTGTACACACGTACAAAGTGAAACTTCTTTACGACATATCATTCTTCTTTTATTTTATATTTACATAAGTTGATTAAATAATAATAAAGGTACTCATGCAGCCCCGGCGAAGAATCGTTACAAGAAACCGTGACGGTTTTGATTTTTAATACCGTATTAAATTTCTCCACTACGCCGATAAAGAAGTTTCACTTCAATAAATTTCAAGTGTGTATATAATTACATATTTTTATTGTACTTGAAGCCAGCGTGATTGCCCTGTAATACTCACAGCTGATAATGTTGTCATAATTTTTATACATATCTCTATATATGTATATAAATCAATAATTGCTGTCAGTTGCTCCAAAACGGCTCGAATGGTTTAATCATTTTTTTTGTTTGCGTTTGAGTGGGTCCCTGGATGACTTAGATTCACAATTGGACACGGTAGGTGGCGCTGTTGTCGAGATCCAGAAATTACCTGTAAGAAGCTGGGGCGGAACGCTTTCTGTACGTGTGTTTTTCACTGAACTCCTCCTAAACGGCAGGACCAATTTCGATGAAATTTTTTGTTTGATTGGATTCCTTAAATTATAATTGGATCCGGTAGGTGTTACTTTTGACGAGACCCAGAGATCACCCGTGCGAAGCCGGGAAGGATCGCTAGTTTCATATAAACTGTTATAATACACTATTATAGGCCATCTCACTGTCGCTAAAGAGTCACATGTCATGGGGGACTCTTCGAGCCCGGCTTAAGACTTTTCAATTTGCTAGGTTCTCGACCTACTTCGTGTGCACTTATTCTATGTATAGTGTTAGCTGTTCTTGAAAAGGCCTCTAATAGCTGATTTGGGTACTCTTCGTTATAGAGTTGCTGATAATCGGTGACCACCTGTTGTTGCATTGGCCATTTCTTGTTAATATGCGTTTTATTTATTTGTTTTTTTTCTTTTTAATAAATTTCAATTATATCTTGTGCCGTGGTAGCGATTTGTAGACATAAATCAACTCATGGATCCAGATTCAGAAGAATTATTTGTAAATCGTACAATACTTATCCCATGCTAGCATCGAACTCACCAAAGTGTGTTCATGGGACAATATTTTGTCACTATTCTGCTGAGTTGTTAATGGATTCATCATAATAATATGAAATCAACTATTGGTATATTGTGACGAATATAAACAAGTGGAAATCACATGGTGAAAGAATATGGTGTTTTATAATTGGTCATAATTTGTGATTTCGAAGTTGGAATGAATATTCAGCGGCAGAATATTAGGCGCTCCAGCCTTGCCGAATATTCGCAATAAGGAAAAATCAGTATCCTTTTTTCTCTCAATAAAGAGTAATCTCTCTATTTATATGTATTTCATTCATAAAACATGTCGTAATTCACCTATATTTTTACAGCCACCGATCCTCCGATGAATGACAAGAAGGGTCTTCTGTTAGGTGGACGAATATCTTCGAATGAAATTGATTATTTCCAAGACCTAGTTAATGGTTGTTCATTAGTAGGGCTGACAGGATTGGAGCCAGCAAACAGAAACACGTTTGTTATTTCTAGCTCAGATTATTGTAATCGAGAAGGAGAAATTCTAAAATATAATCAAGAGTTTCTTCTTACTCTAGCTTCATCCCTAAATAAAAAGGTACACTCATTTTGTAATTGTCTAAAATCTGTCCTAATTTTAAAAACTCATTAAGGTTTTATAAACAACATATTGACAACCATTGCAAAAAATCAAGAAATGTTAGGTGCTTCCCAATTTTTTGTCAACTTTTCACACGCTGAATGATATTAATCATATAAGTTAGTGTGACAAACGAGCAAATAGTCCACCTGACAGTGGATGCTGTGGCCCATAGTCACTTGCATTTATCTTCGATTATGTACCAAAAACTGATCTGTTGTTAACCCTGAAAAGTAACATGAAATGCTTCGTTACCATTAAATGTATCCGATTCTCGTAACTTGCCATACCAAACACAGCAGCAATATACGATTTATTCATTCTACAACCAAAATACATCTCCAACGTGGCTGACTCTAGAAAAAATAGCTTTAACTCAATTTTCTTACTTCTACTACTCCAATTTTAATATTTTTAACTATGGAAATAAAACATATTTTAACTCGCACTTGGGCCTTTTTAGGAATAAAGCCTTAATTACCATAATGGTTGACGAATGCATAGCTGATATTATGGCTTTGGTAATGCTGCTCTCCGTCACCAGTGTGTGGGTTTTGGGTCCGGCATATTAGAATGGATTTTATTCATTTTGGATGGATTATAATCGGTCGCCAAAGCTACAACCGTTATACTTTGAGGTTGACATTACAAATTAGTATATTCTCCCTTACACCTTTATATTTTTAAAATTCTTTGCATCTTATCACCATGCAATTAAAATTGTCTGTTCTAAAAAAAACAGTGACTTAAAGTTGATGTAAATGTAAGGTATACATACGACTGTGGGAAAATCGGTCATTATGTTGCCATAAATCGTTTTAAGTATATGATATTGTCGATATATTAAAAAAGGCGATTATGATTGACTATGTTCTTGTAATTCTGAGATACCACGTATAAAAATGCCACCAGATATAATATAATCTATTCCAACATTAGCTAATTAATTTTAATGTTAAAAATTAGAGCAGCTTAGTCGTTTCCAACTTCTCGTACTCTAAATAAAGCTAATGCACTAACCAGTGCCAGGAAGAATCTGGTGTCAAATTCCAGAGACATAAAAACTGTGAGATCATATCTAGCAGAGATGATTAACTTATATTGAATTTCACTCGAATAACAACTCTGATATAACTACTTAGTAACTATTGAATAATACTATTTTTTCGGATTTTATCGCGTTTAATTTACTTATTTTTAATTCCCGACGTTTCGGGTGCTTTACTACTACCACTACGCCATGCCATTACGCCATTACAGTACTGAATAGATTATAATAATAGAATCGCGTATTAAAATTGTTCATATTTTTTACATCATTTACATTCTAGCCTTTATTTATAAGATACGATCCAAATCCGATCCCGGGTTTGTGTGGCTTATATCCTCTATATTTGAGTGAGCACGCCGTCTCTAATACACGATGGCGTATTTTACCAATTCAACGTCCGGATATTACAAGATTTGAACAAGAGGGACAACCTGTTCAGGTGGGCTACTATCTTAATGATCTTTTCAAAAGTGCTAAAGTACAAGAAAAATATACTGTATGATCAGATTTACTAATTTCTCGGTACCAATATTATTGAAGTTAAATTAAGGTGCAATAAATCAATTTTATCTGCAGGTTAACTCTGATATTGTAATCAATCATTGTTCAACAAATGTGAATTTAGGATTAAATATTGGTAGTTGGGCTATGGACTTCCACGGAAAGGTAAGTTATGTGCGGTGAAGTTTTTTAAATAATAAAAAAATGTGCTTATACCACCATTTATTTTATTTTTCAGGTATGTACTCCTCTGATGAGGACCTGTTTAGATGTTTATGGGAGGGAGTTACCAAATAATATTTGGCAAATTTATATACCTATAACAAGTTGATTTTATAATGTTTAGATAAATACTTACTTTAAAAAAAACACTATTTAATTTTTTTTTATTATTCGGTAGAGGAATGTAACTGTAAATTCTTGGCAAAATATAATTATAATTTGCTTCTACTAGAATTAAAAATTATAATGCAAGATGTCATACTTATTTTATTAAATTTTACTATGTTTGCACATGATCAGGGTCTTTGAATTTTTATCACGTTGTATGTATAGGTACATACTAAAATTGATAAACAATTCATCAATATCAGTTACAACTGATATTGAAGAAATATTTTCAGCATGTTATCAATAGTTACGGGCTCAATACGACTCCTGTTGTATCAATTACATAGTGCAATTAACAGGCGTAGTACTCACGTAAATGACTTGTGCTTGGTGATCACCTGACATAAATTGAAAAATTAGAACCCATCGCAATCTAGTCTTGAAAAGGCCTTTGTCCAGCCGTTGTATTAAATGCTAAAAATAATAAAAAGAACTACTAGCACAATAGTAAATATTTTTTTTTTACAATTACATATAGAACTGAATCAAAATATCCGTTTTATTGTATTTAATGCTAGCTGTCATTTCGATTCGATTCGAATTTAGCAACATCGTCTGCGTAGAACTTAAAAAAAAAAAAAAGGAACTGCATAATCTATATTAAATTTGTTTAGACAAAAAGTTCAAATATTTGTTATTCAATTTCTTATTCAATCCTTATCAATTATTCAAATATTAATACAAACTCTAATAGCATATTTTGCACCATGTAAAAAAAATTAAAAAAATACATATTTATGATAGGTTTTGTAACAATTAAACGAGAAATGTTGATTTCTATTCATAAAAATACATTATAAATTTTATAATTCAATTTTAAGAATATTTTTTAATCTGTGCCTTAAATCTCCAAAACGCTATCCGCGATTCTTTGGCGGGAATTTGAACTGAGTAGCCGTGATTTTTTTCAAATTCAAATTATTTTACTAAAACTTCAATCTCATTTTTCTTAGTTTAAATCTTGTAAATATAGTATAATTAATAGTTTTGTAAATAATTACCATGTTAAATACTGATGCCGGGCGTGATATCTCCTGGCCAGCAAAGGCCCGGGTCCCTCAGGGAAACGCACTAGAAGAATGGACTCCCAGGATGCAGGTTATGTAAACAGAGACAGTGTGAGGACTTTTTACCTTTTTTGAAACCAAATTATAAAAGAATATATCCTGAAAACTCTACAGTGAATTTAAAGTTTTTGTTGAAATCTCCAATAACGAAAGGCTGGGCAAAGAGTCCAATATATCTGAACCATATTTTTACAACAGACCCTCCCTCTCCTTTCCACCATCGGACAACCAGACGGTTAGCGGGTCTTCACCCCTTTGTTGTCGATATTCCATGCATTAGAACTGAACGGTTTGCTACGTCTTTTGTAATGCGTACAACGGCAAAGGTGTGGAAAAATTTGCCGGTGTCTATCTTTCCGTCCGAATACAATCTGGGCGTCTACAAGGCAAGAGTGTAGTATATAATAGGCTTTTGTTACGCTAAGACAGTGCGATTTACCATCTAAGGCTACATCACCACTTACCACAAAATAAAATAAAATTCAAAATCAAACATTCCATAAATAAATACGGAATATACTTCTGTTAAGTCTATTTCGCTTGTTAAAGGACATATTTTAGACATTTTTCTTTTACGGCTGGTTGGATATCGTCAATTTCTTATAAGAAGCAACGTAAACATTTAATTTCAATAACAAAAAAGTCATGTAAAACTTTGTTCTAATAATCAATCTTTATCTATATAATAATACGTGTACGTGTATCCAAAACATTTGAAAATTTTCTTTTTTTGTAAAAGCAAAAAGATTGATAAAATTAAATGTTTTCAATTATCTTAAATCTAAATCATGCTACATTTATAGATCATATCCAGGTGAAACCGGGGAGGGTTGCTAGTGATCTAATAAATGGAGTTCAAATCCGTATTCTTTAAAAGTCATCTACTTATTAGTATAAAACCTGTTGCCAAAATTATAACGCCATATTTTAACAATTACTTCAATTTACTTGTTTACAATGAAACAAGAGACGTTGATAATTTTTTTGGCTCAATTTAATGCTTAAATTAACCATAATGAATCAAAAATTTACGAGTAAAACTTGGTTCAGTGTTGCCATTGCTGAAGAATTTAAGATGCGGCGAAAAATTAATTATGACGCGAAAGAAATACCAAAGTGTTCTCAGTGCAGGACGTTTCAAGAATTTTAACTAAGAACATAATAAAAGTATTAGAAGTTTACATAATATAATTTTTATAGCAATAACAATCATTTGTTGTGGACTTGACATTCATATTATTATTTTAGTAATCATCACTATTACAGCCCTTCACAAGTCAACTACTGAACATAGGCCTCCCCCAAGAAATGTGCTACAAAGCACGTTCCTGAGCCACTTGCATCTATCGACTTTCTGCATGTCCTACCAGGTCGTCACTCCATCTAGTGGGGGGACGCCCTACACTTCGCCTGCCAATACGAGGCTGCCACTCGAGATCCTTTCATCCCCATCGGTTGTCGGTTCTTCCAGCTACGAGTATATGGCTGGTCCATTGCCACTTCAGCATGCTAATCCGTTGCGCTATGTCGGTTTGGTTCTACTATAAGACTATCACGCAGAGAAACTACGTAAAAATATCAAGAAAAAGTTTCTTCGTATTTTATATACAAATTCAAGACATTTTTTTCAAAGTTTAATTACATTTAATTATAATGTATATGTGCCATTTTGTTCGATAACTTGTTGCCATCTTTTAGGGAGTGACATAATCCCGCTGCTGTAGAAATCTTGGGATTTATGATCAAAAAAATGCGATAAATAGTTTTGACAATCCTCTTTTGATGTTAACCTAAGACTACCCAAAGAATTCTGAAGAGACCCAAACAGGATAAAATCTGAAGTTTCAAGATCAGGACTATATGGTGGATGCATTAACACTTCCCAACCAAGCTCTCTCAATTTTTGCTGAGTGGCCAAAGATGTGTGTGGTCTGGTGTTATCATGATGAAAGACCACTCCTTTTCCGTTGATCAGTTCCGGACGTTTTTCCTCAATTTCTTGCTTGAGTCTCATTAGTTGTTGGCAGTAGAGATCCGAATCGACGGTATTGCCCGGCGGTAAAAGATCATAATAAACGATGCCCTTACAATCCACTTTTCATCCCCAGTGATCAATCTTTTAAAGTGATTCGGTTTTATTAAGTTTCAATAGAGAATCGCAAATGAGTACACGATTAATTGGGTTTCTTTCAGTGAGCTCGTGTGGTACCCAAATATTGAGCTTTTTTGTATAGCCAGACTTTTTCAAATGGGTCAAAACTGTTTTGTGGTCAATTCTCAATTCCTCGGCTATATCGTAACTACAAATATGCCGTTCATGCTCCACTTTTTCAAAAATGACATCGTCTTTATCCATATGAGGGCCAACAGAGCAAGCTGCATCTTTGACATCAAAATTCCCGGACTGAAAACGCTTGAACCAACTTTGTGCTACTTTTATATAACACTGCATTAGGTCAATAAACGTCACAATTTTTTTTCACAGCTTGAGTCGAATTTTTCCCTTTTTTTACTTAACACGCTTTTTATTAGCTTAGTATGGATCTATGTATCTATGTAACGGAATTTTTGAATTGATTTTCATCTCCTTCAAAACGTCGGATTGATTTAAAACTTCGCACACTTATCAATGACCGATGACAATGTAATAATTTAAATAGTTTGTCCCATTATCCTTGCCAAGATCCCCAGGATTAGCGATTTTTCCATCCCCGATACCCGGTAGTGTCTTTGTGCCAAGTGCACGTATAGAGTTAAACTTTCCGGAGGGAGCCTCAGAAACGGCTACTACATCCAAGGAAGGCAGTAGGCGCGTAAATTTACCATCTCGCACATAAGTTACAGACTTTGAATAAAATAAAATATTGTGTACTGTAGTTTTCCAAAAAGTTATATCGAATCTATTCCGATTGTAGCTAAAAACTACAAATTCTTCACTTTAACGGTGAATTGATGTCATAATAAATAATAAATAAGTAAAAATAATTGCGCCACGTTTAGAGACATGCATGGTTCGACCTATGAGATAAGCATACGCCTACTCGTAGAAGTAGTCGGGGAGTTTTTTACGCCATATAACTACTGTTCTTAGCCGTGCATTGAGAAATGCATGGTTCGATCTTTGAGACAAGCATACGACTACTTGTAGGGGTAGTCAGGCAGTTTTGTACATCATATAACTATTGTCATGTGATGTACAAAACTATTGTTATGGCAAGCATATGACTATATAGCTTAATTTTTTTACCCGTTACAACCCGGCTAGCCACGGGACCGATCATCGACATTTAATAAGGCAGGCATTTGAAAGATCTGCCGTGGGCACTACTGTTATACGATCAGCAAAAAGTAAATACGGTTTACCATACAACTGAACTGAGACATACATGACTTAATCATCAAGACAAGCCTACAACTACTCGCAGAATCAACTGGGGAGTTTCGTGTATTTTGCAACTTAAATAATATTGTAACTTCAACAACTAAACTGCACTCTTCAACAACTGATAAATCCTGTATAACTATAAAAAGAACTACGTTCCAAAAAAAAATACACGCTTTTGTAGTTAGCCGCACTAAAAAATAGAAAATAAATAATAATTGAAAAAACTAAAAAAACACGCTTTTGTAGATAACCGAACTAAAAAGTAGAAAATAATTTTCAATAAGTTTAAAATAAGAAAAGAGTGATTAACATAAAAATTCATTTTATTGTAAAAAGCGTGGGGTAATGTTTTCTTATATTTACGCGAAGACTACACATTAAATGAAACTAATTTTTACGGATTATATCGCGTTTAATTTTAACTTTTTAATTCCCGACGTTTCGGGTGAAACTATAATTGTGAAAGAAATAACTAAAATTGTGAAAGTATCATATGCTTCAAGTCAGCTATATGTGCGTAAAAGAACATATAGCTGACTTGAAGCACCGACGTATCGGGACGTCTGCAGTTTGTGAACATGTTCAAGATCGTCCCGCCATTACATTAGATTTGATAGACCACAAACCTCGCAAAAGAACACCGATTCCTACCAAGGATGATTCGCGAGGCTATTGAAATTAAAAAAAAAACATCCTAATTTCAATAGAGAAGATGGATGGGTGCTGCCATCTGCTTGGGATCCTATAATTAAAAAAATTAAAACCAAACCCCAAGTATACCACTGCTAGACTTAAAGATAATGTAAGCTCATTCTGCGTAGATCAAATCAAAAATTTATATTAAAAAACTGAAGGTAGCCGGGCTAACTATGACATTGGGACGTTAAACACCTCAGTCCTCCCGTGACCATGGGTGCTGTAAAGCACCTGAAACGTCGGGAATTAAAAAGTTAAAATTAAACGCGATATAATCCGTAAAAATTAGTTTAATTTAAAGCGTGGGGTGCGTGATGTCATTTGTTCTAAATATTTTTGTGTATATTTGTTAAATTAGCGTCATCATAAAAATATCTAAAAAATATATTTGTCGTGGCGGAAGCCTCGGAGTTTTTTGGTTGGTGAAGCAGCACCACTGTCCCCATTTGACAAGGGCTCAGTTGTGCTGCCGCGTATTGGCTCCATTATAACCAAAAGGTCTAATCACACACTTATAATTTTATTCCACAATTTACTTTACTATTATAAACTTACTAAAATTCTCACAAAGATTTTATAAGGAAAATAGAACCTACACCGAAGAGCGCAGAAACTAAAGTGCCCGTATTCCCGCGTTCAGTTATTAAGGAAGCCATAATAATAACCTAGAAGCGCTCTGATTGGTCGACGATTTCATTGGTCAATATTTCACCAAAACTAAACAATACCTTTTTATTGAATTAGTCAGGTTACTTAGGTAATTTCAATAACAATAATTAATAATCAAATTGACAATTATTTATTTTTACAATTTAAAAAAATATTTGAGTTAAATTTGATAATTGAATAAACGGTTGTTTTAATGGAGTAACTTGTCAATAAAGAAATTTATAAACCAAAAGAATTTTATAGAATTAACTAGTTACATATTATGTTTCTGATAAATTGCTGTTATTTAATTGTAATATTAATAATTAGACACTTGATTATTATAATAATTAAACGTCGGCGCAAAGTTTAGGCTTCGTCCACAAAAGATGTCCTTGTGGCGACATATAGATAAAGAAGAAGCAAAGATTTATATACACAGATACATGGGTTACAATATGATGTATACCTACTTTTTCACGAAGTGCACTCTGCCAGCCTGTTCAAAATTATTTTTTTTAAATAGATTTCATGTAAAGAAAATACTTTACATGCTTTGTAATATCTACAATAAACCAATATGCTTAGTAAATGAATAAAGTAGAACTTAAAATAAATGTCTTGTCAAATTTATTCTTAAATTGTTTTCAAATTTCCTTACTATTTGTGTTACTTTTGGAGCCCTAAATTAACAGATGTACATAATAACATTTAGCTAGACTGTTTTATTGCAAGCATCGTGCATTATACAACATTCAAAGAGGAACTTTAAGTCATGAATAATTTACATGGGGATAGTTATCGAGAAATAGTGACTACATCAATAACTTGAAAGAATTGTGTTTTCCGTTCGAAACTGCATACTTACATGAAACTGCATACTTGTTATGAACCTGTTCATTATTGCTATTGTTTTTATATCTTCGAAATATTTTTGCATGTAGATCTCCTCACGATGTTTTCCTTCACTAGAGAGCATGTAGTTACTCGCATACAATAAAATTTACGGAGCAACTGTGCTACCATGCTACCACAGTTATTTTGAGGCGGTTTTATTGACGTTTTTATTTAAATATATTTCCTCTCGATAACTGATATGATCTATTCTTATTAAATATCATATATTATTCAATTTAGATTTTAGACTTATTTATAGCTGTAATTTTTTATAGTTACGCAAATTTCTACATATTGAATTAATTAGAAATGGATGGCTTTTGTTGTTGTTACTTTACTACACTATCACACAACGTTAAGTTTTGAATAAACCCTTTAATACCCCATACCATGTCTGAAGAAAAAAAATTATGTATATAATATATTATTAAAGAAGTAACAAGTTTGATCTGTTTAAAACTTTTATTCCGTTATGAATTTGTACACGACCAGCTATTTCAAAATCTTCGCATTATTTTATTTTCTTCTAGTGTTACTAGTTATATAAACTCAACTCCCTAGGAGGTAACTAAGACTCTAGTGATTTGTATAAATTTTCCCAAATTATTTAAATAGCAATATTTTTTAACAATAAAAAAAAGAAAGTTTATATATTAAATTAGTATTTTTAACATTATACACTGCTGGATATAGACATCTCGCGTTGGAAAAAGGATTTGCCTTAATCATCACGCTTCTCAGACAAATTGGCGATCGTAGTAGCAGACGTCTCGCCCTTTGAAGTTTCTCCTCGTCGCCCGCCGGTTATCCTGACGAAAGCAGCGAAAAGGATGATGACGAGGATTTTACATCTAGCATTACAGAAGTTGTTTCTGCGTTTTTTTCCCGATTTTAACTTAAATATTATGCTATGCTTTGTATATGTTATCCAGAATTCTATTTATTTTTTGCAGACTAGCGCCTCTTATTTTATGCCTTACTGTAGTCGAAGAGTTTTTAAATTCCCCTTTTGCCACAGGTGTTTTAATAGCGTTATTATTTAATATTTTACCTACTGTATTGCATAATAATAATGACTGCCTCTTTGATCTAGAGGTCTTAAACGCGGCCGTTGATCATGAAGGTTCGAATCCCGGATCGGGTCAAAAATTAGCTACTGAGTTTTGCTGTCAAAAAATTCTCAGTAGTAGCCTGGAGTTAGGAAATTGGTAGTATTTCAACCCCATGCCTCGGAAAGCACGTAGAGGAGTTGGTCCTGCGCTTCATCTCTCTCCGGTCAAGCTTAGTCGATCGATATTACAAAAATTACAGAATGAAATTCAATTTTCTACATTTAACTTTGGTTCGGAAAAAACCAACTAAAAAAACCAGTAAGACTTTTTCAAACTAACATTTCCAACATGATTTTAAAGCTAAAGCTAAAATTTTATGAGGCTTTAGATAAAGGTACGAGTTTTACACGTTATATCTCTTCGTGATAATTGGCTTGAATAAAAAATCAATTAAAAAAATTATTATAGTCTTCTTTACATCAACATTATCTTTAGTCCTGCCTCATACATTTAAAATAAGAAGTACGATACCCACTTTATTTCATAATTTTAATATACTTGAAAATAGTTTAATTTTTTGGTGCATGCACGTCTTCAATTTATACCCTTTACCAATTTTGGAATATTGTAAAATTATAGAATAGCTATAAACTCTTTTAATAATTGTTTACTCGACAAAAACTACTTTCGGAAAAGTGAGATGAACTTGCGACGAAAGACGTGAAAATTTGCTACGCATTCCTTAAGGCAGCTCAGATATTATATTGATAGTAGTTTTCCTTTATAAATAACAGAGTAAGCTTCCTTGATGTTGTAAAATTATGCAAAAATTCGAAAGTATTTTGGGCTTGTTATATATTTTTTTTAATAACTGCCCCTTCCTTTTTTTTCTTCCTTTTCATATTTATGTCCTCCAGCGAATTACAATTACGGTGGCCAATCTCACGGAGGCTAGCCATCTACGAAGTTCAGGATTCAAATACATAATTTTGTAACCACTAAGTAACAACATGTAGACATTTTTTATTAGACCCTATATATTTTATCTTTACACATTAATTAAATTGAAATGTCTGTCTATCCTATGTAGAGTTACTTGTGTCTATTCTACGTAAGTATATTGTGCGTAGATCGAAACAAAAATTAACACTTTAAAGCTTAAGCTCGTAGCTCCGAATAGCTATAACATGTTGAATATCTCAGTATCACTAGTGATCATGGGTGTTTTTATAAAATAAGGGTGACGAACGGGTATGCAGTGTACGTGATGGTAAGTGGATGCTGTAGCCCATAGACACCAACATCTATAGTCGATTAAGAATCAAAATATAGATACGTTGTCATCCCTTAGGACTGAGATAAAATTCCTCGCTACCAGTAGAAAGAATCTCCGGTAATCTGCACTTTGCTAATGTGCTAAGCGCTGGCTGCTGTTTTACGTTATTTGCTGTTATACTTATTCTGTGAGAGCGTATGTGTTGTATGTAGCTGTAAGTATGCGTGTGCGTAGCTCTTGCACGTAACAAAGAACTTGAAACAATCAAATCCGCAAAATTGGTTTTATTAAATGCTTGTTATTTGAGGAAACATATGGAATCATTATATGGTAAACATTTTCATTATTTAAAAAGTAGTGGAATAAAAAACATACGACGATAAAAGATTCATAATTTTTAACAACAATATATTGATTGCAATGATGTAATACTTTCCGCGGAAAGTAAAACAATTTATTAACTCATCTCTTAATCCCCAATGCCTGATTGTACTAAGAAATGCAATCGATTAGGTCACAAACTTAATTAATCAAGTAAATGTCTCAGAGCACGCCATACGACGAGTCAATTATATATATGTTCATTGATGTTTGATTACATCGATTATTGCAGTTGATATCACTTCTAGAACGTTATGGCTGTTTTCGCTCAAGATGATAAGTTATACGTACAAAACAGAATTATCACTTCTCTTTTCTTCTGTAACGGTCTTGCTTAATTATCTGATTAACATGTATTACTAGAAAGACCTGGCCATACTTATCATACATAATATACCTACAGTCGACTTTGTGAGCGCACCAAATCTTAATCTTTGCACTTGCTCCCAACACCAGTCGAGATTTCGGTTCGTTTCTTAAATGGATATATCGTCGTTTTTCGGTCGCCAGAGCTTCTTTTTAACACAAAAACAGTAGAAGGTTCATTTTTCGACTGCACGTTGTTCTTTTTCAACCGAGTTCTAAAACGAGAAGATTCTATATTCGACGCATAATATGTTTTTTTTATGTTTGTTCACTGACTTCTAAGAAACGTCTGAACCGATTTTAATGATTATTTTTTATTAATACTTCAGGGGTATCCTATATAAATTTTAAGAAAAAAAATCACACTAAGTGTGGAAAAATAGAGGTGAAGTTTTTAATTTAGACAACATTCTGATTGCTACGTTGAACTTGTGGTATTCCTTAGTTCTCTCAAAAAGCTTTTTTCCCTTTTAAATGAACTAAAAAACTATATACTAATTTCCACATAATAGCTTCTAAAGTTGTGTCATTAATTCTTCGATACAAAATATCTTAGCACCTACTTCAGAAGTGGATTTTTATACTTTTTTGTTTATGAAGCGCCTTTTTTTTGTAGAATAAGGGTGACAAACGAGCACATAGTTGACTTGATGGTAAGTGGATGCTAAACTTCTATATTTATCGTCAATTAAGAAGCAAAATGCAGATACGTTTTCACCCCTGAGGACTGAGATGGAATGCCTCGTTTCCAGTAAAAAGGGTCTCCGGTTCTCTACAATCACCATACGAAACACAGCAGCATTAAGCTGCTATTTTATGCTGGTATTCTGTGAAAAAGTGGTCCTTTACCGGTCGTGTCGACTCAATTGTGCTACAACCATAATATAGCTGCAACATGTCTCTACCACGTGGGTTATACTTTTTTAAAGGTTAATTATTTGACGCTTTTGATTGTACTAAAGAATATCACAAGTTCAACGTAACAAGAATGTCGTTTCAATAGTTACATTAAAAACTTCATTCCACATTTTCCCACCATTTGAAACTTTTTTTTTAAATTTAAATGAAACCACCTCTAAAGTATAACCTGTATAATAAAAGAAGACTTATTGATTCGGTCACAGTTGACGAAGATATCGCGTAAAATATCTCGATCGTTAGACACGCAAGGTGAGTCCTGAAGCCTCGTAACATAAAGTAATTAATAATCAAATGTATTTTGCAAACAAAAGTAACACAGTAAATACGATAAAAATGTTATGCGTATTCCATACCATATGAAACAATACATTTCTTTCTAAACAATCTGTCAACTGCATATTATTTTCTCAACGATAGAATGCAGAGAGAAAATGTAACGTATAAAGCTATAAAGGTATAAAATGTACGTGCATACTACTTTGTTGAATTTACTATTTTAAACATAGAACACTATATGATTTTAAACTATATACATTACTAAATTTTAAACCTCAATTGGACTATTATATTAATTTATTATCATAATACTAAAAAGAGTATTGTTAATGAAACGGAAAGAAATAAGAAATGAACGCTGCTTTAAAATAAATATTAAATAAGTTTATTTACTAAGTAAATACAAAGACTGTTGTTATTACTACAACGACTCTCAGTTCGCCAGTTGTTTATATCTCAAGCTCTCCAGAAATACCACCGTGTAACTGCCTACTCACTACCACGAACCAGTAAAAGAAAATTACGGTGCCCTATACCCATTACCAAAAACCACCTTTATGCAACGACACTGCAATTTCATAGCACCATACATTTATAATAAAATTCCCACCGAGAATATTGTTAGCCTTATAAGTCTAAGTACCAATAGATTTCAAAAATATGTAATGAAATGGCTGCAAAATCTTGATTACACACACACACACACACGCACACACACACACACACACACACACACACACACACACACACACACACACACACACACACACACACACACACACACACACACACACACACACACCGCACATCCGCACATACACACAACGCCACTAATTATGTAGTTCTATTACACGAAAATCGCCAAGTATGTAAAACTTACTTAAAGACGCACACGACGGAGCCGCGTGTCACGAGGCGCCGAGTCAGCAGGCGCCGACAACCCGACGCCCGTGCAAGTTAGCATCGGATTTCGACATTCTTCGGTTACACTTCGACCAAGCTAATCACTTTACTTTAGTTATAGAATTATTGTGATCTTTCTTTTATTTCATTTATATTTTAAGAATTGTTTTTTTTTTAAGTCCTGCGGCTGCAGCTAACGTAATTGGTGCAGTCAGTAGGATATTACAGTCAGTAGGAAAAACAAAATCGGTAGATTTTTGGCGCTGAAAGACGCTGACGGCTCTAGCCTTAATCTAATATCCGAACCACGTGGCAGCAGCACCGGGGACGACTTTCCGAAAATCGATACGCGAAGGAAACCAGAATGATATTGTAAGTACGCTAAACTCTTTTTAGGTACTATCATGACATATATATCGTTGCACGAAACTATCCCGACCACTATCGAGTCTAAGCGAACATTGTATAAAAAGCTCACTATGCAGGCTTTCGTTCGTGGCTTACATGAGCCCTTAGGGTCTAGAATAATGCGCCCTTCTACAATAGAGCAGGCATTGAAATTTGTTCAGGAGGAATTAAATATTTTATATTTGCAACAGCGTAACAATGATGTACACCCTAAAACTCTACAGCCGCCTCCAAGAGCACAAATACCAATTCCAATGCCTTCTCAATCTAAGCAAAATTTCCAGCCTCCACCTATGATGTTAGCACCCGCTACTCAGAGACCGATGTGGTGGATGCCACCCCAACCTCAACCATTTAAATTTACTCAACCGCAAAATCAATTTAAGTTCAATGCGGGCCTTCAACATCAGTCTCAGTACCGCATGCCAAGACGTACTCAACAAATGTTCAGTGCACCACCACCGAATTATAACCCACGTAGTAACGTGTTCCGTATTCAGCCTCAGAATCTTGGCCCTAAGCCTATGAGCGGTGTTCAACATTTCATGCCTAAAGCCTTACCGCGTACAGGACGATTAACTGGCCATGATTGGAATAAGCACGGTAACCCACCACCTACGAATTATTTTAAAAGCCGTGAAATGAATTTTAACGAGTGTGACGGCTATGATAACTATTACTATGAGCCCGACTATAACAACTATTACGCGGATTACTACGGATATCCATCTTATGCGAGTGGCTATAATGATTATGTAAACCATGAGAGTTACGGTCCCGAGTTTGTTCCGGTAAACGATTATCCAAGCGTCAATGATACAGAAAACGATCCTCAGCCCTCCACTAGCCAACAGGAAAATTTTCACGAGGATTCCCCTTCAAACAAGCCAAGATAGAAGTCAATTTGCAGACCCAGCGTCAGCTACCATTTATTCAGATCTTAGATCCTCCGTTGAAGCTTCTCATCGATACCGGAGCGAATCGATCATTTTTGAGCCCGGATGCTGTAGAAAGATTTTTCCGTCATTATCGACTTGACTATGATCCTATCGAAGTTAACAATGTTCACGCTGTTAGTCGAAATGATTATTCCATTACGGTGCCTGTTTTCCGGAAATTAACGATAGCGAACCGATAAAGTTTTTCGTGTATAAATTTCATAACCATTTCGACGGGTGAATTGGGCTCGATCTGTTAACTAAATGGGAAGCAAAGATCGATTTAAAAGCATTCCATTTAACTACTCGGTCTGCAGTGAACCCAATATTGTTATATAATTCACGAAACGTGAGCCTGTACGAAGATAAAATTCCTGCGAATACTTCAAAGTTAGTTAGAATTCCTGTTGACAGTAGTGACGGTGAAGTCTATATTTCTGAACAAATTTTATGTAACTGTGTCATTCACGAATGCATAACCAGCGTTTCCCAAAATAGAGGTATTTTAGAGATCGAGAATACTAGCGATAACGATGTCGTTTTTTCCCTGGACCGCCCCGCTCACGCACAGTTATTTAATGTTGAGTACACGCGCACCCAGACTATAACCGAACGCGCTAAAGACGTTTTATCGCGACTCCGCACTGACCACCTTAACGAAGAAGAAAAGGCTAATTTATATTTTATATCGAAGGTGAAAATTTTACATTTACGAATCAAATAAAATACCGCATCCGTACGGCCGATGAAATTCCGATATACACAAAGAGCTATCGATATCCTTTTGTTCATCGACAAGAGGTACGCGATCAAATAAATAAAATGTTGACTCAAGGCATTATACGTCCCTCCGAGTCCGCGTGGTCCTCACCGATTTGGATTGTCCCAAAAAAAGCGGACGCCTCGGGGAAAAATAAATGGCGTCTAGTGGTAGATTTCCGTGAACTTAATGAAAAAACCATAAATGACAAATACCCTATCCCAAATATCTCAGATGTTCTGGACAAACTAGGTAAATGCCAATATTTTACTACCCTGGATCTTGCCAGTGGTTTTCACCAAGTAGAGATGGACCCCGCTGACATTCCAAAGACGACATTCAATGTCGAACACGGCCACTTCGAATTCCTTCGGATGCCCATGGGCCTGAAGAACTCGCCTTCCACGTTTCAAAGAGTGATGGATAACATCCTCCGAGGTCTCCAGAACCAGATCTGTTTGGTGTACCTCGACGATATCATAGTATTCAGCACCTCGCTGCAGGAACACATGGTCAACTCAGAACAAGTTTTCCAAAGACTTAGGAACTCTAATTTCAAAGTGCAAATGGACAAATCAGAGTTCCTTAAGTTAGAAGCGGCTTATTTAGGCCATATCATTAGCAGCGAGGGCGTGAAGCTTAACCCGGACAAAATAGCAGCGATAGAAAAATGCCTAAATCTCCTAAGGAGATAAAGCAATTCTTAGGACTATTAGGATACTACCGGAAATTCATCCCAGATTTTGCAAAAATAACGAAACCACTAACACAGTGTCTAAAAAGGGGTAAAAAGATCACTTTTGACCCCGATTATGTTAACAGTTTTGAGAAGTGTAAAACTCTTTTGACGAGTGATCCAATTCTTAAATACCCGGACTTTAGTAAGGAATTTATCCTTACTACCGATGCGTCGAACTTTGCTGGTGCTGTTTTGTCTCAAGGGCCGATAGGCTCGGATAAACCCGTCTCATATGCTTCGCGTACACTTAATGATAGTGAACAAAATTACAGCACTATCGAGAAAGAGCTCCTGGCAATAGTATGGGCCACTAAATATTTTAGACCCTACCTATTAGGCAGGACATTTAAAATACTTACCGACCACAAACCTTTACAGTGGATTTTGAGTTTAAAGGAACCGACCTCTCGCCTTACTCGATGGCGCTTAAAGCTTAGCGAATACGACATCACTGTAGTTTACAAGAAAGGGAAATCAAATACGAACGCAGATGCCCTCAGTCGCATTGAAATCCATAACGAAGAGACTAATTCTCTTCTAGCGAATCTCTCGAAACAACCAGAACGCAGTCATGGTTCTACAAGCGCTACCATTCATACGAGTCACGAAAATCCCATTTGGAAGTTCCAATAACCGATGAACCACTAAACAAATTTCATCGCCAATTGGTTATCACTATCGTAGGCGACGTAAAAGAGCGACCCACGGTTTCGAAGCCTTTCGACACACATAGCCACATTTTGGTGCAAGTAACGGAATCAAATTGAGAGACCGATATTATAAATGTAATAAAGGAGTTCGTGAACCCAAAAGTTAAAACCGGAATTCTAATCAACCACCCGTTAGGACTTTACTCAATTATACCTGTCATACAGAGTAACTTTAAAAGCTCCGCGATGAATCTCGTACTCGCTAAAAGCGAACTTGAAAACGTTAAACCTTACCTTAGGCAACAAGAAATTATTAAACACTATCACGAGGGCAAAACCAACCATAGAGGCATTAATGAGTGTTATTTGTCTCTTTCAAAAAAATACTACTGGCCAAAAATGAAATAACAAATAACAAAATTCATTAATGAATGTATTGTGTGTGGCCAAGGTAAATACGACCGTAATCCTATCCAACCAAGATTTAAAATTGTTCCGCCCCCGAGCAAGCCTCTAGAAATAGTTCATATGGACTTATTCACGGTAGATAGCGAAAAATACGTTACGTTCGTCGACGTATTCTCCAAGTACGGACAAGCCGATAGGCGAAAACGCTGATGATAATCTACACGACGGTACACCCATCAGCGTTTTACGGGCTCTACTAAAATATTGCACGCACCATGGTTAACCTTTAACGATAGTAACTGATAACGGCACTGAATTCACTAACCAACTATTTTCCGAATTTTTAAGAATGCACAATATTAACCACCATAAAATACTTCCCCATTCACCAAACGACAATGGAAATGTAGAACGTTTCCATTCAACTCTTCTCGAACATCTTAGATTACTAAAACTTCAGCCTAAAGACGAGCCAGCTGTAAACCTAGTACCATACGCGATTATCGCTTACAATAGTTCGGTGCACAGTTTCACGAAATGCAGGCCCTTCGATATAATAACAGGTCACTTTGACCCAAAGACCCAGTAGGTGTAGACCTTACCCAGCATCTACTTCAACAGTACACTCAAAATCATAGAGAACAAATGAAATTAGTTTATGAAATTATAAATCAGTCTACCTTACATGATCGCACAGTTTTAATTGAGAATAGAAATAAGGATAGAGAATCCAAAATTCAGTATGAACCACAACAGCAGATTTTCATAAAAAACCCGCTTGCTAGCCGACAAAAATTAGCACCCAGATATACTAACGATATCGTTCTGGCTAACCTACCTATACATATTTATACTTCACGAAAACGTGGTCCCGTTGCCAAAGCTCGCATTAAACGAGTCCCTGATAACACTAAATTGTTACAGAATTCCGTTGGTGATGATGGTGCATCTTGCTCAAACGCAGAAGATAAGACTTGAAAGTCTCAACGATGGTCCGGGCCTCCTTCCTTATAAATTAGTTCAAACTCGTCTAGTGTCACATTACCATAGCTTTTACAGTATATTCGCATCAATAATATAGAAGACAAAACTATTGCCGTGGGACAGCAGTTATCTGACTTTAAATTAAGATTAAATAATGATACGTTTTCCCTATATTCTCTTCAAATTAACTATTTATCTCATAAAATCAATAGAGTTTTAAATCATTTAAAAAGACTCGAACCTAGTTGAGCGAAGAGAGGTTTAATTGATGGCTTAGGATCTGCTATTAAAAACTTAACCGGAAATTTAGATTATCAGGATGCTATTAAATTTGATAACGCAATAAAAAATCTCGAAAATAACCAAGTTAAAATTATATCGGAATTTACCCGCACATAAGCCTCAGCAAGGAATGGATGACGCAACATAACATCGTCATAGACCAGTTAGTTAGAAATCAGCAATCAATCGATGCTACGTTAGAACTTTTGTTGAATAGCACTGCTTATAAAGAAAATAGTTTAATAAAATATGCTCATTTCGCTCAGCTCTTGACCATCATAACGGAAAACGTCGATGATTTGTTGGTAGAATTAGTTAGAATAGAAAACATACTAGCTCTTGTGCGTGCCTTAAGCACGCATCATTCAATGATAGATATCGATACTTTAAGGTTAGTGATAGAAAGAGTAACAATGATATATGGGGATGATAGAATATTAAATTTAGATTTACGCGACTACTATAGTATCATAAAACCAGGTTCATATTACATCGAAAAACAGATAGTTATAGTCTTTAAAGTTCCCATAGTTAGTGTGAACATATTCGATCTGTATAAACTTTCGATAGCCCCGAATAGGTATAACAAGATCCTTATTCCACTCCGTCCTTTCCTAGCAACCAATAGGGAAGCGTATGCGTATATGGAGGCTGAATGCCCGAAGATAGACCAGCAGTACCTCTGCGAAGACGATACCATAAACAGAGTCAAGAATCATCACGACTGCACACGAGAGCTCGTCACAAACCACACCCTAGGAAATGACTGCAACCTGACCACTATAACACTGGAAAAGGAAGCCATGGAGCAACTGGACGCCGGGAACTATGTTGTCACGTTCCCTCGCACTACAAGAATCCATTCATCTACGATGCAGAAGAGAAGAATACAAGTACCTTCAAGGAAGCTATTTGGTAACCATACCCTTAAATTGCACAATGATGACGTCAGAATTTACAACCAAGTATCCGGAAAGCCACTAATAATTACCGATGTCCCACGTAACTTCAAAGAGGAAACCACATCTCAACACAGAATCTCGCTGCAATCCATCGACCTGAGGAAACTACATGAAGCCTACAATCAAGTCATGAGAGAGCCGATAATGGTACAAGACACCATAGCTAGCCTTAACACTCTGTACCACACAACTATTCCCATTTATGTAATGATAATTGGCTCGCTTATTACAACAGCCATTGTAATAACCTATCGACGTTTCAATCTGTGGAGATGCAGTAAGCCGCAACAGCAGAGCAGCCAGCCGCCAGCACCTGGAAAGCATTCCTATGAAGATCCTAAAAACGCAAAAGCATATCCAGCAACATTTTCCCTACAAGTCGGAAAATAGTCGTTGAACTGTGGGGTGAGGAATTACTTAATTCTATTACACGAAAATCGCCAAGTATGTAAAGCCTACTTAAAGACGCACACGACGAAGCCGCGTGTCACGAGGCGCCGAGTCAGCAGGCGCCGACAACCCGACGCACGTGCAAGTTAGCATCGGATTTCGACATTCTTCGGTCACACTTCGACCAAGCTAATCACTTTACTTTAGTTATAGAATTATTGTAATCTTTCTTTTATTAAATTTATATTTTAAGAATTGGTTTTTTTTAAGTCCTGCGGCTGCAGCTAACGTAATTCACTAAACAACACATTAAACATTACCTAGCAGTAACTGCCATAAAATAATATTAATTAAGGAATAATGAATCATCTTATGTACTTACCGAATATAGACTTAGAACTAAGAATTAGGGAAGGCACTGTTTCCTGAGATACAGGTGATAACCTAGTTCAGGAGACAGAGCTCCTTTGTATTTAAATTTGGTTGCTAATAAACGTTATTTTATTTATTTATTTATTACTTTCCTTGCGATTAGTTTTAATTTTTTTTTAGTTATTTGCGGGTCAACTTGTGGCAAGATAGGTTTTACTCGTTACGAATCTGGATATTTAGGTCCCTACCGATATGCTAAAAAGTGGAATGTACATCATTACACAAAATACATTCATACATGCGGGTGTTATAAAGACCAACCTTTCATTATGCTGGTCTCATAACCTAATTGGTGGAGCCAAAATATACGCACAGTATAATAATTTTCTCTTTTTTTGATATTACTTTTTAATATTTTTATTTAAACTATACAAGTCTTTTTATATAAATTGATTTATATTTATATAAAACAGGAAGTTATATTATAAATTATATGGAGTAACGCGACAACTGTCAAGGGATTGGTCTAGTGCTTACAAAATATTGTTACGAGTACGAGATACTTTACTGCTTAAAATTGTATTTCATAAAACTAATTTTCAACGAGACACGGCTGTGTGATGAAAACAGTTTACTCTTTCTTTACTTTAATCTAAAAGTAGAGTACTTCTGTAGTCTTTATCTTATTAGAGTTGCTTTTGGGTACAATTTAATTCGTTTTGCTCAGTATTAGCTTATAAAAAGGATGAGGTTCTCAATTATTCGACGGTAAGATTTTTTGTATGTTACGCAATATCTTTGAACCGATGTTGTTGGTTCTTTTTATTAAATAGACTATTATCCAAGACTAAATTGTTTGAAGTGATAAATTAGTGGATGAAATTCAAATGTAACCATTTAGATGATATTTACTTATAAAAGGGTCAAAGAAGAGGAGAAATAAACTATTAAAAAAAGTTAAAACCGAATTCAAATACATACGCATACTCAAAATTCATTAATTAAGTGATATAACATATGAATCACTGTAAATAGTTATTGGTTTGTCTTAGACCCACACAGCACAAATGTTTACGTTTCCAGTTAAAAACAATTTAACATCGGCACCATCTTATAACATTTTTAAGAGAGATTATAACTTGGACCATATTCAAAAATTTAAAGAATGTCTACAAAACTTATCGTGGTATGAAATTTATATGGAAACTGACTTGAATAAGGCCTTTAACTTTTTTCACGAAGTGATATGTCTTTTACAATTTATGTTTTCCAAAAATAAGACTAAAATTAAACAATAGTCACGCAAGGAAAAATAAATGGATAAGTCAAGGATTAAAAAAAAGTTCTTGAACTAAACGGGTCCTTCGATACACATACTATAAGCAAAAAAGTACACTCAATAAAATGACCTACATAAACTATTCTAATATTTTAAAGATATTTATTTATAAATCCAAACAAATTGATAATATTAAATATATAAATAATAGTAACAACAAATGCAAGGCAGCATGGAGAATTATTAAAAATGAAATTCATAATCTGAAAGTTAAGGATAATATAGACACCATTAAAATTGGAAATAACTTAATATCAAATCCCATAGAAATAGCTACCGCTTTTAATGATTATTTTATACATACGGTCAGAAATCAAACCTCAACAAAATTTTTAAATGTAAAATACGATTTAAGTAGAAATTCAAAAATGAATTCGACGTACCTAAAACCTATGACAGAAAGTGAAGTAAAAATGGAAATATTATCATTAAACAATACAAACTCACAGGGATATGAGAAAATTAACATGAAAATTTTAAAATCATGTGCTGATAATGTAACCATAATTTTGACACATCTTATTAATTTATTATTCTTATCAGCAAAATTTCCAGAAGCACTAAAGTTGTCAATTATAAAACCTTTAGTTAAAAAGGAGAAAGGATGATATTCAAAATTATCGTCCAATCACCTTGATACCTATTCTGGCCAAAATTTTTGAAAAATGTGTGTTTAAAAGAATAGTTGATTACTGTGATAAATACCAGATAAGTAAAAGCGAACAATACGGGTTTCGAAAACACAAATCGACCTCACTTGCCATGTTTTTTTTACATAAACAATAGACAATTGACAACAGGATTACTCTTTGACCTCTCAAAGGCCTTTGATTTCGTTTCACATGATATATTATTGCAAAAACTAGAGACAATTGGGATCAGAGGACTAGTACTTCAGTGGTTATCGTCATATTTAAAGGGCAGACAACAATGTGTTATCATTGATAAAATAGATAAAAACAATAACTTGACATCTTATTCATCTGGATATAAATATAATAAATTCGGCGTTTCACAAGGAAGTATATTAGGACCGATTCTTTTCCTATTATATATTAATGACATTTTTGACATTACGAATCACAAATATATTCTGTACGCTGATGACATTTCAATTATTGTGACATGTAATAAAATAATAATACAATTAGAAATCATGAAGATGACATTAATAATACAATTGACACACTAATAGAATGGCTTGACAATTATAATTTGAAAATTAATCTAGATAAATCCCATTATAAATAATTTAATAAATCTATCAATTCCAATCATAATATGAAATTTAATATACCAAAACTAAAAGACGCTACATGTACAAAATTTCTGGGAATAACGTTAGATGAAGATATAAACTGGAAAGAACAAATAGATAACGTATGCAGTAGAATTAATAAATTTGTATATTAAACACGTCAAAAACATTACAAATATTAAAACGGCAATTGCAACGTACCACTCATACGTAGAGTCTATTTTACGCTATGAACTTATAATATGGGGTACTGACTGAAATAGAGTATTAGTTGCCTAAAAAAATGTATTCGTGCAATATGTGGGATATCGCCAGGTGAAGTCTGTAAACCGCCATTTAAAATAATTGGTATATTACCCCTCCCGTCACTATACATTTATGAAGATGGCGTGTTTGTTTTTATTTGATAAAGCAAGTGATATATATCCTCGAAACCAACGTGACCCAGATAAACTTGTCCTAGATGTTATTCCTAGGCTCGTTAAATATAACAAAAGTTGCCTAAATATGAGTGTAAAAAAATATAATGAAATACCTAAAGAATTTAAATTATTATTTTTTGATTGAATTTCTTTATTTTGCAAATATGGGTGATACAGAATGTGGTGACAAATATATAGTATAGATTCCACCATATTTTACCAGAAGGCATGCAAAAAATATGAAATAATTAATTTTTTTATCAATTTACGTAGATACGTCATTCACAACACAATATCACATTAGATTAACAAAAATAAAATAAAAGTTTCTTCAAATTACATATAAGTCTAATAAGTCAATCGGTACAATAAACTATATCGTTTCAATAAACTGTAGTAACATGATTGAGCGTGAATAAAGTTAATAAAACGTTGTGAAAAGATGATTTTTTTTCCTCGGAATCGAATTTTTTTGTGACCCATCATCATAGGTATCCTTAGTACTATCATCTGTCTTAGTTTTCGGGAGCGTTTGAAAAATACCCTGTATGTAGATCAACACTCAGTCTAACTGATGGTAAATTAATTAAGTGACCCATAAACATGAAAATCTATCATCGATTAAGAATCAAACTGCAGATGCATTGCCTCGTTTTATCAGTATAAAAAGTTCTCCGAATTTTTACACCGATCATAAAAACTTAGCAATATTATTATTATTATTTTCTTTTTTATTGTTTTATTATGCTGCTATTTTGTGTGAGCGTGGAGCGTGGTTAGTTAAGTCTATATACGTCTCACTGATGGGCATAGGCCTCCTCTCATTTCTGAGAGAGCTTTTTAGGGCAAAGAAATGTCCGCCGCCCCGCCCCACGTTGTTTCCCTTCACTGCCGAGCACGTACAATTTCATTGGTGTCGGCGGGGATCGATCCCGGGTTGCTTGCGTTGAGAAATTTATAGCGAGCGCTTAGCGCCTGCTATATATATATATATATATATATATATGTAAGCGAAAGAGAATCATCCCAGATGCACTCATGATAGATGGCGCAATTATGCGTGCGTTACAACATAAAGTACAAGAAAATATAATGAACAGATCGTTAGCAATTCGTCGCAAATATATGGTACGCTTTTCCGATGACGTTAATTTCAAAAATCCTATATAACAACTACTTCCGCTCGTCTATCCTGACCACATGCAACACTAGCTAAGGCGTCCTTTTGACCAGCCATCATCTCATATGACAACATGAACCGGACAACTGGCTCTTTCCACTAAGCACACACAGGCATATTGCCCTTTATACAGCTTGCACGGCACTTTTGGCATCGATAGAAGATATACACTTTAACAACACATACCCTCTTATAAATATGCCAACATCCTCGATCATACAATAATCGAAAGCGTGCGTCCCTTCGACCACGCATGGACCGGACGGCACCTTTCTCTCAAGCCACCACATACAGCTGTAAACTAGTATGTCCCTACGACCAACCGCTCGTGTCTGGCTCGGACGATACTGCTGTACTCTATTCAACCAACCTGACTGGACCGGACGGGTGCGTCCCTTCAACCAGCCGCGCGCGGCATGGCCCGGTACGACATTGTTCCTTCGACCAGCTTCACCCAAATCCAACCTTTAACATCAAACACCAATTCTGTCAACAACACAATATTCATAGCAAAACTGCTACACTCATCAACACATTAGAACATAAAAAGGCCGCTCATTCTCTCAATTCATAGCATTCTAAAGTTAAACATTGTCCCGGTACATCGCTAAACATTTCGAACTTTAAAATGTACCCCATGTAAATCATATTTCGCAATGAACATAAAACTGAGATAACAAATCCAGTAATAACTTCATCAGGCACGATTGTTTTAGGAATTGACTCGATAAGGGATCATAAGTGAAGAACAGTTTCAGACGCAGTTTCTTTAACTCGGGTTTCTTTCCTAAGGGATATACAATTTTAGTAAACTTAAGCTCGGTAAGACAATTAGCTGCATGATCTTTTAAAGCGATTGTAAATGCTATTAACAAATCAAATGACGGCTCCGTGGCGCAGTGGTTAGCAATGAGTTGCTGCGCTGGCCGCGGGTTCGAATCCCGCACGGAACAAGTATTTGTATGGCCTACAAATAATTGTGCTGGTCTGGATGTTTGTCCTTGTGCAATTTGTGTTTGTAAACTGCTCCACGATACAGGAGAAAATCCTAGTGGGGGTAATGTTTTAAAATAAGAAGAACAAAAAATATCATTTTCTATCTAAGCGTTTATTTTGTGCAATAATTTTTAATACATTACACCATTCCTCTATATCCGAGGTTGGATGGTCTGGATTAAAATGCAAAAGTTGCGTAGGATTTTTTACTCTCCATTGACATATGCGGAATTACCACTACTCGTAATAAAACGCCTCCTTTATGTCCACATAAATACCTACGCGTACATGCTCGTCGGTTAAGGTTACTTAACAAAACATACTTTGTATAATAATAATTACGGAGTAATAACACTTTTGGTCACTCTTTCCGCCAAGTTTTCCCGAAAAAGTCATGATGTATCACTATACATCATGACTTTTTCGACATTTCCTATTTCATTTCACTCTGTCGTCTCTTACGACACCCGATATCATTCCGTATATGGAATAGTGCATTCTTTTACGCCGCCACTACACTGCGATGGCGGAATTACCCTCCATTTTTGAGTGTCAAGACACAGAGAAATCATTTAAGTTATATCTATCATTTAAGTTAGTCTTTTTGATTACACACAGTGATCACAATGACGTAATGACTAGCAACAAACTGTTACTAAATCTTCATCACTTCTTGTGATACGATCTACTATAGAGACAACGACTATCAGGTCGTTCCAAGTCGACCAACAGTAGTCTCTACGAGACAAAGTCCTTCCACCACACCATCAGATGTTCAGCGCTCCTGAATGACTCACAAGTGAATCGTAGTTACAACTACGCACCAATTCGTGCAATGCGATTAAATAGTAATAACAAATGACTAAGAGTATGAACGCTTGAAAATACCTCCGCAACTTCTTCAATACTTAATTCTACTTCAACTAGATCAATTCAAAGGAAACTTACATCACAAAATAAAATGTCCAAGAGCCATAACCTTTTAATCGTTCGTTACGCAACAAATGTATACTACCACACTTCATTTTATTTTTACGAGCACTCATCTCTATGTTCAGTCATGCCCGTTACATCTCAACGACGACTATCTAGACCTCTACTAAACCACACGCGCACCGGCAACTTGAGCTGGTTACGGTATGGCTGTTGACATAGTCATAACACAAAATAAAATGAAGTAAGCAACTCTACAATTTAACAGGGTCATTAAACACCCAAACAGACTCAGGTTAGTCAATAAAATAGCTTGGCTTTCAGGCATTTTCCTCAACCAATTAAAAAGTTAACCACTTGTTACTACAACATTTTTTTTTTCAAAGCAATATTTAAAACAAATTTACTTCCTCACGCATCAAATATCGGTCCGCAGCAGCGTTAAATAACCATCCAGGCGTCCCACGCCGACAGCATACCCATTCAAGAACGATCGGCAGATTATATGTAAGTGAAAGAGGAACTTTATCGCATTTCTGATGTAGGCGAAAGAGGATCATCCCAGATGCACACATGATGGATGGCGCAATTATGCGTGCGTTACAACATAAAGTACAAGAAAATATAATGAACAGATCGTTAGCAATTGTCGCAAATATATGGTACGCTTTTCCGATGACGTTAATTTCAAAATCCTATATAATAACAACGGTTGCCACGTTACCACAGACACGACGCTTCGCTAGAGTAAACCTCTGGATCTGGCTACTTAATAGAGGCGCCTATATATATATATATATATATATATATATATATATATATATATATATATATATATATATATATAGATATATATAATATTTTATATACATTTTAAAACAACTTCAAAAGAAATAAAAATTTAAAATGTAATAAATCTATCTTATCTATTTTTTTCTGGTTTTTTAATTGTTGTTATCGTATAACTAAACCTTCATTTATCGAATGGAAAGATTTAATCACACCTAGCCTTTTCTCCACGGCTTGACTCATAGACTTCGCTTGACGCATTATAGGTTGATTGCTTGTAAGTAGTATTAGTGCCTCGTACTAGAACGTGCTATATTAGGCCACCTCACTAAAAGGAGACGACTTGATGAAACAGGCAGAGAGTCGATGGATGCAATAATTAGGACTATATTGACACAAACATCTTCTCGTCAGGTATACTTAAACATGACAACAAAATTGTACAACCAGTGTGTGCTGCCAGTGATGACTTATGGATCTGAAACATGACCTTCACCGCTGGCGGTATGAGGAAGCTCACATGTAGGAGTTATAGAGTGGGCTATGTGGGGTTTCTCTGCGCGATAGACTTAAAATAAGGATATCCGCAGTAGGACCAGAGTAACTGACATAGCCCAAAGGATTAGTAGGCTGAAGTGCAATGGATCGCCATATAGCTTAAGAACTGACAACCGATGGGGAAGAAAGGTTCTCGAGTGGCAGCCTCACCTGTAGGCGAAGTGAAGGGCGGCTCCACTATATGGAGTAAACGAACTGGTAAGATATGCAGGAAGTCGATGGATGCAGGTGCTTAGGACCCGTGTTGTGGCATTCTTAGGGAGGCCTATGTTCAGCAGTGACTTATGAAGGTATGTAATGATGATGATGATGATGATGAAATCAGTAAAAGATATCGATAAACTTAATAATAATTATGTAATAAAAATTAATTTATTCTCACATAGATACAGCTTATATTAATGCTCTTATTTGCACGGGGAAGGACCATTCACAGTATAATTAGCGTAAAATAGTAGCTTAATGCTACTATATTTCGTATGGTGAGTGTAGAGAACCGGAGACCCTTTTACTGGTAACGAGGCATTCTATGTTAGTCTTATGGAAGACAACGCACTGGCATTTTGATATCAGTTTAGACATCCCAGTTTTGACATAGGATGCCCATAACTGACTTTTTATAGATAGTTGATAACGATGATAAAATAATCTAAACATTGTTTGTGATACGAATTATTTATACAGGTAAGCCAAAATATACTCGGCTTTTTTTTACGTAATTTACTAATGGAACTTTACATTTAAGGGTAAAAGTATTAAAAACAAAAATAAAAATGTTGAGTCAGCCTAGAGGTTCAAATCAAGAGACCATGAAGTGAACTAGCAGGAAAGTAATTTTGTTTGGGACACTCGGTTAAAACCCACTACTTCTCACCCTGAACTTGACTATGATTTAATTAAATATTTCAATATTCAAGCTTAATACTATACCTAAAATCACTACGTACACTTATGTTTATTAAACAATAATACTTAAAAAAAAAAGTTTTTAACCGAACTTTTACTGAAATCTTATAAAATATTTAAATCGTAAAAATTATAATAGAAATAAACTAATATCGTAATATAATATACATATTATTCATTTCCGCTTTCAAAACAGTTAAAAAAATTAAAGAAATTTATTATTGCAAAAATAATGGCAAGCACTTTGATTATAAACTTAGCCTAATTACTCAAACCTTAAAGCGAGTAGTCATGCTCACGTGGTTGGGAAGAATGTAATTTTTCTATTGGTCGGTATTAAAAACGACGTGAAAAAGCATTTGATGAAAGTCCGATGAGATCCTTTCATGTCTCATAGAATAATAGCGCTCTCAAATAAATATAATAATCTAAGAATAAGCGCTTTTATTACAGTCTAAATCCAACTCTTGTGACATTTTTATAATTTTCCTTAAGCGAGCTAACAAGATAAGCGAGTTGCTCGCTTGTCAAACTAGAATTATCATCTCATCAAAACTATATATTTAGAATCAGACGTCTGTGATTATCACCAATTGTCACGTTTTAGTATTTAAGATGGTAAATGAATTCTGTAGCCTCTGGACATTTACAAACAATTTCAAGCAAAACATCATTACATACTAATTCACCTCGTACTTGCGGTAAAAGAAGACAGGAGTTTGCTGACTTCTACTTTTTTCTAGCAAATCTAAAAAATAGTTTAAGGTTATCCTCCTCCTCCTCATAGCTTCTAATTTAAGACAACAATAACCACCACTCTCAAATAATCTATCCACTCATTCTTTTGTCTCGTTATAGTTTACTATCAAAGAAATACAAATAGAAATCAAAACATAGAAATTAAATCATCATCATTACTACAGCCATTCACAAGTCCACTGCTGAGCATAAGCCTCCCACAAGGAATGCCACAAAACACGTTCCTGAGACACCCATATCTATCAAGTTCCTTGTGTCTTAACAGGTTGTTACTAAATCTAAAATTCGTCATTACACACTACATCCAGAAGAGGGTTCCCACACTTCGCTACCAGTACGAATCTGTCATTTGATAACCTTTCTTCCCAATCGGCTGTCGGTTATTCGCACTTTGTAACGTTGCTCATGGGGTATTAGGGCCTTAGTTGCCACATTTAGAAGGCATGTTAGCAACCAGTTACTTATTACCGTTAACATTACAGCCTATCAAAGGTCCACAGCTGAACATAGGCCTCCCATAGATTGTCTCATAGGGATTATTTGCCATCGTAACCACGATATTCTTCCATCGCCACTACATGGTCAGTTTTTCATTATGAAGTTGTAATCAGGAGGATGCTGCTGCCCATCCTTGGCTTAATTTTTCTCTCACCTCTTATAACTCTCACGGATGATATGCAGTGAATTTCTTACGCCGCCGCTATCAATTAAATCAAAAAAAAACAATTGTTCACATTACATGCACATTAATTTAATTGAATGAGAAGAATTTAATGTATACTTATTATACTGGAAGGAAGTAAAGCTATATAGTTTCGCTCATCTGATTGGCGCGAAATGGGACTGCGGAAATCTTGAAAATAATGGAGTCACTTATAATGTATAGACGCTAAGAAAAGAATTCTTTAAAATATCATCGAAACGCTTTTAGACACAAGAATTGTATAAACGAAGGAAATAACGACCTGTCTAGAAGTCTTTGCCTTCACTGCAATTTATGATGCTTTGTCTTATTACTCGTAAATATGGAATATGAACGTAAATGATAAATGTTTATATTATTTTGATTCAAAGCCCAAAAGGACTCATCTAATAACCGACCAACTTTACAACCCATCAAAAGTTCACTGCTGAAAATAGGCCTCCCAATAGATTGTCCCATTCCATAAATCATAAGGATATTTTCTGTAGCTGCCAGCTTAGAGGCAAGTTGACAACCGCAGTTTATTTATTATTTTGAGTTTTATCGCGAAGAAGTTGCCTATCTCCTGTTTCATTCATTTTAAAACCGCTGACTGCGTATAAGGGATTTGATATTCGATTTATTTTATCTATAATTTAGTATGTACCTTAAAAAACATTTTTGTCGATATATTAAAATAATACATTGCAATACTTAGATAAAATATAATGCGTTATATATAATAAACATACCATAAACACTCACGCCTGTCACCCAGAGGGTAGGCAGAGACTATGGACTTCCATTTGGCACGAACCTGACACACCTCTCTCGCCTCCTCCACATCCATATACCACGCATACACGCTCGTCGGTTAAAGGTACTCTTAATTTGCCCATTTTCAATATATCGCCAATTCAGTCGATAAATTTTCGCCTAGGGCGTCCCTTCCCGACTCTACCGTTCACCTCTGCCACATAAATTTACTTTGTCACTCTTTCCTCATTGATTCTTTCTACATGACCAAACTAAACTCTATTATCACACAATTTTCCACTCTGTCATTCAGATTCAGCCCCAACATACTCCTTAATGACCGCATTTCTACAGCATTTATTCTACTCGTGCTTCTTCTGCACACCCAACTTTCACTACCATACAAAGTAGAGACTAACACAGCATTGTGAATTGCCATACGTGCCTTTTTGGACACATTCTGACTTTCCACAACAGAGTGTAGAGCCATTTAATTTATTTCCTGCGTTCACTGTCGTTCTATATCCTTATCATATATACCATCCTCAAATACACATCCCAACACACAAACTCATCTACTTGCCCGAACAATTTCTTCTATTCTTATCTCACATATCGTTTTACATTCTTCTTAAAAACCATAACTTTCGTCTTACTTGCGTTCATTTTCATTCCCTTTCTTTAATGAACTGTTCATTAATGTAACCATCATTTGTAACTCGGCCGCCGACGACGCGAGTGACTTGATCATCGGCGTACAAAAGGCATTTGACGGTTAACTCACCCATTCTTAACCCGCATTCTTCAACTTTCAAAATTTCCAAACAACTGTCCATAAATAGGTTGTACAGCCACGGGGAAGCCACACAGCCCTGTCTGACCCTTTATGGATACCAAACCAGTCCGAGTAGGCCCTGTTGATCCTGGACAAGCACTGGAGTCCCTATAGAGAGACTTCAATGCCTGTATCAACCCAGCGCTCAACCCAAATGAGTTCAGTGTTTTCATAACACATCCCTGTCCACTCTGTCATAAGTTTTCAAAGTGCACGAACGCACAAAACCTTTGGTTTTTGGCCAACTCCGCGATCATGCGCATAGAAAAGACCTGATCCGTACATCCCATTCTCTAAATCCCGCTTGCACATCCCAAATTTTTCCATCAGTATCTTTCATAACTTTCAATTAGTACCTTAGCATACAGTTTGCCCAATGCTAAGAAGGCTGATATCACGGTAGTTTTACGGTGCTGCTGCGATCCTTTTTCCTTATATATTGGGACCATCTTTGCACCAGTCCCGGTACCCGCCTAAGTTCCCAACACAAATTAAAGGTGCAGCAGGTCTGCCACCATTTCTCTCCAGCCTTAGCATTTCAAGTGATACTCTATCATATCCGGCTGCCTTACCTGCTTCATACTTTTCATTGCTTTCATTATTTCATCTATACTTATCTCTCTATCACTTTTTCGGAATTTCTATTTCATTTAATTCAAACGTCTCATCACTCATAAACACGCTTTCAAAGTATTCTTCCATCTCCTTAAACTCGACACTTCGTCATTCAGAATACAGCCATTCTGGTCTCGTATAGCATTCATTCTAGGCTGTTTTGAATGTCCCCTGGCAGTTCTTACGAGTTTGAACATTTTAATATTTGCCTGGAAGTTATCCGATATTCTTCTATCATTTTTATCCGTTCTTTCTTGCTTTTTCCTTTCAAATACTCTTTACTCTTATTTAGATGTCTAAAGACTGCCTTTTTCTTTCAATATCATCATTCATACCGCTAGAATAACTAGCAAATCTAGCCATGCTCTTCTTGCTTCTACTTCCATCCGTACCTCATCATCCCACATAAAGTGTTATTTTTCCTTTCATTTGTTCTCTTACTTACACCACATACTTCGGTAGCTGCATCCACTAAACCTTTCTTGACATTATACCACACAGTCTCCAAGTCTAAATCATTCAAACACAGTTCATCCATACAACTTATATTTTCTCTCAGTCTACATTTGAACTTTCTTCGCACCTTCATCTTGTAACCTCTCTGTTCTTATACGCTGTAACGCAGTGGTAGACACAGATGTCCGATGCCGCCAACGTCTGAATAGACCATTAATTCGGCATAAGACCAAGTAATGATCTGTCCCTACGTTGGACCCACGGTAAACCCTTGTCTACCAATCTACCACTGCGCTCCTCATTCTTTCATCCACAATTATGAAATCTTTCATGCTTCTATCACCACCTCTTTTCCATGATACATGTGAATCTTTTATGACAAAAGAAAGTGTTCGTCACAAAAGATTCTTTTCCACACATACGGTGAAGGGCCACCATTCTCAATTATACTTTAATCACCAAACTTTCCAAATATCCTTTCATAACCAAGCCTCTTCACGCCAACCCTTCCATTAAAATCTCCTAATATAACAATATTTTCATTACCCTTGCATTTCATTAGCACCATCCTTACCATCTCCCAAAACTGCTTTCGGATATAAGTGGGTTTAGACATGTCTGGGCGTAGACCCCTAGAACAAACAACTTCTTTGAGCCTTTCATTCGTATCCATAGCAGTTTCGAGCTTACACATTCATACTCTTTCACACAATGACCCATTCTTTCTGAAAGGATGATACCGACTCCCTGGCATGCCCGCTCGGTCTCGTCTACACCAGACCAGTACGCGGTATACACGCCGTGTGTAGTGGCATCCTTTCCCTTCCGTTTCGTCTCATTTACACATAACACATCTATTCCTCTATCATTCATCATTTCGCATACTTCATCCATCTTATCATTCATTGCTCCACATACATTCAGCGTAGCCAGACGGACCTCCGCAATCCACTTTTCGCCCCTCCGGGAGACAGAACGTGACGGGTGGCGAACCTCATCGCCGGTTTTCCTCCCGGAGATTCTTCGCACCCCTGTTGTATGGATGAACTGTGTTTGAATGATTTAGACTTGGAGACTGTGTGGTATAATGTCAAGAAAGGTTTAGTGGATGCAGCTACCGAAGTATGTGGTGTAAGTAAGAGAACAAATGAAAGGAAAAATAACACTTTATGGTGGGATGATGAGGTACGGATGGAAGTAGAAGCAAAGAAGAGAGCATGGCTAGATTTGCTAGTTATTCTAGCGGTATGAATGATGATATTGAAAGAAAAAAGGCAGTCTTTAGACATCTAAATAAGAGAGTAAAAGAAGTATTTGAAAGGAAAAAGCAAGAAAGAACGAATAAAAATGATAGAAGAATATCGGATAACTTCCAGGCAAATATTAAAATGTTCTGGAAACTCGTAAGAACTGCCAGGGGACATTCAAAACAGCCTAGAATTAATGCTATACGAGACCAGAATGGCTGTATTCTGAATGACGAAGTGTCGAGTTTAAGGAGATGGAAGGAATACTTTGAAAGCGTGTTTATGAGTGATGAGACGTTTGAATTAAATGAAATAGAAATTCCGAAAAAAGAGGAAAGTGATAGAGAGATAAGTATAGATGAAATAATGAAAGCAATGAAAAGTATGAAAGCAGGTAAGGCAGCCGGATATGATAGAGTATCACTTGAAATGCTAAGGGCTGGAGAGGAAGTGGTGGCAGACCTGCTGTACACCTTGTTTAATTTGTGTTGGGAACTTAGGCGGGTACCGGGAGACTGGTGCAAAGCCGTGATAGTCCCAATATATAAGGGAAAAGGATCGCAGCAGCACCGTAAAAACTACCGTGATATCAGCCTTCTTAGCATTGTGGGCAAACTGTATGCTAAGGTACTAATTGAAAGAGTTATGAAAGATACTGATGGAAAAATTTGGGATGTGCAAGCGGGATTTAGAAAGGGAATGGGATGTACGGATCAGGTCTTTTCTATGCGCATGATCGCGGAGAAGTTTTTGGCCAAAAACCAAAAGGTTTTTTATGCGTTCGTGCACTTTGAAAAGGCTTATGACAGAGTGGACAGGGATGTGTTATGAAAAACACTGAACTCATTTGGGTTGAGCGCTGGGTACAGGCATTGAAGTCTCTGTATAGGGACTCCAGTGCTTGTGTCAGGATCAACGGGGCCTACTCGGACTGGTTTGGTATCCATAAAGGGGTCAGACAGGGCTGTGTGGCTTCCCGTGGCTGTACAACCTATTTATGGACAGTTGTTTGGAAATTTTGAAAGTTGAAGAATGCGGGTTAAGAATGGGTGAGTTAACCGTCAAATGCCTTTTGTACGCCGATGATCAAGTCACACTCGCGTCGTCGGCGGCCGAGTTGCAAATGATGGTTACATTAATGAACAGTTCATTAAAAGAAAGGGGAATGAAAGTGAACGCAAGTAAGACGAAAGTTATGGTTTTTGCAAGAGAAGAATGTAAAACGATATGTGAGATAAGAATAGAAGGGAAATTGTTCGGGCAAGTAGATGAGTTTGTGTATTTGGGATGTGTATTTAGCAGGGATGGTATATATGATAAGGATATAGAACGACGAGTGAACGCAGGAAATAAATTAAATGGCTCTACACTCTGTTGTGGAAAGTCAGAATGTGTCCAAAAAGGCACGTATGGCAATTCACAATGCTGTGTTAGTCTCTACTTTAATGTATGGTAGTGAAAGTTGGGTGTGGCAGAAGAAGCACGAGAGTAGAATAAATGCTGTAGAAATGCGGTCATTAAGGAGTATGTTAGGGCTGAATCTGAATGACAGAGTGGAAAATTGTGTGATAATAGAGTTTAGTTTGGTCATGTAGAAAGAATCAATGAGGAAAGAGTGACAAAGTAAATTTATGTGGCAGAGGTGAACGGTAGAGTCGGGAAGGGACGCCCTAGGCGAAAATTTATCGACTGAATTGGCGATATATTGAAAATGGGCCAAATTAAGAGTACCTTTAACCGACGAGCGTGTATGCGTAGGTATATGGATGTGGAGGAGGCGAGAGAGGTGTGTCAGGTTCGTGCCAAATGGAAGTCCATAGTCTCTGCCTACCCCTCTGGGTGACAGGCGTGAGTGTTTATGGTATGTTTATTTATATATAACGCATTAGTATATTATCTAAGTATTGCAATGTATTATTTTAATATATCGACAAAAAATGTTTTTTTTAAGAGTACATACTAAATTATAGATAAAATAAATCGAATATCAAATCCCACTTATACGCAGTCAGCGGTTTTAAAATGAATGAAACAGGAGATAGGCAGCAGCTTCTTCGCGATAAAACTCAAAATAATAAATAAACTGCGGTTGTCAACTTGCCTCCTAAGCTTGGCAGCTACAGAAAATATCCCCTTATGATTTATGGGAATGGGACAATCTATTGGGGAAGGCCTATTTTCAGCAGTGAACTTTTGATGGGTTGTAAAGGATTGGTCGGTTATTAGATGAGTCCTTTTTAGGCTTTGAATCAAAATAATATAAACATTTTATCATTTACGTTCATATTCCATATTTACGAGTAATAAGACAAAGCATCATAAATTGCAGTGAAGGCAAAGACTTCTAGACAGGTCGTTATTTCCTTCACGTTTATACAATTCTTGTGTCTAAAAGCGTTTCGATGATATTTTAAAGAATTCTTTTCTTAGCGTCTATACATTATAGAAGTGACTCCATTATTTTCAAGATTTCCGCAGTCCCATTTCGCGCCAATCAGATGAGCGAAACTATATAGCACCTACTTCCTTCCAGTATAATAAGTATACATTAAATTCTTCTCATTCAATTAAATTAATGTGCATGTAATGTGAACAATTGTTTTTTTATTTGATTTAATTGATAGCGGCGGCGTAAGAGAATTCACTGCACATATCATCCCGTGAGAGTTATAAGAGGTGAGAGAGAAAAATTAAGCCAAGGATGGGCAGCAGCATCCTCCTGATTACAACTTCATAATGAAAAACTGACCATGTAGTGGCGATGGAAGAATATCGTGGTTACAATGGCAAATAATCCCTATGAGACAATCTATGGGGGAGGCCTATGTTCAGCTGTGGACCTTTGATAGGCTGTAATGTTAACGGTAATAAGTAACTACGGTTGCTAACATGCCTGCTAAATGTGGCAACTAAGGCCCCTAATACCCCATGAGCAACGTTACAAAGTGCGAATAACCGACAGCCGATTGGGAAGAAAGGTTATCAAATGACAGATTCGTACTGGTAGCGAAGTGTAGGGGAACCCTCTTCTGGATGTAGTGTGTGTAATGACGAATTTTAGATTTAGTAACAACCTGTTAAGACATGCAAGAACTTGATAGATATGGGTGTCTCAGGAACGTGTTTTGTGGCATTCCTTGTGGGAGGCTTATGCTCAGCAGTGGACTTGTGAATGGCTGTAGTAATGATGATGATTTAATTTCTATGTTTTTGATTTCTATTTGTATTTCTTTGATAGTAAACTATAACGAGACCAAAGGAATGAGTGGATAGATTATTTGAGAGTGGTGGTTATTGTTGTCTTAAATTAGAAGCTATGGGGGAGGAGGAGGATAACCTTAAACTATTTTTTTAGATTTGCTAGAAAAAAGTAGAAGTCAGCAAACTCCTGTCTTCTTTTACCGCAGAGTACGAGGTGAATTAGTATGTAATGATGTTTTTGCTTGAAATTGTTTGTAAATGTCCAGAGGCTACAGAATTCATTTACCATCTTAAATACTAAAACGTGACAATTGGTGATAATCACAGACGTATGATTCTAAATATATAGTTTTTGATGAGATGATAATTCTAGTTTGACAAGCGAGCAACTCGCTTATCTTGTTAGCTCGCTTAACGAGAATTATAAAAAATGTCACAAGAGTTGGATTTAGACTGTAATAAAAGCGCTTATTCTTAGATTATTATATTTATTTGAGAGCGCTATTATTCTATGAGACATGAAAGGATCTCATCGGACTTTCATCAAATGCTTTTTCACGTCGTTTTTAATACCGACCAATAGAAAAATTACATTCTTCCCAACCACGTGAGCATGACTACTCGCTTTAAGGTTTGAGTAATTAGGCTAAGTTTATAATCAAAGTGCTTGCCATTATTTTTGCAATAATAAATTTCTTTAATTTTTTTAACTGTTTTGTAAGCGGAAATGAATAATATGTATATTATATTACGATATTAGTTTATTTCTATTATAATTTTTACGATTTAAATATTTTATAAGATTTCAGTAAAAGTTCGGTTAAAAACTTTTTTTTTTAAGTATTATTGTTTAATAAACATAAGTGTACGTAGTGATTTTAGGTATAGTATTAAGCTTGAATATTGAAATATTTAATTAAATCATAGTCAAGTTCAGAAGGGTAGAGAAGTAGTGGGTTTTAACCGAGTGTCCCAAACAAAATTACTTTCCTGCTAGTTCACTTCAAATGGTCTCTTGATTTGAACCTCTAGGCTGATTCAACATTTTTATTTTGTTTTTAATACTTTTACCCTTAAATGTAAAGTTCCATTAGTAAATTACGTAAAATAAAAGCCGAGAGTATATTTTGGCTTACCTGTATAAATAAAATTCGTATCACAAACAATGTTTAGATTATTTTATCATCGTTATCAACTATCTATAAAAGTCCAGTTATGGGCATCCTATGTCAAAACTGGGATGTCTAAACTGATATCAAAATGCCGAATGCGTTGTCTTCCATAAGACTAACATAGAATGCCTCGTTACCAGTAAAAAGGGTCTCCGGTTCTCTACACTCACCATACGAAATATAGTAGCATTAAGCTACTATTTTACGCTGGTATACTGTGAGAGCGTGGTCCTTCCCCGTGCAAGTAAGAGCATTAATATAAGCTGTATCTATGTGAGAATAAATTAATTTTTATTGCATAATTATTATTAAGTTTATCGATATCTTTTACTGATTTCATCATCATCATCATCATCATTACATACCTTCATAAGTCCACTGCTGAACATAGGCCTCCCCCTAAGAATGCCACAAAGCACGGGTCCTAAGCCACCTGCATCCATCGACTTCCTGCATATCTTACCAGTTCGTTTACTCCATATAGTGGGGGCCGCCCTTCACTTCGCCTACAGGTACGAGGCTGCCACTCGAGAACCTTTCTTCCCCATCGGTTGTCGGTTCTTCAAGCTATATGGCCGATCCATTGCCACTTCAGCCTACTAATCCTTTGGGCTATGTCGGTTACTCTGGTCCTACTGCGGATATCCTTATTTTTAAGTCTATCGCGCAGAGAAACCCCGAGCATAGCCCACTCTATAGCTCGCTAAGCAACCTTGAGCTTCCTCATACCGCCAGCGGTGAAGGGTCATGTTTCAGATCCATAAGTCATCACTGGCAACACGCACTGGTTGTACAATTTTGTTGTCATGTTTAGAGGTATACCTGACGAGAAGATGTTTGTGTCAAAGTATAGTCCCTAATTATTGCATCCATCGACTCTCTGCCTGTTTCATCAAGTCGTCACTCCTTTTAGTGAGGTAGCCTAATATAGCACGTTCTAGTACGAGGCACTACTACTACTTATAAGCAATCAACCTATAATGCGTCAAGCGAAGTCTATGCGAGTCAAGCCGTGGAGAAAAGGCTAGGTGTGATTAAATCTTTCCATTCGATAAATGAGGTTTAGTTATACGATAACAACAATTAAAAATGAAACCAGAAAAAAATAGATAAAGATAGATTTATTACATTTTAAACAGATCCAGAGGTTTTACTCTAGCGAAGCGTCGTGTCTGTGGTAACGTGGCAACCGTTGTTGTTATATAGGATTTTTGAAATTAACGTCATCGGAAAAGCGTACCATATATTTGCGACGAATTGCTAACGATCTGTTGATTATATTTTCTTGTACTTTATGTTGTAACGCACGCATAATTGCGCCATCCATCATGTGTGCATCTGGGATGATCCTCTTTCGCCTACATCAGAAATGCGATAAAGTTCCTCTTTCACTTACATATAATCTGCCGATCGTTCTTGAATGGAAGTATGCTGTCGGCGTGGGACAGACAGTGAGGGAAGTAATTTTGTTTTAAATATTGCTTTGAAAAAAAAAATGTTGTAGTAACAAGTGGTTAACTTTTTAATTGGTTGAGAGAAATGCCTGAAAGCCAAGCTTATTTTATTGACTAACCTGAGCCTATTTGGGTGTTTAATGACCCTGTTAAATTGTAGAGTTGCTTACTTCATTTTATTTTGTGTTATGACTATGTCAACTGCCATACCGTAACCGTAGCTCAAAGAGTGGGTGCGGTGCGCGTGTGGTTTTGGAAGAGGTCTAGATAGTCGTCGTTGAGATGTAACGGGCATGACTGAACATAGAGATGAGTGCTCGTAAAAATAAAATGAAGTGTAGGTAGTATACATTTGTTGCGTAACGAACGATTAAAAAGGTTATGGCTCTTGGACATTTTATTTTGTGATGTAAAGTTTCCTTTGAATTGATCTAGTTGAAGTAGAATTAAGTATTGAAGAAGTTGCCGGAGGTATTTTCAAGCGTTCATACTCTTAGTCATTTGTTATTACTATTTAATCGCATTGCACGAATTGGTGCGTAGTTGTAACTACGATTCACTTGTGAGTCATTCAGGAGACATAACTTGCATTTAAATAGCACTAAAACGAAATGTATGAAGTTCATGACTCCAAATGTCAGACAATTAAATACTAATGTAATTTTAAATGGGGAGGAACTGAGTCTTGTCGATACCACCATTTTTCTTAGAATAACACTAGATACGAAGCTTCAATGGAGCCCCCATATATCAAAGTTAGCAAGCAGACTTAGTTCTGCAGCATATGCTGTAAAAAAGATTAGAAGTCTTACCAGTGTGGAAACAGCTAGACTGGTTTACTTTAGCTATTTCCATAGCATAATGTCCTATGGTATTTTGCTATGGGGACACGCAACTGACACTGAAATTATATTTGTTTTACAGAAGCGGGCCATAAGAGCAATCTATGATTTAAAACCTAAAGAGTCGCTCAGACAAAAATTTAAGGAAATTAATATATTAACTTTGGCCTCTCAATACATTTATGAAAATATAATGTACGTACACAAAAATAAAAGTAGTTATACAAAAATAAGTGATATTCATTCTGTAAATACTAGGAACAAACACAAGCTAGTAGTACCAGTTACTCGACTCCACCGAGTCAGTAATTCATTCTTGGGGCGATGTATACGCTTTTACAACAAAATCCCAGAAAATATACAAAATTCGACCTGCTCAAAATTCAAAAACTTTATTAAACATAGTTTGTATAAAAAGGGTTATTATAATATTAAGGAATTTATGGATGATAATAACCCCTGGGAATGAGGTGTTCGCTGCCAGGCTGTTTCTAATTTGTTTTGTGTGGTTAATTGTGTAATATACATGATTGTAAGCTGTTATTTAAAAAAAAAGTCCCGCTGGGTTTCTTGCTGGTTCTTCCCAGGACAGAGGTTTTTTTTCGAACCAGTGGTAATTAGACAAAAGAGTGACTTTCAATAAGTATTATTTATAATCTATATTGAATAAAAAAGTTTCTGTTTCTGTTTCTGTTTCTATTGTTTGTTTAGGCATTTGGAAATTTGTGGTAGAACAAAATTCCTTAATGTATAAATTAATGACTTCACAACTCGGCGAAGCTTCCAAAGCTCTACAAAATTTCATAAAATATTTAGAAATCACTCTTTATGACGCCGCGCTTAATGATTTTTACTAATGTAGTTTTATTGTTAAATCATTTTAATATTTATCCGCCTATTTGTAACCCGCAATTTGTTTTATAAGTTCTTGACATGTATAAAGCTTCTTAAATGATAAGGGTTTGTGATTATCTTTGTTTTGGTTTAAATACAGGTAAGATTTAGTTTTAACTAAACGAGATATAAGATACAGGACTACCTATATGTACTCGTATGTATACGTTTTCTATTAGCTATAAAATTGCCGATAAGATTTAGGTGTATATTTCATTATTTGGGCAACTGGATCATTTCGAAATATTTAAATGTTTGGGACGGGTTCAAAATAATAAGAGTGCAAAATAATGATTTGTTTATAGACGTGCTTCACCTGAAACGCGCTTTAATTAAGTACTATACACAAGTCGACTTGACCTCGTCGACATGCAGGACTGTTCGTTATTATATGTGCTAACTAGATAGTTAATGATAAAATCGATTTTTTTAATCAGATAGTTTCAAAATAATTTTATCTTATCCTACATATGGGCATTATAGCATAATACAGTTAAGTTTCTAAAACTAAAGGTCCAAATTATAATATACCGATATGTCTTATGGATCTTCAATAAAACAGCCTACTGCAATTCTTCCTTTGTTGCTGGTCGGCAACAATCACTTACCATCAGGTGAGCAGCATCCACATTCGCCCCCCGTCTATATAAATATATTGCGTTTAACATATAAGTCATATAAAATAATATAACTGTCTCGTCGGTCTAGTGAACGTTACCGCGACTGCTGGTCATCAAAGAATACCTAAGAAATTCAATTCAGTAAGTTGGCGGTGTTTCACCGTTCCCTCGTGTCTCGGAAAACCGTTATTCCTGCGCCTGGTATTTCTCCAACCGTGTTGTATTGTCGTCCCATGGGACTACGAGAGTGAGGGGTCAGAGAGCCCACCTGTGCTGGGACATGCACTCGTGCACCATAATCCTGTCCTGCGCACATGGCTGGTACGGCGATTCCGTTGGGACAGGCCCCCCGTTTCTGAAATTCGGTTTGGAAGAGAAATAAATCTAATATTTTCATCCGAGTGACAGACCTTCAGTTTAATATTAATTTCAAGGCATATATAACTTAAAATCCCAAAAATATTTAAAATATTCGTATTTTTCTTTTTTATTTATTATCAATTCTTATATTTTAATGAAAAATAGCTTGTTGCTTTCTAACATAAATGTTGCTTAATAACTAATTAAATACCTTCATTCAGCGAACCGCGCCATTTCGTTAACAAAGGACCACTCTGCTTCATTTTCCGATTGCTTACTTTTTGTTTCTTAAGACTTCTCTTTATTAACCTCCATTATAAAGGGATAATAATAAATAATAATTTTAAAAATATCGTGAATCGTAAGGTTTTAAAGTTATGTTTAAAAATTAAGAATAGATGAAATATTTAGTGTGATAGTTTACATTGAGAACCATGGTAGTTCAGAGGGTATACGCTCGCTGTAAATGTTACGAAACGCGGGCAACCCGGGTTCGATTCCCGCTGGCACCAATGAAATTGTTAATTACAATTTTAAGTATACCTAATAAATGCTGATTTACCGTGTACTCGGTGGTAAAAGAAAACAGCAATAGCAAGCAGCAAGATACTGATATTGGAAAACCCACCTCATCATCATCATCATCATCATCATTACAGTAAATTATTAAGAAAATAAATAAATTTCAAGTTACAAAAAGTCATATTTACCAACCAGTCAGGTTTGCCAACCCGCTTGCTAGGTGTGGCAGCTATAGGAAATATACCCTCAATGAAACAATCTATGGGGAGGGCTATGTTCAGCAGTGGACTTTTGATAGGCTGTAATTGAAATGAATATATGGTTCGTGAAGGGATATTAATAGCATTTATATAAATAACCATAATATTATATAAATTTAACTAAACATTAACTGCGGACGTACTATTATTGATTCTGTACTGTACTGAGATCTTATGAGTATGCATTCTACAGCAGCTAAGTATAATTTACTTTGTCCCCTAAAATTTTCAGAATGTTGTTGGGGCTGGCCCAAACTCTGCGCATTGGTGAACATAGGCTTAAAAACACGGTCCTGAGTCAGCTGCATCCATCGACTTCCTGAATTTCTTACAAGGACGTCACTGCATCTTGTGGGTACCTGCCCTACACTCCGCTTACCGGTACAAGGCTGCCACTCAAGAAACCTTTCAAGAACCTTTCTTCGCCATCGGTTGTCGGTTCTTCAAACTATATGGCTGGGCCATTATCACTTCAGCTTACAGAAACATTAGACTATGTCGGCTACTCTGGTTCTATTGAGGATATCCTTATTTCTATCACGCAGAGAAATTCTGAGCGTAGCCCCATAGCTCGAGACCTACATGACTACTTGGAAACAAAATTGGTGTAACTATAATTAAAAAGTCAATTAAAGGCTCTATTAGTGAGGGTTTTAAAAATAATTTTCATTTGGCGGCATATATATTTTTTTTAATTTATTGGGTTGTGATATTACTTGCCAACAAATGCTTAAAAATTGTTAAAAAACGATCAGAAAACTAGCCTCAAACACTTTGACTCAAATTACTGCAGACTGTGAAAAACAGAGCACGTACCACGAAGCAAGCTTTTCCGTATCGTGAAATTCCGCTGTGATCATTTTCTCTGTGAAACTGTTATTATAATAGCCACTTTCAGCAAGCCAAGACCTTTCTCCCTTTTTTAATATAATCATTAAATTATGAACTATTTCTTTAAAAATCCATAAAAACAAATTAGCATTTAAGGTGCGCACCAGAATTAAAATACTGGGCACGTTTCACATCAACGAGTCTTCTTTCGAACTAGACTTGCACTTCTCGGGAGTTTCAAAAATTTTAAAGTTTTTATCCTTACGTAAAAAGCCATATATTTATTATTTATTTATAAGAAGAAGTATTTTAAATGTAGTATAAGATCGTAATTGTTATCTGAAATGCGTAAAATTATGTTAGTGTCATACTTTTATGATTTGGCTGATCATACTAAATGTTGTTTTAAATTTTCTCTCAAGGCCTTTCTTTTACTAACCGACCTTTTACTAGGTATTTATTAGTGAGTAAATATCCTTTTATTACAAAAAAATACTTTACATATTACTTAATAGGTAAGTAGAGTGAACTTAGTAGCAGTTTTCTTGAGATGTTTGTTTATCTTTACTCTAGAGAACATGGCAACTCAGGACATAAAATTCCAATTACACATTTTATGGTATCAAGCTGGGTCTGCTAGCGTAATATGAAATATTAAGGCGAGCGCTTATCCCCTGAGTTACCACGGCTCTAGTGAAGCGTTTATAGGCTGTTTATAGGCGTTTATAGGCTAATCAAATTTTATGTATAGGCTGTTATATAGTTTTATATTACAATACATAGCTTTGTTAGCATTTTGGATGCGTTATTAATAATAAATTAACATGACATAAAATAATTAGTAATGCAAAAACGAAAAACGTTATTCCCATACTAGGATTTTCATATTGTAGAGGCAGTTTACATACATAAGCTATTCAAGTAAACTATACAAGATTATTACGGCTTAAAGGAGATGGAAAGCTGTATTTTCCTGAAAACAACCTAAAATTATAAAAAAACTGCGGTTTTCAACCCGCATGCCAAGCGTAGCATCTATGGATAATTTTCCCTTTTGAGGCAATATATAGGATAGGGGAGACCTATATTCAGCACTAGACTATTATAAGTTGTAATGAATAGAAATCAGTTAATGAAAGAACAAATCAGTATTATCTAATTAAAAGTAGTTCCTGATATCATATAAATAAAACCACGTAGTTCTACTAGAGCCAACATTTGAACACGAACATAAATTGCATGTACTCTGATCTTGATGTCATGTGACTGTCCCGAGTCTCCGACACTGCATCTAAAACTGCCTTAGATTAATATCCAATACGTGCTGTCGGATATGGGTAAGTTAGGACGAGTAAGTGCCTCTGGTATAAGTTTAATTGTGCTACAATAACACATCCTGTTCCTGTGCAGTTGACAACATGCAATGGTATTTGTCAAATACTAACTAGAGCACAGAATAGTAAATAGTACAAGTAACTAGAGTAATACGTTTACTCGAATTCGTCGAGCTGATGTCACAATAATACCATATTTAGAACAATGAAAACTCTTACTGTGGCAAAAGTAACAAGAGCAGAATGGAATAGTATCCTGATTCAAAACAAAACTGTTGTTGGTGCGTATTGTTGAAACAGTTGCACGACGTCGATAACTTCTCCCACGTGAATAATTCATGGCAAGCAAATCCCCTTTGTGCGTTTTCCAAGTCCCTTACGAACGAACATGTTATGTATTATGAAGAATGAAGAATTTTATATTTTTAACATATTTTTTTACATTGTTATTCTTTTATTAAATTGATATTGGAAAATTAAATAATATTTTTATCCGACTTAAGAAAAGCAGGAGGAGGAAAAACCAACTTTAAAGAACTATTTTTTTATAGAATAAGGGTGACAAGCGAACACACAGCCCACCTGATGATAAGTCGATACTGTGGCGCATAGACAACTACATCTATCCTCGACTAAGAATATAAATGCAGATGCGTTGTCACCCCTAAAGACTAAGATGGAATACCTTCTATCCAGTAAAAAGGGTCTTTACACGTCTACACGTAACGAAACACAGCAGCATTGAGCTACTATTTTACGCTGGTAGGTATGTGAGACCGTGATCCTACCCCGGTCCAGCCGACCCATTCGTTTTACAACCATAATATAGCTGCAGCATGGCTCTACCACGTATGTAAAATATAATGATTTCCACACAATATCTTCTGGAGTCGGAAGTTTCAAATATTCGAAATACTAAGTCTTAGCACCGACTTCAGACGGAAATTATTTAATGGTTTTTAGTTCTGCGAAGTCGGTTTTACTTTTTATTAAAAGTTTAATTAAAAAAATCATTACCCTCATAGAAATAAAATGGGGGATGCTTGCCATACTTACCACGCTTGGAAGACAGGTAACCTCGGATTTTTAATAAGTTTTTATCAGAAAGATTCTACTGCCCATATCCTTTTTCAGTTTTCCTCTGTTGCCTCTTACGACACCCACGAGATGATATGGGGTAGTAGATTATCTTACGACGTCACTATATGGCATACCTAATTTAATTTTCATAATAGCTGTTTCGATATTAAATTGTTATTTTAACATACTAACCAGCGAATATAACTGGCTGATATGAAAAAGATGCGCAAAGTAAACTTTTTTAATTTAAGCCTTGTACGTGGTAGAGCCACGTTGCAGCTATATTAATAGTATAGTTGTAGCACGAATGGGTCGGCTCGACCAGGGAAGGACCACACTCTCACAGAATACCAGCGTAAAATAGCAGCTTAATGCTGCTGTGTTTCGTATGGTGAGTGTAGAGAACCGGAGACCCTTTTTACTGGAAAAGAGGCATTTTATCTTAGTCCTTACGGCTGACAACGCATCTGCATTTAAATTCGCAAACGAAGATAGATGAAGATTACTATGGGCCACAGCAACCACTTACCATCAGGTGGACTGTGTGCTCGTTTGTCACCCTTATTCTATAAAAAAATATATTATGTATCTCAATTCAAAACTATGGCAACATTCAATTGTTCAATTTAATTTTTTTCATCTGACTGTGCAAAAAGTTATAGCAGGCAAATTATTATTTTTATCGATATATAAAGGCAAGTATTCCGATGATATTCCGGACGTCAGTCTGAGCGAGATAAGAATGCTGAAGTGTTTGTACAGTAGGGCTACGATGGTTATCCGAGTACAGAACCAGCGTACGAAACCTATCCAACTGCAGAGAGGTGTAAGACCGGGTGATGTTATATCCCTCGAAACTCTTCACCGCTGCATTGGAAGATGTTTTCAACCCATGCGACTAGAAAGGATACGGTATTAACATCAATGGCGAGTACATCACTCACCTTCGATTTGCCAACGATATAGTTCTTATGACAGAATCCCTGGAGGACCTAAGCACTATGCTCAATGACCTCAATAGTGCCTCCCAACGGATAGGTCTTAAGATGAACATGGACAAAACAAAGCCGGTAGTTGTTGGGAGTACTAAGCTCGAAGTTGTTGACGATTATGTTTACCTGGGACAAATAGTCCATAGGTAAGTCCAACTTTGACCGAGAGGTCAATCGACGGATTCGACTCTGCTTGGCAGCGTTCGGGAGATTACAAAACATATTCTCCTCAGGTATACCTCAAAACTTGAAAACGAGATTGTACAACCAATACCTGTTGCCAGTGATGACTTATGGATCTGAGACGTGGTCCTTCACTGCTGGCCGAATGAAGAAGCTCAAGGTCGCTCAGCAAGCTATGGAAAGGGCTATGCTCGGGGTTTCTCTGAGTGATAAACTTAGAAATGAGGTTATCCGCAGTAGAACCAGAGTTACCGACTTAGCCCAACGGATTAGTAGCCTGAAGTGGCAATGGGCTGGCAATATAGCAAGAAGAACCGACGACCGATGGGGAAGCAAGATTCTCGAGTGGCAGCCTCGTACCAGTAGGCGAAGTGCTTGGCGGCCCCCCACTAGATGGAGTGACGACCTAGTAAGACATGCAGGAAGTCCGTGCTTTGTGGTATTCTTTGGGGGAGGCCTATGTTCAGCAGTGGACTATTGAATGGCTGAAATAATGATGATGAAAGGCGAGTAGTGAATTCATCATTGATGTTGATTGCGTATTATTTCCAGTCAGGTAGCTACAAAAACATCTTTCAACACACCAGTGAATACCTCTCTTAAATCTTTACTGCCTACGTGAACTGCCAGAAAGATCTTATGACTCCAGACAGCTATATTATTATAGATAGCGGTATAAGCAACTTGTTGACTGCAGAATTCAAAACGATGCAAACGTTATAGCTATTAAGGGTCTAAATTTGAACCAACACGATAAAATATTTTATAACAAAGACTAATGAAATGTACAAAAAGTGTTTGTACGAGTAAAAGTGTGTAATAAAATCACAGCACCATTTATTAAATTATTAAAGTTATGCAATAAAATAATCTTTGCCTACTTCAAAAAAGGAGTTCTCGATTCGACTGTATATTTTGTTTATCTTGTATGTATGTTACGATATTTTCGTCACTTGTAAACCGATTGTTATCATTCATCATGTTTTATTAAATAGATAACTTCGGGGACGGTTCCATAATTGGAAGAAAATGTTTACCCGTAATGGTAGAATAACAGGGAATGACCTAGAGCTTGTAATATTTCTTAAAAAAATTAAAAACTTAAAACTAAATTATTTAATTAAAATTAAATTTAAAATCATCCTAATTACAATAGAGAAAATGGATGGGTGCTGCCATCTGCTTGGGATCTTATAATTAATAAAATTATATCCAAGCCCAAGCACACCACTGCAAGACTTCAAGATACTTAAGCTCATTCTTCGTAGATCGGACTAAAAATTAATATTCAAAAAACTGAAGGTAGCCGGGCTAACTATGACATCGGGACGTTAAACAGCTCAGTCCCCCCCGTGACCATGGGTGCTGTAAAGCACTCGAAACGTCGGGAATTAAAAAGTTAAATTAAACGCGATAAAATCCGTAAAAATTAGTTTCATTTAAAGTGTAGTATTCGCGTAAATAGAAGAAATCATTAAAATAAAAGCCAATATCAAAAAACTAAAAAGAATTAAATAATTTCACATACTGAAATCGAGGCGGCTTTAATAATTTTCTTTACACTATGTAAGACATTGAATTTTTTTTATTCTTGTTACTTCTCTAAAGTCAGCTTTTTCCTTTTTATCTATCAGTATATAAAAGTTTAACTTTCGTAACTCAAGGTTTACTTACTTTGTGTGTTAACGCGTGTTAATCGTGACCAATTAAAATAAGGTTTATAGCGTTGTCGTCAGCTCAAATATGGGGATTCGTAAAGAAAGACCACATATTCCACATAATCACATCTTATATTTCCATAAATTAATACAACATCACAGGGTATACATAATATCATAGCAAATAAATTCACACGCACCAGTTTCAGTTTTCCAATAATTAAATATCAACTACTTCTGCGCTTTATTGCTTACGACTTACTTCCTCTGAACCTCGAACCAGAATGCCTTACTCCTTTTGCGTGTTAGCTTCCCTCCCTACAATCCCTCCACTTGTTTAGTATGCATTTGAATAAACGACCGAATCTATGGTTGAATGATTTAATAATTTTTGGGTTGCCATTGTACAAGTACCTATCATAAATGAGCAGTATAAATACAGACTTATTTAGGGTTACCAGAAAGAAGCTAACAGTTCGGCCATCCTGTTCAGAGTGCGTCCTCGCACTTAAATAAATTTATAATTATGCACATTACAGTCTTATTTGAATAAAAAGTGACCTACTCAACAAAAATAATGAAAAATTTATGTAATTCTAGTATTACATTATATTATATTCCATTATTAATTTTGTCATATCATATTGCATACAAATTAAACATATTTTGTAAAAAAAAAACCATTATGCCTTTATATTTATATACTCATAACTTCTTTTAATTACACAATTAATTGAAAATATTTAAATTTAATTAAAACAAATAAATTGTCATCATGTTTAATTACAATCAATGTACTGAAGGATTTGTGTCCTTATAAATTTTAATCTTATTTAGTCCTGTTTCACAGATAAGCTTTAATTAATTATACATAGCATGAAATACAATATTAATTTTCTAAATCATTATCACTATGGCTACATTCATTACCACTACTTGACTAATCTCGAGAGAAATTCAGTCAAGGCTGCATTTTATCTACAGCAATTACAGCCTCGTAACGATGGCCAGTTTTGCGAGTCAGTGGAGTGTCTTCTATTAAATATCTATCGTTGGGCATCACTTTTACTACGCGATAAGGTCCTTGGAACTTAATCACAAATTTTTGGGATTTACCATCATAGGGCACCTGCCTCTGATTAAATCACCCGACCTGTAAGTTTTCCCAGGTTTCCTATGTTTATTAAACCTAGTAATGTCTTTAAACTGCTGTGCTTTCATATTCTCTCTGGCCCTATCCTTTATATGAGCTAACTTTTCAGTCTACTTTTTTTGTATTGTCAGCAATAATAGGATGCAATAATGCCTCACTACTACTGGTGATATTAAACCCAAATAACAATTCGGAGGGGCTTTTCCTTGTAGTTTTATGAATAGTTGTGTTAATACCAATTTGAATGTTACAAATTTGCTCATCCCAAGATCTGTCGTCTTCATTATGGCTGGATGTTGATAGAGCGTCAAGTATAGTTCTGTTGAAACGTTCAACTTGCCCATTTGCCCTAGGTGTTGCTACGGCGTTAACAATATGCTTTATACCATAAGAAGAAATAAAGTATTTAAAGATTTTGCTCATAAAACTTGTCCCCTTGTCAGTTATGAGACAAGTAGGTACTCCAAAGTAACCGATATGTTCTTTTAGTACACGTACGCTAGTCAGAGACTTAGTGTTCTTAACAGCAGTTATATTTACAAACTTAGTAAAACTGTCAACTAAAACAAATAAATAACAATTCCCCTTTCTACTTTTAATAAAAGGTCCTAAATAATTCGCGTGTACAGTGTGAAAGGGTATACTGGTTTTTTCAATGGGGTGCAATCCACCTTCTCGCTTACCACCCGGAGCTTTATGGTGCGCGCATTCTAGGCAAGACTGTACATACTTTTTGACAAAACGCCGCACTTTTGTGAAATTTGCGCTCATCGCAAGTGGTTTTTCGGCTAAAATAGGAGATGGGATGAAAAGCACCCATCGAGTCACTTTGCAAAAGAATACCAGCTACTCAGTCTTTACACGCGTCGGTATGAAGCTGTGTTACTGCTTTCGGGTCGTATAGAGCTAACAATGGACGTTATGTAAGCACAGTTTTAACTGTGCTAAATGACTTTTCTTGTTCTTTACTTCAAGTCCAAGCTACGTTCTTTTTTAAAAGGTCGGTCAAGGGAGAAGTTAAAATAGAGTATTTTTTTATAAATCTTCTAAAGAACCCAGATATACCCAAAATTTGTCGTAATTTGTGTTGATTCTTAGGCGTTGGAAATTTTGATACAGCCTCTGTTTTCTTACTCCCGGGTTGAATGCCCTTACAGTTCACCTCGAACCCCAAGAAATCTAAAGTATTCATAAAAAAGTTACATTTACCGAGTCTTAGCGTTAGTCCGCCTTATTTAAGTAGCCTTAAAACTGCCTCTAGTCGTTCCAACCCTTCATCTACTTTTATTACATGGAATGACAATATCATCCATCTAAACTAATGCATATTTTATTTTAGCATTATGCAAAATCTTATTAATTGCCCTCTGAAATACTGAGGGTCCGTTGACCAAACCAAATGGCATGCAGTTATATTCAAATTGTCCATCGGGGGTAACAAAGGCAAGTCTTATGTCGGGATTTTTCCGATATTGGTATTTGATAATAGCCAGAAGCCAGGTCAAGAGACGTAAATAATGTATTGCCTGCCAGTTGATCAAGTTGATCCTCGACACGAGGGAGAGGGTAATAATCCTTTTTGGTCTTTCTATTGAGGGCTCGGTAATCGACAGGCATTTTTCACTGGTCTTTTTCTGGACTAAAACGATTGGGCTAAGGCGATGATGATTCCCTGACAATCCCATTATCTAGCATTTCATTTACCATGCCATTTACCAACGATCTCTCAGAATGTGATAAACGGTACGGTCTATACACAATAGGTACATTGTCTTCAAGGTCTATAATCATTTTAGTTACATTGGTAAACCCAAGATCATGCATTCCTTTTGAAAAACAGTCGTGATGTTTGTTTAATAGATTTTGCAAACCATTTTTATTAAGTCCTTCGCCACAATTAATTAAATCGTCAGGATTAAATGAATCAAAAGGCATCAAACAAAAATCGAGAATTGGCACGGAATCGGAATATTTACAATTAAGAGATCGAGAAAGTAGATTATTTTTGGAAATGATTATATCACCTTTGACACGTTATATACTAATAGTAATCCAACTGCATTTTTGATAGTATATTGGTCCGGAAGAAGGTAATATTCTTTACCATCTTTTCCTCTAAGTGATCCCCGCACGTACACGCTTCCATCAAACATCGGGTCCGATTTAACGGATAATAAACTGAACGAGCTATTATGAACAGTAATATCACTGCTGGACAATAAATGAATTTTATGACTATTCATCTTATCAATGATTAATTTGGAAGGAGTTTTAGTTATTATAATATCCGGTAATTCTGTAAACGTGTGCCCTAGAAGAAGAGGGTAACTTAAAACGTAATAATCTACTGTATATATGTCAATAGTTTTTCGGATGCCCTGAACTTCCACTTCAGCAGCCACTACGCCCAGAGGATAAACAAGATTAGCCCCAATCCCTCTAAGCACTGGGAGGTCATTTGAAAAATTTGTAGTAATATTTAATTCCTTAGCCTTGCTCGTCCGAATGAACGAGCATTGGCTTCCCAAATCAACGTGACACATTAATTTCGTACCGTTAATTTTAACATTCAAAACGTATTTATAATTAGCATTATCGGAAACATAGAGCTTGGATACCTGTTTTTCAATATTTTCTGCTTTGTTCAGTAATTCAGTCTTATTAAGATCAATGCCGTTCTTTTAGGAAGCAACTAGAGGAATGATGTCGTAACCTAACGCATAAATTACATTTAATTAAAGGTTTATCGCATTTGAAACTAGGGTGTCCGATCTCATTACAATTAAAACATCTTATATTCGAATTAAACGACACAGTTTTAGTATTTGTAAACCGTTGATTTGTATTAAACTGAGTTTTGCGTTCATATCGGTTTCTACTACCAGTGTCTTATCCTTCCCTAGTTTGAGCTACTTTTACGGTACAGAAATATTTTAAAATCTGCTCGGGTTCCATGAATTGAGCTGCTTGTGCCCCTACTTTTATGGCCCGGTCATCTACCCCATATAAAATACAATCTACCGCTTGCCTTCCCTGTATTCTACATCTATTTAATAAATTTCATTCAAGTGGTTTTTTTCCATTCATCCCATGTGAGCAACAGCGATAGTAGGCCTTGGTACCAGGTCTTAGCGATCCCAACAAGTTTCGGTAAAGCATAATGTATTATTTTCCTCTCTTCCCACCCATAAATCTTCGCGATAATTTAGGCTTTTCTGAACTTTTAACGTTATTTAAAATTATCAAAAACTTATCAAGAATAAGGTTAGTATCAGATTTTATTTTCTTACTGCTATTATTAAGAATAACTGACTCACAGCTGGAACTGCCACTCCGGTACCTTCTCCTCGATTTGTGCTTTTCATTCTGATCGTATATCCTTTGTTTGTTTTTCCTTTCACCTCTTCGTGCTTCTACGGAGCTATCTGAATCAGTCACATAGTCACGTCGTCTCCTTAGTCTGTCATCCTTTAGTGTTGTTTTGTTCCTTCTTCCCAAACTCCTTTTATTCATATTCGAGTAAAGTGTTCTTTGGCCCTCTAACCTGGGCTCTCCTTCACCCTCAAACCCGGGTGATCCTCTGCTCTCTAACCTGAGCATCCTCTGGCCCTCTAACCTGGGCTCACCTTCACCCTCAAACCTGGGCGATTACCTGCTCTCTAATCTGAGCATACTCTGGCTCTCTAACCTGGGCTCAATTTCAACCTCAAACCTGGGTGAGTCAACTTCATTGGTCAGCGGCCCTTCCCTTCGACCGAGTCCAATGTTATGCATTGTATTCGTATCTGAAACTTAGATTATTTTATTTATCGATGATTATATTTTAAATAGAATAGTTTAAAATATAATCATCGGTATCAATTCAACGTCAGATTAATTCATCATCATAAATTATTAGTTCGTACACATGTTATCATAATTTTTAATGGTCGAATTCGAACTACATAAGATTTAAGATGCTTACAGAAAAAGCACAAAGAGGAAAAACAAGTTTACTAATCCATTAAAAAAAAAAAAAAATATGGAAAAATAATGACAATTTAACTTCTTTCTTTTCCACACTATATTTTTGCAACTATACATTGGTTTTTATTTACGTACCAATTAAGAAAATTATGAGGATAGTTTTAAATACCAACATAATTTCTTAATCATAAGGTTTGATAAAACTAATACCCTTATTATAAGAAAAAAAAAACCAAAAGGAGAATTAAATAATAACTAGGTTTTATTTTTGTTTTTCCGTGAAGATGAAAATAATTCTTCTAATGAAAAAAAAAAGCGATAATTAGTTAACGATGAATTATGAACTATTTCATTTCATATTTCAATTTAAGATATTCTTCTATGAAACAAAAAAATGTGTGGGTAGATAAATAATAAACGACTTCAATATAAAAGACTAGGGTCTCTAATTTTACATAAATCTCTCTATCTAAATTTACATAAAGACGATCGTATCTAATTTGTTTATTTTTAAATTAATAACAACGACTTAATATATTTTTTTAAAAGGATGAAATGAAACGAGGCTAAAATGGCCTTTGATGACGTAAAAGAAAATTGTCAAAATTCTCTAACGATCCCACTTCTGAACTGTTGTCGTCAGTTCAAATATGGGGATTCGTAAAAGAGAGACCAAATATTCCACATAATCACATCTTATATTTCCATAAAGTAATACAACATCACATGGTATACATAATATCATAGCAAATAAATTCACACGTATTTACAGTTTCAGTTTTCCAATAATTAAATATCAACTACTTCTGCGCTTTATTATTGGTTACGACTTACTTCCTCCGAACATCGAACCAGAACGCCTTTCTCCTTTTGCGTGTTAGCTTCCCTCCCTAAATCCCTCCATTCGTTTAGTACGCATTCGAATAAACGACCGAATCTATGGTTGAATGATTTAATAATTTTGGGTTGCCATTGTACAAGTACCTATCATAAATGAGCAGTATAAATACAGAATTATTTAGGGTTACCAGAAAGAAGCTAACAATAGACATTTGATTCTAACAAAAAATAATTTTGAGTAGCAATTTTTTCTGCTCGCTAAGCACGAATAATAAATTTTACCGATAAAATAACAAATAAATAAATTATACATAATTGCGGGCAAACAGAGAATGATCCTTGCAAAGTAAGTCCATTAACAGGGGGACTAAATACTTTATCGACAATTATGGAACTTTATTAACCGACAAACATTGGCACACTAGTGCTATTATCAAAACAAAAAGGATGTTTTATTCCTATCATATTTGTTCTTTTCACGCAGCTCTGAGTATTTCTGATATTTCATTACTAAAAAAAATCCATATCAATAATTTGCACATATTTATTACCTTTTTTTTGTCATTATCCGACACTATTCCGATGATATCCCGGACGTCAGTCTGAGCGAGATTAGAATGGCTCTCCAGCACCTTAAAAACGGCAAGGCCCCAGGCGAGGATGGAGTTACAGCGGAGTTTCTGAAAGCGGGTGGAAAACCGGTACTTGAAGTCCTTCAGAAGCTCTTTAATTCCGTCCTCCATGGTGGCATTACACCGGAGGCGTGGAGCAGAAGTGCGGTGGTCTTGTTCTTCAAGAAAGGCGACAACGCTCTCTTGAAGAACTACAGACCGATTTCCCTTCTGAGCCGCGTCTACGTGCTGTTTTCGAGAGTCATTACGAATCGTCCTCGCATGCAGACTCGACGACTTCCAGCCTCCCGAACAAGCCGGTTTCCGAAAAGGCTTTAGCACCATAGACCACATACATACCCTTCGGCAAATTGTACAGAAGACCGACGAGTACAATCTGCCACTTTGCCTTGCGTATGTGGACTATGAGAAAGCCTTTGATTCCGTCGAAATCTGGGCGGTGCTGCAGTCCCTTCAGCGGTGCCAAGTGGACTGTCGGTATATCGAGGTGCTGAAGTGTTTGTACAGTAGGGCTACGATGGCTATCCGAGTACAGAACCAGAGTACGAAACCTATCCAACTGCAGAGAGTTGTAAGACAGGGTGACGTAATATCCTGAAACTCTTCACCGCTGCATTGGAAGACGTTTTCAAGCTACTGGACTGGAAAGCATACGATATTAACATCAATGGCGAGTACATCACCACCTTCGATTTGTCGACGATATAGTCCTTATGGCAGAATCGCTGGAGGACCTAAGCACTATGCTCATGACCTCAATAGTGTCTCCCAACGGATAGGTCTCAAGATGAACATGGACAAAACAAAATCATGTTTAATGTCCATGTCACACCTATGCCGGTAGTTGTTGGGAGCACTAAGCTCGAAGTTGTTGACGAATATGTTTACCTGGGACAAATAGTCCAACTAGGTAAGTCCAACTTCGACCGAGGGTCAATCGACGGATTCAACTCGGCTGCAGCGTTCGGGAGATTACGACCCATCTTCTCGTCAGGCATACCTCAAAACCTCAAAACTAAGTTGTACAACCAGTGCGTGTTGCCAGTGATGACATACGGAACTGAGACGTGGTCCCTATGGAGAGGGCTATGCTCGGTGTTTCTCTGCGTGATAAACTTAGAAATGAGGATATCCGCAGTAGAACCAGAGTAACCGACATAGCCCAAAGGATTAGTAAGTTGAAGTGGCAATGGGCCGGCCATATAGCTCGAAGAACCGACAACCGATGGGGAAGAAAGGTTCGGAGTGGCCCTCATACCGGCAGGCGAAGTGTAGGGCGTCCCCACTAGATGGAGTGACGACCTGGTAAGACATGCAGGAAGTCAATGGATGCAGGTGGCTCGGGACCGTGCTTTGTGGCATTCCGTGGGAGAGGCCTATGTTCAGCAGTGGACTTGTGAAAGGCTGTAATGATGATTACCTTTTTAAGAATAGTTCATGATCTATTCATGAATTCTTAAAACTATATATTGATATTAAATATTCATGGAAACAGGGAAGTCTTTCATTTATTTGCGATAAATTAACACAAAACTAATGCAAGAAACACATCAAGGGCAATATTAAATAAACTTAACATGTTTAATTATCTATCAAGCTACTTTAATTTATGGCATCATAAATATCCTGTTATAACTTTAATCCCATTTATTTACATAACATTCAAATATACAATATTTATTACAATAAGAAAATAAATCTTAAATTATCATACAATCTCACTACCCGCGGTATAGTGCCAAGAACGCTGGCTGCATTTCTTTACTGAATGGCTATAAATATAGCCATTCAGTAAAGAAATAAATATAAAATAATAATACTAAGTCTTTGGGCGAGAAAAGAACCAGCGCTCTTATCACCAGCTATGACAAGTCGCGGATTCAGTTCCTTTAGAAACTTCACCACACGTGGACCCCACGGATCGACAGTTTCAACAACAAATGGCACAAATATGTAGACTATTTGTGCTACTTACTTAGTTAAGCTACCTCTGATGCCGCCCCGGCTCTAAGCGAGGTACCCATGAACGCATTTTGCAAGTTACGTATCGGGAAAAATAAAAGTGGAGAAACAGTTTAAGGGAAGGTTAGCATGCGGCAGTACTTTAAAGTTTGTATCATGTTGCCAGGGCTATATTCCACCAGTACATCAAAGTTATTTTTACACATAAGTCCATCATCGTAGCACGTCCTCATCTTCCTAATCAGAGCGATATAATCTTGAGATTTCTCTCATTCTAGGGAAGATCTACCATAATTGATAATTTGGCAGACGGATTGGGGATCGTGGTAATATATCACATCTTATGTTGACGTCGCTGGTATTACGTTAAAACGAGATGACTATACCGTCATCTATTGGAGGTCAAAAGTACCCATATGGATGATGTAATTAGGTTATTTATTCACTCTTGCCAACACCTCTCGGTGACTACTTAAGCAATTCGAAGCATACATATGGTGGATGTTTATTGCCAGTCTTGTCAGTCAAAATTTGTTAAAAACATTTTTCTAAGAATGTGGAAATACTACATGTGTCACAACATTATACTTTTTATTTATTTATTATTCATTACAGACCTTCACAAGTTCACCGTAGAACATAAGCCTCCCACAAGAAATGCCACATAATACGGATGGAGACATTCAGGAAGTATATGGATATCTTATATTTTCTTGGACACAGTTCTGGGTCCATGTAGAATATTGAACTAATTAGATAAACTATAAGAATTTTTTTATTAGGATGGGAACATTTAGTCTACTCACACATAAATTAATATTAGCTTCAGGTTGATACTTAGCATTGGCAGCACCCCGTCTTTATTTTTAGGTTGGTCTGAACTAGTAGAAGTATTTTATTATTCAAATTATTCATTTATTATTCAAGTTGATCAATGAATGATGGTGTTAAAAGTAGTTCACGATTGTAGTAGTGTAGAATGACGTAATTGAACTGATCAACTAGAACGTCCAGTAATAAATAAAAGAAGTAGGGTAATACACCCGATAGTCAGCCCCGCACCAGTACTCAGCCTTTACAGACATTATTTCTATATAAATAGTGTTAAAATTTGTTTACACCTTTAAAATAACGTTTAATTGAATCTGTCTCCTTATTGACTAATATGCACACCTACGAACCAATAGCATGTCAGGTTGACGAGCTACACTCGTTAATTTGCACTGCTGTCAAAGACATAATTAGATGCGTCGCTGTTGCAATTTGTTACTTAAGGAAATGTGGTCGAGTTTTCAGTAAGTTTTTGCGTGTATTTGCTGTAATTTGTGGTGGATTGTTATACTACGTTACAATAAAATATTTATTTTGTGATAAAATTAACTATTACATGCATTTTATTTGTTTAATATGTTGTAATTTAGGTGGCCGACTAGTGGGTTTCGAATTTTTAAGGTAGTTCCAGTACTCAGCCATAAGTGGCTGACTACTGGTTTTTTCGTGATTTTCTTATATGTAGTTGAAATTAGCGGAACGAATAGTACCAATTTTGCTCATTACTTTGGGTTTAACTCTTATATTACGAAAAGTGTATTTTACCAATATTCAGCCGCGTGCAAATGTAATTGCATGTCAGGGGCCGACCAATGGGACTACAAATCCAGTAGTCAGCCGTTAGTCCTGTTGCACAAAATAGTACCTTAAAGCCTTTTCAACAAGGGTTAAATTTTTGCACGGTTATTTTAGCATGAAAATCATTTGTTTTAGAATTCCATCATGTCAAAAATCCATCCATCAATACAAAGAAAAGCAATTAACACAAGCTATGGCGGCGATTAGAAATGGGATGAAAAGAATCGGAGCTATTTCTTCCAAAGAGTGGAGACAATTTCAGAAACAAAAAGAAGTAAAGCAACTGAAAAAGAACGATATATTGATTAAAAAAATTAAGAAATTGAAGCTAAAACAAAGAAAGAAGAAGAAAGTCAAAAAAAGAAATAAGAATTACAAAAAAGGAAAGTAAAAATAGCAAAAGGAGGAAGAAAAATACGACATGTACAATAAACAAAGTAAGATGTAAAAACTGTGAAGAGGAATTGACTAGCGATACAGAAATTATAGACTTAAAGTATATTAGATGTGACTATTGTCTTGCATGGTACATTTGAAATGTACTGAATTCGCTGGGGACATATATGAAAATTGGACTTACGTAGTCGGACTATTTGTCCCCGGTAAACATATTCGTCAACAACTTCAAGCTTAGTGCTCCCAACAACTACCGGCATAGGTGTGACATGGACGTTAAACATGATTTTTGTTTTGTCCATGTTCATCTTAAGACCTATCCGTTGGGAGACACTATTGAGGTCATTGAGCATAGTGCTTAGGTCCTCCAGCGATTCTGCCATAAGGACTATATCGTCGGCAAATCGAAGTCCAACTTCGACCGAGAGGTCAATCGACGGATTCAACTCTGCTGGGCAGCGTTCGGGAGATTACGACACATCTTCTCGTCAGGCATACCACAAAACCTCAAAACTAGATTGTACAACAAGTGCGTGTTGCCAGTGATGACCTATGAATCTGAGACGTGGTCCTTCACTGCTGGCCGTATGAGGAAGCTCAAAGTCGCTGAGCGAGCTATGGAGAGGGCTATGCTCGGTGTTTTTCTGCGTAATAGACTTAAAAACGAGGATATCCGCAGTAGAACTAGAGTAACCGACATAGCCCAAAGGATTAGTAAGCTGAAGTGGCAATGGGCCGGCCATATAGCTCGAAGAACCGACAATCGATGGGGAAGAAAGGTTCTCGAGTGGCAGCCTCGTACCGGCAGGCGAAGTGTAGGCGTCCCCCCACTAGATGGAGTGACAACCTGGTAAGACATGCAGGAAGTCAATGGATGCAGGTGGCTCGGGACCGTGCTTTGTGGCATTCCTCGGGGGAGGCCTATTTTCAGCAGTGGACTTGTAAAGGGCTGTAATGATGATGATGATAATGATATTTGAAAATATACATAATAAAGAATTTCTATGTCAAATATGTAATAATAAGTGAGAGGCTGACTACACGGTAAGACATGGCTGACTTGTGGAGAAATGGGGCTGACTACTGGTGAAAAGTGCCATAATTTGTTTAATGTTGATTTTTTATATAATTCTATTATAAATATAATGTTTTGTTGATTTCTTTAGTAAATTTAATAAACAAACTTTCTGAGAATAATGATTGTTTTTATTCATAATGTATAATATTTAAAATACAGTTAAATCAAATTTTCGTCCTCACTAAAAGGCTGACTACTGGGTGTTTTACCCTAATACTTTTCTTAATTTATAACCACTACCAGCGGCTGTTTTAGCATCTAACTGCTTTAATTTGCAAAATTCTGTTTAACGTGATAGTGTAATTTTAAGAATTTATGTATGAGGGATAAGTAAAGAATAAATTTCTTCACAATATTTTTTTTTGAATTTAGATCCAACACCATTACAGGTATAATATCATAATATCCTGTGAGAATAATTAGGTACAGAGCTCATAATAAGTATATTAGTATTTAAGTTACCTTTTTTTCTCATTATTAGTTTACTTTTGCTGCACTACCTCCCATTTGTTTATCTCTGCTTAGCCTAATGGTTGACTAGGAGAGAATGCCTTAAGGCATTAAGTCCGCCATATGTACTGTATTTCTTTTGTGCATTAAAGTTAAAATAAATAAAGTTTGGATGACGGTAGTATCTGTTTCAGATACTGTTGACCATTAAATAAAACTTTAGTTCACTGTTTAAATTTGTATACATACAAATGCTTATAATTTATCACTTGAGAACACTTATATTATTTAGCTTTTTGTTTAATTTGCGATTAAGATTCTACACATACACAAGCAGTTATAGTTGTTACTTTCACTCTAGATTAGATTTATATTATTGGTACAAATATACAATGAGGATTACCGAACAATGTTTGATTGAGAACGGTGGCGATCGGCGAGTCGTGCGATGGCGTGGTTTAGGTTCGTGAAGTATGTTCGCTACAGGACTCGTGTGCAGAGAGAGTTGGCTTGAACAGTATCGACTTTAGGATAGCTTGCATAATCCACATAAAATATATGCAGTCACCAATTGTGCATCCTAACATTCTATAACAGGTATTATTTTTTTGCAATAAAATGATTAAAACCACAACTATAGACCAGAATATTTTTTAAATAATTAAGTGTAAGTATAAAAGATGTATTGTGAACCGAAGTTCAGTTCTTGTTTGCTTACCATTGAGAACAGTGAAAGACAGCTCTACCCTTCTATTCTATTAAAATCCTCGATATTAAAATATAAATTGTTTTAATGTGTTTGCGACTTTTATGTTTACCGTCATTCTACACTAATTACATCATTATCATGCTCTCTAACACACAGACCTCTCTTAATAATAATAATACACTTCAGCTCACACTTCTACAGTTCAAAGAATAGGTTCTTTTATGCTACGTTAGTTACCCTAAACTTATAGTTAAATACTAGCTGTCCCTCGCGACTTCGCCCGCGTGGAATTTACTATGATTTCATGGGTTTTAATTTTTTTTGCGTGGAACTCTAATTTTTTTTCTAAAATAAAAGTAGGTATCCTAAAATACTCCTTATAACATCAGATATCTGCCAGTGAAAGTCCCGTCAAAATTGGTCTAGCCGTTTCGGAGATTAGCCGGAAGAAACAGACAGACAAAAATTTAAAAAATTGTTTTGTTGTTATTAGTACCGTATATACTTTCATATGCATTTAGTAAAAAGCTGTTATTTTAACCTTACAAACATACACTTCAATTTCATTTATTTGTATAGATAATAGTTGTAAATGATTTTGTATTCATTAATGCTGTGGCTTAATATAACAACATGAATATTATTACATGTAAAATCACAAATAAACTATTAAAGTAACAAGCCACAAATACAGAAACAGTTAATAAGTGATTAAAATTAATTGCATGTTGTTTATGGTGCTTAGGTTAGACGCGAATATCCCAGAGATAATGTTTTAATTAAGTCCCTAAATTATTCTCAAAACCTTCATAATATGTTGTAACAGAAAAAAAACAACTGTTAATAATTAACCGCCAAAGGTTCATTTAGTATTGTCTGAGATATAAAAAATGGTTACATTTAATTTATAAATTTTTGGCAAATACAATTAATTAGTACGCAATACTTTTTACTACCGGGCTAATTTAATCTGTTATTATACTAATATTCCAGATTCTAAAACTTTCTAATTTACCTCTAGTTAAACTACGAAAATAATGACATTAAAATCTTATTTAAATCTCATTACGAAGTCGATGGATGCAGGTGGCTCAAGCCAATACCAAAATAGATCAATGCTGATTATCATCATCACAATGTTACACTGGCTTCACAAAAACAGAATCACGATCGGCCAGATAACGAATTGAATGACTTAGACTGAATCCCCCACGTCTCCTATGTAGAACTTCATATTACTCAGACGAGTTGTGGTTTGAAGTATTTTTACGTGTGGCTTACGAAAATCAATTATTCCATTATAACGCAGTAGATATCATAAAAGAAGACTATGCGGAATGCCAGAAAGATCTAGTATATTTTGTTAAATGGCAGTTTATCCATCTCAATCGGCGATTAAGGCAATTCCTCACTACGAAAGAGGCCCATTTCCAGCAGTGGACTTTAATGGATTGATGAAGAAGAAGAACCCATAAGCAATAAAACAGCTTAACGCGTAACAGTGTGAAGCACTGCGTTCGTTTCGTACTATTTAAGTAAAAATAAAGTGCATGTAATGAACGCACGAACTAATTATGGCAAAAAACGCTATTGTTTGAGGGAGCACTAATGTTCAATATATTACTAAAAAACTGGATGGTTTCCAACACTCTAGAAATAGACGTTATATCTTAAATTAATTACTTAGTATCTTATTATAAGCTAACTATTGTATGTGCATATAAGAAATGAAACTCTTTAAACCGAAAATGTTTATGTCTTAGAAAACGTGTTGTTTATTTTGTAGCTACCTTTACTATTGTTTTACTTTACTTATTATAATTTTAAGAATCAATTAATTATTAATGGCAAAATTTACGTGTACTGTAATAATAACTGTAACGATTTCAATGGTCTATTGCATTAGTTTCAAGCACTGTTGGTGTTTATAGGTTGTTACATTTATGAACTTGCAACAGGCATCCATGATAAACGCTGTTGTAGTGTAAGTAGTGATACAGGACTAGACTGATCCTAAAAAATGAACATCATTTAGGTTAAGCCAAATACACGTTGAACATCTTAACCTTCATCGGGATAACAAGCATTAATATATTCGAACATCATATCTACAGTCCGATGTTGAAGCAGACTACGTAGATAATACAAAACGTTCACTAATTATTACATAAATGCTTCCAGTTTCTACATTAGACCAAGACGCTGTTCGAGGACAAACGCGTGAACAGGATGGTCATGATGGAGACTGTGGGTAAAATAAGAAAGATAAATATAAGTGAGAGTAGAACTAAAAACCTCTACTTGTTTGAACAGTATAAAGTTTGACCAAGAGAGTACTTGGTCGAACTTTTTAGTCAGTGAGTTCGACGAAAGCGACGTGCGGATTCGGTCAAAGTTATTCAATCGGCAATCTTGTTTGTGTTTGTTCCGCTAGAACAAGCATAGAAGAGTTTTCAGCGGTAAAGCTAACGACGTTGACGTTCTACTTACAATTATTTAAATAATAATTTGGAGCTCATCGAAGTTATCACGCTGCCCTTATATTTCATCATTATTAAAAGTGAATAATGAATTACTTATCACAGTGTGACGACGAATTATTATTATTAATAATAAATAATAATTAAATTCAATATAAAGACATTTCAAAAATATTTTGAACAATTAAAATGCATTAATAAGCATAAAGTTCAAATACAGTCATTTCGAACATTAAGTATTATAGTATGTCTGTAAAAACCTTTAAATTTATTAAAACTCTGCTTAAAATATTCAAAATATATTAAATAATAGAAACACAAGCCGATTATATTGCAATAATAAAGATAAATAACATTTGTAATATAATGGAAAAATGGGTCAAAAATTTTGGGTGTTAATGAGGGTGTTCGTGTATTATTGGAGGATGTTCATGTAATGATTGCTTATATGAGGGAGTTGCCGGAGACGCATACCCCTGGGTGTACATATATATGGGGTGGTCGGGTGACTGACTGCTCACTGGTACTGTTGCACAATGTATAGTCCTTTTTTATTTACATGGGGAAATGCCTACGCATACCCGCCTCGCGAGGACAAGGACGGGTTATGTCGGACTCCACCGACTAAAACCCCATGGTGTTCTATCTTCGTCGCATATTGGCAGGGCCACGGGAACGCTTTCGTACACATCCGCCGCCGCATAGAGAACTACTTCTTCTCAGGTAAGGCGAACCAGAACACACGGCGCGCCTTCCTCCACGGCCTCCAATTACACCAGCGCAAGGGACGCCCTCGTGTCCGATGTGCGAAGGCCATGGGGCCAGAAAAACGAGCACTCAGAAGCACTAGCCTTTCTGACCCCAGCGGCGGATCTGGTATATGGCTCCGCCGCCAACCAAGATTCGGCTGCGGAGGGTAGGGAGAGCGGCGCCTCGCAATACCGGCACTCCTCCACAGTCCCACCACCACCGCATCAACGGTGCGGCCCCCTCAGAGTCGCGGAGGATAGGGCGAGTGGCACATCGCCATACCAACACTCCTCTTCCTCCGCGACTCAGCATTGGCTGCAGCGCTAGGGGGAGAGGGCACCCCTCTCGTCGCAGCCCACCGACACACATCTGAAGTGGGTTCGCCAAGCCCACTCGGAGTGGCTACCTCGGGCCGGCCCTACACCACGGGCCAGCCAAGGGGTACGTCTTTGTTCACCGCGGGTGACCATGCCACGGCTACTAAGCCCCCCCGCCACGACAAGGCGGGAACCCGTTCGGGGGGGACAATGTATAGTCCTATATTAGGGACTTATGATAGTAAGGTCTATGGAACAAAAGCATTAATATAGAAGGTCTCTATGATGCCTAAGCATTATGATAGCAGAGTTATGACTTGAAGTCCTATATGTAAAAGACATATAATAGTAAGGTCTATGAAATAAAGCAATTATGTGGAAGGTCTCAAATATGTAAAAGCACTATATTGAAGAAATGGGACTTAAAAAGGATTATTATAGTGGCGTGTAGATTGCTACGCAGCGTCCGAGACCGAGGTATCATAGACATATCATCTTAGTGCCAGTGGTAAGCAGGTTTGTTGTAGCAATACGACTTGCCTGTGGACATCGCACATCCCGACCGTTAGTGGGCGGCGTCCGTGATGGATCTGCGGGTGTGCTGCGCCTGATTCGACGAATCTTGTGGTTCTGGTCTGGTCGATGGAGGTAGGCGGGTGCTGTGATTGTATGTGGGACCTTGGGATGGTGTAAGCCGACGATAGTCATGCTTGCTGCAGAACCCAACAAGCATCAATATGCTAAGTAGCTTTGCCCAAATCGGGTCCCTTCATTACGTGGCTGCAGACTGTCTGACCTCCATGATGTTTTATATAACAACATAATAATATATCTCTGTAAATTTCCCACCTTTAAATAATTGTTGTGGGTGAGACAAACATGATCGATAAATGCATATACTCAACGTCAGTGAAACAAACCCTTTCTGATGACGAATTATTACTATTATCTTATAACTGCCTTTTGGATATATCTGCCGTTGTATTTGTTGGTGGAGCACATGTGTCGACCTCATGCGGGTGATAGCTGGAGAGAGAATCTGAGGAGGCTCTCAAGGCTGCGGCCGAAATCCGCGCAACGTAGGATCCCATTCCCTCGAGGTGAGTGGTAGACTCATGACACGCTCTGCGGCTAGTACCCATGCTGATCATGTAATTGGTGGTGATGCCTTACACTTACATCAGCAGGTGGCAGGTGGTTGCGCTCACGGAGGGCTTTCAATGGCTAGTGTTCCTATTATTCGACGTGTTGCCTAATCTGTGTGACGTACAGTCACTGTGACTGGATTTGATCGTATTCTGTATGGCGTTTACACGCATTGACATGCGCGACTTTGGTCGATGTTTGTGCTTAGGCACTACCAAGGAGCCAAGCCCTCTTTTACTGGTACGCCAGTTATTTTGCTGTGGACTACGGTCAGTTCCCAATTTAACGTCCCCTTCGAAGGAAGCGCGTTGGTTGGTTGGTGCCTCCCCACATTTTATTTAATGTGGAAAAGCGAAGCCCTTGTATCTAAATATTTTATATAAATATTGTGAGCCTTTTCCAAGCGGGAAGGAATTAATTAATAAGGAATTGACTGATGTGAACCTGATACAAGTGGAATAGGGAAGATTTAATGTTCTTAACCTTTTGAGTCCTGTCTTCGTTAACGGGGTTCTTTAGCTTAAAATAATTATAAGGTACTACCAACGGCTTTCGACTGCTCTAGTGAATATTCATTCTTCCAAGAGACACCTAAAAGAACTAAGTTACTAAACAAACACTACGTAGATAAGGGTCTTAATTAAGACTATAATTAAACCTTTAGAAATATCAATATATGGTTATTATACTGGTCACGTAAAATTTATATATTTTTAAATATCATATAGATATAGAGTCTATAGAAAGAAGAGGGGGGGCGGGATATTAAAACAGGTAAAATACAATATTACACAATACCCTGTAAAATAGCTAATAAAGAAATTTGCTTCAATGCCTGCAGCAGCGAATGCTGGGCGAATGCCTCTCCCAAGGCGCTCCACTTAGCCCTATCTTAGACTTCATGCATCCAGTTCCTTCAGCCACTTTAAGTTAGGGGAAGTCCCACACTAAGTTTGCCTTAGCGCAATTTCCACGCTATGACAAGTTTACTTCACTAGTTGTGACCAGCCCATTGTCATTAATATTGGCTTAATACCTTATTATTCATTGAAACCAAAAGATGGTACAAGTATTGAAGTAAAAGCAAATTACGTTTATATAAAAGGAAACAAGTAATTAGCTAGTCAAGTAGCAACCAGTTGAGGTTAATTATGTACTCATATTCGTCGAACCGCACCATTACGTTAACGAAGCGCCACTCGGCTTCTCGATTTACTGTCGCGAAAATCTCAGATGAAACATCTAAGTTTTGTAAGAAATTGCGTTAAAATACTTATTTTCTCCGACTGTACGATTCTCGAGAATCGTATAGTTAATGTTTAATGTTTTTCTGTTATGTAGAAAAACTTATATTTTTGAAAATTGCTTCCTTCCCTTTTTTGTACTATCGTAATCACATCCATGATGCGACATATTATTATAGTTTTACATTGTGCAATAAGTGTAAAAGCTATTAAATATAGTCCATTCAATTTATTGTTTGTGTGTCATTAGCCGAGGCACCTAGCACCAAACTATAAACTTCCAAAACTTTATTTCATTCAAAACTTTTTTTTTGAGTTACAGACTACATAAGTCTCACTGCGGAAATGTCGGCCGCGCTGTTGGCCTAATGCGTGTTGGCAAACTTGTAGGTTTCCTCACGATATTTTCCTTCACCGCCGAGCACGTGGTAAATCAGCACTTAAAATTGCGATTAACAATTTCATTGGTGCCGGCGGGGATCGAACACGGGTTACTCACGTACTGTGAAGTTTACAGCGAGCGCTTTGCTCCTGAGCTACCCCGGCGTTTTTTGTTATATCCAAATTAATACATTAAAGAATATAGTCGCCGCTGGAGAGAAGAGGGCTCTTGTTTGTTTAATAGTCTGAGAGGTGGCGACGAATTTTGGGAAGGTTTTTTTTTTATAGGAGAAGGGGCAAACGAGCATGCGGCTTACCTGATGGTAAGTGACTACCGCCGCGTATGAACAACTGTAACACCAGGAGAATTGCAGATGCGTTGCCGGCCTTTTAAAAAGGAATAGGCTCTTTTCTTGAAGGTCTCTAAGTCGTATCCGTCCGGGAAAATCGCTGGTGGTAATCGATTCCACAAGGAAGTTGTGCGAGGAAGAAAACTTCTTCTAAATCGCATAGTGGTGGACCGCCAATCATCCAGATGGTATAGATGGTATCGCGAGTTTTGACGCGATGTGCGATGGTGAAATTGAGCGGCTGGAATTAGTCTGAACAATTCCTCAGTGCACTCCCCGTGGTAGATGCGATAAAATACGCAGCGATGCAACATCTCTTCGCAGCTCCAGTGAATCGAGCCGATCGGAAAGGACTCGGTCGTCGACGATTCGAACCGCTCTGTGCTGGATGCGGTCAAGTGGAAGGAGCTGGCACTGGGGAGCCCCAGCCCAGAGATGGGAACGGTATTCCATGTGAGGCCGAACCTGCGCCTTGTAAAGTGGCAGGCGGTGTGCCGGCATGAAATACTGTCCCGCTCTGCTGAGCACGCCAAGCTTTTTAGAGGCCAATTTGGCCTTCTCTTCTAAGTGACCACGAAACTGCACGTCACTCGATATGTTGACGCCGAGGATTCCGATACTGGCTGAGGCAACAAGGGGAGTGCCTTGAAACTGACAAAGGGGTTCTTTTTAGCGGTAAACGCGCAATCTTGTGTCTTCTGAGGATTAAACTGGACTAGATTTAGTGGCCCCCAATCCGAGACTTTGTTTAGCAAAGACTCGACTTCAGACACAAGTTTGTTCCGGTACTCGGCATCGTTTTCCCGAGAAATATAGGCACGGCCGGTGTATAGAGCATCTCTAGTGCTGTCATCCGCATAGCAATGAATGTTACCGGTTTGCAACATAATATCATTTATATGCAGAAGAAACAGCGTTGGTGATAGCACGCAACCTTGTGTAATCGGAGCATGAGCAGAAAACTGGTGATCCAATTACACAATTTCTCGAGAAGCCAAGGAAGGAAGCTTCGAAAGAAGGGCTCTGTGCCAGACACGATCGAAGGCCTTCGCTATGTCCAAACTAACGGCCAATACCTTGGACTCGATCGCCTGCGCCCATCTATGTGTTAGGTAAACAAGAAGATCACCAGCTGAGCGACCCCGACGGAAACCGTACTGGCGGTCACTAATCAGCTGGTGCTCCGCAAGGTACCGCATGAGCTAGCAGTTAATAATGGACTCCATTATTTTCGAGAACAAGGAGGTGATGGCGATAGTCCAAATACAGGACGGATCATAGCGGTTACCTTTTTTAGGGATCGGGTGCACGAAAGCTGTCTTCCATGAATTCGGGACAATGCCTAGGGAGTAGGAGTACCAGAAAAGACGCGTTAGAAACGGTGCCAACTGTGGAGCGCACGTCCTCAGCACAATTGGCGGGATTCCGCCATGCTCACTCGACTTGTGTATGTCCAAGAAGAGGAGTGCTTTGCGTACTGAGCACTGTGTGGATCGCACATCAGGCATAAAGCACTCACACTGCGGGATGGTCGGTGGTGTGTTCCCCGTCGTTGAGAGTCGAGTTGGACGCAAAAAGGGAGCCTAAAAGGTTGGCTTTCTCTTTTGTGGCGTGGGCCAGTGACTCGTCCTCCCTGTGCAGAGATGGTAGTGATGGCTTACAGAAATTCCCTTGAACAGCCTTGGCGAGAGACCAGAATGCACGGGTTCCCGAAGAAAGGCGAACTAATTTCTCGCCAATTCTTACAATGTGCTCATACTTTGCCCTGGCAATAACTCTTTTGAAGGACCTGGAAGCAAAGTTATACTTCTTTTTAAGCATGCTGGTGTTTAAATCCCGAGCTGCCGCAGCCTCAGCCCAGGCCTGATAACACTCCTGCTTACTGTGTAATGCAGTCTTACAGGAGCGACCAAACTAAGGCTTAGATCTGCCTCCGATGGGTACCACAGATGATGGAATAAATAGTTTCATTCCCTGTAGCACCACATCAGTGACAGAGGTAGCAACAGCGCTGGGATCATCCGGCAAAAAGCAAACCCGCCCCCATGGGTAGGATGTAATGAAAGACCGCATTCTGTCCCAATCCGCCGACCTGTAATGCCGAACACGGCGGCATCCTGCAGAACGAAACCGCGAGGGGAGCGTGAGTGGCACAACACTCCGGATCAGACAATGATCCGAAGAGCCGAGAGGGGCATTAGACTTTTTTGTCGTATTCATTTGTAAACTTTATTCACGTCTGAGAATTGTTTAAAATCGCTAAATTTGTCTGGCGATTTGCAAGTATTATAAAAATTACTCAATATATACGTGATTTGAATTTTAATAAAATATTTTTGGAGTCTGGTCTGGTAATACTTTATAATCGACAAAAACGTCTGAGATTTCTTTTTAAATTATATAAAAACTAAGTTAAAAGATAAAAAAGAAATCAAGTCGCCAAAAAACATTTTTTTGGATATTTTTTTTTCGCAAATGTTATATGCTGCGCAGTAAAGAAATAACCGCAAACGCTCTGCCAGACTCGCGGGACTGGATTCGCCAATTGACGAAATTATATATTTTCACAATTTCAACTTGCCAAAAGGACCTTCCCAAAATTCGTCGCTAGCTCTCAGACTATAACACGCTCCATATCTAATGAAATATCTGATGATAGTCTGATATTCTCTTTAGTTCAGGCTGAAAACGGCTGAAAAAGAATATCAGACCGACTAACACCTTAGTCTAACCCCACGCCACAATGGGTGCTGATAAGGACTCGAAACTTAGGGAGTACGAGCACAAAATAAACACAACAAAGCCCGCATCCTGCATTACGTTTGCCAATACGAAGATCCCACTCGAAAACCTTTTTTTATAGAATAAGGGTGACAAGCGAGGACACAGTAAACCTGATGGTAAGTGAAAGTTGTGGCCCATAGAAATCTACATTTATCCTCAATTAAGAATCAAAATGCAGACGCGTAGTCACCCCTGAGGACGAGAAGGAATTTCCAGCAAAAAGAGTCTCCGGTTCTTAACACTCACCATATGAAACACAACAGAATTAAGCTACTATTTTACGCTGGTACGTTACGACCCATTCGTACTTAAACCATAATATAACTGCAGCGTGGCCCTACCACATAAAGAAAACCTTTCTTACCGTAAGTTTTAAGTCTTCGGTTCTTAAAGTAAATAAACACACGAACCTACATACTGTTGGTTTTAGGCCTCCTCTCACTTCTGAGAACAATTAAGACGAAATCAATAGATATTCTCATTTTTTTTCACTGTCAACATCAATTTGACTTCATATACTGTTAGAAACATAAATATTTCAAATATAATTCATTGTGTGTCAAAATTCTAAAGTAATAAATTTAATTTATTCGAAACGTCCGTCTAGCTCTCCGGAACGGTAAAGTTCAAGCAAAACTAAGAAACTCAAGACAGTGAGTAAACACATCTTGTAATAAGTTTCAAGACACAATTATGACAATGACATCTTGGTTTTAAAGAGAAAATATTAATAATTCATAAAATACAGCTTGATGTTATTATGATTTGTAAGTCTGCATTACCTGGGCAATTCGATCTTTTAGCGGTGTTTTCTCAATACAATTTAGTCTCCTCCGTTAATTTTCACTTGTTAAATATCATTTTCTTCTTCACAAACGGGGACAGTGAAACTCTACAACTGACATTATATCGATATCACTTGTACTAGGGAGAACTCACCGTCATATCACATCATAACCACCACGTTTGACAGGCGGGTTGGCGATTGCAATAACAGACGTCTTGCGACTTAGACGCAACTCTAGGTCACCGCGCACCAAGTTTCGTAGACCTGATTTTTCAGCTAACCTGTTTAATTCAATATTTTTTTATCATAATTTCAAAATTATATATGCAATTATAACTATCTGTATACAAATACCTGCATACAAATAATTATAATAAAAATGTTTATATTTAAATAAAAATCTGTATAGGATAACCGACGCTCTGGGAAGTCTGCAGTCTGTGAACATGTTCAAGATCGTCCCCGCCATTACATCAGATTTGATAGACCACAAATCCTCGCTAAAGAACACCGATTCCTACCAGGGATGATACGCGAGGCTATTGAAATTAAAAAAAACATCCTAATTTCAATAGAGAAGATGGATGGGTGCTGCCATCTGCTTGGGATCCTATAATTAACAAAATTAAATCCAAACCCAAGCATACCACTGCAAGACTTCAAGACACTGTAAGCTCATTCTGCGTAGATCGGACCAAAAATTAATATTCAAAAAACTGAAGGTAGCCGGGCTAACTATGATATTGGGACGTCAAACACCTCAGTCCCCCCCGTGACCATGGGTGCTGTAAAGCACCCGAAACGTCGGGAATCAAAATTAGTAAAATTAAACGCGATAAAATCCGTAAAAATAGTTTTATTCAATAGAACTTTTAGGTCTCATGTTTACTAGTATGTGGGACTTATAATATTAAAGAATGTGCCAACTGCACATAACTTGAATAGGATGTCGTAAAAGACCACTAATGAGATATTGGGTTTGTCGTTGTGTAGGTTAGCAACCTTTCACAATTTTTTGAACTCTACCTACCCCTCGGGGATCACAATATGAAATTTCCTTAAAAGCGTATTATAACTATTACTCTTTCCTATTAAAAATAATCAATTCGGTACTTAAAATATGAGTTTTTGATGATTTTCATAAAGACAAATCGAAATAACTTTGGAAACAACGTAGACTCGTTTGAGAAGAGGACTCTATCATTATTTCTTTTAAAAGTCGTGCCGTTTCTAAAATTATGACAAAAAGTTTCTGTTCTGTGTCTACGGCGTAGCACCACATTTATAGAGTAAACTATGTTGGAGATTTATTTGCTACTGCTTGATATATTCCGTAATTGGTATATCCTTTACGGAGCTGAAATAAGCTGAAGTAACATTACACGACACAGTCATGAATTCGAACTGTAGTTGTAATCATTTTTTTTACATATACACAAATAACTGCATTTCAATTTTGGATGCGTTGCGATTGATCCTATCTATGATATTAGACTCAAGCTGAATTTAGATTATTTTTATATGTTTGAGTCACAGTAATAAACGAACTCACAGCCCACCAACCATGAGTGGATACCATAGACACCTACATTTATCCCCTAAGAAGGAATTCCTCGTGTACTAGTTGAAGGATCTCAGTTTTTCACCTCACTTTATCACTCTGCATACGTGCGGTATTGGCCATATTATACTCAACAGCTATATTGTGATCTTTCACGCTGAAATTCAAATCTTATTGTAAACGTTAAATCAAACACGTCGGTAAAGAACAGTTATGATCTTCTATTTTAATTCCAAAGGTGTCGCCAATAGTCATAGATTGTCTGAGGTATCGCTAAAAACTGCGCTATTTGCGGAGCTGGCCAACATTTCAATATCTATTAGATACCATTACAATTATTGTATAAGTGTAAAGTTTATCTGTTATTTATTATTGTTAAGCTTTAACTTATAAAAACTTGTTGGTTATACTGTGTTAGTGTTAAATAAATATATTTATTTCTATGGCCGGATTTAGTGAGGAGCATTTCCATTGCTATCACCGTCATAGGAAGAAATCAACATACTTAAATATTATATAAATATTATTATTAAGTAAGTATCCCTATATTATAATATGATAAAATACATCATGAATTTAAACTTTACAATCAATTTCTTAGGTTTGAAAGTAGGTGTTTAAACGTAAATTTAGTACCTTCTGATGTTCTTGTTCACCCTTCGTTTCTTCCAATTAATTACATGAAGTTTTAATAGTCTCAAAAGTTAAGTAATTTTATCGATAACTGTTTTACAATAATTTATCATTTTTTAATGATTTTTTTTGATATTATACATATAATTATATCTAATAGCGACTTTCTTATAAACTAATGAGAAATATTTTTTCCGTAGATAATTCGATGAAATGAAATTTATGATCTCTATTCTCTACTACACCTTGTACGTATTAAAACTTATCATCTTATTTCAAATCATACTCGATTTTCCTTACTACACTAAGATATCGTTTTTTTTTAGTTCATCATCATCATCGCCATCATGACAGCCTATCAAAGCCCACTACTATAGATCTCCCTCTCCATATATTGCTTCTGCAGGTTACATATTTCATGTTTTAGGTTATCATCATATTTCAAACCGTACTCGAAATTCCTCATTACACTAAGATATCGTTGTTTCTAATTCATCATCATCGACTTCATCATGACAACATATCAAAGCCCACTACTGAAGATCTGCCTCTCCATAGATTGCCTCTAACAGGTTACATATTTGCCATAGTTGCCACGCTTGTCATGTTTGTGTTTGTAATTAGAAAGACGCTGCTGCCCATCTCCTTATTTGATTCATCTGTTGCCTTGTACGACATCCACGGGAAGATATCATGTGGTAGTGGATATTCTTACACCGCCACAAAGAGACAAAATATTTTTTTCTTGAGCATTAGTACATCACGAATTATTGATAAATAGCGGCAACATTTGTTACTAAACCAATAACCGTTTAAGTATACATATTATGTTGGTTTAGTTCTAAAAAAACAAAATCTGGACACATATGTATATATATATATATATATATATATATATATATATATATATATATATATATATATATATATATATATATATTATATATATATAATCATAGTAAGGAACAAATAAGAAAGAATCCGTATCAATTACCGATAAAACTGTAATTGAATTTAACTTCCGCATGTGGATCTTAGCATCACTTTTGCATCTTTACTTTTTTATAATATTATAGTAACAAACGAGCCAATTATCCACCTAGTTACAGCTAGCTACAAATAATATAATCATTAAATCCTACAAACAACTTTATAAAAAAAAAGCTATAGATGCGTTGTCACTACTAAGGAAGAAGATAACGTGCTTCACGTAATGTAATAAATACTGACTCTCACATCCTTCAAAACGGAAAAGAACAATGTGTGCAATTCAAATTGACAGCAGAAATATCTAAGAGTATGCTACCAACCCAGACAAAATCCTAGAAAAGAACCACTTAGTAAACGGCAAAGCCCTATTACTAAGTAACTAAACAAATCGGACCATCGGAAGTACTCAGAAGATAACAATTTGGGTAATTTGTTACTCCCTGAAGATAACATCTGACATAGGCTTTGTGTCAACAATAACTAATGATCGGATCACTGTGTGCTTTTCTTTGATTATTATTATTATTTAAAAAAAGGCTTCTACTCTATTTTATTCCTTTGGTGTCATATGTAATTTAGGTAATAACATCATTAAATAATTGGACCTAGATTAAACATTGCAACCAGTGACGAGGAGCAGCGTCGAAAACTAACATGCGCAGAACAAAAAGCAATCGACAATGTGTCTAAATGATATTATTATAAATTATATTAAATAAAATTGAAGTTTCTGTCAGTAATATCGAATTAGCTGCCGTATATTTAACTGATAGGGTTATTTGCATACCATTAAGTCTACGAATTTAAAAAAAAATGTTTTTCCTGTCTGTTTGTCTGTCTGACTGTCCGGGCTAATCTTTGGAAAATCTGAACCGATTGTATTTAAACTTCATGAACAGATAGAGAGCATTGTCAGGAGTGATCTATGCTATATTTTATCCAAAAATCTTAATTTTTTTCGCAAGAAACGAAAAATGTATAAAATAAATATTCTTTATGTTAAATTAAATATTGCAATATTAATTGATACTACCCAGGCTAAGTCAGGGCGGATCGCTCGTTTATTATAAAACGATAACGTTACCACAGTAGATAGTTAAACATTAAAAATGAAATTTATTTACGAAAACGTTTTACATACAAAGATGGTGCATTGATGGATGTTTGTTGATCCGGAACATTTTTTTGCAAATTAAAGAAATACTTGTTTTCCACTACAGCCAAACGCTTAGCTACTTATTTACCAAACCTACATTAAATTTGTCATTAAAATTTTGGCCTCAGACCTACCAAACTTTCAAATGAAAGAATCGATTAAAAAAATCGCAATCATCGATGCCAGCAGTGAAACTCGTATTTATGAGTCATTTAAGGGGTAATAATATTTTTATTGCATAAAGTACGCCGCGCTATAAAATGGAAAATGAAAAAAAAAGTGCGAGTAGCGAGGCCTGAGGGTTCCGTGGCGCAGTGGTTTAGCATTGAGTTACGGTACTAGGGCCGTGGGTTCGAATACCGCAAGTAACAAATATTTGTATGACCTAATAATGATAGGGCCTTGCTGTTTGCCCTTGTTCAATTTATGTATTTAAACTGCCTCCAAGATACAGGAGAAAATCTTAGAATGAGGCTGTGAGGAAACAGTTAAAAAAAATTCTCTAACGAAAAGGTAAGTCGCATTAGAAGGAAAACTTAATTTAAACAAACATTCTCCCGCACTTCATCACCCAGACTCAGTCTTCATCACGGACGATGCTCCAATCGCAAAGTGTGTAAATTTGTAATCACAAAAAAACCTTTATTTATGTGATATAACTACAAATTAACGATTTTTGGATTTTTCCTTTACATGTGCTGTGAGACCTACCTTCTTGCCAAATTTCATGATTCTAGGTTAACGAGAAGTATAAGTAAGTTTGCGAGTACAAAAATAATAGGTGACATAAATGGACATATTTTTTTATGCCTTGATTTAGAAGCTTCGATTTTATACACCTTCAAGGGACCGCAGACCTACTTGATATTAATTTCAACTTGATATTTCGTAACTCAAAAAAAAAGAAAATAATTTAATTTAAAGCAATCTTTTAAATCGCTCTTTCTCAATATATTTACTTACTATTTATATTTATTTGTTTAATATGATATGACAGAAACGCCTAACAAGACCCCAAATCTATATTTGTAGAATATACATTGGTATATCCTACAAATAATTGATTTGGCGTCTTGTTATGCGTTTAAGGTTGAATTTTTCCTTAATGTCTACAATCTAATCCACAGACTACACACCACAGGCGGCTTGAAATAGTTTAAAGAGTCGTTAATTTTTATTATAATTTTATTAAAATATTTATATAGTTATCATTGTACCACAAATCCACGTTGAATCTAGATAACCGGATACCATTATACTGGAAACGAGGTATTATTACATCTTAATCCTTAGGGAGTGACAGCGCATCTGCATTTTGTTTCTTAATCGAGGATAGATGTAGATATACGGTATCCACTTACCATCAGGTTGACTGTGCTCGTTATCACCTTTATTCTATAAAAAAAACAGTGAAGGGGTCATTCAGATTTAAAAACAAAATTCGTTTTCATGAAAACTTTAAATCAAAAATTTAAAGTTACTTTCATACTTATCGTAAAATTTGTTGTAACAGAACGCAGAGACTCAATAGTGGTGAAGCATTGATCGGCTTCAGTCCATTACGCGCCCAATAATTGCTGATGAGGCTTCAAATCTGCGCCTCGGTGCGTTTTTAAAGCTACAAAAGCCGGCTTTGAGTTTGCTTACATATATGTAAACGTAGTTACAAATATAGTTTGCAATTTTGTTAAAAAATTAACTATTAAATTTATTTTTTAATTTTTTATTTACGTTATCCTATTCATTGTCAGAAATATTTTTCATAACAACACAAATGAATTATTATTAAAGACAAGGAAAATTTCAAAAGTTAGTCAAATGCCTTCAAAGCAAGCAAACTTGTCATCGTTTTGCGAGCTTCATATTGGTATTATTACCATAAATTTTAGTCTGTCACTCTGAAATCTGAAAAGATAAATCTAAAAACACCAAGCAATGCGAAATAAATAGATCGTTACGACTACATGAGGTCATAAAATAACACGCAAACATATCAAATATATGTACATAAATTCATACATAAAGATATATAATATATACATTAGCTTTTTACCCGCGGTATCGCTCACGTGGGCTTCAATTTTAAACATCATCTGTTCCGTGCCAAAATTAGCAATAAAAATTGGGTCATCATGTTTGTCACAGGATTTTATTATTCTCAAAGACTAATTTCAAACAGTGTAATTCTGTTTAGAAAAGATGTATCATAAACACTTTTTCTTGATAAAGTTAACACGTTCACCGCGGCACTGATTTATCTATCTATAATTTCCATTACTCCGCTTCGGGGCGTTCTGAACCTAGTCCTAAACCAGACATTGCGGCGGCACTGAGCTTGTTAAACCCGCCGCCTTTATGAGACTAAAATAGTTTTATTGGCGTGAAGTCAAATAAAAACATGGATTTTGTTATTATAATTATTAACAATGAATTGATACCAAAATCTGCCTGCAGCCTGTGGTTGGGTTAATTAGTTTAGAATCTGTAGGTAAAATAAAATGTGGGATTTTATACGCCCCGTACCGCACTGAATAAGGGTAGTTTTTATATAGTTTAGTGATGGATATAAAATATCGGTAAACTTTATTTTAATTGTATTTATTTAAAAAAAGACAAGTAGTACCCACTTTTCAAGTGAGACTTTGGCTTATAAGAAAAAAGGTATGTTTAAAAATATCTTAATATTTAGACTTAAGTCCTTAATAACAGAGAAGTTATGACTTGCATATTTCCTGTTAGTAAAGTCTATTTTGTCAAACATATGGGTATTTTTCATTAAAACAGGTCAAACAATAATAATCAGCACCCAGTGCATTCTGTGGCCATTTTCTTCACTTTTTAATATAACATCCGACACATCTCTTCTTTGAACCCTTTTCGAGATGATGTGTTTTGTTCGTTGTGGGTTCTGTAAAGATAAAATGATTATGTTGTATTTGTGTGTGTATTTTTCAAGCGTATATGTTGAAAAGCTTTTTCTGCTTAACAGCGGCGTAGCGTGCCTTAGACGGGCCCTGTATCAAAATTTGTTAGGGGCCCAAATGACGGTAAAAATTTTCACTAAGGAACAAAAACGCTCGCATTGAATTAAAATAATATATTGATTATAAGTTATTACTTACAACACCTACTCGCTTGTCGTGCGACGCATACTGGGTGCTTTCCGTACAAATTAACGTATGTCAGGTGTATGAAAGTCCTCAGTAGCTTGCTCTTACGTTGATACTAGCGACATCTCAAAGTCATTAAAAGTACTATTTTCGCAATATTTTCCATATTTTATTAAAATGATGGCGCCACTGCTGGTATTTATTATTTATACCGAAGCCTAAATCATGCTATCGAAGTTTTGAAATACAGCGGTATAGAATATATAGAATAATTATATGTGAATAAACGAAGCAATTCACACCATGGTCATCAAAAACAAACTAAATGAAGAGTTACTTAAAACAAATTAGTTAGTAATTAAATATATTTCCTTTTAATTTTATTGAAATATATACGAAATAATACTGAAACTAGTTGATAGCGCCCTCTAGTGTAATCTTCAGTAATTTATAATCCCAACGCCATCTATAAAAGCGCAGAAGAAACTTCCCTCGTTTCGTCACCTAATAATTTGTCAGAGTGGCTCATCTATGACCTATATAGTATATTATCTATGGTATGTGTGATGCAACTCATACAAAGTCTATGGAAGACTTGCATTCGGAACGGCATTTTTCCGTGCGGGATTCCGAACGCACAGGCAATCATGCGGAATTTCGAATCTAAGAAAATTTCGAACGGAAAACTACTGTACGTTGTGATAGGTCCTTAAATAAATATTCTTTATGTTAAATTAAATATTGCAACATTAATTGATACTACCCAGGCTAAGCCAGGGCGGATCGCTCGTTTATTATGAAACGATAACGTTACCACAGTAGATAGTTAAACATTAAAAATGAAATTTATTTACGAAAACGTTTTATATACAAAGATGGTGCATGGATGTTTGTTGATCCGTAACATTTTTTTGCAAATTAAAGAAATACTAGTTTTTTGTGGGAAAGAAACCACGACCCACCACTACAGCCAAACGCTTAGTTACTTATTTACCAAACCTACATTAAATTTGTCATTAAAATTTTGGCCTCAGACCTACCAAACTTTCAAATGAAAGAATCGATTAAAAAAAATCGCAATCATCGATGCCAGCAGTAAAACTCGTATTTATGAGTCATTTAAGGGGTAATAATATTTTTATTGCATAAAGTACGCCGAGCTATAAAATGGAAATGAAAAATCGAACAAGTGAGAAGCGAGGCTGAGGGTTCCGTGGCGCAGTGGTTTAGCATTGAGTATCGGCACTAGGCCGCGGGTCGAATACCGCAAAACAAAATAAGAAAATGATAGGGCCTTGCTGTTTGCCCTTGTTCAATTTATGTATTTAAACTGCCTACAAGATACAGGAGAAAATCTTAGAATGAGGCTGTGAGGAAAAGAAAAAAATTTCTAACGAAAAGGTAAGTCGCATTAGAAGGAAAACTTAATTTAAACAAACATTCTCCCGCACTTCATCACCCAGACTCAGTCTTCATCACGGACGATGCTCCAATCGCAAAGTGTGTAAATTTGTAATCACAAAAAAACCTTTATTTATGTGATATAACTACAAATTAACGATTTTGGATTTTTTTTACATGTGCTGTGAGACCTACGTTCTTGCCAAAATTCATGATTCTAGGTTAACGAGAAGTATAAGTAAGTTTGTGAGTACCAAAATAATAGGTGACATAAATGGACATATTTTTTATGACTTGATTTAGAAGCTTGATTATATACACTTCAAGGGACCGCAGACGTACTTGATATTAATTTCAACTTGATATTTCGTAACTCAAAAAAAAGGAAAATAATTTAATTTAAAGCAATCTTTCAAATCGCTCTTTCTCAATATATTTACTTACTATTTATATTTATTTGTTTAATATGATGACAGAATGTTTAACAAGACCTCTAAATCTATATTTGTAGAATATACATTGGTATATCCTACAAATAATTGATTTGGCGTCTTGTTATGCGTTTAAGGTTGAATTTTTCCTTAATGTCTATAATCTACTCCACAGACTACACACCACAGGCGGCTTGAAATAGTTTAAAGAGTCGTTAATTTTTATTATAATTTTATTAAAATATTTATATAGTTATCATTGTACCACAAATCCACGTTGAACCTAGATAACCGGATACCATTATACTGGAAACGAGGTATTATTACATCTTAATCCTTAGGGAGTGACAGCGCATCTGCATTTTGTTTCTTAATCGAGGATAGATGTAGATATACGGTATCCACTTACCATCAGGTTGACTGTGCTCGTTATCACCTTTATTATATAAAAAAAAACAGTGAAGGGGTCATTCAGATTTAAAAACAAAATTCGTTTTCATGAAAACTTTAAATCAAAAATTTAAAGTTACTTTCAGACTTATCGTAAAATTTGTTGTAACAGAACGCAGAGACTCAATAGTGGTGAAGCATTGATCGACGTCAGTCCATTACGCGCCCAATAATTGCTGATGAGGCTTCAAATCTGCGCCTCGGTGCGTTTTTAACGCTACAAAAGTCGGCTTTGAGTTTGCTTACATATATGTAAACGTAGTTACAAATATAGTTTGCAATTTTGTTAATAAATTAACTATTAAATTTATTTTTTAATTTTTTACTTACGTTATCCTATTCATTGTCAGAAATATTTTTCGTAACAACACAAATGAATTATTATTAAAGACAAGGAAAATTTCAAAAGTTAGTCAAATGCCTTCAAAGCAAGCAAACTTGTCATCGTTTTGCGAGCTTCATATTGGTATTATTACCATAAATTTTAGTCTGTCACTCTGAAATCTGAAAAGATAAATCTAAAAACACCAAGCAATGCGAAATAAATAGATCGTTACGACTACATGAGGTCATAAAATAACACGCAAACATATCAAATATATGTACATAAATTCATACATAAAGATATATAATATATACATTAGCTTTTTACCCGCGGTATCGCTCACGTGGGCTTCAATTTTAAACATCATCTGTTCCGTGCCAAAATTAGCAATAAAAATTGGGTCATCATGTTTGTCACAGGATTTTATTATTATTAAAGACTAATTTCAAACAGTGTAATTCTGTTTAGAAAAAGATGTATCATAAACACTTTTTCTTGATAAAGTTAACACGTTCAACGCGGCACTGATTTATCTATCTATACTTTCCATTACTCCGCTTCGGGGCGTTTTGAACCTAGTCCTAAACCAGACATTGTGGCGGCACTGAGCTTGTTAAACCCCGCCGCCTTTATGAGACTAAAATAGTTTTATTGGCGTGAAGTCAAATAAAAACATGGATTTTTGTTATTATAATTATTAACAATGAATTGATACACCAAAATCTGCCACAGCCTGTGGTTGGGTTAATTAGTTTAGAATCTGTAGGTAAAATAAAATGTGGGATTTTATACGCCCCGTACCGCACTGAATAAGGGTAGTTTTTCATATAGTTTAGTGATGGGATATAAAAATATCGGTAAACTTTATTTTAATTGTATTTATTTAAAAAAAAAGATAAGTAGTACCCCTTTTCAAGTGAGACTTTGGCTTATAAGAGAAAAAAGGTATGTTTAAAAATATCTTAATATTTAGACTTAAGTCCTTAATAACAGAGAAGTTATGACTTGCATATTTCCTGTTAGTAAAGTCTATTTTGTCAAACATATGGGTATTTTTCATTAAAACAGGTCAAACAATAATAATCAGCACCCAGTGCATTCTGTGGCCATTTTCTTCACTTTTTTTTCAGCCTGACGACTCGACAAGAAGGTACGGAGTTTTAATATAACATCCAACTCATCTCTTCTTTGAACCCTTTTCGAGATGATGTGTTTTGTTCGTTGTGGGTTCTGTAAAGATAAAATGATTATGTTGTATTTGTGTGTGTATTTTTCAAGCGTATATGTTGAAAAGCTTTTTCTGCTTAACAGCGGCGTAGCGTGCCTTAGACGGGCCCTGTATCAAAATTTGTTAGGGGGCCCAAATGACGGGTAAAAAATTTTCACTAAGGAACAAAAACGCTCGCATTAAATTAAAATAATATATCGATTATAAGTTATTGCTTACAACACCTACTCGCTTTCGTCGTGCGACGCATACTGGGTGCTTTCCGTACGGAATTAACGTATGTGTCAGGTGAAAGTCCTCAGTAGCTTGCTCTTACGTTGATACTAGCGCCATCTCAAAGTCATTAAAAGTACTATTTTCCGCAATATTTTTACACATTTTATTAAAATGATGGCGCCACTGCTGGTATTTATTATTTATACCGAAGCCTAAATCATGCTATCGAAGTTTTGAAATACAGCGGTATAGAATATATAGAATAATTATATGTGAATAAACGAAGCAATTCACACCATGGTCATGAAAAACAAACTAAATGAAGAGTTACTTAAAACAAATTAGTTAGTAATTAAATATATTTCCTTTTAATTTTATTGAAATATATACGAAATAATACTGAAACTAGTTGATAGCGCCCTCTAGTGTAATCTTCAGTAATTTATAATCCCAACGCCATCTATAAAAGCGCAGAATAATTTGTCAGAGTGGCTCATCTATGACCTATATAGTATATTATCTATGGTATGTGTGATGCAACTCATACAAAGTCTATGGAAGACTTGCATTCGGAACGGCATTTTTCCGTGCGGGATTCCGAACGCACAGGCAATCATGCGGAATTTCGAATCTAAGAAAATTTCGAACGGAAAACTACTGTACGTGTGTGATAGGTCCTTGATTGATATGGATTTGCTGCGTTCGAAATCCCGAATCGATATTCTGGAACGGCTTTTCGAAACGAAATTCCGCAATAACTGATGTATACTGGCACGCGTCTCGTCTCGTCGGGGATTTAGTAATCTGTGGTCGCGGGTCAATCGTGACGTGAGACGGTCCGTGTTGCCAACTTTTGGGCGCCCACTTAACGCAGAGAATAAAAGAAATTCCTTTTTTGACTTTCGTAGTTTTAGAAGTAAAAACTTCTTTAGGTACGTTGGGCACTTTTTTATGATATGTTTATGGACCTAGGAGTTCAAGTGAGATTGTGGATAACATTTTAAGAATTTGAGCTTACACATGTTCGGGGCCCGTGTAGCCCGGGGGTCCCGTATCATTGATACGGCTGATACGGCGGTAGCTACGCCCCTGCTGCTTAACCTACTACTAGGAGATAAAAGCGTGTTTATATTGTAACTTTTGTAAGTAATAGCTGGTGCTGGAGCAGGAGAATAAATTGAAAAAATATGGTTCTACAGGGACGATATACAGTACCCGCCTCAGTGAAGTCATACAGAACCTATGCTCTCATTTACCACCCGTATCTTCGTCATCACTATCTTTTAAATCTTACTTTTTACGGCAACGTTTCGACATATCGTCGCGTGCGCAGTCTCGAATGCGATTGCACGGGGATACACGGTGTTTCCAACCTTGTTCCGCACTGTATTAAAATTTTTATTTATCAGTGCGGCACAAGGTTTAAGAAACACGGTATTAAAGTACGTACACCACAGAACTCGGGATCAATAGCATATCTCAGATATATATTTATCTCTTTCCTACACTGATCCAAGTAGAAGTTAAGCCTTCTGCACGACACAGAAGTTTATGTTTTTCCTCGCCGCACCACAGGCGAGACATGGACAAGGTGTTTTAGGCCCTGTTTCGCACTGAACGTGTTAAATAAAAAAATATCAGTTTTACTAGTGATCACAATCTTTTTCTACCGACTTCAAAAGGAGGAGGTACTCAATTCGACTGTATGTTCTTTTTTATGTGTGTTACCTCATAACTTTTTTCTGGGTGAACCGATTTCGATTTTTATTTGAAAGCTGGTGCTTCTCATGTGGTTCCATATAAATTTAATCAAGGTCTGACCAATAGTTTTTGAGTTATTCTTAATAATTTATATTGAAATCGGTTGTAGAATTTTTTATTTTAAAATTATTTGATGTACAAGCAGAGTTGTAGGTGTAGTTAGAGGCGACAGAGCCGCCAGACAAGCGTGGCAACCATGGCAAAATACCCATATGAGGTAATCTATCTGAAGGCCTATGTTCAGCAGTGGACTTAATGAAACAGGCTTTAATTATTTCTGCAGCATAAATGGGTTGGCTAGATCAAGGAAAGCCTACACTCGCACAGAACGTCATCATAAAATTGCAGCAATACGCTTTGTTTTTATGATCAGTGATACAAACCGACTTCTGTAAAGGAAACAAGGCATTCTATCTTAGTCCTCAGTGATGACATTATGTCAGCATTTTAATTCTTAATCGAATTTGATGTAGGTGTTTATGTGCTACAGCATCCACTTACCATCAAATGGACTGTGCGTCACCCTTACTTGTGTTCTTACTTGCAACTATCTTCAAATAAAGGAGGCTGCTGCGCTACCGTATGAAAGCATTATACACCATATGGTAGTTAAAAATTTCATCGCTTTATTTCCCGTCTGGGTGTAGTATGAATCAAGTATGGTAAATACTGAGAAGATCCATTGGCACCATAAATATACATATAAGAGGGGCGTTGAGTATGTTACAGCAGACTTTAATTAAATATTGTAAGAAACTATTCCACTTCTGATGTTAGTAATTATTCTCAAAACAATTTAAATAAAAGAATGTTACCTGTATTAGAAATTACTCTGAAGGTTAATTATTAAAAATAATAAAAGTTGGAGAGCGGATGTTCAACTTGTTCTCTTGCTTACGCAATTAATCATTATCAGGAATAAGACAGCGTACAGCACTACACATTCAGTATAGAGCAAATACTGTTCGACCAACCGTAATATGTACCAGACACAATCACACAATGGTGTAACGTGAAGGGCATAATTACATGATAACACCAAAGTATGCAAAGCAACAGCAACACTACTCATCTCAATGTAACACAGGGCAGCCTCTCAGCAACACGATCTTCCTTGCTTACACTAGAAGAACTACTTCACGAACAAAACCACATCACTTGTCTTACTTAGGCAGAATCTCAGCGTAGAAGTAATGTTTTAGCCCAACGGGCATAATAACGGCATGAGACTTAGAATTACCGACTGATCGCTCTTAGTCGCCTACGCGATACTTTATATTGCTATAACGGGTGGGAGATTACAGTCCCACCCTCATTTCCTCATATTTTTTTTTCATCTTTTTACCCTCGTTCCTGACTATATTATTTTATTTTTCGACATAGTCAAATTTTAGGGTTTATAAAATAAACAATTGGAATATCATTTTCTAAACTTCAATTTTTTTTCCCACGTAACTCTTCATTATGAGTGCTTAAAACTTCCTGTACTGCAGCGTCTACTGTTTCACTTCTTCTTCTTTTGTCTACTTCTTCAAAGCTTTGCCTTTTAGGTACTACCCTACAGAAATAGACAGAAATGGTGTGAGATGAATATGGAGTATGCTCGAGTATTTCAAAGCCAAAAAGCATCTCGAATTACAGCCATCAAACGAAGACTTGTGAACCAGGCTTTATCTGTGAAAAACAAAACAATCTTTCCGAAACGGCCTAGCGGCTTTTTAGCTAGCGGCATTTTTATATTTGTTCTCCATACGAAGTACCTGTAATAGCTTTTTTATAGTTTATGGATGACAAACGAGCTTACAGTCCACCTGATGGTAAATAGATTCTAAGGTCAACAGACACTTAGAGATAGACTTGGGAGTTACGGACCTAACTCTGAATGATTTTCACCATTTTACTCTCCTGAAAAAGCACGTCCGTGGTATAAATTTCGACAGCGAAGATGTGTGCTGTAGAGGCTTTTTCGAGTCCCAATATGAAGCCTTTTTTTCCAAGGGAATTAACCAACTTACAAAACGCTGTTCAAGGTATATTAGCTTAACGTAATCGTTGAAAAATAAATACAATTTACATATACTTATCCTAGAGTTTCATTGCGTTTCCAAAAACTTATTAATCAACCAGTTACTATGTGTTAAATATATTACGTATTCAGGAATCACCAACTGTTACGGCTCCGTTTTGCCTAGAATGTTGACCGTCTTACTTAATTTCTGTTATGTTTCGGTTTGAATTTGATAAAGTGTAATAAAATTTAATCTCAGTCGTCAGGGGTGACAAGGCATCTGAGCCTTCCCATGCTAATAAGCTTATCAATGTGCAAAGTTAAAGAATTCTGCCAATATCAAATCAGTTATGGGAGTTACAACATATTATTTTTCAATGTTATAAATATAACTTGCACTTTTCATAACATTCGGCCCTAACCGAATCTTACCGTGGAATATAGTACAGATGAAAATAGTGATCAAATAAATTTATATAATATCAAATTCGTGTTATGCAATTGAGTGCGAAAATTATGCTCTGAATTTACAAATTTTGAAACTTGCGGGTTACGGTAAAACTTTTAATGCCCTAAAAATATTACCACATACAAAGAGTCGAGCTCGCTTTTTTGGACTGTTTATTTCAGTACAATTATATACGCAAACTAAAAAGTTTGTTGGGCGAACCCTTGAGTTTGTTGTTAAAAGATTAATGTTGTCCTGGAAAACTCAATGCGTATTGTTCTATTGTTTCTGTTTTAGGTTAACATTATATTATACCTTTGTTTGGAAAGTCATTTTGCCATTTTTGAAGTATTTTTTTAATAATATCATTATAATTTACACAAAACTATCATTATATTGTTTTAACACCTTTTCAGTTTTTATTTCTATTTATTCATGTGTGATAAATAATAAAGCTCTGCCCCCTTACACCTCTGATGATGCACATAAGGAATATGTCTATCTATTTATGCCTACCTAGGGAATATGTATGTTATCTTCTTATCAAATTGAAACTTAGGCTACACACAGTGCTCGTGTTGTTAATCAGACGAGTCCGATTTTCACGGGTTAAGAAAATGAGTGCTAATTCTAGCGAATAGTTCGTATTAACGGTTATCACATTTTCGCGACTTTTTTAACTACTCAGACATTTAGGATTGCCCACGAAGTTATTCTTCACCACCTCACCTGATACGTGGTAAGACAGCACTTAAAATTTCCCATAACATATTCATTTGCTCTCAAAGGACTCGTACACGTTTTCCTCCCTTGCCATGATGAAATCTCACGGCGAGCTACACGGCTCTTGTACGATTGTTGACCATATCTACCTAGTAATTAGAAACCCAACGATGCCACGAGCTATTCCATCAAATAGAGATAAAATCTCACAGTTCACTTAATTTTCAATTATTTACATCAGATAACGTGATAACATATGAAGTTGCTAAAATGAAACCTATGCCGACAGACATCCAATATATTCAACTAAAGAGCTTCTCTCTTAATCTGTTTTGTGTACACAGTACTGGCTACTGTGCACACAAAACACACGTGATGTGTATAACAGTGTTGTTGGCCATTTTGCCAAACGTAGTAATTGTAGTAAATCATTCCGATAATGGCCATGATGCTGCCCGAATAAGTATTCAGTAGCATTCTAAAATTTAATTTTATCAGTTACTTATCATTAGCTCATTTAGCAGAAAGTAGAGGGCGCTATATTACATTAAAACGATGAAAGCCAAAACTATAATAATATCTAGTAATATCAGCTATAGAAGGTTGGGGTGTGACTGGCTTAAGAGCCACCCCAAAGTGGCGAACATTTATTTATTATATATTTTTTTAAATTTATTTATCAGATCAAAAAAATACAGATATAGGTCTAATTAACATCTAAAAAACCACGGAGGTTTGACTTAATGCTAAATAATTAGTTTAAATCAGCATATTATGTACCAAACAGTCTAAGTAAGTATTTAGGTATGTGAGTAGGTAGTAGGCATAGCAGGAATATAAAGACTAAGAATGTAAGTTAACAACTTAGTTAAAGTCAGTAGTTGTAAATAAAATAAAAATAAAAAGTCTGTAGTAGCAAGGTAAAAGTAAGAACTTGGGTAGGTACGTTGTCAAGTAAGTAAGTAGATATAGTAGGTAATTATAATTTAGATAGGAAAAAGCTTTTGAGTTTAGTTTTAATGTTTTGTTGTGATATTTTTTCGCGTACATCGAAAGGTATGTTATTTATTAAATGCGGTATCTGGTAAGCGGCCGTCCGCTGCCCATACACATTATTAGCAGTGATGTGCCGGAGCCGGTTTTGTGTCATAGTGCGCGTACGTACAGGTTGTTCTATGTATGACTTTATATTATCGCAGAAGAAATATTGTTTTAATAACATGAACTTAATTTGGTCATAAACTAGTAAGATTTTACAATGTTTAAAAATCGCATTTTCACCATCATCAATTAGTACACGCATATTTGGGGATACAATATTTTTAAGAATTCTAAATTGAAGATCATAGATCTGTTTTAAATATGATTTGTACGTCCGACCATAGCTTGACAAGCCATACTGAATATAAGATTCAGCCAGAGAGTTGTAAAGCATGTCTTACTTTGAAGGGTATGCGATTTTTTAAGATTTTTATATTGGCTAGAAACTGACGCAACTTATTACACACATGTTCAATGTGGTGGCCCCAGTTAAACTTTGAGTCAATTATAAGACCGAGGTATTTTTGAGTGGCCACAACTTCGATCGTAGGACATTGGCAAGTTCCTAATTGATGGAGGCAGTCGTGATTATGAACAATTAATGGTTTTGGAGTAGGATACCTCATGTATGGGGATTTGATAATCATGAGTTTGGTTTTATCGTCATTTTACACTAGACCAACGTCATGGCACATTGATACGAATCAACATATCCAAATCGGCCTGAAGAGCATTACACGCATTTGAGATATCCCTACCCGAGACGAGAAGACACGTATCGTCTGCGAATTGGTAACAGGAACTGTGTTTCAGACAGTTATCCATCTCGTTGACATAAGATAAAAAGTGCAACGGGCCAAGGACTGATCCTTGGGCCGTGCCTTCTGTCACAATCTTAGGGTCACTGAACGAGTTATGAAATTTAACCGTAAATGTACGATTTTGGAGGTAATTTTTACACCAATTGAACAAAGAACCCCGGATACCACAATCATCCAGTTTATTGATTAAGAGTTGATGTTGTAGGTAAAAAAAAGTTATAAAGTGTTGTTGATTCTATTAAAAAATATTTCTATTAAAAAACACGCTATCAGCGCCGCTAGCGGTGAAAAACTATTTGACGATATGACCATATTATCATGAAATAGCAATTTTGTGTTTAGTTATTAATATCGTTAAACGATCTCATTCATTGATTTGGCTAATCTAATATATCATGACATGGTCAACAAACAGTGATAAATATCATGAAATAACACCATTTCACGGAATAATGATTTAATGAGAATTTTGCAATAATTGCAGGTAGGCCAGTTTTAATTAGTTTACATACGATATGATATGTTTTTTACTTCAAAAAAATATAAATTTTCATACGTTTGATAGATGTCACTATTATCTATTATTTTTAAATTGTAATTATTACACTTTAAAAATGAAATAACGAAAAAACTAAAAAATTAAACGTTAGGACTTTTAAATAATTTTATAAATCTAATTATTTAAACATATAAATGTAAGTTATTTATGTTATTTAATTTATTAGTTACTAAAGGCAAAATATAAGCTTTTGAAAAATATTTTTATTAATTAATATTTTGATTAATATTTTGTCATCGAAAGAAAAATTGTAAATATTGGTGGTGAAATATTAAAATGTGTGCAAGATTTTATATTTGTTACGAAAACGAGTGCTTTCCAATAAGTTATTTAAAGAAAACTTTTCATTAAATTTAGAATTTACCATTTAATTAAAACCACAACGAATTATTGAAGAACAATAATTATAAAAGTAAAACATTTAGAATACGTAGTTTATATAAAAAAAATGTTTTAAGTATCTATTAAAATGCTGATACGCGTTTTGTTTATTTAGTTTTATCCTCCTGTGCCAACCCTACCAAAATAGGTAAAAATTTTGACAGATCCATAAAAGCTTTGCCTCTGTACAGTTTCTTACTCATGTGGTACTACTACACGTATCCCCTCCCAATGTATGGAGGATTTGCATTAATCGTCACGTTTAGCAGGCGCGTAAAAGAAATAGTTATAGCGCCATCTATTGAAAGCCACGAGATCCTTTTTGCATATCCCTTAGTTCCCTTTTACGATACCCAAGAGACAAAAGGGGGTTATGGATTTTCTTACCACGCTATAATACGACTGGCTGATAATTAAATAGTATAAACTGTTCTTAGAAAAAACAAAATAAAACAACATTATAAAAAGAAGCTTTATTTGTCATTACACTTTTAGCTTTTGAAGCTTAGCTTTTTTCCATTCGATGATATATGGTGCTGTTTTGATAATTAAAACGTATATCGTCAGCGGAGTCTCAAATTGTTATGCAAAGGTTAAAACTAATTTAAAAGTTTATTTCAGCCCTTCACAAGTCCACTGCTGAAAATAGGCCTCCCCCAAAGGAATGCCACAAAGCACAATACTGAGCCACCTGCATCCATCAACTTCCTGCATGTCTTACTAGGTCGTCACTCCATCTAGTGAGGGGTCGCCCTACACTTCGCCTACCGGTACGAGGCTGCCACTCGAGAACCTTTTTTCCCCATCGGTTGTCGGTTCTTCGAGCTATATGGCCGGCCCATTGCCACTTCAGCTTACTAATCCGTTGGGCTATGTCGGTTACTCTGGCTCTACTGTATCTCATTTCTCATTTCTAAGTTTATCACGCAGAGAAACTCCGAGCATAGCCCTCTCCATAGCTCGCTGAGCGACCTTGAGCGTCCTCATACGGTCAGCAGTGAACGACCACGTCTCAGATCCATAAGTCATCACTGGCAACATGCACTGGTTGTACAATCTAGTTTTCAGGTTTTGAGGTATACCTGACAAGAAGATCAGTCGTAATTTCCCGAACGCTGCCCAGCCGAGTTGAATCCGTCGGTTGACCTCTCGGTTGAAGTTGGACTTACCTAGTCGGATTATTTGTCCCAGGTAAACATCCTCGTCAACAATTTCGAGCTTAGTGCTCCCAACAACTACTGGCATAGGTGTGACATGGACATTAAACATGATCTTTGTTTTGTCCATGTTCATCTTAAGACCTATCCGTTGGGAGACACTATTGAGATCATTGAGCATAGTGCTTAGGTCCTCCAGTGATTCTGACATAAGGACTACATCGTCGGCAAATCGAAGGTGAGTGATGTACTCGCCACTGATGTTAATACCGTATCCTTTCCAGTCCAGTAGCTTGAAAACATCTTCCAATGCAGCGGTGAAGAGTTTCGTGGATATAACGTCACACGCCAACACACATTGGGGCAGCGCGGCGGACACTTCCTTGCCCTAAAAACCCTCTCAGAAATGAGAGGAGGCCTGTGCCTAGCAGTGGGACGTATATAGGCTGTAACTTTAACTTTAACTTTAACGTCACCCAGTCTTACCTCTCTGCAGTTGGATAGGTTTCGTACGCTGGTTCTGTACTCGGATAGCCATCGTTGTCCTACTGTACAAACACTTCAGCACTTCGATATACCGACAGTCAACTTGGCACCGCTGAAGGGACTGTAGCACCGCCCAAGTTTCGACGGAATCAAAGGCTTTCTCATAGTCCACATACGCAAGGCAAAGTGGCAGATTGTACTCTTTTGTCTTCTGTACAATTTGCCGAAGGGTGTGTATGTGGTCCATGGTACCAAAGCCTCTTCGGAAACCGGCTTGTTCGGGAGGCTGGAAGTCGTCGAGTCTGCGTGCGAGACGATTCGTAATGACTCTCGAAAACAGCACGTAGACGCGGCTCAGTAGGGAAATCGGTCTGTAGTTTTTCAAGAGAGCGTTGTCGCCTTTCTTGAAGAACAAGACAACCGCACTTCTGCTCCACGCCTTCGGAGTAGTGCCACCATGGAGGACAGAATTAAAGAGCTTCTGAAGGACTTCAAGTACCGGTTTTTCACCCGCTTTCAGAAGTTCCGCTGTAATTCCATCCTCACCTTGGGCCTTGCCTTTTTTAAGGTGCTGGAGAGCCATTCTAATCTCACTCAGACTGACGTCCGGGATATCATCGGAATAGTGTCGGATAAGACTCGCTCTTCAATCGTTACTCACATTTTTGTGTGGCTCCAACGATGACGTGTACAGCTTCCCATAGAACCTCTCAATCTCACTCAAAATCTCAGGTGTCCCGCAAACGATGCTGCCACACTTGGTCTTCTGCTTTGACAGTTGGCTCTTTCTGGCAGACAGATCTCTGGAAAAGACTTTGGAGCCTTGGTTCCGCTCGATCGCTTCTTCGTATTGTAGTTGCGTAAGTCCCGCCGCATGCATTTGGAGATCTGTTTATTCAGTTGCCTGTATGCTGTCAAATCTGTTGAAGACTGCAGTTTCATTTCCCGTCTAACAGCCATGAGATTAAGAGTGTGATCGGAGAGTTTTTGTGTTCTTCTGTGGCGGCTCTTGCAGAACTTAGCTCCGACCGCATGGACAGTTTCCAAGAGCTTATCATTTATATCGTCCACTTCATTGCTGTCTTCTAGGCACTGAAAACCGTTTCGTAACTCGATCTGAAAGGTTTCGGGGCTTTGGATTAGAGCACCAGGGGGACAGAGCGTTGACTTCATTAGACGAGACCTCTCCAACTTAACGTTTAGGTTCAGTGTGCCTCTAACCATTCGGTGATCGCTACCAGCTTTCACCCTCGCGATCACTGAGACATCACTGAACAGTTGTCGTCTGGTCATCATAATGAAGTCAATCTCATTTTTTGTCGAACCGTCGAGGCTCGACCAGGTCCACTTCCTGTGGGGCCGCTTCTGGAAGAAAGAGTTCATCATAAAGAGTCCCTCTTTCTCCATGAAGTCGGCTAGCTGCTGGCCCCTTGGGGTCCGTCGCCCTATTCCAAATTTCCCTACCTTCAGCTCACCGTTCTCTCCTGTGCCTAGTTTTGCATTGAAGTCTCCCATTAACAACGTATAGTGGGTTTTTGAGGAATGCATGGCTTTAGAGATATCCTCATACATTTCCTCCACCTGCTCATCGGCATGTGCCGAGGTTGGTGCGTAAACCTGTATGACCTTCAACGAATACCGTTTGGTGATTCTGAGTATAAGGTACGCAAACTTCGTCGACACACTCACAATCTTTACAACGTTATTAACGAGTGACTTGTGGACGATAAATCTGACACCTCCTTGGGACAGATGGTATCACCCGGAGGGGATAGAACAAGTTGCTGTATTCGAGGATTATCGTGTCCTCCCCCTCTCTTCGGATCTCGGATAATCCTATAATATGCCAGCGTAACTTGTCTACCTCTTCTTCCAGCTCCAGGATCTTCTCGTTAGTCCTCAGGGTGCGTGCGTTGTATGTTGCCAGGTCGAGTCGTCTAAGGTGGCAACCGAACCTCTACCGGAGATTCTTAGCACCCCCTGCCCCGCCGTTACCATGGTCGCCACCGTAGCCAGGAATAGCGGGGCCACCGGGGACTGGGGGCCGTCTCTTCGTAACTCTCATCATGGGGGGATATTTTCCATAGTTGCCACGCTTGGCGAGCGGGTTAGCAACCGCAGTTTTTCTATTTTAATATTGCTGTTATCAGAAAAATAATGCTGTCCATCTCCTGCCTGTTTCCCATTGTCGCCTCTTACTACACCCACGGGAAGACACGGGGTAGTGGATATTCTTAACCGCCACTACACGGCTTTATTTACAAATATGATATTTATTTGAAAAAAACACCCGCCATCCCGCCTATTAACTAACATAATCATATATAATAGAAAATTAACATCTAAAGGAAGAAAAATACTTAACCTTTTTTTTAAGATCCGTAATCGGATAAAAAGTAGCCTATAAGTTGCCCCGGGTTACTTACTACCTCTACATATAAAATTAAATGGAAATTGGTTCAGTAGTTTTTGCGTGAATCGGTAATACACCGACAGACAGACAGACAGACAAAAATTCTAAAAACCACTAATTTGGCTTCAGTACCCTTTATTTAGTCCCCTAGACTTGTTTTTTCAAGAGTATATTAGAATTACAGACACGACTTTTCTACAGATTTGTTATATGTATAGATAATATTATGCAATCGCATATGTATGTATGTATGTTTGGTAACGTTCGTTCACTGGTACGTAAGCACTTCACTAATCAATACGCTCAGCTTTGGAAAAGTCTGGAAGACTGTAGGCAAACTTGGGAGGCCCTGCCAGCAATCAACAGTTGTTTAAACAAGGTTTCTAATGAGATTGAATAAGCCAGGATCAGGATAGCAACAAGTGCTATTACAGGATGAATGTCATATTCTTGTCAGCCTTGTTTCTTTTAAGATTAACTACATATAAAAAAAAATATTAATTTGACCCTATTTAATTTTATTGCACCTATAAATATTTCTTTTATAATTTTGCGTCCTTAGCGAGCAATAACTTAAAATTAATTAAAAAAAACCCTGATATATGTATATTTTTAACATGCGTTATCACTCTTTGTGTTTTTATTTAGTTGAATTAACAATTGACATTTACCAATCAAAATTATAGTATTTTGAGCATTTTCAGTACGCTGGCAAATATCGGCAAAAAATATCTTTTTCTTTCCTTTTTAAAAAACGTTACCTTGACAGTAGGATTTTCTCCTGTATTGTGGGGGCAGTTTACATACATAAATTTCACAAGGACATACATCCAGACCCGGAACAATTATTTGTACAAAAACTTGTTCCGTGCGGGATTCGAACCTGCGAGCCTTAGCGCGCTGCAACTCATTGATAAGCCACTGCGCCACGGAGCTGTCTCTTTTGCTATAATCGCAATCTTACTGAAGTTTTTGGGGATATATAAAATAGAAATTACTATACAAATCTACTGAAACTCAAGCCAAATTAATGGCAAGATTCATAATAATTATATTCTTATAGGAATCTGATAGGATGACCGCAGGCACTCATTTCATTCAAATATTTAATTTGCTTTAAAACATTGTTCTATGTTATTAAACATTCCGTCCGTCACTACCTAATGTTAAGTAGTTTCTTCAAAAAATAAATCAACAGATGCGGTGTCAGCGCTGAAGACTAAGATGGAATGTCTCACAGTCAATAATTATACTGGCTCTCCATGCCCTTCAGACCGGAATATATAAGTGGATTCACAGCTGCTTGACAGGAAAATAGATTAGAGAGGGATTCAGAAATCATAAGAGTCAGGAAAAGAATTCTGACAATTATTAATAAATACGTATATTTATTCTTTGTAGGCCCTATTAATCGAGTGCCGAAAAGAATGCCTATAATAGCCTTATCAAGAAGCATTGTACACCAGCTGAACTGCATAATCTGACACATCTACACAAAAATCTCTAAACTATAGTTTAATTCATAATTAGAAGTCCATAATGACACAAAAATGTTGTGAAATTTCATTGCCAAAGTGTGATTGCCGGTGTGCCAAGCTTATCTATGGTACTTCAACTTCAATAAATATTAATGTCCACAATAACGATAGCCACAGTTGCTTTATCTACGGTAGGGTTAAATATAAAAAATCAAATACATTAATATAAAAATTTATTCATTTTCTTAAGGATTAAAATCAAAACATGACTCCATTACAGTCATAATAAAACGGTCAGTAACAATGTCGACAATGTGGTCGAGATTGCACATTTTGTCTTCAATTTCCAGTACATGATTTATGCAATCTCTCCATTTTTGCAGTGTCACCTCTGTATTCATTTTGAAAATTTTAAATATTTCTCGTGACATACCCTTTTACCTCAGCCCGCACAAACTGTATCGGGCTGAGCTAACAATTATATGGGGGAAGTCGCAGAATGGTGACACCTTGATATCTAGCCATCTCATCCACTACATGTTTATTAAATTGCACTTTGTGTGTTTTCCACAATTTCAATTAATTGAACTTTTATTAGTCGACTGACATCGTGCTCTCTAGGAACGTCAACTACCCGATAGTGGTAGAGGTGCTGTACGACCTGAATACACAGCACCTCCCGATATTGATTACCCTTGGCCTCAAGGCGGTGACTACGTTGCCCAGAGCCTTTAAGACAAAAATAGACTGGAGGCTCTACCACCAACACCTGCAGGAGAGACCTCCAGCAGTTACGCCAATAAGCACAGCGGACGACGTAGAGGCCGCTGCGACTAATTTAACCAACAAGATCAAGGAAGCCCTCAACGCGGCATCTACGATCGTCCCGACCACGGCAAAAAAGGAGGTACTGCCGCGTAACATATGCGAGCAAATTAAGCGCAAGAGGGCGCTTAGGAAGCTCTGGGCGCGTACTCGCTGCCCAAACTTGAAACGCAGACTCAACCAACTTACGGACGAACTGTCGGTTGCAATCCAGGCCCACAGAGGAGAGGCCTGGGAGCGGCGCATCTGGAAAGCGGAAGAGCAAGATGCGTCGCTCTATAAATTGAACCGACAGTTAACGAAAACAAGACCCGCCGTTTGCCCGCTGACCAACAACGCGGGCGAACGCTGTTATGATGCCAAGGGTAGAGCGGATATCCTAGTAGAGCACTTCGAGGAGCAATTTATGCCGAACCCAGCAAATGCAGAGTTCATGGACCATCATGCCCGAAAGGAGAGCCGCGTACAGGAGTTTCTGTCGTCGCCCGCGCCACCGCTTGCAGGAGAGTGGTTCATCTCCCCCGCCGAACTGCGGAGGACAGTAACCCGCCTGCAACCGAGGAAGGCGCCAGGGCACGACGGGATTACCAACGCTGCACTCCGACAGCTGCCCAATAGAACACTTGTAGAGATGGGTCGTCTCTACAATGGTGTACTGCGGACATCCCACTTCCCGGAGGAATGGAAGATTGGCAAGGTAATAGTGCTGCCAAAACCCGGGAAGGACAGGCGTAGAGCTGCCAGCTACAGGCCGATTACGCTACTACCGCACATAGCTAAACTGCTGGAAAGAATAATGCTGAGACGCCTCCGCCCGTGCATCCAACTTCGGGCGGAGCAGCACGGATTCAGGAGGGATCACTCGACAGCAACGCAGCTGACCAGAGTGCTGCACTACCTTGCGGCCGAACACAACCGCGGCCGCACATCGTTGGGCGTCTTTCTCGACATAGAGAAGGCGTTCGACAGGGTGTGGCACTCTGGACTACTCTACAAGTTAGAAGCTCAAACCAGTATCCCTCCTGCTATGTTGCGGCTAGTAGCGTCGTTTCTCGCAGACAGGAGGTTCTACGTCTGTGTGGAGGACGCCGTGTCCGCAGCAAGACCCATCAGAGCCGGCGTGCCACAGGGCAGCTGTCTGTCTCCAGTCCTGTACGCGGCTTACACCAATGACATCCCAACCCTAGCAGGACACCTGCGCGAGTGGGAGGACGACGTTGAGCTGGCACTATACGCGGATGACAGTGCCTATTTCACGTCGTCCAGAAGAGCCCACATCGCCACTGCCAGGATGCAGCGACTGCTGGACCTGTTGCCACCATGGTTGGATGAGTGGAGGATGGCCGTCAACGTTGGTAAGACGACCGCTCTGCTCACTCGCCGCTTCAGAAACATGCCACCACCACTGACGCTCAGAGGGCAAAACATAACATACGAGAAAACCGTAACGTATCTTGGATGCCGGATCGACAGGATGTTGCGCATGACCGCGCACGTAGATCTTGTTGTCCGCAACGCAAGAGGTGCGCGGGCGGCGCTGCGTCCCGTCCTGGCATAGTAGTTTTCAATTTTTGGCAAAAATTGAAAACTATTATTTAAAATGTATTTTCATTTCATATGGGATTTGGGTTCGCCGTGTATTTTAAAATCTGTAGATCTGATGTGTGTATTTTGCACTAGACGTACTGTACATTTGCAAGCACCTTATATGTATTATTCAGATTTTAGCAAATTAATCGGGAACTTTATAGGACACTTATAGCAACTTAATATATTTATATAAATCTTACGCCATCATTATCATCATCATCACAAGCCTTCACAAATGCACTGCTGAACATAGGCCTCCCCCAAGTAATACAAAGCGATACTGAGCCACCTGCATCCATCGTCTTTAAGGTCATCACTCCATCTAGTGGAAGGCTGTCCTACACTCTGACTTATTTTACTTTCGACCCTAGAATAAATCCTGAGCAATTAATATTTTGACGAAATTGTTATATCTATATTCAAATAACTCAGTTGTTCAAAATGCTTAAGTTTTATGTATTTTTTGCTTTAAATAAGAAATGCAATTTCCATGCACGAAATCAGATCTAGTAACATATTAAGATACTCATAGTTTTATAAATCAGCATCCAAAAACGTAGATCGTCTAAAATTTTTAAAGTGAAACAGTTGCCGCTGAAAGTTACTAGTAAACAAGTTGTAGCAGCTTTCACGGCACAAAAAACAATTTGAACACCCATTGTTTTTGTAAGACTTGCCTGAACGAATTATTAAATTTTAAAGTACCTACATAGTTTTTTTTTCACCTTTAAATAGAAATTTTGAAAGTTTTTAATTATAAAAACAAAACTAGGATAAAATTTGAAACTTAATGTTAATCATAGATATCAGAAGTACGAAAAATGTGTATTGTGGGCGGGGCGCTGTCGTATTTGCTATCCCGATGAACAAAAACTTTATTATAGTCATCGCCCCAAAGCAAATAAGCTCTGCAGACTTCTATTTTTAAATTAATATTATGTTATTACACAAGAAAAAAATTACAATTAAAGAGCATCAATACTATCCACCAATTTTTGACTGTCTGTTATTTTTACATGCTTTTGTTTTTGATGGATTCACTTTAAGACTATTTGACTTCATTCTACAATTGGTCAAAATCTTTTTAATACAGAGACGAAATATTTAATAAGTGCTATAGTTTTGTGTATGTCCACCAATCTGGCATGCACATATACTTGGATATTATCCGCATACAGGGAGAGTAGAGCCGTGATAGCTCAGGGCTAAGCGCTCGCTGTAAATTACAGTATGCCAGTAACGCGGATTCAATGCCGGCCCGCCGGCACCAATGAAGATTTAACTGATGATTTACCATGTGCTTGGCGGTGAAGAAAAACATTGTGAGGAAACCTGCATGTCTGAGAAATAAGAAAAAAATATTTCGAAGACATGTGAAGTACACCAACATGCATTGGGGTAGCGCGGCAGATATTACCTTGCCCTAAAACCCTCTCAGAAATGAGAGGACGCCTGTGTCCAGCAGTGGGACGAACATAGGCTGTAACTTTAACTCTTCACTTTAGGGAGAGTAGACAACACGCCACCTTGCGGTACACTGGCTATGATCGTGCACCAGTTAGAGAACGAATCATCAACAAATTTATAAGTTGTAACTTTCCTTTATTTATACTTTTGTCATGTAAGCTGTTTGAGAAACAGTCTAGGTTTAAATTATCGCCTGTATATTTTAATAACATAGCCGAATCTAATGTATCATCGTAGCTAATACAAATGTGTATATTGTAACTAATATAATTGTGTTTTATTGTGTTGTCACAATCACTAATGTGTAATGCTACAGAATACTAATTCGCACGGCGTATAAACATATCAAAATTAGTGTCAGACCTAAAATATCCAAACCGTAATTGCTACGCCTAGCAAAATAATTTGTTATGTAACATCAGAGTCAAAGTCAACTTGGATACTATGTACACAAAATTGACATAGACAGAGAATCCCTTTAATTGTATTTGTTGGTTGTATATCAGCATCATGTAGGTAAAGGAAGAATAAGTTTACTGAGAGATAAAATTCGATAGGATAATTCCGAGTAACACTAGATAACATAGCTAGTACTTAAATAGTTTCTTGCTTTAAATATTGTTCACAATAGTGCAAATACATCTTTTTAAGTTTTCATCATTCCATAAACTTGCCCATTAAAATTGATGTTGCTAAGCCAAAGTCTACGAGAACGAAGGCGCGGGAAAAGCTAGTACTAAATAATTACTATAAAAGTTACAACCTATATATGTCCCACTGCTGGGCACAGGCCTCCTCTCAGTTCTGAGAGGGTTTTAGGGCAAGGAAATGTCCGCCGCGCTGCCCCAATGCGTGTTGGCGAATTTCACATGTCTTCGAAATATTTTTTTTTTATTTCTCAGACATGCAGGTTGCCTCACGATGTTTTCCTTCACCGCCGAGCACGTGGTAAATCAGCACTTAAAATTGAAATTAACAATTTCATTGGTGCCAGCGGGGATCGAACCCGGGTTGCTCGCGTACTGTGAAACTTATAGCGAGCGCTAACCGTCTGAGCTACCACGGCTGACAATAATTACTATGTTTTTTATAAAATAATAACTACTGATTACTATTCATAGACTACTACATTTTACTTATTTCTGCCAACAAACAGCAGTGTCTGCACCGTTGTCTTCAGGTCTGAAGGGAATAAAAGGCCATTATAATTACAGGTTATGAGGCATTCCATGCCTGTCCTCAGGGGTGACAACGCATTTGTAGCTTTCCTTGTTTGAAGTTGGCTGCAGGTGTCCATGGACTGTAGTTGCTACTTACCATTGGGTGGACTGACAGTTAATTTGTCACTTTAGTTTCTTAAAAAATATTGCCGAACTTTAATTATCTTATAAATTAATTATAAATATAATATTGCATAACATTTAATGTATGTTCACAAAACAAAGGTAGTTTTAGTAAAAAAAGTGATATATACACTGTAAACACTAGGAACAAACACAAGCTAGTGATACCAGTTTCTCGACTCCACAGAGTCAGTAATTCATTCTTGGGGCAATGTCCCGGACCAGGTCCCGGAAATTGTACAGGCTCTCCCTATTGCAAAGTTTAAATGTTTTGTTAAGCTGAAACTGTATAAAAAGGGTTATTATAATATATATGAATACATGGTTGATAATAACACCTGGGAATGAGGTGGCCGCTTCCATGCAGTTTCTAAAATAAAATTTGTAAATAGTTTCTACAACCATTAATGTAAAATTTACTTTAAAAAAAAAGTCCCGCTGGGTTTCTTGCTGGTTCTTCTTAGTACAGAGGTTTTTTTCGAACCAGTGGTAAAGTAAAAAATGACTTTCAATGAGAGTTACACATGTGATCTATATTGGATAAAAAATTATTCTATTCTATTCTATCAAAATGGTACGCTCAACACAGTTAAAATCACACAAACTAGCGTATAATTATAATTTTGTATGCTTTTCGTTGACTATTAATTTAATTGACCTGCTGTGACTGCAACCATATATTTAATTATAAATTGTGGTAATATACAGCTTTCGCCTACCATTATCCCTGGCACGATGCCCAATGACAGATGGGACACATTGTTTCGTTATATTGCAGTTCCAATAATACGAATTATTTCACGCCTAACGATTTTTAAATTCTTGATTTAAATTTTTAAATTCTTCATAAATATGTATTTTTAAATAATTCCACTATTTTTATTCACAAAAAGTTACAAAAATTTTATAACTCTACCTATATAAAACGTCAAATTTCAAAAAACGAGAGTTTTAAAAAGCAGATAAACCGTCCTAGATGTAAAAGCCCGTAGAAGATGCCTACAATAGCAACTATAATACTCACATTGAAATAATGATTAAAATCATATCGCAAAAAATGTTATGATTCAGGCACTAAGCGTACATCTTAAAACAAAAGTGTAGAAACAGTGCGCGTTGCCAACACATATGCAATCAAAATTTAGTCACTCACTGCTGGCCGTATGAGAAAGCATAAAGGCGATCGATACAAAAACTCAAGGTTTCACTGCGAGATGAAATCCGTAACTCGGATATTCATGTGTATATCAAGACAAGAGTACTATAAGGGCAATTCTGGAAAGAGCTCCACTAGATTTTTGTATAACCGTTTCGTATCAATATCAGACCGGATGAAAATTCTCAAATCAGCAAAGGGAAGTAGAGTCAACATCGCGAGACGTCTGGCACTGCAATCGCAAAATCACCTACACAGCCAGCGCGAGGATTACGCTAAATCTCCCTTCTATGTAAGAGACCCATGCATAGCCGTGAACAATTTACAAGCTGATGAATGATATCATTTTTCAGGTTGATGTATGTACTTTTTGAATTACAATTACAGTGAAAAGGGTCATAAGTGGTGAAAGCAACGTTTCTTCAAATTATTTTTCCCAGTCGTTGACTCTAAATGATCTCTTCACTGGAGCCCCTAAGCGAACTCGACATATTTATATTACTTAAACACTCTTAGCTTTGCATGTAAAGTGCCATTAGTGATGCATATACAAATCAAAGTTACAACATTAAAGAAATATAAAATTAATTTCTCACGCAATTTATATTTGCGGCATCTTTTATAAACTTAATATTGTCGTAGGAGATAAAAGTAATATTTCCTTTGTTTAAAGCACTCTTAAGAATATATTCGTTTTCTTCTACAAGAATTAAAAATTGCCATTTTGTGTACAATATTATTTTACTTACATTAATGGCCGTTTTCACTTTAATTAAATATTTTCTTTATTATTAAACACGAATAGATCATAAGTATTCCTTAATGTTTTGCCGGGTTTCACTATATAGAAAGATTTGTTAAAGTTAAAAGTTAGACAAATATACAGTCTATATAATAATATATACGTCTTACTGATAGGCACGTGATAGTTCGGATAGCAGCGGCAGAGCCGTGGTAGTTGGTAGAAATAAGGAAAAAAATATTTCGAAGACATGTGAAGTTCGCTAACACGCATTGGGGTAGCGCGGCGGACACTTCCTTGCCCTAAAACCCTCTCAGAAATGAGGGGAGGCCTGTGCCCACCAGTGGGACGTAACTTTACTTTTTTTTTACTGCTAGGCACAGGTCTCCTCTTATTTCTGAGAGGGTTGTGGAGCAATTAATCTGCACTCCTACAGTACGTGTTGACTGACTTCACATGTCTTCGAAATATTTTTTCCACGGATATGCAGGTTCCTCACGATGTTTTATGATATTTCTTAATTAATACAAAAATAGTTTCATAAATAAAAATAAGCTAAAACGTTATGTTCTGTTTTTTATTCAAATTATTTAAAAATATGTAATTTTGTATTCGTAAGTTGTTAAATCATTAACAAGTGCGACATTGTAAATCATTATTATAAAATGCAGTTTTTTTGAAAAAGGAAAACAAAAAATGCGTATTTTTTTAATAGTTATATTACAATAATAATGCACTTTAAAAAAATTGACACACTCTAATTATTATGATTTAGTTGGCACCGTTGGCACAACATATTATGTAAATAACAAAGTGTTCATTACGACACAGACAGTGCGTGATATAGACGAACGTTGAATATGAAACGTGAGTCGTGAATTATTTATGTAAGATATCATACACATACTGCAATATTTTGTCTGCGATTCGATAAAATAGAACATGAACAAGCTTTATAAATAATTTTAACAAAATCCTCCTGATATATTCCTGGCCTTTTTCGAGCCTTCCTAATACTGATAAAAGCTATCAACTGCGCAGGAGATATTATATTACCATAAGTACGCTCTACTAGAAAAACATTTACTCGTCCTAAAGTACCTATTTACTTAATCACAAAACATACATTCAACTCTCGCAGCAATTTTAAAAATATCGAGCTTTCAGGGCAATATAGTTCGTTGTACCAATTTTGAGAGCTTCCAATCAAAACAAACCTCATAAAATAAACAGAATGAAGTTGGTGTATCCCCATAACCATTTGCGCCTTAAAGCGCTTTCGTAGTGTCGGGCTCGGGAGTTAAAAATAAGAAAAATATAAACGCGAAGTAGTCTGTAAAATTAGTATTAATTTATATAAACTTGCAGTACATTTCAAAACCTGTGTACTATTTTATGACTGAGTTATGACGTCATCGATTCTGGAAACCCATCCAGGGCTAACATTTATACAAAAACAAAAATGGATTCTAATGTTTTGCTAAACACTAACGTATAATGACGTTAAAAAAATTCAAATATTTACCTTAATTAAAAGAGCATCACAAACTTGTAATTACTTTGTTAATGGTTTGTTAAAGGTATAATAAAAACTTCATATAGGTAAGTATAATAAAAAAATAATTTATTTTAATATACAAATTAGAAAGACGTTTCATCCATTAAGAATTGAAAGCACTTACAACCATACAAATGCAGAATAAACTTTGCTTCAGTTTTTGTTTCAGCGACATATTATGTCACAATAATATGAGTTAATAGTTACGCTAGTAAATATAAGTCAATGGTTATATAATACTATCTAGACGTCGTATCGCAAACTTGTCGCTACATTGTTGATTAAAAATTTTCATATAATGATCATAAAAAAAATTGAATTACCGTTTTTATACATAAAAATAAAACATTAACAAAACAAGCTGATTCAAAGTAAAAAATTATGTTTTATAACTAGTACAAATGTAACAATATGACACTCATTTGATGGACTGAAGTGGTCACATCTGTTGTATGTTATCTTATGACAGGGGTTGTAGTAGATTCAAAGTCGTGATGTTCTCTTTAAACACACTGTGTATGGTTACTCAAATATAAACCTCTCTTTTTTATAAAATACGGGTGACAAACAAACACCAATCCATCTGAAGGAAAGGGGAAAGGATCATAAACCCCTTTATCTATCCTAAATAAAGAACAAAAAAGTTGTCATCCAATGAGAACTCAGATGGATTGCCTTGATACCAGTAAAATCTGTCACCGGTTCTCGTCAATCGCTATACAAAACACTACAGCATTATGCTGTTATTTTACACTGGTATTCTGTGAGAGCGTGGACCTTCCCCGTCGATCCGACCCATTCGTGATACAACCATAATACAGCTGCAGCGTCGCTCTACCACATTTGCTTTATTATTTTTACCACGTTTGTCTTATTTCTAAACTATAAATTTTTGCTTTCAGCTTTTATTTAAAGCTAAATAATATCACAAAAGGGTACGATCGCAATTGGCATATTTAACAAAAGTAAAAACCTCGACCCAAAATAAAAACAATGGAACAATACTCTGTAGATGAGTTTTCCAGGAAAACATTAATCTTGTAGCGCCCACCTCTGTTAGTAAAATTGTTGCTTAGTTTAGGTTTATTGTTCTACTAAAATAAACAGCAAAACTGTAAATTTGACAGAAGTAAACTTTAAATAATGTTTTGAAAATACGTTACAAAATGTATTTTTATATTATTTTTTTACTGGATACTAATGGGTTACATTTGCTTTGTTTTAATATTAATATTCTTACAAATAATATAAATAATAACAAGAGAGAAGACTTAAACTCATTTATGACTCTGGCTTTGTCACTAGGAAGAGCATGTATGGAAAGATCTTTAATAAAAGCCGTTACCACTCATATAATATATTACATAATATAAGGCGGAAGAAACTTTCTTCGTCTTGGTATCTTATATAAAAATGTAATATATAAAAATTAATTTTTGTTTTTATGACATAAATTATTTTTTATGCGATGCCATACCGTTCATTAGATTGCGGTAAAACTTTGTCAACTTATTGCTTGCACTTACCTGAAAGTTATAGGCATCGTGCAATAAACTTACAGTAGGTGGAGCGCGTATCGTATCGACAAATTTATTTGAAAGTTATATATGGTCATTATCAATTCTAATTCGTCCGAGACTTGTTTGTGAGTAGACGTGTCGCGCTTTCTATTCCGAATTCACAATTCAAATGCACATAAAAACCCGCCTTAATCGTTGCACATTAAAGTCGATGAATTAGCCTAGTAATATTTAATCTATCACAATTTTGCGGACATTTGTCTGCGTGCCGCGTCCCCCAATACCTCACGTGCGAATGTGGCAACTGCCATTTTTTGACCCGTTCTCGCACGGCAGTCGTGCGTCACCACTGCGAGGAGCGCGCTACGAAATACTACGGCCTACGAAAAACCTACAAGGCTACGATTTTCGCATCTGTGTGCTACGACATCGCTGCATAATTGGACTGCGCAGTATTCGAACTCTTTGTTTTTCTACAAGATGGAAAGTGATATGAATAGATCGCTATCTGATTCCCATATTCATCGGGAAGCAGTTTGGGACACTGAAACTCCCAACTATGTCGCCCTACGTAATGAAAGATGCAGAGGTGACTTTGAAGAAGAAACTTTGGAAGCGTTTAAGCAAGATATGATGGCAGCCCTTCAAACAATGATGCAAAATGAATTTAAGAAAATTAATCCAATCCTTCAAGACATCAAAAAGACAAATGAAAACATAGAAAACTATATATCATTTTTATCTGCACAAAATGAAGAATTCAAAAAACAGAATAGAACAATTGGAGTGTGAAAACAAAAAGGACAAAGAGTACATAACTTTACTGGAGGATCAACTGGAGGATGTTAGAAGAGAAAACCAAAAAGGAAACTTTGAAATAAAGAATCTGCCACAAATTGAACCCAAAGAAAACAAAGACGACTTAATAAAAATGGTTTTATGCTTATCAAAAACGATAGATTGCGCTATAACCGAAAATAAAATCACTGACATTTATAGAGTACGAGCAAAGAGAGTAACCACCAAGAGTACCCCAATTATTGTGGAAGCAAGTTCGGACATTCTGATATTTTCGGTTTTACAAAAGTGCAAGGCTTATAATATTAAAAATAAAGAAAAGCTGCGAGCAAAACACCTGGGCTTTAGAACGAGAGAAGACACTCCAATATATGTATCAGAACAACTGACGTATATCCCCGAAACTCTTCACCGCTGCATTGGAAGACGTTTTCAAGCTTCTGGACTGGAAAGGATACGGCATTAACATCAATGGCGAGTACATCACTCACCTTCGATTTGCCGATGATATAGTCCTTATGGCAGAATCGCTGGAGGACCTAAGCACTATGCTCAATGACCTCAATAGTGCCTCCCAACGGATAGGTCTTAAGATGAACATGGACAAAACAAAGATCATGTTTAATGTCCATGTCACACCTATGCCGGTAGTTGTTGGGAGCACTAAGCTCGAAGTTGTTGACGAATATGTTTACCTGGGACAAATAGTCCGACTAGGTAAGTCCAACTCGACCGAGAGGTCAATCGACGGATTCAACTCGGCTGGGCAGCGTTCGGGAAATTACGGCACATCTTCTCGTCAGGTATACCTCAAAACTTGAAAACGAGGCTGTACAACCAGTGCGTGTTGCCAGTGATGACCTACGGAACTGAGACGTGGTCCTTCACTGCTGGCCGGATGAGGAAGCTCAAGGTCGCTCAGCGAGCTATGGAGAGGGCTATGCTCGGGGTCTCACTGCGTGATAAACTTAGAAATGAGGATATCCGCAGTAGAACCAGAGTGACCGACATAGCCCAACAGATTAGTAGCTGAAGTGGCAATGGGCCGGCCATAGCTCGAAGAACCGACAACCGATGGGGAAAAAAGGTTCTCGAGTGGCGGCCTCGTACCGGCGGACGAAGTGTAGGGCGTCCCCCCACTAGATGGAGTGACGACCTGGTAAGACATGCAGGAAGTCGATGGATGCGGGTGGCTCAGGACCGTGCTTTGTGGCATTCCTTGGGGGAGGCCTATGTTCAGCAGTGGACTTGTGAAGGGCTGTAATGATGATGATGAACTGACGTTTAAAGGGGCTAGATTACATTTTCTTGCACGCGACCTCGCTAAAACAAAATCATATAAATTTTGCTGGACATCGTACGGACGTGTCTATGTACGGAAGACAACCGACTCCTCTGTTATCCTGATAAGGAATGAAGCTCAAGTACATAACCTTATACAACAAACGTGACTATGCAGTGACGTTATGGTGCAGGTCCTACTCCTACCGTTATTATTATATACTGTGTTTATTTTAAATATCGTTTCAATTTTTACTAATGATATATGCTAGCTTTATTGCGCACAAATACTAAGCACTTTAAGACGTTCTTTAAAGGTAAGGTTTAGCAAAATCACACACTTAATATTTATTGTTATTTCACAGTTCCAAAAAACGATTTTACTTTATTTCACTCACACACATTTATTTACACAAACACACATAAACAACTACCTCAAGTCTATACAAAATAACCATGTTATAACTAATAGGAAGCTGTTCTCTTGTACTTTATATAATCATATTATGAATGTGTCCTATAAAAACTGTCAAAATTGTCAAATAACCCCTTCTTTTTGTAATAGAATTGAAGTGCAACGTCAGGAAGTATTTAATCCAATCTTTATATGGATAAAATAGAAATTGCGAATTCTATTATGTGTGATGTTATTAGTTTTTCAACCTCGGTAGTTAAAATACTTAACACAGAACTCACAATTATTTCACAAAATATAAGAGGTATCTATTGTAATTTTGATGATCTTTGCCTTACATTGTCACATTTCAAGTTTTCAGTAGATGTGATAGTATTGACTGAGTGTCAAATTGGTCCTAAAAAAGCTATACCACTATATTAAATAATTACACATCATTTACAACAACAAATCATTTGAATCGGTGTGACGGTGTTGTAATCTATGTAAAAACGGATTATAAAGTTAAGGTTACCGAGATCCTGCTTTCAAATGCCTCATGTCTCCAGATTACCATAAATGACCTGACTATCCTAGGGATTTATCGCTCACCATCAACTTCCGATGCAGAAAAATTCGTATATTCACTAGATACTCACTTAAATAACCTAAAAACATTTAAAACTATAATTCTTACGGGAGACATAAACATAAATATAATAAACAACGACAACTTTCAGACAAACTTACGTAAAAATAAATTAAACTACTTAAACATGCTAGCAACGCACGGCATGTTACCAGGACACACCATACCAATTGATAACCATAAAAAATTGTTTGGATCATTTCATTTTAAAACTAAATAAAACTAAAAATGCTGCGTCTATATACGTTATAAATACAACTATTACTGACCACAACATGATTTTTCTAAAACCATCCAATATAAAAGATGTAATTAATTCCCCTAAAATAAGGACCTCTATCAACTTTCTACAAGCAATCGAATCCTTTAACGGTTTGGATCTTCATGACATGCTATTACATAATAATCCCAATAATCTTACTGATGTGTTAATTAATAAACTGAGGCAATGTATTTTAACAAACACAATAACCACAACAATTCTATGTAAAAATCGCATATTAAAACCATTATGGATGATAATAACCCCTGGGAATGAGGTGTTCGCTGCCAGGCTGTTTCTAATTTGTTTTGTGTGGTTAATTGTGTAATATACATGATTGTAAGCTGTTGTTTAAAAAAAAAGTCCCGCTGGGTTTCTTGCTGGTTCTTCCCAGGACAGAGGTTTTTTTTCGAACCAGTGGTAATTAGACAAAAGAGTGACTTTCAATAAGTATTATTTATAATCTATATTGAATAAAAAAGTTTCTGTTTCTGTTTCTGTTTCATTACAATGGGCATTCTTCGTTGTATAAGAAATAGAAACGATATGCAGAAAAAACTGAAACGTGACCCAAAAAATGAAATTCTAAAAATAACATATATCTCTATCACTATCAATCACTATAATGCTTTGATTAAAACGTTAAAACGGAATTAATTAAAAATAAAAAGAATCCTAGGTTACTCTGGAAATCTGTAAATGATATCACACATCATAAAGTAAATAAATCAAATAATATAGAACTTCTTAACTGTAAATCGACCCCTAAAAAATCTGTAAATTACATAAAAGCCTATTTTGCTAATATTGGCAAATAGCTAGCTGATAATATTTTAATGCGTCTAACAAATTGGGATACACTTTCTGATCATTCTAGTGATTTACACCCACCCTCTTCCTTTATTTTATTAGAAACTGACCCAGATGAGATCTACAAAATTTTAATGGAATTAAAATGGGACAGTGCTGCGGGCTGGGATGGTGTACAAACGAAATTTCTGAAACATGTTGGCAAAGAAATAGCCCCCGTTATTGCTCACTTAGCCAACCTCTGCATAAGACAGGGTACCTTTCCTACTACGCTCAAACATGCTATTGTCACTCCAATACATAAAGGTGGTGACAGAGACGAAACCAGCAACTATAGACCTATTGCAGTCCTTCCAGTTCTTTCAAAAATGTTAGAAAAATTATAAATAACAGATTAATGAGTTTCCTAAACAAATATCAACTAATATCTAACTCCCAATTTGGCTTTAGGCGAGGGATATATATACAGAAGACGCTATGAGTGCATTAACGTTTCTATTACTGAAAATGTCGATAAAAATAAAAAGTGCATTACAGTTTTTCTAGATCTTCAGAAGGCTTTCGATACCATCTCTGTCCCCATCCTTATGCGCAGATTGGAATCAGTGGGTGTCAGGGGTACTCCCCTAGCTTTGCTGTGTGATTATTTGAGTGATCGTAAACAGAGTGTTAGATTTGGTGACTGTATCAGCGAGCTAGCAGACACAACATATTGTGTCTCCCAGGGGAGTTGTTGGGACCAACGCTCTTCTTAATTTACATTAATAACCTTTGTAACTGGGATATTCTTAATGGTAAATTATTTTCATATGCAGACGACACCACTGTAGTTTTCTCTGGTTCAACATGGGACGAAGTACATGGCTTTGCTCAGGAAGGTCTGGCACGAATAGCTCGTTGGTTAGACAAAAACTTATTGACTCTAAACGCCTCTAAGATCAATTATATATGTTTCACAAATTATAACAGTTCTCAGCCAAATTCAGACTTCCAAATAAAAATTCACTCATGTAATAATATTACCAACCAAAATTGCTCATGTGATAGCATAGATAAAATATCTAAAACCAAGTATCTTGGAGTAATGGTTGACCAGCGCCTTTCTTGGAGTGCCCACATTGACCTACTGATTGGCAGAATTCGCAAACTTACTTGGATTTTTAAGACTTAAAGACACGTTGCCGACGCAGATTTGATAAAACAAGTATATATATCGCTAGCCCAATCTATTCTTAATTACTGTATCACAGTCTGGGGTGGAGCTACCAAAACCAAATTTCTAGAACTAGAACCGGCTCATAGATCTTTGCTTAAAGTGATTTATTTTAAACCTTATAGGTTTCCAACCTTCAGTCTATATTCCCAATGTGGCCTACTATCTGTAAGGAAACTTTACATTTTACACGCGACTTTAAAACTTCATAGAAAACTCCCCTACAACCCCCCTAGAGAAAATAAAAGAAGAATATTAAATGTTGCACCACCACGTTAAAACTGCCTACGCCAGGAGACAATTTGGAAGACAATCTGCACATATTTATAAGAAATTAAATAAAATTCTTAATTTTTACCCTACAGCGACACATTAAAGTTCTTTTGTTAAATTAAATTGTTAATTAATTCTTTTTGCGCTTCCTCAGTTAGCCCTTAATAATTAACTATAATGCTTCTTTTGGATACCGTTTACTCCTATCTGTTGATATTGTCTTGTTGTAGTTAATACTTATTGTAACACAATGTATCTTTTTGTAATCTTACTTAAAAAGAGATTCCGGCCATTAGTAATGTTACTATGTAAAAGATACTGAATAAAGATTTTTTTCTTTTTTTTTTCTTTTTTTCAATTAAACAGTATACAGGTTGGGCCATTTAACGTTTGGAATTGGAACAATAGGTTATTTTGAGGTTGGAAGGTTTGATGACATTTCCGATGTGACAGAAAGTTAGTTTGATGTTTGACATTTGTGAAATGGGTCGCTTTTTGCTTGAACAAAGTTGGGAAATAGTAAAACTTATTTCCAAAGTAGTGAGTCTTCTATTCAAACTGTAAGAAATTTACGACAAAAATTTGACAAAAACGATGTGCCAAAAACGTAGTTTGTGTACGTACTCGTCCAGTGCGCTCAACTGAAAACATTGCTGCTGTTGCTCAGAATGTGCGTGAACAACCATCAACATCAAAAAGAATTGAACATTTCACGCACTTCTTTGAGCAGAGATTTGCATAAAGATCTCGGTATGAATGCGTACAGAGTTCAATTAGTGCAAGAGCTAAAGCCGCATGACCATCCGATGTGTTTTCGGTTTACTCAATGGGCCGAAGACCACTTGATCGAAGATGAGCATTTTTACCGAAAAATCATCTTTTCAGATGAAGCTCATTTCCACATCGGAGGATACGTCAATAAGCAAAATTGTCATATCTGCGGCTCAGAAAATCCACACGTCATCGTGGAGAAACCAATGCATCCACAACGAGTGACTGACTGGTGCGCATTTTGGTCTGGCCGCATTATTGGGCCATTTTTCTTCGAAAATGAGCAAGGAAGGAGCAAACGCCTTACAGTGAATGGCGGTCGCTACCGCGCCATGCTAAGCGATTTTTTGTTTCCCAAAATTGAAAAGGAAGACACAGACGACATTTAGTTTCAACAGGACGGCTCAACGCAAATCGATCTTTTGCGCACTGTTTTCGAAAATCGCATAATCAGCCGAAATGCTGATGTCAATTGGCCACCTCGAAGCTGCGATTTGACTCCGTTCGACTTTTTTGTGGGGAGCCGTTAAAGAAAAGTGTTACGCTAACCATCCAGAGACCATTGAGGACATGAAACATGAAATCGAAGTTACCATTGACGAAATAGAGGCCCAAACAATCGAAAATGTACTGAAAAATTAAACTGAACGAATGGGGTATTGTAAGGCTAGCTGTGGCAGTCTTTTGAATAATGTTGTCTTCCATTCCTAAATGGAAAGGTTCAATCTTTCTAATAAACTCATAACTTTGAAGAAATATTCATTAGTTTTTTTTTTATAGCCGATTCAAATTCCAAATCTTAAATGGTTAACCCTAAATTTGAAGAAACAACGCTTCCAAATTTAAAATGATATTTCGGTATCAGCTAGTTCAATATAAAATGGGTTAGCACCCCAAAGTTTTTCCTGGCTTTAACAAATAACAAAATTCTCTTTTAATTAAAATATTCTCAGATTTATATTTTGTTAATCAACAATGTTTTTCTTAACCCGACATAAAACTTCCAGAGAACATAACTAAGCACAGTATGGAAGTTTATGAATGTTGTGAAGAAAACTCTTCGTTATTAGGAACCCAAATTATTATGAAAATGAGCATTACTTGAACGACAATTATATACTGTAAAAATCTGCAATAGCAAAATTATGATATAGGCAATCCAGTATTCGTTTTTATTAATGATTCCAAAATTAAATCATAACATTATTTTTATAAATTATCTCATTTCATTGACAACCGTTAAGTAATGCGATTATAAAGTTGTGAAAGGTTGAAAAGATACAATCAATCCCCGTAGAGATTTGACTAGGTGGTAGGACTCCTATTCTACCTAGGGATGCGTCTGGGTTGGTACCACCCTCTTGCCTATTTCTGCCGCCAAATAACAGTTCTCTTACTGCTGAGTTTCGATCTGAAGAGTATAATTAATGGCTGCGAGGCTTTCCAACGTAGTCCTCAAAGGTAAAATTGTATCTGTAGCCGTCTTTGTTTAAGGATGGCTGCAGGTGCAGTGCCATAAACTGTGGTAGCCACTTACCATCAGATGAAACTGCAGTGCCTCTTACCATCATTTGGCACTGAAAGCTCGTTTCTCATTTCAGTTTATATATAAAAAACACGGAATAAGGGTGACAAACGAGCATACAGTAAACCTGATGGCAAGTGGATGCTGTGGCCCATAGACATCTACATTTATCTCCGATTATCCGGACTTTTAATTGGCTGTAATATTTTAAGTTTTTCGATTAAAATATAGCCTAGATCACTCCTGGTATTGCTCTCTATCTATTCGTAAAGTTTCATCACAGTGGGTTCAACCATTCCGAAGATTAGCCCGAACACATACACAGTTAGACAGTGGTTAAAGTGGTTGTTTATCCCTTATTAGCGTGCAAATAATCCTCTGAGCTCAATAGGAGCCACATATTTTAATATTACAGACAGACACTTCAATTTTATTTATATGTAGATAGATATTGAACAATAATGTCACACTATAATCAATACCTATACCCTAATTCTGTTAAGTTCTTGCCACTTATTTCGTAAAATTTGTTTCACCAAGTTAAAAGATTTTTGTAGTGGCATATAGACAAAAGCTGTACTTAATCACGATAGCGGTCGCCATTAATGATATCAAGTGATTATCCAACGAAAAAGCTTCAGGCTATCTTATTTGACTTTGAAAAGAAAATATTACATGTCCGCTTTGAATTATGGATCTCTATTAAAAGGCTGTTGCCAAAAAGTTATAATAATATAATACACTCGCAAATAATAAAACAGGTAAGTTACTTTCGTAACGTTAACAATCATTTAAATTAGTTTGCAAGCACCGTGGATAGGGAATTTGTCGCTAATATTTTTTTCATTGCTGTCTTTTACTAATGTAATTGCGATAGCTCATGTTTAAGCAATGGTTATGCTACTCGTTATAAAACAGATAAATACTGTTAATTACACTTTTAAAATAAATTTGAAAAGTTTTACAGAATTACTTACGTTTCAAACTCTAATAGGTGCTCGACTGTCGCTTGATACCTAGCAACCCTTCACCCTGTTGAATTATTCATGCGTCTTTGAAGACGTCGATCGAGACGGAATACGAAAATATATATAAATAATTTTAATTCACTTGAAATAATTGGGAGGAAATCTAAGCTCAATTAAAGTTACAAATTTACTGAATTGTTATTTTTATTCGGTTGTATCGATGTTACAAATTTCCAATTGCGTTTTGTACTATTCGTAGTTACAGCTTTTAATATTCATGTATGACAAAAAACTTGAAGCCGTAATGAAACCGCAACTGTTCTGAACACTACCATTATTTTCAATTATCTTCAGGAAGATGCTACTGCCCATCACATGTTTCAGTTTCCCTATGCCGTTTACTTACCATATTCTATCTTTAAGAATATATTTGTCTGGATCTCTTTCATTCCACAATCGTTTCAGTAAATGGCCTTGCCATATCAATTAACCTTGCATATTAATTATTTAAAAATTAAATAAGGTCCAGAATGCAAAGATTTAAGGCACCGACGTACAGTCCATTGTTTTTATTATTTTATTTAAAACCCCTAGGTATTTAAGGAAGCACTTTTGTTTGTTTTTTACATAAGCATTTTTGTCCTTGTATTTGCCTAATACTCCCATTGTAATGTAAGTGTCATTGACAGACAAGTGTTGCTTGTCAGTGGTATGTCAATACACTATTTCTCTATTACTAAATACAAATATCATGTTGGCCTTTCAATCTTAATGCAACCCTTTCTAGCCCTTTCCGCCGCTTAGCTTTTATTTATAGAAGAAGGGCAAACGAGTATGCGGCTTACATAATGCAGCCGAACATGAACAACAGCAATACCAGGGGAATCGCAGGTGCGTTTCCGGTGTCTTAAAAAGAAGTAAGCTCGTTTCTTGAAGTCGTATCGGTTGAGAAAAATCGTCGGTGGTAGACGGTTTTATAAAGAAGTCGTACGAGGAAGAAATCGCCTAGTAAATCGCGAAGTGGTGGACCGCCAATCATTCAGATGGTGTGGATGGTATCTTGTTTTGTCGCGACGTGCGATGGTGGAATTTGGTAGCTGGAATGAATGGAAACAATTTTGTGTTTGTAATTATGGAGTGTGGTAAGTAATCATCTCTTCGCAGCGAAAGTGAATCGAAAAGAAAAAAAGAAGCCAGTCCTCGACGATTCGGGCCGTTCTGCACTGGATGCAGTTAAGTGGAAGAATCAGGCACTGAGGTGCCTTGTCCCAGAGATGAGAACAGTATTCCTTGTGAGGCGGAACTTGCACTTCGTAAAGTTTCAAGCTGTGCGGTGCTCCAGTGCATCTTGGAGGACTTGATATATCTTCGATTTTTTTATATACAGGTGTCAGATTTTCTTTCATCGTCTGCATTTAAAATTTCAGTTAATAGTTTTTTGGTGCCGGCAGAGATCGAATCCGGGTGGCTCACGTACTGTGAAATTCACGGCATGCACTAAGCCCCTAAGCGACCACGGCTGCTTTAGCGGACATAAAGCATGCATAAATTAAATATTAAATTGTAAACAGTTTTGTAGCGGTTAATGTATTTAAAACTGGACTGTCTCTCAGGTAGTATGGTGAACAAAGAAAGTTCAAAGTTCAATATAAGTCAGATATAATTATTTAAGTTAAAATTTACATTTAACACTGGAGAATATAAAATAAGTGAAAACATACTACACTGAATACAAACAAAAACAACAAGAGTAAAATGGTGGAAACTAATAAAAAAATAATAAAATTTAACAGTCGTAAGTATACAAATGCAAGGCGATCGAACGTGCGTCTACTCCGTAATTTCTAAGCGAGTGAAGGGCACCTTGGCGTGGTGAGAGTATACTTAATATCACGGACGTAACTTTCTTCTGCCGAAGTATTCCGATGGACGCGAGCACGCGCCGTGGCTTTGTTCATAGATGGTATTTCCACAGTACTCCCCCGTTGAGACCGTGGCTACGGTCGATAGTAGTCAGGAAAATGAACTTTTCTTCCACTCTTGGTAATCCTTTCCTTCGTCCTTGGGTCGTTATGGATGCATGTTGGAAGAGGAGTTAGTGAAGATGTGGCAACCGAAGTATTTGCGGGTCATACAACAAACATACGCAGGTTTAAGACGATCGATACTGACGCTGACCGCTTTATTTCGCACGAGCACTTTATAAAACTTCGCGTGCCTGCCTAAAACTTGATATGGGTCCGCATTCGGAGGCTCTAGTGATTTTGTATATGGTCCTGACGCAGGAATACATGACTGCAATCTGTTAGACTTTTGGATAAATATAATGGACCGTTTCTGTGCCACTTAGCTGATTTTGGTGTCAGCTTAGCCATATGTGAGCGTAGACAGACGGCGAAGCTGGTGAAATCTTCAGTGCTGTTGTTTTCTATAGGACTGAGAAACTCACCAGGAAGGTGAAGAGGTTCGCCATACACCAGTTCAGCAGACGAAGTTTGAATATCTTCTTTCCAAGAGCTGCGAATACCAAGAAGAACGAGCGGAAGTACTTCAGTCCATTGTGTAGAGTTGTGGCACATAATGACAGCTTTCACCTGCGATTTACGCGCTCCACCATTCCGTTAGTAGGAGCCAACTATGGACGCGATTGCCTTAAATAAGCAGGCATCGAAATGACGACCTCTGTCCGTTATAATTCGAGCACTGCAGCCAATCTGGATATCCACCCAGATACCAGAGCGGAGGCACAGGATTCTGCTGTGACGTCTTTCAAGGAATCGCCTTAGGCGATCGTGTAAATCTATCGGTGATAGTGAGGCAATATCTGAAATCAGAAGACAAAGTTAGTGGCTCTTTAATATCGAGATGTATATGAGAAAATCTCGATGAAGGCGTAGGAAAGAGGAAAGGGAGCGTAAGTGTGATGGGTAATCTTGCTGCGTTGGCAATCAAAGCAAAGCCTAGCCCACTCTCTACAGTCTCTACGAATGCCAGGCCAGACAAACCTGTCAGTGACAAGACGTACTGTAGCTGAACTTCCTGGGTGACTTAATACATGGAGCATATCGAACACTTGCTTTAAATGAAACTAACTTTACGGATTATATCGCGTTTAATTTTACTTTTAATTCCCGACGTTTCTGGGTGCTTTACAGTACCTATGGTCACGGGGGGGACTGAGGTGTTTGACGTCCCAATGTCATAGTTAGCCCGGCTACCTTCAGTTTTTTAATATTAATTTTTGGTTCGATCTACGCAGAATGAGCTTACAGTATCTTGAAGTCTAGCAGTGGTATACTTGGGTTTGGATTTAATTTTATTAATTATAGGATCCCAAGCAGATGGCAGCACCCATCCATCTTCTCTATTGAAATTAGGATGTTTTTTAATTTCAATAGCCTCGCGAATCATCCTAGGTAGGAATCGGTGTTCTTTTGCGAGGATTTGTGGTCTATCAAATCTAATGTAATGGCGGGGACGATCTTGAACATGTTCACAAACTGCAGACTTCCCGATACGTCGGTGCTTCAAGTCAGCTATAAATGTTCTTTACGCGGGTTTTTATAGATCTTTTTGTTTGTCCTATGTAAGAGAGACCACATTCACAATCCAACTTGTACACTCCTGCATCTTGTAGAGGGATATGACACTTGACGGATGGTAAAAATTGACTAATCTTCTTCGGCGGCTTGAAGTATGTTTTAATGGAAGCTCGCTTCAAGATGTAGCCAACCTTGTCTGTGACCTCTGACATAGGGTAGTACAGCAGGCACACGCTCGACTGTGGCCGGCTTCACCGGTTACTGTGACGTAGGCGCGGGAGCCGAAGCTTGTTGCCTTGCAGTACTTGCTCGACATGCTGAAGCTCGGCGGCCAGATGTTTTCTGTCACAGATCCTCGTGCTCTCTGAAACAAAGATTTTCCCACGGTAGCTAACTGTGATGGATGATGTGTGATTCACCATTTAAATATCGGTTGGTATGAGTCTTTTCCTATACACAGTGTGACCAATAGTGTTATCAGGATTTCGGATGACTAAAACATCTAGGAAAGCTAAAGAATTGTTTGCTTCTAACTCCATTGTGAATTGTATTTTAGAGTTTATGGAATTAAGGTGGTTTAAAATACAGTTACTTTGTCAGATGGTAAAATTGTGAATGTGTCGTCTACGTACCGCTTGTAGAATCTTGGATTTACAGGAGCAGTAAGAAGGGCTTTCTCTTCAAAGTTCTCCATGAATATGTCGGCGACTACGGAGATACAGGTGAGCCCATCGCCACACCATCTACTTGCTTGTAGAACTCTTCCTTCCACAATAGATAGCCAGATGTGAGGCAGTGCTAAGCAGTATTCCATATTCTGTGGGCATGTTGTTATCTTCTAGCTTCCTAGTTACGATTGAGATGCAGTCTTCAATAGGTAAGCATGTGAATAGTGACTGAACATCAAAACTGACCATAGTTTCATTGTTAGCGAGATGTAGGTCTTTATCTCACTAACAAAATGGTATGAATCCTTTGTGTGTCCTCTGGTATGTCCTCTCAGTGGTGATAGTATTTTGCCAAGTGTTGAGCCAACTTATAAGTTGGTGAATCGATCTGGCTCACTATAAGGACGTAGTGGACCGTTTGGTTTGTGTATTTTCGGTAACCCATACAACCTCGGTGGTTTGGCACATGTTGGTATTGTCGAATTCACGTCGAGATCTAATTTTTCGGAGTATTTCTTTATTAAATCAGTAGTTGTTTTAAGTGTGTTAGTTGTAGGTCTATTTGGACCTTTTGTATGTACTTTCATCCGTTAAAAGTTGTTGTATTTTGAAATTATACTCTGATGTGTCCATTACTACCGTAGCATTTTCTTTATCCGCGCGGAGAATCGTGAGCTCTGGTCTGTTGCGTAAGTTGTACAATGCTTTAAACTCGTTTTGGAAGATTTCGTGGTGAATCACACCATCATCCATCACAGTTAGCTACCGTGGGAAAATCTTTGTTTCAGAGAGCACGAGGGATCTGTGACAGAAAACATCTGGCCGCCGAGCTTCAGCATGTCGAGCAAGTACTGCAAGGCAACAAGCTTCGGCTCCCGCGCCTACGTCACAGTAACCGAGTGAAGCCGGCCACAGTCGAGCGTGTGCCTGCTGTACTACCCTATGTCAGAGGAGTCACAGACAAGGTTGGCTACATCTTGAAGCGAGCTTCCATTAAAACATACTTCAAGCCGCCGAAGAAGATTAGTCAATTTTTACCATCCGTCAAGTGTCATATCCCTCTACAAGATGCAGGAGTGCAAGTTGGATTGTGAATGTGGTCTCTTACATAGGACAAACAAAAGATCTATAAAACCCGCGTAAAAGAACATATAGCTGACTTGAAGCACCGACGTATCGGGAAGTCTGCAGTTTGTGAACATGTTCAAGATCGTCCCCGCCATTACATTAGATTTGATAGACCACAAATCCTCGCAAAAGAACACCGATTCCTACCTAGGATGATTCACGAGGCTATTGAAATTAAAAAACATCCTAATTTCAATAGAGAAGATGGATGGGTGCTGCCATCTGCTTGGGATCCTATAATTAATAAAATTAAATCCAAACCCAAGTATACCACTGCTAGACTTCAAGATACTGTAAGCTCATTCTGCGTAGATCGAACCAAAAATTAATATTAAAAAACTGAAGGTAGCCGGGCTAACTATGACATTGGGACGTCAAACACCTCAGTCCCCCGTGACCATGGGTGCTGTAAAGCACCCGAAACGTCGGGAATTAAAAAGTTAAATTAAACGCGATATAATCCGTAAAAAATAGTTTCATTTAATGTGTAGTCTTCGCGTAAATATAAGAAAACATTATGTGAACACTTGCTTTCTAAATGATTTTGTAATGAAAAGTCTTGGCCGCTGTATGGATACGTCACAGTATACTTAAAGTTTGCTCCTATTGGTTCAATTTTCTGTAGGTTTAATGATGAACCATTTTGCAGATCTTGCAGCAGGTCTTGCAGCTCAGGGTCTTCATCTTGAGATCGTAATCCTGGTAATCTAAAGATACTTTAATTTCTTCTACCCGTGAAAGCATATCAGCTACCACATTTTCTGGTCCCGGAATGTAGCGAATGTCTGTGGTGTACCGTGCAGTAAAATCTAGGTGGCGATAGCGTCACGGAAGACATTTATCTCTTGAAGTAGAGAAAGCATAGGCTTATGATCTGTGTACAAACTGAAGACTCTAACCTCTATCATATGTAATAAATATTTGATCGCTTCATAAGTTACTAGTAGCTCCCTGATATAAGGGCTATATTTTTTGTGCGGAATTCAGCTGTTTAGAAAAGAAACCTAAGAGTTCCCATTCAGTGCCCTTGCGTTGTTGCAGCACAGCACCGATGGACACATCTGAAGCGTCAGTGTGAATTGAGAGCTCAGCCGATGAATTAGGATGAACTAAAAGTATAGTATTAGAAAGAGTATTTTTGCATTCTTCAAATGCTTTAAAAAGATCTGGTGTCATACTAATGGGATGTGATCCTTTTACTTTAGGTCCCGCTAAAACCGCGTTTAACGGTGCTTGTATCCTAGCTGCATTTGGTATAAAACGTCTATAAAAATTGATCATACCTATGAATCTGCGGAGCTCCTTTACAGTACGTAGTATGGGAAATTCTTGTATAGCTTGCACTTTTGTATTTAGCGGTAAGATGCAGACACATGGTAACCAAGAAATGTCACCTCATGTTGTCCCCACACGCACTTCGTTGTGTTGATCAACACGCCGTATGCTTTTAACCTCTCAAAGAGCTGAAGTAAGTGGCGTTTATAAATTTCTGGGGAAGGTGAGAAAACCAGAATATCGTCGAGGTATCCGAAGCAAAAATCTTCACGACCAGAGAGCACTTCATCAATGAATCTCTGAAAAGTTTGCGCTGCGTTCCTCAAGCCATAATTCATGAAAGGGTATTCATAATGCCCGAATGGTGTAGTTATGGCCGTCTTTGGTATATCCGCCGGATTTACAGGAATTTAGTTGTATGCCTTCACTAAATCAATCTTAGAAAATAGAGTGGATCCAGAAAGTTGGTAAGAAAAATCTTGTACGTGATGAATGGGATATCTGTCAGGGATAGTCCGTGCATTAAGTGCTCTGTAGTCCCCGCAAGGCCTCCCTCCGTCATCTTTTTTCTTTACAAGATGTAAAGCTGATGACCAAGGACTCTTAGAACGCCTTACAATACCTTGTGCCAACATATCTTCAAACTCTTTTCGAGCAATTTTCGTGAGTACTGGGTCTAAACGCCGAGGCCTGCAGGTTGCTGGCGGTCCCGGTATAGTTCTTATAAAGTGTTTTGTATTATACTTAGGTGTAGTTACAGTATCTGAAGGCACAAAGGGCAGTTGTGCTATCTATTAGTCGCTGACTCCGGTAATCTACAAGCAGATTATAAAAACTTAAGAAATCCACTCCTATAATGGGTTTCGTAATATTGGCAATAGTGAATTTCCATGTGAAAGTACGTCTGAGTCGAAGATCCAGCTGTAGTTGTATAATACCATAAGTATTTACGACTGTACCATTTGCAGCTACTAAACTGTACTTTGTAGGAGTACACGGCGTCTTAATAGCTGACCGTGGGAAGACACAAAGTTCTGAACCAGTATCCACGAGGAAAAGCATTTTATAAACACGGTCAGTAATAAATAGACGGCCTGTATCCCAGCTAACACAGGCCGTCTATCGTTGGCCTCTACTGCCGATTACCCGTTGAGTTTTCCGCCTCCTAATTACAAGGTGCTAAACATTTCCTGGCACGCACACCATATGTAAAATGATACCAGTAGTGAGGATGATTTAGAGGTGTCTGTGGTTGTCGCGTTTTTGAATAATTGCGCTTACCTCTGCCCTTAGATTTAGATGGAGACCTTGAGTGATATTGGGGATACTTATTTACCCGTGTTATAAGTTTCGCTACTTGCTTAGTCGATTCACTTATCTGTTTAACCATTACCTCGTAAGAAGAAGTAGGAATACTCGAACATGAAGTGCTGGGGACTTGTCCTAGAGTTGTTGGTGCAATCTCGTAAACCTTGTCTGCTAAATCTGCTAACTTATCTAATGGCAAATCAGACTGTGATGTTATTATTGTTTGTAAATTTCCCGGTAAACGGCTTGACCATAAGATTTTCAAAAAATCGTTAGGAACTGCAGGATGTTGTAAGTATCTTAAAAACTGAGATGGCTTTCGATCGCCTAACTCTTCGTGCATGAGGAGTTGTTTAACCTTACGCTCCTGGGATGCAGAAGTTCCGTTTTTAACTTTTCATATTTGTTTGTTGACGGCAGTGAAGTAATAATATCCTTTACCTCTGTTGCATATCGGTGGTCAAGTTGTGCAATAACGTGGTAGAATTTTGTTGTATCAGACGTCACATTTGATAAAATAAACTGGCTTTCCATTTGGTCAAACCATAAACCTGGTTCTTCAGGCCAGAAAGGCGGAGGTCGCACACCGATTCTGCTAGCTTCTCCAGCAGCTGCATCTTGGAACTTATCATCTTTTGCCATCGTCGAGGTCGCCAATGTAGCAGTTAATGTATTTAAAACTGCACTGTCTCTCAGGTAGCATGGTGACCAAAGAACGTCCAAAGTTCAATATAAGTCAGTTATAATTATTTAAATTGGAATTTAAATTTAACACTGTGGAATATAAAATTAGCGAAAACATACTACACTGAATACAAACAAAAAAAAACAAGAGTAAAAGGGAGGAAACTAATAAAAAAATAATAAAATTTAACAGTCGTAAGTATACAAATGCAAGGCGATCGAACGTGCGTCTACTCTCGAATCTCTAAACGAGTGAAGGGCACCTTCCACCTTGGCGTGGTAAAAGTATACTTAATATCACTTCACATATGTAACTTCCGAAGGTTGCCGATGTATTCCGATGGGCTTAAGCGCGCGGTGGCTTTGTTCATAGTTGGTATTCCCACAGACCACAGTTTCAACTTTTAACCAGCCTATCTTTGTGATTGTTTTATCGATATTTTTAGACTTACACCATAGTATAAATAGATGTCTATACATCTATTTACATTTGCTTTAATAAATATTTCATGAAGTGGTTAAACACGTTACGTTATTTCGTCATAAATAGAAAGAATTACGAATAACGTTATGTACCTACCTAAGTTGTTTAAACAGAATGAATGAACAAATTATTCGTTACAATAACACAACGTATACATTAACTGAAATAAAATATAAATAAAAACTCATACCCGAGCAGTTGTCCAATATATTTCTATTGTAATAAATAATTAAATATAAATAAAGTAAGGGAAGCAAGCTACCATGACACTTGTAATAAATTTCATTGTATACAAATTCGATCAGTGCTAAAATTGTTAACTTACTACATATATACTGGTAAAAAAAACATTGTGAGGAACGTATCATTTATGAAAGTGAAGGATATAGAACGAAGAGTGAAAGCAGGACATAGCAAATGAGGCTCTTCACTCTACTATGGTAAGTTTGTTGACGCGATTGAGCGATTTATTGAAGATGGACCTAATTAACAGCACCCTTAACCGTATAGCATGTATGCGTAGATAAACAGGGTTATTTTTCAAAGAGTAGCCAAATTTTAAACTTAAGTTCAATTGTATAAATAATGATATATAAAATGCTCCAGAGTTGGCACCGGGCCAACTCTGGAGCACACGTCCTCAGCACAATTGTGGGGATTCCGTCAGTCCCACTCGATTTGTGGATGTGCACGGAGACGAGTGTGCGCATATCCGTCATGAAGCACTCATACCGCGGGATGGTTGGCGGTGTGCTCTGCCCGTCATTGAGAGTCGAGTTGGACGCAAAGAAAGAGCCTAGCAGATCGGCTTTCTCCTTTGTGACATGGGCCAGTGAGTCGTCCTCCCTGTGCAGAGATGGCTGACAGAAGATCCCATGGACAGCCTTGGCGAGAGACCAGAATGCACGGATTTCTGAAGGAAGGTGAACTAGTTTCTCGCCAATTCTGCCGATGTGCTTCACACTTTTGAAGTACTGGAGGCGGAATTATACTTCTTTTTAGGGCACTGGTGTTTACATCCAGGGACGTTGATGCATCAGCCCGAGCCCGGTAGCACTCCTGCTTATATCGTGATACTATTTTACAGGAGCGACCAAACCATGGCTGATATCTGCCTCCGATGGGCACCACAGAAGAAGGAATAAAAAATTTCATACCCTGAAGTACCACATCAGCGACAGAAGTAACAAAAACGTTGGGATCGTTCGGAGAAAAGCAAACCCACCCCCAAGAAAGACCGTATCCTATCCCAATCGGCCGACCTATAGTACTAGACACTGCAGCAGCCTGCAGAATGCAACCGCGATATTAGCGTGAATGGCACCACACTCCAGACTAAGCAATGGTCTGAGGAGCCAAGAGGAGCGTCGACGGAGACCCGTCCGGATGAGAGGTCAGGGATGTGATCCACGTAGGCGAAGTAACCAGTTGTGTCAGACCATATTTGAAGGCAAAATCATAGACCGATCTCCCCGCATGATCGGTTAAATGTGAACCGAGCCATTCGGCGGGGTGGGCGTTAAAATCGCCGAGGATCACGTTCTCTGCGGATGATATCTGCTGTAGCAAGGCATCTGTAGCCATTTGGACGTAGTCGATGAGTCGGGCTGTTTCGGCATTACCGCTATGGGACCTATAGAGGACGATGTTGCAGAAATTTACGGATAGCATGGCAGGGGTCGCCTTGGTCTTATTGTTCAGCTTGCCCCGAGTAATTATTGTCTTGAGCGGAATTTTGCTAGAATACGCGGGACAGCCTGAGCACTCACGCTTAGGACCATGTTGATGGGGGATTGGGCTTCCGGCCACCTGCACTCACCAGACGAACGCAGAAGCAGAGCTTCTACTTCACGCTGGTATTCTGTGAGATCGTGATACCACCCCGCTTCGAGCCGGCCCATACGTGCAACAGCAAAAGCTGCTGCGTAACTCTACCACTGTTTTTCAATTCTTCAGTTATCAACCATTGACAATGGTTATTAACTAAACTAACTAAATTACCGGGCACATTTTAACCACGACGTTTAAATAAGTTATTTTAATTTAATTTTTAACTATATTAAATATAATCCTAAATATCTTGCAATTTCATAATTATGTAACGATTTATTTATTTTTCATTCTTTTCAATAATGCGGCATTGCTTCGAGCTTCTATTTTGATATTTTTCTAAAAGATAATATTTAAAAAAGCAGCTTATTCTAAAAATGATAAGCACAAAAATAGGGAATAATTGTAGAATTAAGAAAGGATTGTTTTGGATACGTAGAAAGTATAAATGAGGAATGAGTGATAAAGCAAATTTATACTGCAGAAATACGTAAGTTTGTTGACGCGATTGAGCGATTTATTGAAGATGGGCCTAGTTAACAGCACCCTTAACCGTATAGAATGTATGCGTAGTTAAACAGGATTATTTTTCAAAGAGTAGCCAAATTTTAAACTTAAGTTCAATTATATAAATAATGATATACCGTTATTGTAGTTTTTGAAAATACGAGTAAATAAGGCTTCTACTTTTATTTGAAATTATCCCAAATTGAATATCATTTATGGGCAACAACGTTTTGCCTACCGATCGACCTTTACGAATGTGTGTGTGCAGTAAAATCAGTTAAAATAATGCATTATCACGCATTTTGAATTAAAAAGATAAAAGGACTGAATGTTTGAGATTTTTGAAATTAATTTTCTTCACCGTTTGCCTATAGTACTTATCCTGAAACTTCTCTGTAAAGGAGACAGTTTTTTTGTATGGAGAATGGGCCCACCAAAACTGTGATGACTCGTAATTAAATGTATGTAGATTTATTCCTTATAATCTCTAGATTACAATAGTAATATTAGTTGTACCATATATAAAGGGAATAGAAAATAACAATCAAACGGCAATCTCATTATAACCTAAAATCCCATACGGGTGACTGTCTAATAGTTTTTATTGATATTCTATGTTATAATAGTGCACTGTGAATAGTAAAACGTAAAAAGTTGTAGGTTCTTCGAATTCTAAGTACTACTTGGTGGATAGATTTTTTAGTAGTACCGGAGTAAGCAGTACGAATAAACAGACGCGGTGATGTATTGATTCTTAACTGTATTTATTATTTATTGTGGTGTATTGAATATTAAGCACAGAATACATTACAAATGTATTCAAGCGAAGCAAAGTAAGCCAAAACTATGCTCAACTAATTCTAAAACAAGCACACATGTACTTATTTATCTAATATCATTTGCAACCAGTAACACGGTTTTAGGTGTATGTGTGCGTCCAACAGTGAACTTTTAAGGGTGTTTTATGAGTTTTACCTCTACAGCGATTGAGAAAATAAATAGCACGTAAGATGTTTTGAACTGGTCGTGTTAGGATAAAAACTCTGTATTGTCACTGTATTTGTTATTGTAAAATCATTAAATTCTTAAAGCAGTATTAAAAGTGACACATGCCACCAGGTGCAGTGTCAGGACATTGTTATTAATATGTATTGATTGAATAACATGTTTACATTCCAAGCACCATTAAAACCAAAATGACTGGATAGTAACATATCCGATTTTACGATATTAACCACGAAAATAAATAGCATGTAAGGTGTTTTGAACTATTTGTGTTAGGATAAAAGAAACACTGTATTGTCACTGCATTTTTATTGTTTATTATTGTAAAATCATCATATTCTTAAAGCAGTCTATTATAAGTATCACAGGCAGCGAGGTGCAGTGCCAGGACATTCTTTTAATATGTTGATTGATTAGCATGTTTACATCCAACCACAATTGAAGCTAAAATGTAAAATTCTCGAGTAGCAGTCTCGTACCGGTAAGCTCAGTGTGGGGCGGCTACCTCTAGATGGAGCGACGACCTGGTAAGACATTCAAAAAGTCGATGGATGCAGGTGGCTCAGGACCGTGCTTTGTATAATTCCTTGGGGGAGGCCTATGTTCAGCAGTGGACTTGTGTAGGGCTGTAATGATGAAGAAGTTTTAAACTAGTTGTGTACGGATACGGCTCGACCGGGGTAAGAAAACGCTACCAGCGTAAAATAGTAGCTTAATGCCCTTTGTTTCGTATGGTGAGTTTAGAGAACCGGAGTCCCTTTTTACTGGAAACGAAGCACTCCATCTTAGTCCTCAGGGGTGACAATGCATCTGCATTTTGATTCTTAAACGAGGATAAATGTAGATGTCTATGAGCCACAGCATCTACTTACCATCAGGTGGACCGTGCGCTCGTTTGTCACACTTATTCTGTAAAAAAAAAACAAAAGGAGATTGTCAATTGAAAGAGATACGAAAAGGTATCAGAGCATCTATTCAACTTGCTCGGCGTTTATTTATAAATTAGGCGCTTTATTTATAATAAGGAACATAGTAGAAACAGGTCAAGTAAACAACAATAATTACAAGTTTTATTGATTATTATTCGTCATCATTACAACAATTCACTGCTGAACATAGGTCTTCCTAAATTAAATATATAATATAAAATATTATATAGTCCTCCCGTCAACTGCCATCGCGTTTCGTCCCGTATGGTGTCGTAAAAGTCGTAACAGAGTAAAATAAATCTACCAGGAGATAAGCAGCAACATTTCTATAGAATACCAAAAAGCTTTGTTGCCACAAGCGTAGCAACTGTGGTAAATTATTTAATGATGCATATTTATATTACTATATAAATATGCATCATTACTACTTGTGTATAAATTATTCCAATCATTGTGAGTTTCATTTAAGTGGTATTCACAAATACGAGCACAGTGGCACATAAAATGAGTTATTAATCAGCAACTCTTTTAGGTTAGTAGTTCTCTTTAGTTTAGGTATTAAGAATCTAGATAAATGATTACATAACTTAAAAATACAGTGACGGGAAGTAGAAGCAGCACGCTCATAACTAGCCACGGGATAGAATAGAATCATTTTTATTCAATATAGATTACAATACATAATACTTATTAAAAGTCATTTTTACTTTTACCACTGGTTCGCAAAAAAACCTCTGTCCTGGGAAGAACCAGCAAGAAACCCAGCGAGACTTTTTTTTAAAAAAAAGCACATTTTACAATATAATATTTTATACAATTGTTTTGAAAACATTTAGAAACAGCATGGTAGCGATCACCTCATTCCCAGGGGTTATTATCAGTCATGTATTCTCTAGTAGTATAATAACCCTTACTAAACAATTTTTGCTTAAGAAATAATTTAAACCTTTTGACAGAAAAGGTCTGCATATTATTATAGTAATTGTTGATGCCGCTCTGGAAATGGCAGGAGTTACAGTTACAGGCATAAGGGGTGATTGTGGGATGTTACCGATGTCTTCAATATTCATGGATTGTAATTCCATATCCCTGTTATCATTTGTGTCTCCATACAGTTGTAGAAGCTCTCGGCCGACAAGATTGCAGACTCATTCTAAATGATCAATCTGAAAAGTGTTTTTTTCATCAACTAACTGAACAGACTATAGTTTTACAGTGTCTACCACTTAAATAATAATATTTATTACTATTTTATTTATTTCAATCTTTATTACTAATAAACAGTCTTAATGCCTCTTAAATTATATATAAATAGCATTTACTCGTTTCCCTTCATAATACTTTTGTAGTAAACCAGATTCCACTAAGGTAAAAAGAAATAAAAATACATCAAATCAAAAAGGTAAACAAGTGAAGTAGTTATTTTAGAATTGTAACATTATTTGACTAAGTACAAGTTCTTAGACGTTTTATTTACACTAATTTCATTTAAGGTAAAAAATATTACTTGTGTATTAAGTACAAAGGCATACATATATGGGGTAAGGTAAGAAAGAAGTAGCATCTATCTAATAACAACTAAAGAAAAAACTGTGGTTATCGAATATCTCCCATAAGGCAATCTGTGGGGAGGTCTATGTTCAGCAGTAGACTTTGATAGGCTGTAAAGTTAAAGATAACCTGGTGGTGAATAGCCAAATTGTTTGTAGTGCGAGGTGTATGATACTACAAACATCAATCTGTGTGCCAAAGCGATTATGCCAACTCCTCCGGGCAAGCCTATTTCAGGCAGGGATCACTTACAGGCTGTAAAAGTAAAGTAAGTACCTGGTGTGATGGTATCCACTGCAAAATAATATCTCTTTCTGCTGAGTTAATTGGCACAGCCGTGTGTGGTGAGCTCTTAAAATTGAAGATCCACATGGAATACAAATCTTCTAATGGAATGAGCAGTTTCAATACTTTCTGTAATATTCTTAGCAGTTATTACAAACTGCATCAAGTAGGTGTAACTGAAAAATTGGGAATGCAAATAAAAATAAAGAAGTAAAGAAATATTAAACTCAGAAAGAATGTACATTACCTACAATCAACAAAATAAAATAAAAATAATGTAAACAAAATTCTTGCTTCCCTGATGGAGTTTAAATATAATGAACATAAATAGTAGATGTATTTAATCAAATATTAACACTAATATGTATTCCCTAATAACATCCATTTATTTTTATGTTATCTATATCTATAAATATTAAATTCAGAAGGAATGTGAGTACATTCCTTCTGAATTTAAGCAGCGTCTTCCTATTAACAACTACCAATAAAAAAACTGTGGTTGCCGACTTGTCTACTAAGCATGGCAACTATAGCAAGTATCCTCCTGTGAGGAAATCTGAGGGAAGGTCCATGTTCAGCAATGGGTTTCTGATAGGATGTAACGGTTGTGGATATAGTTACTCTGACAGACACTTTTAACATAGATTTGTGTATATTTTGTGTGATTTTATTTTATCTATGAATTAAATTAGATTTTACCAATAACATAACACTTCAATACTTTGACACTTTTAACCTTTTAACATACTAATAAGAATTGTGTTTGTTATTTGTTTTAGGTAATTCAACATAAATTATAGATTTTCCAAAATTCTAGGAGCAAAAGTAAACTTGTATTATACACTCACATATACTTTTAATTAAACTCGTCAGTTTTCATTTTCGAATGTCATTGGCGAATTAAATACATAATGTGGAATATTTGGCTAACCTGTATAATATAATCCAACACTTGTTGCATTGATTACACATTGACATATGAATTTGTTAGTAATATGAAGGGATATTTATTTGTATTTTTACAAACTTAAAATAATGAAGTACTAAAACATGTATAGATCGTTAAGTGTCTGTGGGTGTGGGTCGTTTATTATTATTTCTAAAAAATCGTACCATATCTCAATATTCAGTAAAAATAAAATAAAATGTAATACATTATAAACGAAAATTAGTAGTTTTCGTTTCCGTAGTATAATATTTTTGGACTAGAACTTCGAGAGTGACAAAAATAAGATATATTTCACATTAAAAGTTTGAAACTTTAAATCAATTGTAGGTTTTGTACAGTTGAATTCTTCGCATTCCATAAGATAAGATACTCACCTCTTGAGAAATCCACAAATATAAAATTTGGCGCACATCTGCTCCTGTCTCGGCTAGTTATTGTCTTCGCACAGTGCGTTGAAATCCACAAATATTATTTAATTGTTTTCAGTGTATGCTGATCTTCCAGATGCAATAAGTACAAAAAACAGCAGCGTGACGAATGTCAATGCCGTAAAGTAATACCCGCCGCCGGCACAGACATAGATATGATGGTTATATTATTATAATATGGCCGTCGGTTATTACCCAGCACGGAAGTCAATGACAAAATAGTGTTTCGTTCCACGGTGTCTTTGAACCATGTTATATGATATAAGCTAACACTTTTAGAAATAGGATAAAAATCTCAGTGGTATCCCTTTTTAGTAATAAATATATAATATACAAATAAGTATAAATATAATATGTATATAATAAGTTATATTTGTAAAAAAAACATTTTTCTTTTAATAGAAACTGCAAAAATGATTCATTACACGCATTTTTTCCCATATTACATTAACCAGAACACGGAATATCAAAACCACTAATTTTTTAGATTTCTTGATTCCTTTTAGATATTCATAAAATCTATAGGCCATTTATTATAATAAATTGGTAATTTTTTTTGTATGTAATACCATTAAGGGTCGTTAAAATTTCTAGTGGGCCCAAAACGACTGACCTTTGGCCGGTTATTGCAAAATAACCCTGTATAGATGAGAAAGAAGCGAGAGATGTGTGTCAGGGTCGTGACAAATGAATGAAATCCTTAATCTCTGCCTACACCCAGGGTGACGTGAGAGTTTATGTTATCTTTCACGTCATTTGACTCTTTACTGTATTTGTAGACGTATACTATAGCTTCTAGATTTAAATATTATTACAACAAAAAATCGATGGAATGCACCCATTTGTATTCTGGTGCGCATGAATGTTACTTGCGTACAACTTGGTATATATATTTTTTTATATTTCTTAGAACGGCAATTTTTTTATAGGAGAGGGGCATACGAACATCCGGCTCACCTGATGGTAAGAGACAACCGCCGCCCTTGAACAACTGCAACACCAGGGGAATTGCAAGTGCGTTGCCGGCCTTTTAAAAAGGAGTAAGCTCTTTTCTTGAAGGTCTCTAAGTCGTATCGGTCAGGAAAAATCGCCGATGGTAAACTATTCCACAGAGAGGTCGTACGAGGAAGAAAACTCCTAATAAAACGTACAGTGATGGACCGCCAAGTTTTCAGATGGTGTGGATGGTATCAGGAGTTTTGCCGCGATGTGCGTTCCTGAAATTTGGCAATTGGAGTTAATCTGAACAGTTCCTCAGAGCACTCCCCATAGTAGATGTGAAAGAAAATACAAAGGGATGCAACATCTCTTCGCAGCGCCAGTGAATCGAATCGATCGGAGAGGACTCGGTCGTCGACGATTCGAGCCGCTCTGCGCTGAATGCGGTCAAGTGGAAGGTGCTAGCACTGGGGAGCCCCAGCCCAGAGATGGAACAGTATTCCATGTGGGGCCAAACCTGCATCTTGTAAAGTTGCAGGCGGTGTGCTGGTGTGAAATACTGTCCCGCTCTGCTGAGCATGCAAACCAAGCTTTTTAGATGCCAATTTGGCCTTATATTCCAAGTAACCACGAAATTGCACATCATTCGATATATCGACGCCGAGGATTCCGATACTGGCTGAGGCAAAAAGGAGAGCGCCTTTAAACTGAGGAGATACGACAAAGGAGTTCTTTTTAGCGGTAAATCCGCAAAATTTTGTCCTTTGGGGATTAAACTGGACTAGATTTAGTAGCCTCCAATCCCAGACTTTGTTCAGCAAAGACCCGACTTCAGACAAGTATTTCCGGTACCCGGTGACATTTTCCCGATAAATATTGGCACGGTGGGTGTATAGAGCATCACCAGTGCTGTCATCCGCATAGCAATGAATGTTACCGGTTTGCAACATATCGTTGATATGGGTTAGTGATAGCACGCAGCCTTGTGGAACACCAGCATTAATAGGCTTGTAATCGGAGCATGCACCGTCTAGTACGACCTTGATGCTGCGATCTGCAAGAAAGCTGTTTAATCCAATTACGCAAATTCTCGGGAAGCCCATAGGAAGGGAGCTTCGAAAGTAGTGCTTTGTGCCAAACCCGATCGAAGGTCGTAGCTATGTCCAAACTAACTGCCAATGCCTCCCCCTTGAACTCTACTGCCTCTGTCTATCTATGAGTCAGGTAGACCAGTAGATCACTAGATGATCGACTCTGACGAAAACTGTATTGGTGGTCACTAATTAGCTGATGATCCTCAAGGTACCTCATGAGCTGGCAGCTTATAAAAGATTCCATTATTTTGGGGAACAAGGAGGTGATGGCGATAGGCCTGTAGTTAGACGGGTCTAAGCGGTCGCCTTTTTTAGGGATCGGGTGGACGAAAGCTGTCTTCCACGAATTCATGAATTCGGGACTACGTCTAGGGAGTAGTCCCGAAGGTAGGAGGTAGTATTACTGGAAAAGACGTGTAGAACCGGTGCCAACTCTGGAGCACACGTCCTCAGCACAATTGTGGGGATTCCGTCAGTCCCACTCGACTTGTGGATGTGCACGGAGAGGAGTGTGCGCATATCCGGCATGAAGCACTCATACCGCGGGATGGTTGGCGGTGTGCTCTGCCCGTTATTGAGAGTTGAGTTGGACGCAAAGAAAGAGCCTAGCAGATCGGCTTTCTCCTTTGTGACATGGGCCAGTGAGTCGTCCTCCCTGTGCAGAGATGGAAGAGATGGCTGACAGAAGATCCCATGGACAGCCTTGGCGAGAGACCAGAATGCACGGGTTTCTGAAGGAAGGTGAACTTTTCAATATACTTTTCAATATATATACTCTTTTCAATAATGCGGCATTGCTTCGAGCTTCTATTTTGATAGTTTTCTAAAAGATAATATTTAAAAAAGCAGCTTATTCTAAAAATGATAAGCACAAGAAATAGGGAATAATTGTAAAGTATGCTAGAAAGTTTGTCGCTTGGTGGCCGTCAAATCATATGAAACCTCGCACACAAATTTTATAAAATGCGGTAGGTATCCGAATATTGAAGGACGCATGCTGATGACGTCATATAACGCGGCGCGTTCAGCGCGTGCTGATACTCAGTGTTGTCTAATGTTGCCAACTTAGTGGATTTTCCACTAAAACTGGTGGTTTCGACTTACGTGATAATTTTTGTATTTTTATAACTTTTAAATAATTCGTAATTAATTATACATAATTTGAAATTTTTTTTTGCATCTAATATTGCCTAATATTGCCCCTATTCAACCATGACCCCCATGACATCTTCTATATGATAGGCTATTCAAACTGACTAGGCCTAAAGTTCGAACTACCCCCAACTCATTTCTAGTCTTTACTTCCAATTATTTAAATACTGAACTAAAAAAAATTATTTATTTTTAATTCAAAAACCCAATTATACCTGATTACTTAATTATCAATAAAAATACTTACCACAAGCATACAACAAATCTTTTCTCTGGTTCAAATTGCCTTCTAAATCTTGAGTTTTCCATAGAAAGACATGGTTTTAGTATATGTAGAAATTCTTGAAATTTCTTGTATGTTAATGCAAATTTCTAAAAAAATCGTTTATCATCATCTAATAAGTCTTTAAATAAAGTATAATATTCTCCATACAATTGACTTTTTAACTTAATATTATGAATCTAGAATCTTCTTTTTCTTCGAATTTTATTTTCTTCTTCCTCTGCCAATAAGCAGGCTATTATATTTTTATATTTTTTTCCATAGTGAATGTCATTGTACCGTTTCACACCAATGGTTGGAAAAAACTGCAAACGTTGTTGGCAATACAAAAGATTTGCGTACGGCGCGGACGGTGCGTACGTGCAAATGTCGGCGCGTACGACGGGTATGGCGCGGCGCGTACGGTGCGGACAAATGTGCGTTCAACTTTTGTCGCCTTCATTTTTATGATAAATATACTATTAATGAGTCTTTTTCATATAAGGGGAATATATCATTAATATACAGTGATTATTAATATAGAATAAATAATTGTACCAACATTTTATATCAAGATAAAAAATATAATTTAATGAGAATTATGAAAATAATATTTAAATCAAATCATTAATGCTCTTTTCATGATCTTATCGAATTTCACTTACAATCTGAACGTATAACTGCATTGACGTCACTTACAAAGCTGCAGCATTAGTTAGGTCTAGAGTCTATTATAGGTTCCTTGAAACCACAGAGTACATTTACTTGAAATATTTTTCATCCACTCCTGTAGGTTGCTATTAGTGCCATTTGTTCTCGACTTCAAACCATATATCAGAAGCTTTAGTTGTATATTAATAAGTGTAAGTGTGTGTAAGTGTAAATGAATACTCTTAACAATCAATTATTTATATATAAAATACACATTATTCAAAATTACCCCAAAACCAAATATATTAAATACCATACCATACCATATGTATATTAGTAATAAATATAAATATAAAAGTAATAAAATATTACTTAAATGGTAATAAACCATAAAATTTATCATAAGTGTAAAGATATATGAGACTACCTATTTAATAAAAAACATCACCTAACTCTTCACCTTTGGCGAAGATTCAATGGTAATAAACTGTAAAATTTATAATAAGTGGAAAGATATATGAGACTACCTATTTAATAAAAACATCTCCTAACTCTTCACCATTGACGAAGATATCACGTAACATACCTACAAAAAAGAAATAAATAAAAGGAAGTACTTTTCTTTCGTTTATTTATTATTTATTGCATTACCTATTACAAAAAAGTACAAAGGGCGGACTACATTTAGAAGTCGGTTAAAAACATTGCTCGCAGGAAACTCCACTTGATTGATTTGAGGCCAACTTTCGATTACTGATGAGAATGTTAGTAGACTTTTTAGTTTGCGAGATATAAAAAATATAAAGTTAAAGTGTAAATGCATTCCACTAGTGGGAACAAGCGTCCTCTCATTTCAGAAAGAGTTTCAGATGCAAAAAAGAACCCATCGGGCTGTTTCAATGCTTGGCCATGGCTATCTTTAAACATCGCCAATTGTAAATGCTAAGAAAATATTGTAATTTAATATATTATAGTTTTCACTTGCGCACTATGCCTACATAAAAACATTCCTACAATAAAACCAACTACAAAATATTTATATAAAAAAATAAAGTTACAGTCCTATATACTCGTATGTCCCATCGCTGGGCATTGCGTTCCTCTCATTTCGGAGGGTGTCATGGCGCCACTAGTCCGCCACGCAGCATTAGTGTGTGTTGGCAAAATGTCACTTATTGAAATATTTTATCCCTCAAACATGCAGGTTTCCTCGTGATGTTTTTGTTTTCAACTCCGAGGACGTGATAAATCAGCACACCAATATTATTGATGCCGACGGTGATCGAATCCGGGTTGCTAACCTGCAGAAAAATTTATGGTGAGCGCTAGCCTCTGAGCTACCACGACTCCATTATTATTTTTAATTTTTATTCGTTAATTCTTCAAATAAACGAAAAAATGTAAAAATCAAAAAACATCACATGCAATTCTAAAAACGTCAATTAGTTGTAATTATATATGCAGGTAAAATAAGAACTTCATTACCATCATCATTATAGCCCTTCACAAGCCCATTTCTGAACTTAAGCCTCCCCAAGGAGCGCCTACGAAACACTGTTCGGAGCCACCTGCATCAAACGTCTTTCTGTATGTCTTACAAGGTCGCTAGGTCGTCACACCACCAAAAATGCGGCCGCCCTTTACTTCGCTTACCGATACGAAGCTGCCACTGGAGATACTTTCAAACTTTTTTATTAAGAACTTATTTACTAAGTAAGTGGTTATTAACTAAGTCAATAACTACTTACCTAATTATGAGCAATTTAGCAGCTACATATTATTAACAATATTAAGGTCAAATCACATTTAACTTTGGGTGCCAAAGGTAAACTCAACGCATGTAATATATCAATTTTATCTTGTATCTGTTGTCAAAAAGCTTGAATGGCAACTTTAACTAAGTAAAGAGCAACATTTTTCTACGTCGTCATTAAAATAATAAACAGTCAATCCACATATTCGTAAACACAACAAAAACTTGTCTACTTAATAACACCTAACTATTTTTATTCTACATGTTAAGATCGTAATAGCTCTACTTCTACATCAAATCGTATCTAGTTTCTATTTCTTTATCAGAACATAACAGCCCATAACTGAACTCCCATTGTGATTATGATTTTTCGCAATCGCCTCGCTTATCATTGATACCAATACCAGACGTATCGTACACATGGCATAATTTAATTTACGGACGAAATGGTATGATGGGTTTTGTAAATTTGCTACCGTATTAGTCATACTAAGTTTTTTTATTTATTCATACTTTCAACTCTGAACAGTTATTAAATATAATCCTAAATACAACATAATCAGTTATTAAATAAATATGGTATGTACTGTAAGCACTGATACCTTTAATATCATTAAAAAAATCTCGTTTGTTTTAACTTGCAAGTAAAATATGTTGTAGCCTATCACGGCTTTTCCAATAAATCGACTGAACTAAAATGTGTGTTTTCTTTACTGATGCTAGCGGCAGCTATGTACATTGTATGAAACTCGAACAAATTTAAATAACTTTAATTATGAAAGCATGTAATAATTTTAAAATTTGTAATAAAGCTGTATGTGTTAATCGTCAGATATTATTCAGAGGATAGATTTAGTTAACAAGCTTATAGTAAGTAATTCTATTTAATAATATTTTTTGGTCATTCATATTCCACAATACAATTGCACTGAATAAGTGTGACCGCGTAAGAGAGTCCATTTTCATCCTTTGTCCATACGTATTTAGTGCTCTACTGTAAACGCAAAGGATATTTTATGGCATCCCATAGATTTTGGACACATAGATTGCAAGACGTCTGGAATTGCTATCGCGTTACAATCAACAATCCCCTGCCAAGGATAACGATTACAACATATTTGCCCAGTGTGGGAAAGATCGTCTCCAAAAGGTAGATTGTTAAAAGCTGTACAGTTTATTATTAGTTGTAAAACAGTTATATATTATAGCTAGTTGTAAACAAGCACAAAGAGTTCTTAATACACACCTGTGAGAAATTATAGGGATTCTGTTACTAAAAAGTAGTAGAAAAAAACAGTAAAAATTCAAGTTTCATAAAAATGGATTTCGAAATTATTTTGGCGATAAATGCAAATTTCCCTATTATGGGAGAGGCCTATGACAGATGTTACTATAGTGATAATACAGTGAAAATCTTGTAAACAAAGTTTTAATTTCAGTATTTTGTGCTATTATAACTTAAAATATTTTAATTACAAAGACGAGTATAGGTATGTAAATTTTAAGTAAGTTTTGTAATAAAGTACTTAGATATTACTTCTGTAGTCAAATTATTACTTAATTATTTTTTCCTTTTGACATTGACGTGGTTGATTTGCCTGTAAATATTTACGGCGACGACGTCTACGTCAACGTGTAATCAACACAACAAGCAAAGGTAATGTTTTTTCATCGACATCCATCGTGAAACTGACGAAAAACAAGCAACGAATTGTTACCAGTGACCAGAAGTAGCAACCGGCGGCTGTGTCCGATTGCCGCTATCAGCAACTACGGTTTCCTGTGATGGTGTGCCGTGTCGGTAACAAAAAGTGTTCACGTTTGCGCAGCGCCTAAAATTGTGTCGGGACAGAAATCGGAGTTTTAATATTTTAATACTCTATGTCTTGCCACAGACTTCTGAAGAGAGTTCTTCTGACGAGAACTAGAGTCCCAAACTGTCCCTTCTTACTGGTGACGAGGCATTCCATCTTAGCCTTCATCAAGGATAAATGTAGGTCAGAGCACTTAGTATCAGGTGAACTGCGCGCTCGATTGTCACCCTTACTCTATAAAGAATACACGACCTGATAATTATTCTAAAGTTCTTATAGATTATCAATTTGAAATAAAAATTAGATAGGAAAAGCAAGAAAAATCTCGTGCTTTAGTATTTTTTTTAATTTGTAAAATTATAGAAAGATATTCGAAGAAAAATATTAAAATTCGTCGTCTTTTTATGTTTCTTTTTTAATATTCGTGTACGTTTATCATAATATGCAGTATCGCTCGACGTTCACTGTGAGTTTAAACGAGAAAAACGATAAAAATATTAAAATAAATAAATTCCATCCTCCATTACATATATGTAAACACCCACAAAATAGGCTAAAGAAAAAGTTGATGGTGTATTATAATAGATCTTTACCTATGAAATTGCCGTTCTGCAATACTGGCCATTTCAAATCAAAATAATTTTTGTTTGGCTCTTAGCCAAACAAAAATTATTCTAATTTAGAATTAATTTTATTTTGAAAACATGGAATTCTTTATTCAAAATTCGTAATTTTTTTATTGATAATCGTTATGTTATCATAGCATTTGAATCTTTTTCGTCATCATGCATACGTTAAAAATTCGAGTAACTATGGAACATGAGTACCATTGTTACCGGCACAGGCGGCACGCAACATCAACGACGTTTACGGAGCGAACCCTACAAACGAACGCACCACCTGTTATTCCCGCTTCCGTTCTGGAAATTTTGACCTGAAAAATTAACCCCGTGGAATTCCGAAAACTTTGGTCGACAATGGCGAATTAAAGGTGATTGTGGAAGCAGATGATATTCAATCTACGGCTGAAATAGCAACAGCTTTTGACGTTAGCATCAAAACAATGTTGGTCCATTTGCGTCAAATTGGCAAGGTAAAAAAGCTTGACCTAAGAACTCAATGATCGCCAGCGCGAGGTACGCGTCGAGACGTGACTTGCACTGCTCAGCAGGCACACAAACTAATGAATTTTGAACCACATTGTTACCTGCGAAAAAAAATGGATTCTGTTTGACAATTGCAAGCGCTCAGCAAGTTGGTTAAAAAATTGGTGGTAGAAAATTGATAGTCACTGTTTGGTGGTCTAAGCGCCGGTGTGATTCATCACAGCTTCTTACCAAACGGGATGAGCATTATTGCAGATGTGTACTGTGATGAACTGGACACAATGATGGAGAAGGTCGCACGTTTCCAACCAGCTTTGGTAAATCGCTCGTCCCCGCTGCTCCTACACGACAACGTGCGACCTCAAAATGCACAACAGACGGTCTGCAAGTTACAAGAGCTGGGGTTGGAAGCTATCGGTCATTCACAGTACTCACTAGATCTTGCGCCTACAGACTTCTACTTTTTCCAGAATTTGGATAACTTTTTGACGGGAAAAAATTTAATACCCGAGAGGGAGTACAAAATGCCTTTGAAGAATTTGTTGTCTCCCGACCAGCTGATTTCTTCAAAAAGGCCATCAATAAACTGCCACTGCATTGGCAAAGATGCATTTATTGAATGGGTGATTACTTTGATTAATAGAAATAAAAAATATCGAAAAAAAATTACGTTAACTTATTTCATAAAAAACGGCAATTTCATAGGTAAAGCCCAAAAAGTGAAACTATTATAAAACAACTAGAACTAATTATAAAAGAACAATGTAAGAGGGACAATGGACAACTGGCTCCGACTCAGCATGTATTTCAGTAAAACAACAACGCTGTTATTCTGCCAGCAATTGTTTAACGAACTATCATATTCTTCTCCAGTTTTAGCCAAAAAATTTCCATTGCTGGACAAGGGTTTAAAAAAAAAAATAGTGAAATCTAAAATGAAAGTATGTATATAAAATAAACTACTTATTGAATAAAGATTTAAAAAAATTGTTCTTTCATGCATTTTACAATTTAAAAATGTAAATTATACACACATGAAAATCCATTAAAAATAATATTTTTATGTTTTCAAGTTCATGAATAAATAAAATAATTCTGTAAGATTTAAAGCGTTGGCAATTCAGTAGGGCAGTGATTAGTTGTTTTCGCTGTTAGCTGAAGGTCGACGGCTTGACGGCAGGAAACAAGGTTTCGAACGGCCAACAAATAATCCCTACACGATTAAAAAAAGTTCCTAGTAAAAGAAATTTCTAAAGTTAGATAAACTTTTTAGGAATGAAAAAAATAACATAGCGGCACCACTCATTAAAATTTCTACATGTTCTTTACTATAACATTTTCTGTTCAGTTAAATAAGCATAATATATGTAAGTAGATATGGAACTTTCAATATTTTCCTTATATAGCATAAACAGTAGATTACTGACAACGGGCATTTACCACAACTTGGAAGACTTGTTAATATTATTTTCTTCCTTTATAATATCTACCGAACTTCTATTTAATATTAATTCATCATTAATATATAGTAGAACGTAAAGTAGAACAGAGATTGTTTCCAATTTCGATTACAATATCAATTTCGATAATCTTCCCTTATAGTTCTACTCTATAAAGATGAGATCGCCACCAGGCAGGCGCGTCGCAAATAAGCAGGAGCATGCCTAACCTAGCATTTTTGTTTACCACGACCTAGAGAACTTATGCGTGACAACGCATTTTTAGAAAGCTTGATTGAAGTCATGATCTATATAGTTTTAGTAAAAAAGTTATATAACAGGTTCTTGGAATGAAGGAATTTCTGTAATGCTTAATAATAATAACTTTGCCGCCAAAAAGGCACGCCTTCGTGAAAATACCATTCTTTCGGTTTATTTACTAGACTATTCCGCTGTTATTTGAGAATAGTGCCATAGATTTTGTAGAAGATTCCATAACTATAACCATAAAATATAGAATGCATTCGATACTTTTAAGAAAAATGTTAAATAACCATCTGCGATTTCTGTTTTATATTACGTACGTGAATATTATGCTGTGTAGTAACGATATATGAGAATCCATCATCCATCGTTTTACCTCTTGGGCGTCGTAAAAGGCGACTATGAGAAATGCCAGATAAATCATATGTCTTCCGACAGGGCGATATAACCATCTCATTTACGTCAGACGTAAACTACCCAGGTCTGCGACTGGCAGTAGCGGCAAGGGTGTGAAACGTCTGTCTCTGCGATTGCCAATGTCCCTACCAAGCGTGACGATTGAGCTGACTCCTCTCTACAACGGGAGAAGCCCACGACCAGCACTAAACTTTTACGGGCCGATAAAGGAAGGACACATGAATATAACTTATTGAGAAATCTAACGTGGTAAAATATGAAGAAAATGAAATACAAGGAGTATCTATCGTAAAATATTAGGGTCGAATTTAATTTAATTTGCCAAAATGATAAAACCAATCTATAACCCATCAATTTATAACACGTTACTTAGTGAAATTTTGAACTAGATAGTTTATTTTGCTAAAAACTCAAAGATAATCGCGTGGCTTAGTAGTCACACGTTTTTCATCCATCCATCTGTAACCAACATTGGCTCTTCTCTCACATCGTAGAGCGTAAATATTACATGAAGGCTAGTACAGTATATCATGTATATATATATATATATATATATATATATGATATAAAGGATGTCCTGAGTGACTGACTCAACAATCAATGGATATTCCAAACCGTTAGACGTAGAAAATTTGGACAGTAGCTGCATTATATAACGGAGGCATCCACTAAGAAAGGTTTTTACAAAATTCAACACCTAAGGGGGTCCAATAGGGTGTTACAGTTTGTATGAAACTTTTTATTTTAAGAGGCGATTGACTTGAAACTTACTAAAAATACTCTGTAAATATTATATATAAATTCGGATTTAGCGATTTTTCAAAAAGAAAAACCATACGAGGTGGGCAGAGGGTGACATAAATTAATGTTTTTTTAAATTTGATAAATAGTAATATACTCTGGAATTAAAAATAATAAAATTCTCAATTTAAAGTTCTTCAAAAATCTACTCTTAGGGTCTTAAAATAAGGGTGCAAAGTTTGTATGACAAATATTGTATTAAGACGGACAGCCCAAAAAGCTAAACGTATAAATCTAAAATTTTGATAGCTGTCTTTTATGACGTAGGCATTCACTTTTGGAAAAATCAACTTACAAGATGGGGAAAAATCACGTTACAGACTTTATGAAATTTTTTATTTTACGAGACGATTGACTCGAAAGTACTCGGTTAATAAAATAAACAAAGACGTATTTGTTGATTTTTCAAAATTAACGGTGTTCAAATTTCTAAGTATGTTTTTTTATAACTAATATAAATTTGTATGTATGTACGTGTTTTAGTATTTTTTACAATTCTACCCTTAAAAATAAGGATGAAAGAATGTTTTAAATTCGCCCATGTTTTAATTATATCTGATAAGCTTTCGATTAGAAACTAAGTTTTTTCCTATCTTAACCCAATCCAAGGTATTAGGCGTACCGTGCCGATGGATGTGTGGCTGGGGGGGGGGAGTCCAGTCGCAAACGGTGCTTACCCGAGACCAGGGTGATTCGGGTAGTATTTTAGCCCTTCCCCCGGCATGCGTGGCTATGCCGGGGGTGACCGAATATTTCCCTAGCTAATCGTGGAATCAAAATGGACGAAGATCGACATTTGGAAATAACAAACTCTCCTTTAATGGAACTGACTGTATATCTGGAAGAGGCTCTTTTAGCCTCACCGACACCCTGCAAACCTATGCCCCAACCTGGGACGAGCCGAGAAGTGGAGGGCACGTCTGCAGCCGAACCACAGTCGGAAACGAACCAGGGAGGGGAAAAGAAAAAGGCCACTCACTAGGCCTTATAAGCTTAGTGGGGCAGCACGGAAGAGGTACCGAAGGTTGATAGCAGCTGAGATAGGAGCCGAAGAGGCCCTCTCTCTCTGCCAGAAGCCCTGGGACGAAATTTCTCTGCCCAAACCTCCCTCAGTTCCGAAGGCGAAAAAACACAGTCGGTCTGAGGAGGAGTCCCCCAAAGACCAGCCCAGGAAATTTGTGAAGCTGGCAACGAGGGAGAAGAAGCTTAGTTTCAGCGCCGTAGCTGGCTCCGCGCGTGTGGGAATTCGCAATTCGAATCCTATGAGCGAGGAGCAGATGCGGCTGGTCCACCGGGCACTAACGCAGGCTATTGCTAAGACGGCCTGTGGAGCGCAGCCGGGAATGGGACCAAAATTTTCGGGTTTCACCCATAAGCCATGTTGAATTCTGGTAACGTACCTGAATAAGGCAAGCCAGGACTGGATTGTGGGTGAGATCGGAAAACTGAAACCCTGGCCGGAGGCAGAGCTCTCGATAATAACAGAGAGCGAACTGCCTAAGTGAGGCTTAAGCAGTTCTGGGCATCACTTTTCTGCAGCATTTCGTCTCTGCGATGGTTTTTTGGCGGGTCGCTATTCTCAATGGTGCTGTCTGCGTCTTGGTTTGACTGACAGCCTAAGTAGCTTTGCCCGAGTCGGGTCCCTTCATTACGAGGCTGCAGACTGTCTGACCTCCATGATGTTTCATACTTATATAACAACATAATAATATATCTCTGTAAAGTTCCCACATTTGAATGATTGAAGGCAACTTGTTAGTGGGTGAGACAAACATGATGGAAAAATACATATACTCAACGTCAGTGACACAAACCCTTTCTGATGGCGAATTATTACTATTATATTATTACTGCCTTTTGACTATATCTGCCATTGTATTGGTTGGTGGAGCATATGTGTCGACCTCATGCGGGTGGTAGCTGGAGGGAGAATCTGAGGAAGCTCTCAAGGCTGCGGCCGAAAGCTGCGCAACGTGGGACCCCGTGGGAGCGGTAGACTCATGACACGCTCTGTAATTAGCCGTGCTGATCATGCAATTGGTGGTGATGCCTTACACTTACATCACGTCTGCAGGAAAGGCGGTCTGGCAGGTGGTGGCGCTCACAGATTTATGTGCACAGTTTTTTTTTTCTGATTAACACGAGACTGATCATCTTCATCTTTTGAAGTAGAAGTATAAACAGTCTCATAAAATCTCTTTGTAGGAGCTCTAATTATGTTGGTTATATCAGCCAGTGGTTCTTTTAAATCTGAGGTTGGGTTGTCGTTAACTTCTATCCCATGTTCAGGCAATGGGCGATAAGTCTTCAAATTGTAACAATCACAAAATTTGTCGCAAAAACAACTCAATATTCGATAGCTCAGCACTCCAGGTTGCTGACCAACTAGTTGGTGGACGTTACCTTTCAACCTTTAGTAGTACCTTTCAACGGAATAATTTCACTTGGAATTTCCATTAAAATCTGGGCAATATCGGCTTTGCTAACAAGAAATAGCTTTATCTTACTGCGGTCTTTAAGTGCTTCATAAAATTGTAAAGCGTCAATAATTTCGTGTCCACTGGCGACGAAATGGTCAGCTAAACGTTTCATAGACCCGCCTATACCGTCAGCTGCTCCCTTGCCGTGACCGGACTCAAAAAAATTCCAGGTTGAACTTTCAAATCTGTAGTGTTTAAAAAATCTTGTTGCGAAAAGATAAAAATTATTTTTTTGTTTGTACTGTGTTGCTGGTCCATCAGAAAAAAAGTAGACAAAGTATGGGTTAATTCTTTTTAAACCCAATCAAGTACCGGATGTAGGTGGGCCCAAATAGCTGCAAGGCCATGATTAAGATCAGAAGACACAGTACAAAAAGAAGTAATATGTTTGTCCTTTGTAGAAGTCAAGTAATACATTACTGCGATATGCAAAGTCACTTGGTTTCGCGATCCGCCGAAATGCACTGATTGAATTTCTTCGTGGTACTTACAGGCGTAGTTTTCACTATAGTCAATATGTAAAGCAATTTCAGTTTCAGTCAATTCATTTATACATTGGCGATATGATTTATATTGATTTCTAATATTAAATATATGGGATTTAAAAACTTTTAATTCTTCTTCAAATTTACTAATCAAAATTGCAATTGTAACTTGTTCGGTCTGTTTTATGTTTTTACTGATTTTAACTTTTTTTCCGTTCATCTCAATAATATCCGTTTTTCTAACCTATTGTACTAATTCAACCAGTTCCTCTTGGTCGATCATATTACCATAATTGAGTTTCTTTGCTTCACATTCTGTGCATTTTCCTTTCATACGAGTTAATGAATTTACATCGCATACAATTTGTGAGATTATCAGATTCATGTCATTTGTTTTGATAACTTTGTTTTTATAAAGAGCAACTTTCATAAACGTAATATTTGCGTGCAGCTTGCACATACAGGTTTCTCGGCCATCAATACGAGGTGGTACGACATAAAACGGTTTATGTCTCGCAAAATAACTGTAGTGACATGTAACGTCCGGATTCTCTTTTCGAAACGATAAGTATAGATTTTTCCTTGTGTCGAACAAAATCCGCTTCTGCATCTTTTTTTTATGAAAAGTTACAGTCTCGTTTTTCCCAGCAGTAGCTCGTGACACATCATCCCTGAGATAAAATGTATAAATTTTTGCTTTCAATGAAATATTTCTTGGTCGCAATGTACAGTTTTTTGATTTTCTTTTTATTCCCAAAGTCTCTTGAAACAGTTTAAGTTTTAGTCCCGAACGGTTGGTTGGTGTTTTGTTTTATAGTCTTTAAAGTTTTTGTAATGTACCTTAATGGCATTTGTCAAAATACTATATTTTCATTTTTCTTCTTCGGCGCCTTTAATTTTATCTTCATTTTTTTTCTACTTTTGGTTGTATTATGTAATAAGTTGTCTTTTTTATTTTTTGACGTTGAAGTCTTTTCTTGTATTTTCGTATTTTTTTCTGTAATTCATTTACTTGGTCTACAAGTTTCATATTTTGCCTATAAATTTTCGATCTGTCTCGTCTTTTTCTCTTCCCCTTGCTCTTGCAGCGGAGGAGGTTGGAGTTAGTGAATGAGATCTAGGACTTAAAGGAAGTAACCTGGGGCTTGAAGGAACAGGTGTGGAAGGCGGAGTATTCATTAGAACGTTTTGCAAAGCTTTCTGTTGTTCTCTTCTCTTCTTGTTTCTAACTTGCCATTTTCTTTTCATTTGTCTGTGTTCTCTTGGTGTCATATCTTTGACTAGCTTTTTGCGAGCATGGTATCTTTCTAAGTCTTTTCGTTTCACTTCTGCAACTTTTTCGTGGTCTTGTTTCCTTTTTTCACGACAACGTCGCTGCCTTTCCGCCGCAGATAACGCCATTTTTTAATTACCCCGATGATAATACCTTTAATGAGTAAAATAATTGACAATGTAATATATAGAACACAAAAAATATTAATTAACTATTGTGAAAATCAATCAAGGTAAGATTCCAGACAAAAATTACCACTCCGTCACGAGTTATGCCACTCCGTCACAGTTTTTTTTGTGACAGAGGTGCCTCGTGACAGAGGTGTAAAATAACAGTGTCCAAGGATTTTAGGGTTCACAAAATTACGAATTGTTCGTAAAAGTGGGTGAATATGACAGATTTACTGGGTAATAATAATATTACGTATATAAATGGGAATTACAATAAGATTTCAAAGTAGTAACTTACGTGATAGAGCGGTCGCCGAATAAACACACGCACCTCTGTTCACTACCTGCGGGCGACTAACTCGGCTCGCTCCCGGGTGGGGCCTCAAGGCGTGAGGCCAAGGGGGGAGAGGAAACCGTACTGTTGCTTAGTGTTGAAGGTCAACAGCTAAGGCGCGTTTTTTGTTTTGCGAAATGCGTGACGGAATATAGCAAGAAAAAACATATACAGACGGACCCAAAGATAAAATATTTTTTGTTTAATAGTATGAACCTTTACGTTTATTATATTCTAATTAATTAAATGATAATATTTCAGAAGTTCAATAAATAATTTTATATTAAAGGGTTCTATATGATTTTTTTAAGCGAGATCATTTTGTAACATTAGGCGGCGCAAAGAGACACATTTTATTTGTATGTAAAACACCTCTGTCACACATTTCGAATACTATGTCACAATGATTTTGTAAAAAGCAAAAAAAATAAAAACGGGATTTTAGTATTATTATAATGACTATATGGTCCAAAAAAATCTTGTGAAAATAAAATTTGAGAAACTGCAATTTTGGACGAATACCGATTTTTTTCCTAAGAGGACATGTCATTGTCGGTAGAAAAGTAGAACGACCCACCTATGGAATATTAATAAAATAGTAATGATCACCCAGGGATCGACATAATTCTTAACGACCGTATTTCTGTTTATTATGTAAGCTGTATTTCAACAGCAAACTAATATAGAAAATATAATATAAAGGCAGTTTTTATTTTTGACATATAAAACAGACTATTAGATAAAATAAGAGCATTTGATACCAAACAAAATTCACAGCACATTCAGTCAATTTAATTATTAGTTGGCAAAATTTTAAAATTCTTTGGCGATAGTCTCTACTCTGTGCTGAAACCTACTATGAGTATAATAAGTAGTTAGTATTATTATACAGTTAGGTACTTTAAAGTGTTAGAGACCCAAAAATTTTGGAAGCAAGTCGTGCACCAAAATATTAATCTGCTAATATATTTGCACTGGTATATTAGTCGTATGAAATGTCATTAGAACTGTACGGTATTTGATTATAATAAAACCACATAAGTTTTCTCTTCAGTTTTTAAATGACATATTTAGCAATCTCAAATAGGACACAATTGTTAACCTAAGCCCGAGATAGAATGTGAGTATTATACAAGCCTTTTTAACTTCGGTATATTTTATGTAAATTTTGGGTTCGAGATTTTACAAATATGAGGTTGGGAGGATATCGTTTAGATAAAAAATTGCGTTTTCAATGATGAAAATTACTCTTTCTTTTCAGTTTATTCAATTTCAATTCTTTTTTTTTATTTATTTATTTTTTATTACTTTATTATATTTCTAAATACATAAAGAAAATAGGATTAGACTTGTTACTATTAGAGTAATCAAGTGTATTGTTTTGTGTGTGTGTTTGTTTTTCATGTCGCAATCTTTAAAAACGAATAGCTAGTGAGGTATGAATACTTAATCTTGATAGCCACTTGGTACATAAGCGAGATCCCTGTATTGTACTACTCTACTGTGTAAAAGGGGATATTATAATAAAAATTAATACATGGTTGATAATAACCCCTGGGAATGAGGTGGTCACTTCCAAGGTGTTTCTAAAATAAATTTTGTAAATAGTTTGTACAACCTCTCATATTGTATAATTTACTTTTTTTTTAAAGTTCCACTAGGTGTCTTGCTGATACTTCCCAGGACACAGGTATTTTTCCGAACCAGTGGTAAACTAATAAAATGATATTCAATAAGAGTTACCTTTGGTAGTTTTGGTGGAGCGTGAAAAGAGGAGGCAGACCGCGGTGCCGAAGTATTTATACTATCGTAGCACTGCCGTTCTGTGTTCGTTCCGTGAAGCAAAGCTGGTGTCGATTTGATAATCATAAATAAATAAAATATTTCAAAGGGGTACATTATTATTACATACATTATTCTGTAAAACTTAAAACATATTTACATGTTTTAAGTTTTACAGAAACCCATAATAAGGCTAGGGATAATTAGGCATAAATATACTGGCTCAATTTAAGTAAGAATTAAAGATTTTATAGGAACCTTTTCAACGATATCTCGTATTTTACTTACCACGATAATGCAAAATTCCTCTATAATCGACTACGTTTTTGTTGTAAGATGTCAGATGAAACTTCTGTATATAAACGTTAGTTTATTGATATCAATAAGTATTATACGAACTGGATTAATCAAAATCCTTCATTTTACTGAGTCTTATACCAAATTAATTTATCGACGTTTTTTGTTTCGCTAATAGCCCATCAATTCTCAAAAGTAGGTGAGAATAATATAGATATCTTATTTTCTACCACGTAAAATGTTATATGCATAAAGTGTTCAACTACAAGAAATTTGTTCCTATTTTAGTATTCCCTCTATGTTAGTAATTACCTACTCTGAGAGTAAACTAGCTGGCTTAGCAGACGTTGTCTTTCCGGTAGGTGGCGCGATGAATTTTACTCTTCAGAATTCACTCGCGACTTTTTACAGTTATATATATATATATATACAATATAACTTTTCCAAATTTAAAACGATATTTCCACAATTATTTCTTCTGCAGCAGCAATGTGCCGGATACCAGCTAGTTAAAAATAAAAGTGGACTCTATCGTATGTTATTTTTTAATATATTGTGTGTTTAAAGTAGATACTGTAGATAAAACGTGATCGAAATCAAAAAATTTAAGAACGACTAGGTTAATTTAAGGACTAGGTTATGCCCACAAGTGTAAAGGCATCATAACTTTGAATATAAAGCAAATATAACTTGTTATATCCTGCCAAAAATTTCACTCATACAACCCAATTCGTACGTAAGCATTAAGGATAAAGCAATTCCTTCAGATTTTTTATTTTTATTTTATTATAAACAGAATTTAATAATTTTATTAACTCTCTTTCTCACATAAACACCATACATATACCACGCCGGATAGCGCAAGATGCTCTTCGGGAAATACAGTTACACGTATTTACCGATGCTTCAGAATATGCATATGGCACTTACGTTTATTTAAGAACAATCTCAATTAACGGATTAGTGCATGTTCGTCTTTTGACATCAAAAAATAAGGTGTCGCCTATAAAGAGTACAACAATACCTCGCTTGGAGCTATGCGGCTCTTTACTAGGCACAAGGCTCTATAAAAAAGTGATAGTCTTTAAGGATAGAGTTCAATAGTTGCTTTTTTTGGTGCGATTCTACAATTGTTTTGAGTTGGCTTTCCACAGAGTCAAGTTCTCTTAAGCAATTTGTACGAAATAGAGTTAATGAGATACTAGAAATTACAAAGGGACACACCTGCGGTTATGTGCCATTTAAGCTAAACCCTGCTGATCTGGCTTCCCGTGGGGTGAATGCTGACTTCATCAGCTCTTCCGCACTTTGGTGGAAGGGCCCAGAGTTTTTAAATAACTTAATTTTAAAACTTCCATCATCTCCAAACATACACTTCATGTTGATGTACAACAACTAAATAATACGAATTCACTGCATCAATTAATATATCGTTCATCAAATTAAAAAAAAAATCTAGGAAGAGTATTTGCATACGTTCAACGTTTCATTTTTAATTGCAAAAATAATAACTTCCTCACTTTATCAGAATTACGATCATCACAACAACATATTCTTAGTTATTCTCAACCTGTTTCCTGATGAATACGCCATACTTAAAGCATCTAAACCAGTAGCAGACTAAAATCACTTACTCCCTTCCTCGATTCAGATAACCTTATAAGAGTAGGTGGTAGACTCAGTAATTCATGTTACACGTGTGGTATTAAGCACCCGGTGGTGTTGTGTTCAAAACATCATTTAACTAAACTTATATTTGAAGCTAAACAAAAGAATTATTTCATGCTGGCCCTCAATTAATCTTATCTAACGTTGGACAAAATGTTTGGCCTCTACAATCAACAACAATAAATTCTAGCCTTTCTTGGACTTCTCAAATAAACGCAGTGTGTCGTAAAATGCTTATTATATAAAAAAGGACTACTTAGCACAATTGCAAAGCCCACCCAAATGGAAAGACCAACATCCTAGGTGACGTAGTAAAAACTATAAATAGTGCACCATTATACTTGCCGATGGCAAGACTTCGTAGAATTTATGCAGAAAATGATAGTAAAGTTAGAGTAGTAGATATTATGATCCAAACAGGTTCCCGCCTTGTCGTAGCGGGGAGCTTAGTAATCGTGGCTTGGTCACCCACGGTGAACTAAGAGAAACCCACATGGTTGGCCCGAAGTGAAGGGTAAATTGTGTCCATCGTCTGTTAAAACATTATTATTACGTTTAGCAAAACAGGTCAAACAATACTCACTTGTCAAACTGACTCGCAAAAACGAAGTAAAAATTACCATTACAATGTTGCAATTACATTAAATGGAATACTCTAGTTAGTATTCTACTAATGAAAATGTTAACATATTAAAAAAAATCAAATTTATGTTCAGCATTGTACTGAACCAAGCTAGGTCCAGTTAGTCAGGGTTAATCATTATTTAGTACCTATCTATTTACGCATTAAGAACATCCACTAACTTTTATTAAGTCTCAACTTTAAAAAAAGGTTTTCAATTTTAAAGATTTTTCCGTAGCAAAGTTTCAATGATTCTAAAAGTTTAAGATTATAAATCATGAAAATAATTTTGAAGGAAACTCATAAAATGATGCAAATAAATCTTTAGTTCTAGAATTGGAATTTGATAATAATTACAAAAATCATACAAATACTAAGGTCATCATTTAAGGCCCAATATCAATTGCAATTTCACTTAATCTCCATTTAAGAAAAACACATGCAGTATTCTTTCTGATCGGCTTGACTCACTGACGCTGCAAAGAAATGTTGCATCTCTTTGCATATTATATCGCATATACTACGAGGAGTGCTCAGAGAAATTGTTCGGCCGCTAAATTTCACCATCGCAAATCACGACAAAACTCGCGATACCATCCAAACGACCTGGATGATTGGCGTTCCACCACTGTGCCATTTACTAGATGTTTTCTTCCGCGCACAACTTCCTTGTGGACTCGACTACCACCAGCAATTTTTTCAGACCGATACGACTTAGCAACTTATAAGAAAAGAGGCTACTCTTTTCTAAAAGGCCAGCAACGCATCTGCAACTTCATCTGTTGAAGTTGTTCATGAGCGGCAGTAGTCTCTTACAATCAGGTGAGCCACATGCTCGTTTGATCCCTTTTATATAAAAAAATTACAATACTTGTAATTATTTTCTCGTTTCACAAAGATAAGACCTGAGAGCGATAACGTAGAAAAGCACGACTTTGACGTTTCATCCGCAATTAGTGAGATCGGATAAATGTGAGCTTTTCAGAGTGATAAATTCGTCAGAATTTAAACAAATAAAAATATATTTTGGATAGCTATTAAGCTATCCAAAATATATTTTTATTTGTTTAAATTGTATGACTTTTACTGTTCGTTATCGAGATTGTCGCGTAATTTTCACTCACAATATTTAAAGCAAATTTGCATTGTACAACAATAGACCTAGCTTTTGTATTTGTAGGTTTGTTGTTTATTTAATCAAATATTGTATTAAAATATATGTAAACTACTTATCCAGTGGTTAAAACATCGTATACGTCTATGAATACGCTAACTCGGGATCCCCAAACTACCACTGTATCTTACCCAGGGCCTGGCTTACCATATTGCTAGTTAGGCAAATGATTGGAGTTGCGTGGTTTTAGCGCGTGCGGCAACAAAATAATAAATAGAAACTCGAGAAAAATGAAAACGTCAATCACAAATATCAAAGTTTCACACGCCAAGTTCCACTATCGTACACTGCGACGCAATTTCAAACAATGCGATTAACTAGGAATTTACTGCCGTTGTTCGAGGACTCTCAGAAAATCTGCTGTCGCAAGTTATTTTTCGGACCAATATGATTTAAAATAAAAACCTTTAAATGAAAAGAGCTCACTTTTCTGAAAAGCTGGCAAAGCACCTTCGATACGGCGGTGATATATATATCGAATATATTGGTCGAAGAGCCAAAAAAAATAGGCGCATGACATTTAAGACGTGATTGGATCTAAGAAGAAGAATACCAAATCAGCAGAACACTGATTGATACATGAATATAGTTCATACTTAATACATACAAGTGACTTGTATGTAATTATATTATCGGTTTCTTCTAGGAAAAGTAAAATTCCAATTGAGAATTTTACTTATATACATTAATTAATTAATAATATAAGTTAAATAACATTTTACTTGTATTATTTATAACTTATTATTTGAATATTGAAATTAAAAATATTTTTTACTTATTTTTAAACAAAAGAAGTGATTGAAGGTTAAGCTATTTTGATTAATATTTCATAATCATTAGAGGAATCCAACTCTTCAATCTCCGACATTTCTTCACAATGAGCACATCCGTAATCATGTATGAGAGTTAATCCGAGTCATTACTGTAATCGTTCACTTTCATTATTAAATCTCTTGCATCTTCCAAACCTTGCTTTTTCCAATAACTCCGCCATAATTGTTCAACATTATTAATAGGTCTTTACCTATGAAATTGCCGTTCTGCAGTACTGGTTATTTCAAATTAAAATCATTTTTGTTTGGCTAAGTATTTTGATTTCAAATTAATTTTATTTAAAAACATGGGATTCATTTTTTTAAAATTAATCATTTGTTTATTGATTAGCGTTATGTTTTCATCGCATTTGAATCTTTTTCGTCATCATGGATACGTTAAAAATTCGAGTAATTATGGTATATAAGTACCATAGGGGCAGCAACGCGGCACAAGCGACACACAACATCAACGACGTTTACGGATAAATACCACAAATGAAAGCACCACCTGTTATTGGTTTGTCCGCTTCCAGTCTGGAAATTTAGACCTGACCTAATAATGTTTATGCCGTATATATACATAGTAAATGTCAATAATGCTTCTTACCAAAGGGATGCTCATCCCGTTTAGTAAGAAGCATTATTGCAGATATGTATTATGAAGAACTGAACACAATGATGGAGAAGCTCGCACGTCTCCAACCAGCTTTGATCAACCGCTCGTCCTCGCTGCTCCTGCACGACAACGCGCGACCTCATATTGCACAACAGACGGTCTCCAAGTTACAAGAGCCGGTGTTGGAAGCTCTCCGTCATCCGCCGTACTTACCAGGCCTTCCGCCTACAGATTTCTATTTTTTCCAGAATTTGGATATCTTTTTGGAGTGAAAAAAATTCAATACCCGGGAGGCAGTACAAAATGCCTTTGAAGAATTTCTTGCCTCCCGTCCAGCTGATTTCTTCAAAAGGGCATCAATAAACTACCACTGCGTTGGAAAACATGAATCGACTGCATGCGTGATTACTTTGATTAAAAGAAATAATAGAAATATAGAAAATATTGTAAAAAAAATTACGTTAACTTATTTTATAAAAATATCATAGGTAAAGACCTAATATATGTAGCAGACATCTATATATTATAACCTGTGATCCACTAAATAAATTATTCTGATTCTGATTCTGACCTATCCAGACGGACTCCACTGCAGAAATGAGGTCCTACCAGCGTATAAGTAAATATCGTTATTCGATAAATAATCGACTAACAATAATGTCCGCACTATTGAACTTGTTTTCCATCGCTTTTTGCCTTAGAATAACTTATAACTCCACAATACTTATCGTTTGTTCTGGAATTTTTTAACAAATCATTCTTATGTTTATAAACAAGTAAAGTTAGCAACAAGCAAACAATCGTGAAACCTGATGGATTGTGTGTGTAGTGGATGCCGTGGTCCTTCGCTGGTCGAGCTTGACTGTACCACTTGTAAATTATCTTTACAAGTGGTATAGCACTCCATTGCGATCCATTCCGAAATACATTCCATTCCCTCACTCTCATAGTCCGATGCTACGGCAATCCGACACGACCGGAGAATAATCAGGCCCACGACCAATGGCTTTATGAATCATCGGTAACTTCTTGACTCCGGGCTGCTATTGAGAATTTTTTAACAGAAAAACTCAATAGCTGATTTTTGCCCCAACCCGGAATTCGAAACCGACAACACATGACTAGCAGTCGCGTTTAGACCTACAAGGCCAACAAGCTTAGGCATTAATTATAACAACACAATTAACAAAATAGGTACTTAAGACGAATAAACAACGAACAACGATAATCTCAAGAAGCGTTAAAGACGTATTATCACTGCAATAATTATGAGGTTGGGAGACATCTTTTAAGTGCCTACCTTTTTTTTTTTACATGGTGAAATGCCTACGCATATCCGCCTCGCGGGGGCAAGGACGGGTTATGTCGGACTCGCACCGACTAAAACCTCATGGTGTTCCACCTTCGCCGCATATTGGCAGGGCCACGAGAACGCTTTCGCACACATCCGCGGCCCCACCAGCGCCAGCCGCCCCATGGCAGCCCCACCTTGGGGGAAGACCTCTCCTCCCCACTCTCCTCCTCAGGCAAGGCGCACCAGGAACACAAGGCACGCCCTCCTCCACGACCTCCAACTCCACCTGCGTAACGGGCCCCCGAGTCCGATACGCGGAGCCATGGGGCCAGGAAAATCGAGCGCTCGGTAGCACCGGCTTTCCCGACCCCGGCGGCGGTTCTGGTCTGTGGCTCCACCGCTAACCAAGTTTCGGCCGCGGAGAGTAGGGAGAGCGGCGCCTCGCAATACCGACACTCCTCTCCCCCCGCGGCCCCACCACCACCGCATCAACGGTGCGGCCCCGTCTGAGTCGCGGAGGATAGGGCGAGTGGCGCATCGCCATACCAACACTCCTCTTCCTCCGCGACTCCACCTCGGCTGTAGCGGTAGGGGGAGAGGACACCACTCTCGTCGCAGCTCACCGACACACATCTGAACCGGGCCACCTCGGGCCGGCCCTACACCACGGGCCAGCCAAGGGGTTCCTCTTTGTTCACCGCGGGTGACCACGCCACGGCTACTAAGCCCCCCCGCCACGACAAGGCGGGAACCCGTTCGGGGGGGGGACGCCTACCTAACCTAACCTAGCCTAGAGGCACATGTGACAAATCGGTTATGAAAGTCTTTTATGTTGTCCAATAACATTTTCGACATAAATTGATTGTTTAATCACCTCCCAAGCATCTGACTATTGTTCGACCGAATAATATTGTTGGCTGACAATGAAAAATGATAAAACATAGTTGAAAATTTACATTACTACATTACTTTATTAAGATGCGAGTGTCACATGCAATCAGAAACAAGAATTTATGTGCATTGAAAAGTGTCATGATCTTAAGATACTCGTACCTCAAATCAAACTGTAAAACCTTGGACAAAGTGTAAAACTCTTTATTTGACAGCTGTGAATGTAAGCAGTGAATTTTTTTTTTATAGGAGAGGGGGCAAACGAGCATGCGGCTCACCTGATGGTAAGTGATTACCGCCGCCCATGAACAACTGCAACACCAGGGGAATTGAAGATGCGTTGCCAGCCTTTTAAGAAGGAGTAGGCTCTTTTCTTGAAGGTCCCTAAGTCGTATCGGTCCGGAAAAATCGCTGGTGGTAATCGATTCCACAAGGAAGTTGTGCGAGGAAGAAAACTTCTTCTAAATCACACAGTGGTGGACCGCCAATCATCCAGATGATATGGATGGTATCTCAAGTTCTGTCGCGATGTGCGATGGTGAAATTGAGCGGCTGGAATTAGTCCGAACAATTCCTCAGAGCACTCCCCGTGGTACATGCGATAAAATACGCAAAGAGATGCAACATCTCTACGCAGTGCCAGTGAGTCAAGCCGATCGGACAGAACTCAGTCGTCGACGATTCGAGCTGCTCTGCGCTGGATGCGGTCAAGTGGAAGGAGCTGGCACTGGGGAGCCCCTGCCCAGAGATGGGAACAGTATTCCATGTGGGGCCGAACTTGCGCCTTGTAAAGTTGCAAGCGGTGTGCCGGCATGAAATACTGTCCCGCTCTGCTGAGCACGCCAAGCTTTTTAGAGGCCAATTTGGCCTTCTCTTCCAAGTGACCACGAAACTGCACATCACTCGATATGTCGACACCGAGGATTCCGATAGTGGCTGAGGCAACAAGGGAAGTGCCTTGAAACTGAGGAGATACGACAAAGGGGTTCTTTTTAGCGGTAAACGCGCAAACTTGTGTCTTCTGGGGATTGAACTGGACTAGATTTAGTCGCCCCCAGTCTGAGACTTTGTTCAACAAAGTCTCGACTTCAGACACAAGTTTGTTCCGGTACTCAGTGACGTTTTCCCGAGAAATATTGGCACGGCCGGTATATAAAGCATCACCAGTGCTGTCGTCTGCATAGCAATGAATGTTACCAGTTTGCAACATATCATTGATATGCAGAAGAAACAGCGTTGGTGATAGCACGCAGCCTTGTGGAACACCAGCGTTAATGGTTTGTAATCGGAGCATGCACCGTCTACTACGACCTTGATGCTCCGATCTGCAAGAAAACTAGTGATCCAATTGCACAATTTCTCGGAAGCCCATAGGAAGGAGCTTCGAAAGAAGCGCTTTGTGCCAAACCCGATCGAAGGCCTTCGCTACGTCCAAACTAACGGCCAACGCCTCTCCCTTGTACTCCACTGCCTCCGCCCATCTATGAGTTAGGTAACCTAGAAGATCACCAGCTGAGCGACCTCGACGGAAACCGTACTGGCGGTCACTAATCAGCTGGTGATCCTCAAGGTACCGCATGAGCTGGCAGTTGATAACAGTTTCCATTACTTTGGAGAACAAGGAGGTGATAGCGATAGGCCTGTAGTTGGACGGATCTGAGCGGTCGCCTTTTTTAGGGATCGGGTGCACCAAAGCTGCCTTTCATGAGTTCGGGACTACGCCTAGAGAGTAGGAGTACCGGAAAAGACGCGTTAAAACCGGTGCCAACTCCGGAGCACACGTCTTCAGCACAATAGGTGGGACTCCATCAGGCCCACTCGACTTGTTGACGTCCAGGGAGAGAAGTGCTTTACGCACCGAGCGCTGTGTAAACAGCACTTCCCGCATGGCGCACTCACACCGCGGGATGGTAAGCGGTATGTTCCCCCCGTCATCAAGAGTCGAGTTGGAAACAAAAAGAAAGCCTAGCAGATCGGCTTTCTCCTTTGCGTCATGGGCCAGTGAGTCGTCCACCCTGTGCAGAGATGGCAGAGATGGCTGACAGAAGTTCCCTTGGACAGCCTTGGCGAGAGACCAGAATGCACGGGTTCCCGTAGGGAGGCGAACTAGTTTCTCGCCAATTCTGCCGATGTGCTCTGACATTGCCTTGGCAATGACACTTTGAAGGACCTGTAGGCGGAATTATACTTCTTTTAAGAGCGCTAGTGTTTACATCCGGGACGTTGATGCGTCAGCCCAGGCCCGTAGCACTCCTGCTTATAGCGTGATGCAACTTTACAGGAGCGACCAAACCATGGCTGAGTTCTGCTCCGATAGGCACCACAGATGATGGAATAAATAATTCCATTCCTGAAGTACCACATCAGTAACAGAATCAGCAACAACGTTGGGATCATCCGGCGAGAAGCAAACCCGCCCCAAGGATAGGATGCAAAAAGACCGCATCCCATCCCAATCGGCTGACCTATAGTGCCAAACAAGGCGGCGAACCGCAGATCGCAACTGCGATGGGAGCGTGAGTGGCACCGTACTCCGGATCAGACAATGGTCCGAAGAGCCAAGAGGAGCATCGACGGAGACCTGATATCCGTCCGGATGAGAGGTCTGCAGAAGGTCCAACAGGGAAGGTACATGATCCTCCATATCTGGGACCCGCGTAGGCGAAGTAACCAGTTGTGTCAGACCATATGCCAAAACAAAGTCATAAACAGACCTACCCGCATGATCGATTAAACGGGAACCAAGCCATTCGGCGTGGTGGGCGTTAAAATCACCCAGTATCACGATCTCTGCGGATGGGACCTGTTGTAGCACGGAGTCTGCAGCCATTTGGACGTGGTCGATGAGTCGGTCTGTGTCGGCATTACCGCTATGGGACCTATAGAGGCACCCGTAGACGCGAGGATGGTCGTCGCTGTCTACGCGCAGCCATAGGATGGACAGGTCCGTACCTTCAAGACTGCCGAGGCGTCGATAACAGATGTCCTCTCTGACGTACACGCAAACTCCAGCCCGGGGCACAAAGGAGTGTTCCAATTTGTACCCTGGCAGGAGAGATACGAAGTATCAGCCGGTGAGGACACCTGTGTCTCGGTTAGAAAGAGCAAGGCCGGCTTTGCCGTCTCCAGATGGTAGTGGACGGCGTTAAGGTTTGAATGAAGTCCCTGATATTGCAGAAATCCACGGAAAGCGTAGCAGGGTTGCCTTTGTCTTTTGCTCCGCTTGCCCCGAGCAGGTTTCGTCTTGAGCGGAATTTCGCCCCCAGAATACGCGGGCAGCCTGAGCACCACGCTCAAAAAGTAGGGTAGCATGGGCGTGGATGCTCAGCGAGGGATTCTCCAGGGATGCTGGTACCCTCCTGGGGTAGTCTTCTGTTTAATTCCACTACCATGTTGATTGGGGGGGGGGGATTGGGCCTCCGGCCACCTGCACTCACCAGGCGAAATGCAGAAGTAAACCTCTACTTCACGCTGGTATTCTGTGAGGTCGTGGTACCACCCCGGTTTGAGCCGGCCCATCCATGCGACAGCAAAAGCTGCCGCGTGGCTCTACCACTGTTAGAATAATAATAATAATTCTTTATTCACAAGACTTAGCCTACAATTACAATAATATGCGTGAAATCGTACTCAAGATTTGTGTAGATATTTGTAATATATTGACTATTTTTTGCAACAACAAATTAGACTTCTACCCCCCGTACTAGTTGGAAACTGTATGACGGTAGAGTAGTGGGGCTAGTTCATTGTATTCGATGCAGAAATTAACTACCTGTTTGTACATAGTATAACCAAAACATTCACATGCAGAAAATATTGTGTTTTTAGTTTTCAAAATGTTATGACTACATTATCAAATCTCAGACCCTTAAGTTATCAGTAAGCATTGTCATTTTAGTATAAATTTTGGACAAAGATAATATTAAATTACTTATATGTACTTATACGTCTATATTGTATATTATGCAAAGTATTTTGTACTCTAGGATTATCTAACTTATTATATAAAGTTCATCAATTATTGCCACCCCTCACATATAAACCAGCAACTTAAAATAAAGAACAAAAACAATAAATATCTTAAATTAGTAGAGAATTAAACAGAAAAAAATCAAAAAATCTTAATATAAAAATATCTTAAAATAGTAAAGAATTACACAAAAAATAAAAAAATAAATATCATTCAACACTTCTTAATAATTTTTCAGTTAATTCATAGTTAATCGTTTTGAGATATTTATCTATATATTTTTTACAAACGAATTTGTTGCATTTGGATATAGATAAGATCTTATTTAAACGGTTATATAGTAATGGTCCTAGGTACGGAAAAAAATTCTGGGCAAATCTTGTTCTACAGAGAGGAATATTATGGATAGCAAAAGGCCTTCTTGTATTAGATAATTCTAAAGGTTTGTTATGTTGTTTTATGATTGTGGTCTTAATATACAATTGTCTTACAGTAAGCACGGAGTAATCTTTATAAAGGTCTGAAGTTGGATATCGGAAGTTTCTAAAGTTAATTATATATAATATAAAGAATCGAGATAAAGATACATAATAACTCCTGAAGGTTAACAGACAATTCTCTCCTTTTTAGTCATCAAGAGTTAAACAAGTCTTAAAGTTGAAATGAAGACCAAATTAATGTTTAGATTTTTTTTAAACTAGTAATTTAGTCTCTGGTTCTCTATTCTGATTACACACATAATACGTTTATCACTGGTATGGTAATATTTTTGTAGATACAGTTGTCTTCCTCCACTGGCTACGTTACGGTGACCTCTTTGGGGAAAGCAAGGTTTTTGTCTGTGCGATACAGGATCAGGTTATTAAGACCAACAACTATCGGAGATACATCCTAAGGGATGGCACCATCGACATCTGTCGAGCTTGTCGCCATCCCGGTGAGTCACTTAGGCATGTCATCTCTGGTTGTTCGGCGCTTTCTAACTCTGAGTATTTGCACAGACACAACCTAGTAGCCAGGATTCTACACCAGGAGCTCGGTCTGAAATACGATTTTGTGGATCGAAATCTACCTTAGTACAAGTACTTGCCGGATGCCATGTACGAAAATGACCGTGCCAGACTCTACTGGGAGCGGGCCGTCATCACAGACAGGACTATTCTTGCGAATAATCATGATATTGTACTGGTGGACCGGGCATAGTCAAGGATATTTTTGGTCGACACACGACGAAAAACATTCAAATGCGATGAAAACATAACGCTAATCAATAAACAAATAACTAATTTTGAAAAAAGAATACCATGTTTTTAAAAAATAAATAATTTGAAATTAGTATTCTTAGCAAAACAAAAATTATTGTGATTTGAAATGGCCAGTACTACAGAATGGCAATTTCATAGGTAAAAACCTATTATTATTTTATTATTTTATTTCAAAACTTACTGCCTTGTGTCGACAGAAGTAAATCTTTTTATTAATTCTCTTTCTGTCGCAAAAATGGATTCTTTTATGCACGATTATTTAGTTAAAATTTCACCTATAATGACAATTTATTTCTTTTTTAATGTACATGTTTTAGCTATGAAAAAGATGTCCATGAGAAAAATTGCCCTGCTTTTAAAGATTATTTTCTCTTCAATTGCTTATTAAATTTACTCGAAATGAATGTAATATATTTTCCTATTGAAATGCAGATGCGCTTAATGTCAGCTTTGTAGCAATAAAAAGGCATTGAAGTGCGGATTTGCCTCCTCTTCCGCAATTAACAGGAGCGCTAATGGGTTGGCGTCAATCACGGCGACTTTATTCAAAAATGCCCATAAGTCCTCGTTTTCCTTTAAATTGATCACAGAAATAATGGTGCTATAAATACTTACCAATTTTTTTTCTCTTTATTTTGTCATTAACAAAAATTTTACATAAACTCAATTTTGCCAAAAAGACAAAGAGTGCCCAAACATATCATATTTATCTTAGATTATTAGACTCTTAAATCTAGGACTATTACTTGCTATGATATACATAATAAACACTGCATAGACAGTATATTAATTGCGTATCATAGCTGCATAAGAAAAGTTATTAACACCCTGTCTCGTCCCGTGCGTATCGTAAGCAGAGGTATTCCCTCGCATTTACATCAAAAATTTTCAACAACGGCAGGAAACTGCGTCAAAGTTGCCAGACGCCCATAACTGCGATCGCCAATCCGCCCGCTAAGCTAGGCTAGGTTGTCGTCATCGTGATCTGCGTGAAAAACATGTTGTTAATTATCAAGACAACATACACCGTTGCCTATCCTCTCATCCATCACGCATACGAGGCCCTCAAACAGAAATACGCTCTCATACTGCAGGCTATAATAAAGCACTTCGCACACAAGTATGCATACATCTCCATACAAAGTATCTCACACATATTCGTACTTGAACTTGCAAGTTCCCACGTTAAGCACGTGAACCACGTTAACAACGTGAACCAGAACAGCGCCTGCCAGGATAGAGCCTGATGCATGTTCAGAAAACACGACTTCCGCGCACACATAGTGTACTACTTCTGCGCACACATAGTGTATGACTTCAGCGCATATAGAGTACACGACCGATCATGGTTAATCCTCTCTACACACTCTCCCTCCCCCATTTCCTCTCCCCCATGAGGGAGGCACATGTTCAGCAGTGAACCGTTAAGCTACTTATATAGTATAGTCAAAAATTAATGCATTCTAGTCAATTCTGTCTACTAATAAATAGCCACTGGACATTTCTTATACGTGGTAGAGCCACGCTACAGCTGTACGCCTCGAACAGGAAAGGTTCGTGCTCTCATAGAATACTAGCATTAAATAGCGGCATAATGCTGGTGTATTTCGTAGTGTGAGACTAGAGAATCAGAGATCCCTTTTACTAGCAACGAGGTGGATCTTACAATCAGTCCTCACAACACATCTACATTTTTATTTTTATTTGAGGATAGATAGATGGAGGTTCCTATGGGCCACAGCATCCACTTACCACCAAGTTGACTGTGTGCTCGTCTGTCACCCTTAGTTCTCCTAGAAACGTGCCTTTAGATTAAATATTGTTATTGGTCGCGCCTAGATAACATATAATAGCATCGGTTTGCAAGAGCGACGCTCAACTAGAGGAGGGAGCGAACCGCGGCGATGTGATACGAATATTACCGAGCGGACATTACCGAGCTTCAATTACGGACATTATTGTTGCGCGCCACGATTAATGTCTTGTACATGGCAACACTAGCCACTAGCGCCCTCTGGTATCGAGTAGCAGAACTAGGAGAGTCAAGATCCTTCTAGAAATTTCGGGACCGATATGTACTCGAACATTCTACAGTAGAAGGTTCTGGAAACTATATGAGGCCCTATATAAGGCCGGTATAGACCGCGACCGAGTCAGTATTGAATTGGCGATACAAGCGAAGACTTCGAAGCGATACAACTGCGAACTAAAGCGATCTGTAGTAAAATTGTGTTTTGTTATTAGTGTGGTTTAAAGTTGTAATTAGTGTTGTGTAATTAAAGTGTCAATTTTGGTTATTCACTCGGCAGTTTTTAATTGTCTCGAACCCCAAGCTCGTAACATTATTATATAGATCACATAAGTCACATCATGCATCAGTTCATACTTCATTTTTATTAAAATATTTTCTTCCAATATAAAGTTAATATTTAATAACTTGTGTTATTTAATAACTACAAACCACCTTCGAAAACATTTAAAGGAAATAAAACAAGCAAAATAAATTAGAAAAATTTTTTGGTGACCCCGGCGTGATCATAATTAATTTTGGAAGGCGATATATCCCGTAGGACGAGGTGAAACAATCCATAACCGAGGAAATTAAGCCCATTCCTATTTATTTCTACTTCATTTGAACAATTTTGCTTGATCTGTTCAAATAGGTACTAGTCGATTGTTATTTAAATTAGAATTTTCCGCTTCTATATATCGGAAAGTAATTAAATGCTAATGATCTTAATACTCTATTTATAAAGTTAATAATAATTATATTTATAACAAGTACATATCTGCTTCGAATTATTCTAACTTTGGTTATTATAACAAATTTCAATTTAGGATTTCAGTTTTGTTTAAACGCCCCTCATAAAAGTAAACTCAGAGTACTGTCAATAATTACATACACAAATTTGCCGACTATTCCAAGATTTTTCTGGGATTGAACCGGCGAGAATTGTACGATGTACGCGCACGCGGTGTACCAGAGCACCGACTCGAAGCTTCGGTCGGCTTGCTGTCGCGTTAGCTGTTCCATTGTTGCCGGTTTGTACCGGCGAACGAGGTTGGATTTATTGTTTTTTTATATTTAAAAAATTCATGTAAATATTAGAAACTAAAGCATTTTCATGTTTTTATAACTTTGTTTGCGCTTCCAATATGAGTGACTTAAGAGAACTTATTGCACAAAGAGGGCGTATTAAAACTCGCATTACACTTTTCAAAAAGTATTAAAAGCCCCTATTACATGTCAAATTAAATAAAAGCTAATGTAACGATTTAAATTTGAGATTAAGTAAATTGCAATATATGTATGTATGTATGTATGTATGTATGTATGTATGTATGTATGTATATCTATAGTTTTGAAGAATTACAATGAGAAATTGAATCATTAGATAAAGATGAAGATTTCTAAATGTCAGAATGAGAAGACCAGTTACCATTAATTATTTGCTTCTCAAGAAAGTTGATACTAGTTTCAAAAATTTACACATGTAGTATTTCAATATACCTATTTATTCTATTTTTCTTGTTTTAAATTGTCTAAATAATAAGCTAATATGTATCTTCTTTATACCGTGTAGTGGCGAGTAAGAATATCCACTACCCCATATAATCCCGTGGTTTTCGTAAAAGGCGACGGAAAGAAAAAAATCAGGAGATGGGCAGCAGCGTTTTCTTAATATAATATTTTTCTTACAAACTTTGCACCCTCATTTTAAGACCCTAAGGGTAGATTTTTGAAGAACTTGAAAATGAGAATTTTATTATTTTTAATTCCAGAGTGTATGCACTCATTATCAAATTTAAAAAAAACATTAGATAATTAATTTTACCCTCTGCCCCACTCGTAAGGGTATTTTTTTTTTGAAAAATTGCTTAATCGGAATTTATCTACATTATTTACAGAGTATCTTTAGTAAGTTTCAAGTCAATCGCCTCTTAAAATAAAAAGTTTCATACAAACTGTAACACCCTATTGCACCCCTTTAGGGGTTGAATTTTGCAAAAACCTTTCTTAGTGGATGCCTCCGTTATATAAGTCAGCTATTGTCCAAATTTCAGATTTCTACTGTCGATGTTCATTCAGGACATCCTGGGTGACTTTGTTTACCTTTTGGAAAATAATATGGTGTTTTGTGTAAGTGGAATAGACGCTATCCTCGAAAGTATTTGTAAAATAAAACTGATGGGTAAAATTTCCGAATATCCAAAAAATACATAAACAAAATTATCCTACGGCATTTGTGTAAAACTAAAAATAGTTTGGAAAATCCAAAAGTGCACGCCTCGTGAGTATATCATTTAATTTTGATGAAAAAAAAAAGTATAATGAGTGCTAAATTTAATACATTACGTAAATAATAAGTATATTATTATATATATACCGGTTGTTTGTGAAACGCTCCCTAAAACGAAGATAGACACTAAGGATACTTTTGATGATGGGTTGAAGAAATTCGATCCCGAGCAAAAAAAAAATATCTTTTCACAGTTAGTTAGTTAGTACAGCTAAATGAAACGAAAATTTCATAAAAAAAATCATGAAAATACTTAAACATAACACCAGCAGTGAAACTTAAAAGAAATCAGCTGACAATAGGGTCAATATCCACGCGGGCGCCAAACTCTTATCTAGCTCGGTACGAAACAATGCATTAGGTATACTACTCACTCTACCCTTCCCTTTCACACACACGCTGCCACCGCCCGGCTGACTCGTGTCGCCTCGCACTGTGGAATTTACACATGTCAGCGTTGCCAACATGTGGGGAATTCCCCAAATTGCGGGGAATTTAAAGTTGGTTGGGGATTTTATGGGGATTGGTATTATGCGGGGAAAATGCAAGGATTTTGAAAATCGATAGCCAGGGCCAAGTCAGAACCTTTTTTCAAGAAATCTAAATACTTATCTTAACATTTTATTAGGTTACTTATGAATATCGAATGACTCCCTTTTTTTAATTATCTTCGTTGCACCATATTTAATTTTCGCATTTATTTCGGCAACTTTTGTGTATAATTTAATACTTTTCATTTAATTATTTTTTAATTTTAAAGAAAAAAAATGTTAGTTAAAAAGTAAATCTTATAAAATTAGTTGAAAACTGATTCATTTCTTAAAATAAAATTGAAGGGAATTTATGGGGAATCTGTTGAATTTTTGTCCTTAAATTAGGGAATTTGACATGATTTTTTGGGGATTTTGACAAATTGGTGTTGGCAACGTTGCCATGTTGCACCGAAATTTAGTTTGCCGGCGACATAAGAATTAGAGGCAGCAATCACTATAAAACTTGCAAGTTATTTTTAATAATTTTGACGTACCTCTTTTTAAATTCAAAGTATTGGTCGGATTAAATACGGAAAGTCAATTAAAATAAAGTAAAAGTATTACTTTTTACATTAACATAAAGCCATGCTGCAGCTATATTAATAGTATAGTTGTAGCACGAATGGGTCGGCTCGACCGGGGAAGGACCACGCTCTCACAGAATACCAGCGTAAAATAGCAGCTTAATGCTGCTGTGTTTCGTATGGTGAGTGTAGAGAACCGGAGACCCTTTTTACTGGAAAAGAGGCATTCTATCTTAGTCCTCACGGCTGACAACGCATCTGCATTTAAATTCGCAAACGAAGATAGATGTAGATGTCTATGGGCCACAGCAACCACTTACCATCAGGTGGACTGTGTGCTCGTTTGTCACCCTTATTCTATAAAAAAAAAAAAAAAAGATTAATTAACTGTGGATCATAATTGGAATTGATATTAACTATTAAATTATTCAGTACCATTTCATTTCTATTTTCTTATACAAAATCAAGATAACGATGAAATAGTGTTTATAATTGTGTGAGTACTGAGTACCCAATTAGGTACGTTTATTAATTTCAAATATTTTTGTAGTAAAGAACTGCTTGTTGCGTCAGGGTACAATTGGTTGTGTAATTGTATTAAAAATGACAACCATAACTTCTAAATTCCATATGAAGACTTGTCATAGGGATAACTAAACTTATAAATAAAATAAACGTTGGCGATGTCGTAACGGTTTAACGGTCTGTGTAGATGCTCAGTGCTTCAAGGATGTTACCTCATGCGCATTTGTTTTGGCGGGATTGATTAATAATTTTAGTTTTTGAGACAGTTCCGTGTTGACTATCACGAGCGACAGTTCAATCGTTTTGTTTATTAAATTATTATCGTTATTACTTGTTATTTATTACTTAATGATATTATTCTTGTTGTTACGTTTTGAGTTTCTTGTTTTGTTTTTATAATGCCTAACGCGTACGTTTATAGTGCTCTTGAATACGGCAACATGTTAATGTGCCTTGGAGAAGCTCACGGGAATGCTTCGCGTGTATTACGAATTTACCGAGAGAAATTCCCGACCGCTCGACATCCAGCTAACTCTCGTCTGATAACAGCAGCATTTCAGCGAGTGTTGGAAAATCAGCCCATTGCTCCGGTAGCGGCAGGAGGTGGAAATCAAGTGACTGTTCACTCAGAGGAGCGCATTTTAGATGTCGTTCGCCGGAATCCGAACCTAGGTACACGAAGTATCGCTAAATTGTTAAGGCGTCGTGATGGAACAAGTGTGTCATACTGTATGTACAGTTCACAAGGTGTTAAAACGTAACCGAATGCGCCCATACATAGTGTACAAAGTGCAAGCTTTAGTTCCCGGCGATCACGACCGCCGGCGAGTTTTCTGCCGTTGGTTATTAGACCAGCAACAACGTGTGCCTGGTTTCATTGAGCACGTCATCTGGACGGACGAGTCGACATTTACCAGAAACGGCCTGTGGAACTGAAGAAATACACACGTGTATTCCGAGGTTAACCCGCACGCTGTTCGACAAACCGGACACCAAACCCGATGGTCGGTTAACGTATGGGCAGGTTTATTTAAGGATCGCATACTAGGACCAGTGTTTCTGCCACAGCGACTTAACAGACATTTTAGACGACCTATCGTTGGCTGAATATCGTCGCACATGGTTCCAGCATGATGGTGCCCCTCCACATGTCATGAGGTTCGTCCGTGAGCGCCTCACCGAGCTATTGATGATCGCTGGATCGGCAGACTAGGTTCACACGCCTGGCCACCTCGCTCACCAGATCTGACCCCGTTAGACTTCTTTCTGTGGGGGTATGAGAAAGAAAGGGTTTTTAATCGTGAGTGTGATAGTGCTGACGAAATGCGCCAAAGGATCGTGGATGTTTTCGACAAACTACGTGCGGACTGTGTTGAAGACCCCACGATGATGCCCCGCCTGCATGAGGAGACGCAACGCCGAACCCAAATCTGCCTCGAAATGAATGGGTCACAATTTGAGCCGCATCTCATAAGACCACGGAGGATTTAGATCGGTAAGCTGTTTCATACCTAATTTTTTTAAATAATTTAGTTCTGAACTGATCTGAATAGGTATATAACTGAATATATCAGAATAATAAACATACGTACACGATGGATAAAAAAGCATGACCCTAACCTTGTTAACATTTCATTTAATTAATTTTTTCATTAGCGGGGAATCGAACCAGATATTTGGTTCATTTAACATGTGAATTCGAATTAAAGTGGCTAGATGGAGACAAGCACAGTGGAAAAATAGTAGGTTAAATAGATAAGTTAGGTATTTAGACAAGTGTTGTAAATTATTAGGTATTATGGTACCACCGCTAGCTGCGGGCCGCGCGGATTTGGCGTGCGCGCGTTCATTGACCCCCTCAGCTGATTGTAATTCCACTGCTGGTTTTATGTTTAAGTATTTTCATGATTTTTTTTTGTGAAATTATCGTTTCATTTAGCTGTACTAACATGATGGAGCGTGAATAAAGCTAATAAAACGTTGTGAAAAGATGATTTTTTTTGCTCGGGATCGACTTTCTTTCTGACCTATCATCAAAGGTATCGTTAGTACTATCGTCTGTCTTCGTTTTCGGGAGCGTTTCAGAAACACCCGGTATATGTCTGAGATTCAGCAGAGGATCCCAATTTTGATCTCGGAAATACATCAGGATAGAGTTAATTGTTAAAATAATAAAAGAGTGAGAGCGGATGTTCTACTTGCTCTTGTTTACGCAATTAATCATTATCAGTAATATGATAGCGTAACGCAATATAAATTCGAACATATTACAGTCGAACTGTAATTACTCTATAATGAACAATCACACACCAGTGTGACGTGAGGTACGTAATTACATCATAACACCAAAGTATGCAAACCAAGAGCAACACTACTTATCTCAGTGTAACACAGGGCAGCCTCTTAGCAACACCAATCCTCCTTGCCTGCACTAGAAGAATTACAACAACGAAGAGAACCACGACACTATCTTACCACTAGTAGAGTGACTACTCTCGTAGAATGACTTAAGCGGAATCTCCCGCGCACGGCGTCTACAGTGAACTTTATACTGCACCAACAAGTGGGGTTTCTCGATATATCCTCAATTCCACCTCAATCCAAGCGGTACTTTTATAGACGCTCCGACACGGCCATTCTGACGTACGACCGTCCTCGGGCGTGTATCTTCGTGCATCTTCGTCCATCCTGACATGGGTAGGTACACTATCTTTGGACATTTAGGGACTCCACACACATACACAAGTAGATTACGTTTGCCCTCATGTAAACTAACACTAGCTCAGACGTCCTTTCGACCAGCCATCATCTCCTATGATGAGCTGGACCGGACAACCTAGCCCTCAACTAGGCATCATCTCATATGACAACGTGGACTGGCCAAAACTGTCACTGAATACAAACTAAAGATATCGATGGCTGCCGGACGCGGTGCTAGTGTGCTCACGCTTCGACACCGTCATATTGACGTTTCACACATCCTCATTTGGGGTAGTACTTGGAAAGTGAAAAGGGGTCGCCACAGTAAAAGTGAATTCGCTCGGTCAACCTGACAACAAATAAACGAACTGTAATTTTAAATTATTTGTTCAAGGCAATCTTAATTTTGTAGCAAAACAAAAGGTCTAACAATATCAAAAGAACAATAGAGTACAAAATTAAATTCACGCAAAGTAAATCAGTCGAATCCTGTCGAATGGCACTTTAGAAACAGTAAACTGCCATAGGCTCTAGCAAACCTGCGTTCGGTGCCTGATAGACCTCAAGACAGCTTCCATCCAGCAGAAAACGTAATTTTTGCCTCTACCACATTATACCACCATGTATTTTTCTAACCGTCACTTAACCAGCGACAGGAAAACAGTATAGCGCTTACCCAGCACTCTGTCACCATTACTTAACCAGCAATAGCAAAATTATTAGCGCTTACCCAGCACTCCGCTACCATCACTTAACCAGCAATAACAATAATCAATAGCGCTTTACCAGCACTATATACTGTCACTTAACCAGTGATCATGAAAATAACAGTGCTTACCCAGCACTCTGCCACCATTACTTAACCAGCAATAGCAAAATTATTAGCGCTTACCCAGCACTCCGTTACCATCACTTAACCAGCAATAACAATAATCAATAGCGCTTTACCAGCACTATATACTGTCACTTAACCAGTGATCATGAAAATAACAGCGCTTACCCAGCACTCTGCCATCATTACTTAACCAGCAATAGCAAAATTATTAGCGCATACCCAGCACTCCGCTACCATCACTTAACCAGCAATAACAATAATCAATAGCACTTTACCAGCACTATATATTGTCACTTAACCAGTGATCATAAAATAACAGCGCTTACCCAGCACTCTGCCATCATTGCTTAACCAGCAATAGCAAAATTATTAGCGCTTACCCAGCACTGCGCTACCATCACTTAACCAGCAATAACAATAATCAATAGCGCTTTACCAGCACTATATACTGTCACTTAACCAGTGATTATAAAAATAATAGCGCTTACCCAGCAACTGCGAAAACTTTGTAACTATCGCCTTAGCGAGGCGTCGATACCGCACTCGCGGCAGCGAGCCGCTGCGCCGCACCACGCACTTGAATCGTCAACGGGAGCAGCAGGAGCACCTGAGGGTTCACAGGCATCGACGGGGTTGTCGTCATCGTGATTTGCGTGAAAAACAATTTGTTAATTATCAAGACAACATACACCGTTGCCTATCCTCACATCAATCACGCATACGAGGCCCCCAAACAGAAATACGCTCTCATACCGCAGACTATAATAAAGCACTTCGCACACAAGTATGCATACATCTCCATAGAAGTATCTCACACATACTCGTACTTGAACTTGCAAGTTCCCACGTTAAACACGTGAACCACGTTAACAACGTGAACCAGGACAGCCCCTGCCAGGACAGAGCCTGATGCATGTTCAGAAAACACGACTTCCGCGCGCACATAGTGTACGACTTCTGCGCACATACTGTACAACTTCAGCGCATATAGAGTACACGACTTCCGCGCACACATATTGTACGACTTCAGCGCATACAGAGTACACGACTTCCGAGGCACCGCCATGTACAGCATACGCTCGCTCCGGGACAACGCTCGCCACGCGTGCAGCATATGCGCCTGCCAAAACCAGGCCATGCTACAGCTGGACCCGGCAGACCGTTCTGCCCAGCAAGGCACACACTCGCCTCACGCTCGCGCACATATAATCACATCACACGTGCTACTGTAACACTTAAATTAATACATATTAAAAAGATTTAGTAGGAACTTTTTTTTTTCAAAAAAATGCAGCACTACTCTCGGGACACCATTCGTCTTTCCAGGGTACCATACGAGTATACTGAGCTGCGGCTACACGACAACCTCTGGTACGGTCCGATCCTCATGTAAACTTCAATGTCAGAACTAATTTACTCTACTTCAATTTTGTCAGTTATACTTTGGTTTTCCGGCATTTTTCGCAACCACTTAAAAAGTTAAATACTTACTTCTTACAAAATATTTTCAAGACAATGTTTGGGATAAATTTACTTTCCTCATGTATCAAATGGTGATCGATAGCAGCGGCAATTAAGGACTCGTTTGCAAAATTGATAGGTAATCGAACTATTACATTGACACGGGTAACACACACAAGTGTACGCACGGTTAGCTGCGGGTGCGGGAATCGTAATCAAGTAAAAACATTTTGATAATTTGAAAGATTGAATTTTTTTTCTCATTTCTTATACCTATAAAAATATACTTAGATACGAAATACGAATAGCTGCTCCAGAGACTGCTAGGCACTAGAAGCCCTCTACTAGCAGTGAGATGGTGGCTGTGGACTTTGGGCTGGTTTTGTTAGTTATGATAAGACTTTAGCTCCGGACTTGGTGAAGGGACTTGAAGGTATACTTCGGTGACAGCTACTGGAACTCCTCGACGAGTAGTACTAGGTGTGCCGAGTTTGGGTTCGTTTTGTTAGTTACGATGAGATCTAACCTCCGGGCTTGATAGAGAGACCTGATGGTGTACTTTGGTGACTACTACTGGAACTCCTAGACGAGTAGAACTAGATGTGCCGAGTTTGGGCTCGTTTTGTTCGTTATGATTAGACCTTCCCCCGGACTTGATGCAGTGACCTGACTAAAGAATGATTAATTAGAGTGTTTTATTGATATACGGCTACTCATATTATCGTATAAGTACAAAAAGATTATGATAGAAGCATTTTAAGAACACAAAATTATTTGACCTTGACATGTCGAGAGTAGAACACACCTATAACGCTTCGCGTTATGAGGCGTGCAATATGAATAAGTGATATTAAATGGCGTAGGCTACGATCACTAGTGAATGAAAGTTGTAATGAGTTGATAAACAGTTTCTAATAATAATTTTTATGCCTACCGTATTCTGCAACATCTTAGGCATGTTTAAAAGATCGAAATCAACTTATTTACGAACTACATTGATTGATATTTACAAAATTATAGAACATTATTATATTTAAAAAAATACTTTTTTAGCGATACCGCAGTAATTGTTCAAAATGTCCACCGTTTCTTTCTAAACACAAACTAGCACGTCTTTGTAAATTGTTTGTTAAACTTCGAAACGTATCTCTATCACTTTTTGTCTATTATGCGCTGCTTTAAATCGTTAACATTTTGTGCTTCTTCTGTGTACACTAATCGTTTTAGTTCGGCCCACAAACAAAAGTCTAGAAATGTTAGGTCTGGTGATCTCGCTGGCCAGTTCACAGGTCTACCGCGACCTATCCACCTATCACCGAATTGGCTATCCAGATATGCGCGCACAGATCGTTTATATTAAGCTTGACATCAAAAAAAAATTATTAAATGTCAGTGCCATAGGTTTCTACTCCGTTCACCTGTTACACCCTATTTTTTTCAAGACGGTAAAAAGTCATCCGATAATATACTGTATTCGCATTCATTTAATATTTACGCTATACGATGTGAGAGAATCTTGTGCAAATATTGGTTACAGATGGATAGCCAAAAAAATCATCTTGAGGTTTTAGCAAAATAAACTATGTAGTTCAAAAGTTCACTAAGTTACGTGTTATAAATTGATAGACAATATTTTACCTTTTGGCAAATTACGTTAAATTTTTCCCCAATATTTTACGCTAAATATTGTTGTGAAGCTTATAAAATAGTCTTAGGGCCCAGTCCTCCTCCTAGTATTTTATTTTCTTTATATTTCATAGCGTTTAGATTTCTCAATAAATAATATTCACATGTCCTTTATCGGGCCGTTAAAGTTCACTGCTGGTCGTGGGCTTCTCCCGTTGTAGGGAGGATTCACCTCAATCATCACGCTTGGTAGGGACGACGAGGGATAGACGTTTCATACCTTTGCCACTATTACCAATCGCCCATCTGGGTAGTTTACGTCTGACGTAAATGAGATGGTTATATCGCCCTATCGGAAGCCATATGATTTTTCTGGCATTTCTCATAGTCACCTTTTTCGACGCCCACGCAGTAAAATGATGGAAGATGGATTCTCATACGCCGTCATTACACGGCATAATATTCACTTACGTAAAATAAAACAGAAATCGCAGATGGTAATTTAACGTTTTTCTTAAGAAGCTTCGAATGCATTCTATATTTTATGGTTATAGGTATGGAATCTACTACAAAAGCTATGACACTGTTCCCAAATAACAGCGGAATATTCTAGTAAATGAACCGAAAGAATCGTATTTTCACGAAGGCGCGCCTTTTTGGCGGCAAAGTTATTATATTAAGCATTACAGGAATTCCTTCATTCCAAGAACCTGTTATCTTATAACTTTTTTAGTAAAACTTTCTAGATCATGACTTCAATCAAGCTTTCTAAAAATGCGTTGTCACGTTTAAGTACTCTAGGTTGTGGTAAACAAAAATGCTATGTTAAGCATGCTCGTGCTTATTTGGGACGCGCCTGCCTGGCGGCGATCTCATCTTTATAGAGTAGAACTATAAGGGAAGATTACCGAAATTGATAGTGTAATGAAAATTGGAAAACAATCTCTGTTCTACTTTACGTTCTACTATATATTAATGATAAATTAATATTAAATAGAAGTTGGGTAGATATTAGAAAGGAAGAAAATTCCCTGGCTGCCTTCTAAATGCAGTTATTAACAAGCACTCTAAATTGTGGTAATCTACTGTTTATTAAGAAAAATATGGAAATTTCCATAAATGTAAGAGTAAGTGCCATTATATTAATTTTTTTTTTCTAAAAAAAGCTTATTGAACTTAGAAATTTCTTTTTTAATCGTGGAGGATTTGACTATCCTAGGAACTTTATTTAATGGTGGAGGGATTATTTGTAGATCGTTCGAAAACTTGTTTCGGGTGGGAATCAAACCGTCAACCCTCATCTCAAAGCAAAACGCTTCGCAAAGTACTACTGCTTGGCCAAAGTTTATAAATCTTATTTTATTTAGCTTTAGCTTGAAAACAAAAAATATTTTCAACGGACTTTCTTAACTATATAATTTACATTTTTTTTATTGTAAAATGTGTAAATGAACAAAATTTCGTTTATTTCCTTACATCTCATTTAAAAAAAAAATTTTATATACATACTTTCATTTTATTTTTCATTTTTTATTTATAAATTTTTCTTTAGCCCATTGTGTGCAAAATACACCGCTTTAAAACTTTTAATATTTTAATCGGTTTCCTCGTTTATATTCACATTGAACGTTGAGCAAGACTACATATTATGCTAAACAATCATGAATTACGATTAAAAAAATGACGTATTTTAAAACTTTTGTTTGCCAAATATTTTCAGTAAGAAATAACAGTAAAGTTCACTAAAACACGAGATATTTTTTTCTAGTTAGAAATTAGTTAGGAAAACTATCTAATTTTTATTTCAAATTGGTCATCCACAAGAACTTTATCCGGATGGATAAGAATATTATCACGTCGTGTCTATGAGCCACAGCATCCACTTACCATCGAGTGGACTATGTGCTCGTTTGTCACCCTCATTCTTTAAAAAAAAGTAAACTATACAACTAATAACATTTTTTTTCATAAATCATAAATCTTTATTTGCGAGAATCACGGTATAAGAATATGTTACAATTTATCTAGTGCAGTCATCTTTCGCTAACAGTAGTATATCATTCTACTTTTTGTAGTTGATCTTTCCCACATTGAGCGAATATGCCGTAATCGTTATCCTTGGCAGATCGGGGCTGTTGATTGTAACGTGATTGCAATTCCAGACGTCTTGCAATCTATTTAAATCTATATGTCCAAAATGTATGGGATGCTATAAATTTTTTTTGGCGTTTACAGTAGAGCACTAATGCTATACCTATGGATATGGGATGAAATTGGACTCTTATGCTGTCATACTTATACGACACGATTGTATTGTGAGAAATAAATGACAAAAATATTACATAGAACTTCTAACTATAAGCTTGTTAACTAAAGTTATTCTCTGAACAATATCTGACGATTAACACATACAATTTTATTACAAATTTTATAATAATTACATGCTCATATCTATAGTAATTAAATTTATTTAAATTTGTTCGAGTTTCATATAATAAACATAGCTGCCGCTAGCATCAGAAAGGAAAACACACATTTCAGTTCAGTCCATTTCTCGGAAAAGCCGCGATTGGCTACAACATGTTTTACTTGAAAGTTAAAACAAACGAGAAATATTTTTATGATATTAAAGGTATCAGCACTTACGTTACATACTTTATTTATTTAATAACTAATTTCAGTTTAGAGTTGAAAGTATGAATAAATAAAAAAAAATAGTATGACTAATACGGTAGCAACTTTACAATACCCATCATCCCATTTCGTCCGTAAAGTAAATTATACCATGTGTACGAAACGTCTGGTATTGGTATTAATGATAAGCGAGGCGATGGCGAAAAATCATCCCCACAATGGGAGTTTAGCTATGGCCTGTTACGTTCTGATGAAGAAATAGAAACTAGATACCATTTGATGAAGAAGTAGAGCTATTACGATCTAAACATGTAGAATAAAATTAGTAAGGTATTATTAAGCAGACAAGTTTCTGTTGTGTTTACGAATATGTGGATTGACTGTTTAGTATTTTAATGACGACGTAGAAAAATGTTGCTCTTTATTTAGTTAAAGTTGCCATTCAAGCTTGTGGACAACACATACAAGCTATAACTTGCTATATTATATGTGTTGAGTTTACCGTTGGCACCCAAAGCTAATAATTATCATGTGGCCTTAATATTGTCAATAATATGTGACTGCTAAGTTGCTCATAATTAGGTAAGTGGTTTTAGACTTAGTTAAATCACATTTTAATATTTATAGTACGCTCTTAATAAAAAGTTTGATATCTCTAGTGGCAGCTCCGTACCGGTAAGCGAAGTAAAGGGCAGCCGCCTTTTTAGTGGAGTGACGACCTGGCGACCTTGTAAGACATGCAGAAAGACGTTGGATGCAGGTGGCTCAGAACAGTGTGAACAGGCCTAAGTTCAGCAATGGGCTTGTGAAGGGCTATAATGATAATGATAATGAAGTTCTTATTTCACCTGCATATATAATTACAACTAATTGACGTTTTTAGAATTGCAGGTGATGTTTTTTGATATTTGCATTTTTTTGAAGAATTAACGAATAAAAAATTTAAATAATAATGGAGTCGTGGTAGCTCAGAGGCTAGCGCTCATCGTAAATTTTTCTGCACGTCAGCAACCCGGGTTCGATCACCGTCGCCACCAACAATATTGTTAAGTGCTGATTTATCACGTCCTCGGAGGTGGGAAAAAAACATCACCTGCATGTTTGAGGGATAAAATATTTCGATAAGTGAAATTTTGCCAACACGCACTAATGCTGCGTGGCGGACTAGTGGCGCCATGACACCCTCCGAAATGAGAGGAACGCAATTCCCAGCGATGGAACGTACTAGTATATAGGACTGTAACTTTATTTTTTTTATATAAATTTTTTGTAGTTGGTTTTATAGTAGGCATAATGCGGAAGTGAAAACTATAATATATTAAATTACAATATTTTCTTAGCATTTACAATTGGCGATGTTTAAAAATAGCCATGGCCAAGCATTCAAGCAGCCCGATGATTTCGTTTTTGCATCTGAAACTCTTTCTGAAATGAGAGGACGCTTGTTCCCAATAGTGGAATGCACTTACACTTTAACTGTATATTTTTTATGTCTCGCAAACTAACAAGTCTACTGTCATACTCGTCAGTAATCGAAACTCCGCCTCAAATCAATCAAGTGGAATTTAATGCGAGCAATGTTTTTTAACCGACTTCTAATGTAATCCGCCCATTATACTTTTTTGTAATAGCTAATGCAATAAATAATAAATAAATTAAAGAAAAGACCCCCTCCTTTTATTTATTTCTTTTTTATAGGTATGTTACGTGATATCTTCGCCAATGCTGAAGAGTTAGGTGATATGTTTATTAAAAAGGTAGTCTCATATAAATTTGGAGAAATAATTCCACCCCTTAGGGTGAAAAACAGGTAATGAAATTTATAATATAACTATTCAAAAGAAATCAGAGTTGATACTTTGAGCTTGTGATATCCACAGTCCACTCAAAAGGGCCTGAAAATTAAACTTTTAAATTCGGTAGGCCTTAGCCCCGACATCAGGAGCTACTATGTGGAATTTTTTTTTGATTCTTTGAAGTCGGCTTTTGCTTTTATTAAAAGTTTAATTTGTTCCACTATTCAGTTAAGAGCTACTGATAGTCCTCTCTAGAATAAATTTCGTTTGTCGGATCTGTTAAAAGCATTTCTTTATTACCACCATTACGTTTTTTTAGACTGCATAATGTTTCAGTCTGTGTTCGATATTTCATAGATATAAAAGTAATAATATTATCAAATATTAAAATGGATTTAATTACCAAATCATGTATTGAAGGGACTCTTTAGACTAATAGGTATCATAATATATTAATAGAGCGTTGTTTAGTGTGAAAATTTGTTTGTGTTTGATCAAATGAAACCATATATATACTCGTAAGTGAATTAGGGTGTAAAACGAGTGATCCATCTTTGGAATTGTGTACAAAGTCCTCTGTGATTTCGAACATTGCCATTACCTCAGCTCAGAGTGATTGAAATTCTATGCAACCCTTCAGCCGTTTCGTGACGTGATTACACTAGTGTTTCCTTTATGTTAAATATTTTGTAGTTATTGACGTCACACGAGACTTTGAAATGCGATTTTAAAACAAAGCGGGGCTATTTTAGATTTCTTACTTATTAACACATTAGAGAAGAGGTGGATCTATTTTTAGTATACGAACATAGTTAAGAGCTTATGAAAGCAATGGTTGCATAATGTTTTCAAAGTGTTATCGGTTAGTTGTCTGACGTTGGTACAATTATTTATTCCATATTAATAATTATTCTATTTAATGATATATTCTCTTTGAATGAAAAGACATTAAAAGTATATTTATCATAAAAATTAAGGCAACAAAGATATTGTTATTCTTACCTGGGTGGTAAGAATTACAATATCTTTGTTTCACCCGTGATCTTCGAGGTATATATATATAGTATATAGTATAGTTAGTAGTATAGTATATAGTATAGGTGTATGTAATTAAATAAAATCTTGGCGAATATATTGTCGTGACCTGCTCTTTTTTGAGCGAGAATGACTTGTTATTTAGTTTATGGCAATCTTAATTACCCTTTGTTGTATGTGAATATAGTCAGCTTATTTCTTACAGCGCTCGTCTCCCACCAAGCGACGTATTTTCTAGCATACTTTACAATTATTCCCCATTTTTGCGCTTTCGCATTTGAGAATTATGCTGCTCTTTTAAATATTATCTTGTAGAAAACTTTCAGAACAGAAGCGTCCCTTACCGCATTATTGAATATAATTAAAAATTAAAAATTTTGTACAACCGACTTCAATATATATTATTAAGGATAACTCTAAAACTATTGGTCAGACTTTGATCAAATTTATATGCAACCACATGAGAAACACCAACTTTCAAATAAAAAAAGAATAATCGAAATCGGTTCACGTAGAACAAAGTTATGAGGCAACACACATAAAAAAACATATAGTCGAATTGAGTACCTCCTCTTTTTGAAGTCGATATAGGTAGATAATGAAAAAATTTATAAATCGTTATATAATTATGAAATTGCATATTATTTTGGATTACTTTTAACGATTAATATACCAAAACAATGTGGAACGTCGTGGTTAAAATGTGCCCGGTTATTAAGTTAGATCAGTTATTACCCACTTCAATGGTTAATAACTGAAGTATTTGCCATTCTAAAAAATACAAAAAAGATATATTCCAAGTTGTACCTAAGTTATAGTTTTCTTAAATTTTTTGTCTTCTATTACATTCATGTGCACCAGGATACAAATAAGTGCATTCCATTCCATATTCTCAAAGATTTGCCGTGTAGTACCGACGTAAGAGTATCAACTAACCCATTATGGTGAGTGAGTGTCCTAAGAGGTGACAGATGGAAACTGAAACTAGAGATGGGCAGCAGCATATTTCTGATTACAAATTAATTACTATAAAACTACGGTTGCCAACTACAAAGCCAAAATCATGTAGAATTCTATGGGTATGAATCCTCAAGGATAAAAAGTATATTGTAATGATATTGAGTGTCATTAAAATTATTTTTTTATCATAAACACTATTCGATTAAGTATTAAGATGTGTTCAAATAACAAGGATATGGTTATTCCGTACATTTATAAAATATATCGATTTTTTGTTGTTATAATATTTAAATGTAGAAGCTATAGCATATGTCTACAAGTGCAGTAAAGAGTCAAATGAACTGAAGATAACATAAACTCCCACGCCTGTCACCCCGGGTGTAGGGAATTTCGTTCATTTGTCACGATCCTGACACACCTCTCTCGCTTTCTTTCGGTTAAGGTTGCTCTTAACTAGGCCCATCTTCAATCTCTCTTTCCTCATTTATTCTTTCTACGTGTCCGAAACAATCCTTTCTTAATTCTGAAGCATTCCTTTCCTAATTCTGGTTACAACATCTTCTCAAACCACAATTTTCTTTGATTACACAATTATTCACCTTATAATTTAGATTGAACCTTAATATACTTTAGAGTAGACAGTACTTACAAAGCATTATGAATTGTTATGCGTGCCTTTATTGACACATTTTGACACAATAGAGTGTGGAGCCTCATTTACTATATCCTGCACTCACTCCTTCACTCTTCCTTGCCAAATAAACATCTTATTAAATACACAAACTCACACTTGCTTAACCAATTTCCCCCTCTATTCTTTTATCACACATCGTTTTACTTTTTTTTCCTTTCAAAACCATCATTTTCGTCTTATCTGCGTTCACTTGCCTTAATGATACGTTCATCATAATGTTTTCCATTACCACTGAATATCCGGTGTATAGAGCATATCACGAGTGCTGTCATCCGCATAGCAATGAATGTTGCCGGTTTGCAACATATCATTGATATACAGAGGAAACAGCGTTGGTGATAGCACGCAGCCTTGTGGAACACCAGCGTTAATAGCCTTGTAATCGGAGCATGCACCGTCTACTACGACCTCGATGCTCCAATCAGCCAGAAAACTGGTTTTTGTTTTTTTTATAGGAGAGGGGGCAAACGAGCATGAGGTTCACCTGATGTTAAGTTACTACCGCCTCCCATGAACAACTGCAACACCAGGGAAATTGCAGATGCATTGCCGGCCTTTTAAAAAGGAGTAGGCTCTTTTCTTGAAGGTCCCTAAGTCGTATCGGTCCGGAAAAATCGCTGGTGGTAATCGGTTCCACAAGGAAGTTGTGGGAGGAAGAAAACATCTTCTAAATCGCACAGTGGTGGACCGCCAATCATCCAGATGGTATGGATGGTATCGCGATGGTGATCCAATTGCACAATTTCTCGGGAAGCCCATAGGAAGGAAGCTTCGAAAGAAGCGCTTTGTGCCAGACCCGATCGAAGGCCTTCGCTATGTCCATACTAACGGTCAATGCCTTCCCCTTGGACTCGATCGCCTGCGCTCATCTATGAGAAGATCACCAGCTGAGCGACCCCAACGGAAACCGTACTGGCGGTCACTAATCTGGTACTCCTCAAGTTACCGCATGAGCTGGCAGTTAATAATGGAGAACAAGGAGGTGATGGCGATAGGCCTGTAGTTGGACGGATCAGAGCAGTTACCTTTTTTACGGATCGCGTGAACGAAAGCTATCTTCCATGAATTTGAGACAACGCCTAGGGAGTAGGAGTACCGGAAAAAACTCGTTAGAACCGGTGCCAACTCTGGAGCGCACGTCCTCAGCACAATTGGCGGGATTCCGTCAGGCCCACTCAACTTGTGTATGTCCAGGGAGAGGAGTGCTTTGCGTACAGAGCACTATGTGAATCTCACATCAGGCATAGAACACTCACACTGCGGGATGGTCGGCGGTGTGTTCCCCCCGTCATCGAGAGTCGAGTTGGACGCAAAAAGGGAATTACCAATAACGATTCAGTAAATTTGTTTCCTTAATTGAGCTTAAATTTCCTCCCAATTATTTCAAGTGAATTAAACTTATTTTATTGACTACTATTTATGTATGCCGCCTCGATCGACGTCTTCAAAGACACATGAATAATTCAACAGGGTGAAGGATTGCTAGGTATCAAGCGACAGTCGAGCACCTATTAGAGTTTGAAACTTAAGTAATCCTGTGAAAGTTTTCAAATTTATTTTAAAAGTGTAATTAACACTATTCATCTGTTCTATAATGAGTAGCATAACTATTGCTTAAAAAATTTAATGAACTATCGTAATTACATTAATAAAAGGCAGCAATGAAAATATTATCGATATGTTCCCTACGATTTGTTCCCCCGGTGCTTACAAAACTAATTTAAATTGTTGTCAACGTTACGAACGTGAATTGCCTGTTTTAGTATTTGTGAGAGCATTATATTATTATAACTTTTTGGCAACAGCCTTAATAGAGATCCATAATTCGAGCCGGACATATAATATTTCTTTTCAATGTTAAGTAAGATAGCCTCAAGCTATTTCGTTGGATAAACACTTGGTATCATGAATGGCGACCGCTTTCGTAATTAAGTACAGCTTTTGTCTATGTGCCACTACAATATTCTTTAAATTGCTGCTAGAGCCGCGCTACAGCTATATTAGTAGTATAGTTGTAGCACGAGTGGATCGGCTCGACCGGGGAAGGACCACGCTCTTACAGAATACCAGCGTAAAATAGCAGCTTACCGCTGCTGCGTTTCGTATGGTGAGTGTAGAGAACCGGAGACCCTTTTTACTGGAAGAGAGATATTCCATCTTAGTCCTCATGGGTGACAACGCATCTGTATTTTGATTCGTAAACGAGGATATGTGTAGATGTCTATGGGCCACAGTAACCACTTAGCATCAGGTGGACTGTGTGCTTGTTTGTCACCCTATCCTATAAAAAAAGGAAGAAAACTCCTAGTGAAACGCACAGTAGTGGACCGTCAAGCATCCAGATGGAAAGGATGGTATTGTGAATTTTGACGGGATGTGCGTTCGTGAAATATGGCGGCTGGAATTATCCGAACCTCAGAGTACTCCCTGTGGTAGATGTGAAAGAAAATGCGAAGGGATGCAACATCCCTACGCAGTGCCAGTGAATCGAGCCGATCAGAAAGAACTCGGACGTCAACGATTCGAACCGCTCTGCGCTGGATGCGGTCAAATGGAAGGAGCTGGCACTGGGGTGCCAGCTCCTTCCATTTGACCGCCGACCGACAATAACTATTAGGGTAAAGGTAATGACGATAGTGTGACATTATTGTTCGATAATCATATTAATAAAATTGAACTGTAATATTGAAATATGTTTATATTATGTATATTATTAAGCTGAGAGGGTTATTTGCACGCTATTAAGAGTTAAAAAACCATTTTTAATAATTTTGTCTGTCTGCCTGTGTATCTGTTCGGTCTAATCTTCGGAATAGCTGAACCCATTGTGATGAAACCTTACGTATAGATAGAGAGCAATACCAGGAGGGATCTAGGTTATACTTATTCGAAAAAGTTGAAGATTATTTTTTGAAAAAAAAAATTGATAAAATAACGCCATGCTACGCGCACGCGTTTCTGTGTCTGTGTCCGTGTTTGTGTGTGTGTGTGTGTGTGTGGACGGTGTACGGGTGAATTTCGTGTTTGCAATATAAAGACGCATACCCAAGGTCGTGCATATATGTATCTTAGATTATTTACTCTCTAGATAGAGCAACGGCGGCGCAAAAGCGTCGAAAAAAATATCAGCTAACTGTTGCCTCTAAAGCGCTCACCGCTCCTCACTGTTAATTGTAACGCCACTAGATTAGATTATTTTGGTGAAAATGACAAGTTGCGCGATCAAAATCTGCAGAAATTACAAAGGACGTTTACAAACAATTAACAAAATCTCCTACCATCGCTAAGTAACTCAAAACTAATAGTAATTTACGAAAACAAAACTAATAAATGGATAATTTTATTTACAAAATCAACGCGTCGTTTTTTGGTATTGCCAGTCTTGGATTGCGATTTCCCCGTATAGTTGTCTTAAAAGCTGATGTATGTTCATTATTCTATTAGCGCGGAGATAAGGCGGATTGATTTATGCTTCAAGGGATGTATATTCTATATGTAAGACTTCGGAGACAGTAATCAGAAAGTTTCTTAGACAAAATTTTATAATGAATAGGCCAACTTACACAAAAATTTTATCTTGTATATTAAAACAATTTATTGGTCATAAAAATACTTATTTTAAAGTTGAAACTGAACACGCGTGTGGTTCTCTTAACCAAGTGAACCTAATAAGACTGGTCGCCGAAAAATATTTGACCATACGCTGTTATCATATAGCTAAATGAGATAATGTAAAAAGTGATGCAATCTCAAAACGTAGATTATTTAAAAAACAAATTAAAAGAGAGGGCCATTAAATTAGTAGTTACAAACATTTAATGGTAAATAATGATAGGTTCAAAATAGAAGAGACTACTGTGTTCCTGGGGGTGACCTTAGATTCAAAGCTTCAATGGGGCACCCATATATCAACTCTTGCTGGCACAACAATGCAGGACGGAATAATTCTTCTTAAAAGGATCTATTAAACTGTAGAAACGCTATGGGATAAAATATTACGGTAAAGGGTACCCGCGGGATAAATTATTTAACTATGACGCAGGCGAAGCCGCCGGCCAACCTCTAGTAGTAAAATATATTTTGTAAATGCGTAATTGATTTTTATTTGATTATATTTTTCTTTACACAAAAATATTAGATTCTAACTCAACAGACAACTAAACACACAATTGGAAGCACTATATTATAATTTATGATTTTATTAACATGACATAATTTTACAGTTTTTCCCCATTTTATCGGGATAGATTCATTAGCTGGTATGTCCCAGATACAATTGACGCTGGTGTAAGCCATAGTTATTTATTCTGTGGCCATAGCAACCGCTAAGCGTGTGTGCGTGCCTCACGCACACACGCTTGTAAAAACTGGCCAGTTTTTGTTGCATCGCTCATTGCGTGACGCGTTATCTAGAGAGTAAATAATCTAAGATATGTATATGGGGTGGTCGGTAGCCTGACTACTATAGTACTGTTGCACAAAGTATAGTCCTATATTAGGGACTTATGATAGTAAGATCTATGACACTAAAGCATTAATAAAGAAGGTCTCTACGATGCATAAGCATTATACTCGTAATAGCAGAGTTATGACTTGAAGTCCCATATATAAAAGACATAAAATATTAAGGTCTATGAAATAAAGCAAATATGTGGAAGGTCTCAAATATGTAAAAGCATTATATTGATAGAAATGGGACTTGAAAAGAATTATTATAGTATAATATAATCTTAGTGTCGGTGGTAAGTGGGCTTGTTGCAGCAATACGACTTGCCCGTGGACATCGCACACCACTACCGATTGTGGGCGGCGTCTTAGCGCATAGCGTTATGATACGTCGGCTATCTTTCGGATTAGGGTGAGTGTGTTTGGTAGTACTTTTAAGTGCAGCAAGCGTACTCAACTCCATGTTTTAGTGCAATAGCGCTATGATACGTGGATTTTTGGCTACTGGCGTCTTAGTAGCGTGCTACTATGATACTGTCGCGCGCCACAATTAATGCCTGGTACATGGCGACACTAGTTAGCACTAGCGCCTTCTAGTATCGAGTAGCAGAACTAGGAGAGTCAAGATCCTTCTAGAAATTTCCATGGAAGAACTTTCTAGAACTATCGACACCTAGTCAGTCGGGACCGGTATGTACTCGAACATTCTAGATGATTCTATAGTAGAAGGTTCTGGAACTATTTGAGGCCCTATATAAGGCCGGAAGCCAGCCGTATGATAGTTGCGTTGATGGCTACTGCTACTTGCGGTATTGCGTCTTGTGATAGATTTGCGGGTGTGATGTACCTGATTCGACGCATCTTGTGGTTCTGCTCGATGGAGGTCTGCGGGTGGTGATGTCCGCTGGGATTGTATGGGGGACCTTGGGATGGTGTAAGCCCGACGATAGTCGTATTGATGCTTGTTGCGTTTTGCAGCATTGCGTCACTGCGATGGTTGTTTGGCAGGTCGCTATTCTCAATGGCGCTCTCTGCGTCTTGGTTTGACTCACAACCTAAGTAGCTATGCCCAAATCGGGTCCATTCATTACGGGGCTGCAGACTGTCTGACCTCCATGATGTTTTATATAGCAACACAATAATATATCTCTGTAAATTTCCCACCTTTGAATGATTGAAGGCAACTTGGTGGTGGATGAGACAAACATGATCGAAAAATGCATATACTCAACGTCGGTGACACAAACCCTTTCTGATGGCGAAATATTACTATTATCTTATTACTGGCTTTTGGCTATATCTGCCATTGTATTAGTTGGTGGAGCATATGTGTTGACCTCATGCAGGTGGTAGCTGGAAGGAGAATCTGAGGAGACTCTCAAGGCTGCGGCCGAAATCCGCGCAACGTGGGACCCCATTCCCTTGAGGTGAGCGGTAGACTCATGACATGCTCTACAGTTAGTAGCCGTGCTGATCATACAATTAGTGGCGATGCCTTAAACTTACATCACGTCTGCAGGAACGGCGGTCTGGCAGGTGGTGTCGCTCACGGAGGGCTTTTTATGGCCAGTGTGGCTATTATTTGACGTGTTGCCTTAACCGTGTGACTTACACTCACTGTGGCTAGATCTGATCGTATTCCGTATGGCGTTTACACGCATTGACATGCGCGACTTCGGTCGATGTTTGTGCTTACGCACTACCAAGGGGCCAAGCCCTCTTTTACTGGTTTGCCAGTTATTTTGCTGTGGACTTCGGTCGAGTTCCCAACTTAACGTCCCCTTCGGGGGGAGTGCGTTGGTTGTTTGGCGCTCACCGCACACGGCCATGTGCCTCGCCCACATTTTTTATTAAATGTGGGAAAGCGAAGTACTTATATCGGGTATTTTATTATAAGGCACCACCAACAGTTTTCGACTGCTCTGCTAAATATTCATTCTTCCAAGAGACACCTAAAAGAACTAAGTTACTAAACAAACACAACGTAAATAAGGGTCCTAACTAAGACAATCACGCCATAAATTTATATTTTATAGATTTACAGATTGTCTCTTAGGAGGGATATTATATTATATATTAAGAAATTTTTATTTTCACATGACCTAATGCGCTGCTTTGATCTATTAGACTACATGGTCAAACTGAGAAATCATGCGCATCGAATGATGAATCTTGCTTCCAAGGTACCTGTAGTTTCTTTTTCTCGTCCTACATTCTATCTTCGGAATTGGGGTGGAGGTGGTGTAAGTATTCGACGGTTGGTGATTACGACGGAGGTTTTCTCGATATTTACACCCATTCTCTATATGTTCAGGTCTTCTGGCAGCAACTTTAGCAATCGCTAGATTTTTTGGGGTCAATGACGGACCGAAGTGATGAGACAAAATTATACCATTGGTTTAAATGAAAACTGTGTTTTTTTATATATAAACTGAAATGAGAAACGAGCTTTCAGTGCCACTTGATGGTAAGTGGCACTGCAGTTCCATCTGATGGTAAGTGGATACCGCAGTTTATGGCACTGCACCTGCAGCCATCTTTAAACAAAGAAAGCTACAGATAGAATTATACCTTTGAGGACTACGTTGGAAAGCCTCGCAGCCATTAATTATACCCTTCAGATCGAAACTCAGCAGTACGAGAACTGTTATTTGGCGGCAGAAATAGGCAAGATGGCGGTATCTACCCAGACGGATCCCTAGGCAGAATAGGAGTCCTACCACCTAGTCCAATCTCTGCGGGGAATGGTTTTATCTTTTCAACCTCTCAAAACTTTTTAACCGCATTACTTAACGGTTGTCAAGGATATGATGTAATTTATAAAAATAATGTTATGATTTCATTTTGCAATCATAATACCCCATGTACTTTGTTTTCGTTTATATTGAATTTGTATTTATGATACGAAGACGAAGAAATTTTCTTCCGCCTTATATTATGCAATATATATTAGTGGTAACGGCTTAATTTGAAGATCTTTCCGTACATGCTCTTCCTAGTAACAAAGCCAGAGTCATAAATGAATTTAAGCTTTCTCTTGCTTTTGTAAGTAAGAAAATTAATACTAAAGTAAAGCAAATGTAACTCATTTGTATCCAGTAAAAAAATAATATAAAAATATTTTTTAACGTATTTTCAAAACATTATTTAAAGTTTGCTTCTGTCAACTTTACTGTTTTACTGTTTATTTTAGTAGAACAATAAACCTAAACTAAGCAACAATTTTACAAACCGAAGCACGGAGGTGGGTGCTACAAGATTAATGATTTCCTTGAAATCTCATCTACAGAGTATTGTTCCATTGTTTTTATTTGGGTCGAGGTTTTTGCTTTTGTTAAATATGCCAATTGCGATCGTACTCTTTTTGTGATATTATTTAGCTCTAAATAAAAGCTGAAAGGAAAATAGTATAGCTTAGAAATAAGACTAACGTAGTAAAAATAATAAAGCAATTGTGATAGAGCGACGCTGCAGCTGTATTATGGTTGCATCACGAATGGATCGTATCGACCGGGGAAAATCCAAGCTCTCACAGAATACCAGTGTAAAATAGCAGCTTAATGCTACTGAGATTTGTATGACGAGTGACGAGAACAAACACAACTTTTTTTTCTTAATTTAGGATGGTTGTAGGTATTTATGATCCTTACCACTTTTCTTCAGATGGACTGGTGTTTGTTTGTCACCCTTATTCTATAAAAAAGAGGGGTTTATATTTGAATAACCGTACACAGTATGTTTAAAGAGAACATCATGACTTTGAATCTATTACAATCTCTGTCATAAGATTACATAAAACAGATGTGACCACATCAGTCCATCAAAAGAGTGTCATATTGTTACTTAATGTACTAGTTATAAAACATAATTTTTACTTTGAAACAGCTTGTTTTGTTAATGTTTTATTTTGTGTATAAAAATGGTAATTCAAATTTTTGTATGATTATAATATGAAACTAAGATGAATGTTTTAATCTACAATGTAGCGACAAATTTACAACGCGAAATCTAGATAGTATTAAACAACTATTAACTCATATTATTGTGACATAATATGTCGCTTAAACAGAACGTGAAGCAAATTGTATTATGCATTTGTATGGTCGTAAGTGCTTTCAATTCTTAATGGATGAAACGACTTTCTAATTTGTGTATTAAAATAAATTAAATTTTACTATACTTACCTATATGAAATTTTTATTATACCTTTAAGACACCATTAACAATGTACTTACTAATTTTAATTTATTATGACGTTATGACATTGGTCCCTTGGGAGAGAGGTAAAGCCCTAGTGTGGGATGCTACTTGCGTAGACACTTTGGCGGCCTCTCATCTCAGGGGTACCTCGTTTAGAGCCGGGGCGGCATCAGAGGCAACTGAACTGAGTAAGTGGCGCAAATATGAGTATCTGAGAGATGACTACATATTTGTGCCATTTGCTGTAGAGACTATCGGTCTGTGGGGTCCATGTGCGGTGAAGTTCTTAAAGGAACTCCATCTGCGACTGGTCGTTGCTGCTGGTGATAAGAGGGCTAGCTCTTTTCTCGCTCAAAGACTAAGTATAGCCATTCAGCGGGGAAACGCAGCCAGCGTTCTTGGCACGATACCGCGTGGAGTAGGACTGTTTGATAATTAAATTACTAGTTTAAGTTTTTTTTTTATTATTGTTTTTAATATTGTATATAATAAATTATGACGTTAGTGTTTAGCTAGACATTAGAATCAATTTTTGTTTTTGTATATATGTTAGCCCTGGATGGGTTTCCAGAATCGGCGACGTAATAACTCGGTCATAAAATAGTAGTCAGGTTTTGAAATGTACTTCACGGTTATATATTTACGCGGAAACTCCATATTGAATAAAAATAATTTTTCTGAATACTTCGCATTTATATTTTAGCTCCCGACACTCCAAAAGCGCTTTATATCACCAATGGTTCCAGAGGATACACCAATTTTATGCTGTTTATTTTATAAGGGTTTGTTTTGATTGGGAGCTCTCAAAATTGGTACAACGTACTATCTTGAACTGAAAGCTCGATATTTTAAAATTGCTGCGAGAGTTGAATGTAAGATTTGTGATTATGTAAATAGATACTTTAGGACTAGTAAATGCTTTTCAAGTAGAGCGTACTTATGGTAGGTAATTTAATATCTCCTGCGCAGTTGATAGCTTTGATCAGTATTAGGAAGTATGCAACATGCTCGGAAGAGGCCGGGAAGTTATCAGTAGGATTTTGTGAAAATTATTAATAAATCTTGTCCGTGTTCTATTTTATCGAATCGCAGACAAAATATTGCAGTCTGTGTATGTTATCTTACATAAATAATTCACGACTCACGTTTCATATTCTACGTTCGTCTATATCACTGTCTGTGTCGTAAATCGTAATGAACATTTTGTTATTTACATAATATGTTATGCCAACTGTGCCAACTAAATCATATTAATTTGAGTGTGTGAATTTTTTTAAAGTGCAATACTACTGAAAAAGGAATATTAGAAAAAATACGCATTTTTTGTTTTGCTTTTTCGAAAAAACTGCAATTTATAATAATAATTTACAATGTCGCACTTGTTAATGATTTAAAAACTTAAGATTAAAAATTACATATTTTTAAATAATTTTATTAAAAAACAATAATATAATAATTACTAAAAAAAAATTACAGTGTGTGTTTTATCGTTAGAGGATAAACTGGTGCAAATAAAATGCTCTTACTTTTCAAAATTAGTTATATTAGAAAAATCAATGTTAATCGTACAGCGTTTGGTTGACAAGTGAGATGACATTGTGAATTTGCTTTGAGAAGCACATGAGCGCCTTCTGACGAGCTGAAAGCAATCACTCATTCGCCCATTTTACTTAAATCACTTCAGGCATTAAGCCTGAACATGCTCCCGGCCGTTGAAAGATCACTTTCAACTTTGAAGATCCTCAGCTGTCGGAAGCTTACAAAGTCGCACGAGAGAACGACGCACGCAGCCTCTACTTGTGTTGACATCTGCCACTCTAGCGATTCCATCAGCTCCCATAATGAGCCGTAGCACACGGCCAAGCTTCCATGAAAGCGGAGGGGTATTGTCTTCCGCCAAAAGCACCATGTCCCCAACGTTTAGGTTGGCAGCACTACTCTTCCACTTTGTCCTTTGCTGCAGTTCAGACAGATAGTCACGCTGCCACCGTTGCCAGAAATGTTGCTGCATTTTCTAGGCGTTCGTAGCGTTGAAGATGACTTTCTTTGGCTTCAACCAGATACCGTGCCGGCGCTGCTGTTAATGGTCTCCCAATAAGAAAGTGTCCCGGAGATAAGGGAAGAAGGTCATTGGGAGAAGAGGACAGAGGGCATAAAGGACGGCTATTCAAAATAGCCTCCACTTGGGCAAACAAAGTGCCAATTTCTTCGAACGTTAGATGGCTGTTTCCAATGACACGCTTTATGTGGTGTTTAGCAGATTTAACACCCGCCTCCCATATACCGCCAAAATGAGGAGTGTAAGCCGGTATAAATTTAAATTTAATAAGTGTTTGATTTGCAAACTCAAGTAGGGGTTCTTGATTTTGTTTTATAAATGAGCCTAATTCCCGTGAAGCGGCTACAAAATTGGTCCCGTTGTCACAAAATATTTCCGTTGGCTTACCTCGGCGTGCAATAAAACGTCTGAGTGACATTATAAACGCATCCTTAGTTAAATCGCTTACTGCTTCAAGGTGGATGCATTTATAACGCAGACTGACAAACAAACACAGATAACATTTAATTACTCGACTCCCGCGGCCTTTACGATTTATGATCGAGAGCGGCCCAGCAAAGTCGAGGCCCACTGACAAAAAGGGATAGCCTGGCGTGACGCGTTGGGGCGGCAAATTGACCATTTTAGGCTGTAAGGTTTTCCCGCGCATACGTCTACATCGAACACAATTATTAACTGTGCGCCACGCCAGATGTCGTCCATTCACTGGCCACACTGTTTGTTTTACCGTTGATAACAACAGTAGTGGACCTGCATGCATATGTGTTATGTGCTCCCTTTGGAAATATAGTTTTGTCAATCTATGTGCGGCATGTAGCAAAATGGGATGCTTCTGGTCATATGAGTAATTATCTGCCGCACCTATGCGTCCCCCAACACGTATTAACTTGTTATCGAGAAATGGAGAAAGCCCAATTATTTTGCTTTTACTACTTAAAGGTTTGTTTTTTACAAGTAAATCGTATTCAGCCGGAAATGATTGAGTTTGTGCAATAATACAAAGCGAAACCATGACTCTTGCAATTCGTTAACTGTTAAAATTGCAGTACGTTTTGGTTCGGATTTTTAGTATTAAATATAAATCTAAGAACGTATGCGAATAGTCGCTGCAATCGATTCAACGATGAGTATTTTTCAAAATCTATAACAGGTTCAGTCATTGTCACAGCATGCACCTTCAACTCTGGTAAAGGCTCGGACTCTTTAATTTTTAATACTGGCCATTCGTCATCATTTTGAGTAAAAGTCAGGACCTGACCACCAAAGGGACAAAGACATAATTTTCTTTGCATCTACTCCTCTCGAAATGAAATCCGCCGGATTCGATTCTGTTGGAACATACCTCCAAGATAATGGTGAGGTAAGATCCACGATTTCACTTACGATTGGCCGCAAATGTTTTGAGCCTTTTGATATCACCTTTGATCCAACTCAGGACCACAGTTGAATCACACCAGTGCACTATTTTCGTTGGTTTGTACCTAAGAGAGTCTAGTACAGATTTGGTGAGTTTGGCGGCTAGCAACGCGGCACACAATTCAAGACGCGGAATGCTGGTAGGTTTTAGTGGTGCTACTTTGGACTTCGCACACAATAGCCTGACAGTGACATCATTATTTGCACTAATTGATTTTACAAATATGCAGGCGCCATATGCAGATGGCGATGCATCACTGAAAGAATGCAATTCTATATATTTTGGCGAGTCACCCAACACCAATCGCGGGATATGTAAATTATCCAAACATTTTAAATTTTCTGCAAACTTCAACCATTCATTTTCTATCTCTGAAGGTACAGGTTGATCCCAATCAATTTTTTGCTGCCACAGCTTTTGAAGCATGATCTTTGGCAACACTATTAGTGGGCTCAGAACACCCAAAGGATCAAATATTTTAAAAGAATTTGACATGATCGATCTTTTTTGTTATAGGCACATCTGGTTCCTGCGTTAGCTTTATAGGAAAATGCAAAGTGTCAGTAGAAGGAATCCACCCCAGACCAAGAGTACTGGATGACTCACTGATTGTTAACTTATCGTGTTTGTCAATATCGATACCATTGAAAATAGAGGGACAATTGCTTTTATATTTACGCAGATTGAAACAACCTGATTTTAACGCATTTGACACCGACTTCTGTATATAAATTAATTGTTGAGGGTTATCTGCTCCTGTGATTAAATCATCGACATAGAAGTCTCTTTTTATAATGTCTTTTATGAGTTCGTCGTCTTGTTCTTGCCCTAACTGCCATAAACAACGTGTGCTGAGGTAGCTTGCACTTGCAGTGCCATAGGTTACCGTGTTCAAAGCCAAAGTCTGAATGGATTGTGACTCATTCTCCCTCCATAAGATTAGCTGTAAGTTCCTATCACTCTTATTCACTAATACCTGTCTGTACATTTTTTCAATGTCGCCTGTAAGTAGGTACTTATATTGTCTAGCACGTATCAAGATGGAAAAGAGGGTATCTTGAACATTTGGGCCGATCATTAATATGTCATTCAGAGAATAGCCTGTAGTGGTGGGGGCAGAGCCGTTAAAAACCACACGGAGCTTGGTGGACTCGCTTTCCTGCCGTATGACTGCATGATGACACAAATGGTAAGATGGGTTAGGGTTCGGTTCATTATTGTAATTGTTTATTGAAAGATGTCCTAAGTCAGCATACTCGTTTATGAATTTAACGTATTCCGATTTGAGAGCAGGGTTGCGTTTAAACCGTTTTTCTAGATTAATAAATCGTTTTTTGGCTAAATTGTAACTGTCACCCAAACACTCAACCGATTTTTGCAAAGGCAGTTTTACACAAAATCTACCTTCCTTATCTCGTATAGTATGAGCAAGGAAGTGACTTTCACATTCATTTTCAGGCTCATTCGTGCTACATTTAGTGGGAACTTCTTCCAATTCCCAGAACTTGGACATTAATTGTTCAATATTTTCATTTTGTGATTCAGTGATAATTGCGTGATTACAATGTATCCTTTTGCTAGATACTGTTGAATTTATTGGGCCAGATACTATCCAACCAAGATGTGAACTCCTTAACTTAGGACAATTGGGTCCTAGGGACTGTTGCTCATTGCCTAGAATGTCCCAGAAGAGATCAGCACCTATCAATACATCTATGGGGGCTGGCTGATGAAACATAGGATCAGCCAACTTGATATTTGGGGGTAGTTTTAATGAGCTAATATCAACCGGCATTTTTTGGTACGTGACCGGTGAGTTCTTTTAACACAAAGCATGATAACATTGCACTAAACTTGCTATTTATTGATTTAATTTGAATATTACAACTTTCAATTACATGTTGAGATGAATTGTTACCGATGCCAATGACCTTTAGTGTGTCAATTTGACGGCTCGGTAAAGATAACCTGGTCTTTAGGGACTCAGAAATGAATGATGATTGGCTCCCGCAATCTAACAAAGCGCGAACCTTAACCTTTTGCTCATCAAGTGGATTCGATACTTCAATCATTGCAGTAGATAATAAAACCTGATTTGTATTTTGATTAGAGTAATTAACGATAATCTCATCTTGTTTATCCGCGAGGGTGAGGTGGTTTGAAGAGGAAGACGGACGGTGGAGCAGACTGTTGTGGCGCTCTTTGCAGTCGCGCTTGCGACAAGGCCCCATGCGACACTCGCTTACAGGGTGACCCTGCCTTAGGCAATTGACACACAATTTATACTTCGTTACGTCCATCATTCGCTCGTCAATCCCCTTAGCCCTAAATGTAGGACAATCGTAGATTCTATGATGCTCGTTACAAATAATGCATGTAAATATGTTTGACCTTTTACTGTAATTATTGCTTGTGCTTGCAAATGTCTTTATGGTATTATTGTTTTGATGAAACTTTTGAGCGTAATTATAACTGTTATTAGCTGTATGACGAATATTGCCAGAAGGGCTTTTTGAAATGTTATTTGTATCGGTCCTATTGTTACGACTCATTGACTCTAGTACATCGGCACGATCAATCAGAAATTTATAAAATTGTTCCAATGACGGTACATCACTCGTTAATGTATTGCGATATTCCTCCCATTTTAATAATGTAGCACTATCTAGCTTAGATGCTAACATGAATATTATAAGCACGTCCCATTTATCAGTGGGTTGTCCTAAGCTAGACAAGGCGCGTAAGTTCTTGGTTACGTGATCGACCATAAATCTCAAAGACCGTTCCGATTCGCGTGTTAATTGTTTTACATTAAACAATGCGTTTAAGTGATGATTAACTAATATTCTTTTGTTATCATATCTATTGCAAATCATTTTCCATGCCTCAGAATAATTATTCGTTGACACTTCTAAGTTAGAAATTATTCTGACCGCGTCACCTTGCAAATAAGACACGAGATAATGAAACTTGTGAATATCTGAAATGCGATCATTTTTATGTATCAAATTCTCAAAAGTGTCCCGAAACTCCAGCCACCGGAAATAGGAACCATCAAATTTGGCAAGTTGAATTTGAGGTAATTTCAAACCTGCTTCACGGCAACCAGGATCATCTACGCAACATGAGGCGTTGTGCACGGAGCTGCGCCTTTTTTCGCATTCTAATTTTTTAGAAAATCTTTCAATTAAAGTTTTGGCTTTGGCGATGTTTATTATTATCTCTTGCTCAATATTGTCGCGCTCCTCAATTTCAGCCGAAATATTTTCATGATTTAAAACCTCTATTTCACTCTGCAAATCATCAACCTTAACGGATAACGCTTCAAATTTGGTGAGTTTTAAACTTAACTCGGTAAATTGCACATTATCTAAGTCCGTTTTACTCTAATGCTATTTAAATAATTTTAAATTTAGTTATTTGCCCTTTTGCAGACACTCTTTTTGTAGTTAATTCACGTAATCGTGTTTTATTAATTTCTGCTGATGAAGTCATTTTTAATAATTAATTTTAATTTTTATCTTCAAATAAGTTTTAAATGCTTATTATTTAAATAGCAATGCAACTGTTAGAATAGTAAATAATAATGGCTCACGTTCCTCGTTCTGGCGGTACTTGCGTGCTGTACACAAGCTGTACAGGGAAGCCGGCTGCGCACGCTCAGCGGATCGCTCCCGGTCGGTGCCGACACAATAGCGACTAACAGCGAGCAGTGCTCCGCGATGATAATTACTTATATAACCTGGAATAGTCGGCAAATACGCTAAATATTTTGTAGATAATCGATAAAGAACAAAGGAACCTACCGCAAAAAATTATTTGTATTTTTGTTAACTTTTACTTTAAAAACAAGAATTTGTACTGGCTAAACTTGTGAACCGTAATTTAATTAAACTAATTTAATCATTTATTTGTTAAATTTAATGGAATTCTAAGTAATGTTAGCCAAAAAAGTAACTAATTCCTTTGTTCACTTTTTCCTTTTTTAATTTAAGGTAGTTATAAAAGATGATGCAAGAACAAAATTGCACTTAATTTAAGAATTGGGGGCGTAAATAGCCTAAAGAACACTTTATTTACACAAATGGAGTACTATTTTGAATAAGTAATTAGGATTATTGGATATTTAAAAGAAAATGGCTTTGAAGGAAGGACACTTAACTTCGGCGGCGAGAACCAGGTCACGTCTCGATGTATAACTTTCGCTGTTGTACTGCTCGAAACTTGATCTTCTTCTCAGTTTACTTCTCAATCTTGATGCTTGAAACCCGTGACTTTAGACTGTTCACTGCAAGGTTCCGTCCATAGCAATAGATCCGTTGTAAAATTCGAAGTCCGCCGATGGTTGTGTTTGATGAATTTCTTGACTTTTATTGATTTTCTTGCGGATTCTTTTTAGTTCCCCTCATGGGCCACCATGTTTTATCTTTAGAGGATAAACTGGTGCAAATAAAATGCTCTTACTTTTCAAAATTAGTTATATTAGAAAAATCAATGTTAATCGTACAGCGTTTGGTTGACAAGTGAGATGACATTGTGAATTTGCTTTGAGAAGCACATGAGCGCCTTCTGACGAGCTGAAAGCAATCACTCATTCGCCCATTTTACTTAAATCACTTCAGGCATTAAGCCTGAACAGTGTGTTTTTGTGTACTAATTTATTCTTTGTTATACGCAACTTATTCAGAAATCCTCTACTCTGTACTTCCTTTTCGCCCTAGGTGTCAGTTTGGGTGCGTACCACCAATCTCTTACACCATAAAAATACCGCTAAGCAGCGCTAAGTCCAGTTAGGGTATGAGAGCATGCATAATCAGAAGGTAAGAACGCGTCAAGCTGCTACCTTCTTTGTTAGAAATTGGTTGTAGGTGTCCATGAACTGAAATTCGGAAGTTTTAAGTTATAAAAACAGGCATAACGTTTTAGCTTATTTTTATTTATGAAACAATTTTTGTATTAATTAAGAAATATCGCTACGTAATATGGGCACATTTTAACACGTGCTTGGCAGCGAAGGATAACATCTTGAAGAACCTGCATGTTTATGGAAAAAAATATTACGATGAAATGATGTGAAGTCTGTCAACACGCAACGTAGGAGTGCGGATTAATTGCTCCACAACCTTCTCAGAAATAAGAGGAGACCTGTGCCTAGCAGTAAGACGTATATATTATTATATAGACTCTATATTTAACTAACTTTTAACTTTAACAAATCTATATATATAAAGTGAAACCCGGAAAAACATTAAGGAATACTTATATCTATTCGTGTTTTATAATAAAGAAAATATTTAATTAAAGTGAAAACGACCATTAATGCAAGTAAAATAATATTGTATACAGAATGGCAATTTTTTATTCATGTAAGAGAAAACGAATATATTCTTACATGCAAAGCTAAGAGTGTTAAAGTAATATAAATATGTCGAGTTCGCTTAGGGGTTGCAGTCAAGAGATCATTTAGAGTCAACGACTGAGAAAAATAATTTAAAGGAACGTTGCTTTCACCACTTATGACCCTTTTAACTGTAATTATAATTCAAAAAGTTTATACATCAAAATAATATCATTCGTCAGCTTGTAAGCTGTTCACGGCTATGCACGTGTCTCTTCCATAGAAATCATCACGCTTGCTGTGTAGGTGATTTTGCGATTGCAGTGCCAAACGTCTCGCGGTATCGACTCTACGAGTCGTACTTACCTTTGCCGATTTGAGAATTTTCATCTGGTCTGATATTGATACGAAACGGTTATACAAACATCTAGCGGAGCTACAAATCCTTCCGGCATTGCCCTTAGTCGTCGCTAACGATACTCACGTGATTTTACTCCAAAAATATGTTATAAATATGTTATAAATAAATTAGCTATAATGATGGATACTATAACACACACGGTAAGTCTTATTTAATGAGAAAAATAAGAGATAAGATAATATTTTTTATTTATATCCAACAATCTAAATGCACATAATAAATGTTATTTAAACGTTATGGCAAAGTAATGAAGTACCTAAAAAGTTCATATATAATTTTCTTATTGCATAAATAATATTTTTTGTTACTAAATTTAGTTATCGTTATTACAGTTGGCCACAAAAAGGTCCTAAACTATTTGCTTCCATCGACTGTAAGTTTCATGATGTCATTCTATTTAGTTATCATTCACTACACTTTTCTAGTTTTTTTGTTACGCTGATTGGCACGTCTACTCTGTGATTCACTGAGTTATATCAGTTACTCTTGTTGTGCTGTTGATATCCATACGAAAATCCGAGTTACGGATTTGATCTCGCAGAGAAACTTTGAGTTTCGATCGCCTTTATGCTTTCTCATACGGTCAGCAATGAGTGACTAAATTTTATTTTCGTATTATCTTGGCAGCGCGCACTGTTTCTACACTTTTGTTTGAAGTATGCTCATACTGATTCACAAAATTTTTTTCGATTTAATTTTATTCATTATTTCAATATGGGTATTATAATTGCTATTGTAGGCATCTTTACAATATATTTATTAGGCAGTGGTAGAGCCAGGTTGCAGCTTCTCTAACAGTGGTAGAGCCACGCTGTAGCTTCTGCTGTAGAACGGATGAGCCGGCTCGAACCGGGGAAGTACCACGACCTCACAGAATATCAGCGTAAAGTAGAAGCTTTGTTTCTGCGTTTCTCTTGGTTAGTGCAGGTGGCCGGAGGCTCAACCTCCCCCCCCCTCCCCATAACATGGTAGCAGAATTTAAAAAGAAAAGACTACCCCAGGAGGGTACCAGCACTCCTGGTAATGGAGAAACCCTCACTGAGCATCCACGATCAAGCTACCGTCTTCTTGCTGAGCGTGGGTGCTCAGGCTGCGCAAAGCTGCTGTAAAGAAAAAGATCACCAGCTGAGCGACCCCGACGAAAACCGTAATGGCGGTCACTAATCAGCTGGTGCTCCTCAAGGTACCGCATGAGCTGGCAGTTAATAATGGACTCCGTTATTTTCGAGAACAAGGAGGTGATGGCGATAGGCCTGTAGTTGGACGGATCAGAGCGATTACCTTTTTTAGGGATCGGGTACACGAAAGCTGTCTTCTATGAATTCGGGACAACGCCTAGGGAGTAGGAGTACCGGAAATGACGCGTAAGAACCGTTGCCAACTCTGGAGCGCACGTCCTCAGCAAAATTTGATTCCGTCAGGCCCACTCGTCTTGTGGATGTCCAGGGTGAGGAGTGTTTTGCATACTGAGCACTGTGTGACACATCAGGCATAGAGCACTCACACTGCGGGATGGTCGGTAGTGTGTTCCATCCGTTATCGAGAGTCGAGTTGGATGCAAAAAGGGAACCTAAAGGTCGGTTTTCTCTTTCGCGGCGTAGGCCATTGAGTCGTCCTCCCTGAGCAAGGATGGTAGTGATGGCTTACAGAAATTCCCTTGGACAGCCTTAGCGAGACACTAGAATGCACGGTTACCCGAAGGAAGGCGAACTAATTTCTTGCCAATTCTGCCAATGTGCTCATAGAAGCAAACCCGCCCCCATGGCTAGGATGCAAAGAAAGACCGCATTCCGTCCCGATCCGCTGACCTGTAATGCCAAACACGGTGGCAGCCTGCAGAACGCAACCGCGAAGAGAGCGTGAGTGGCACCACAATCCGGATCAGACAATGGTCCGAAGAGCCGTGAGGGGCGCCGACGGAAATCTGATATCCGTCTGGTTGAGAGGTCAGCAGAAGATCCAACAGGGAAGGTGTATGATCCTCCACATCTGAAATCCGCGTAGGCGAAGTAACCAGTTATGTCAGACCATATGCCAAAGCAAAGTCATAAACAGATCTCCCCGCATGATCAGTTAAACGTGAACCGAGCTATTCGGCGTGGTGGGCGTTAAAATCGCCAAGTATCACGATCTTTACGGATGGGATCTGTTGCAGCAAGTAATCTGTTAATGGGAGACTTCAACGCAAAACTAGGCACAAGAGAGAACGGTGTGCTGAAAGTGGAGAAATTTGGAATAGGGCAACGGAACCCAAAGGGCCAGCAGCTGGCTGGAGAAAGAGAACAATTAGATTGACTTCATTATGACGACCAGACGACAACTGTTCAGTGATGTTTCAGTGATCGTGAGGGTGAATACTGGCAGCGATCACCGAATGGTGAGAGGCACACTGAACCTAAACGTTAAATTAGAGAGGTCACGTCTAATGAAGTCAACGCTTCACGTCCCCATGTGCTCTAATCCAGAGCCCAGAAAAGTTTCAGCTCGAGTTCCAAAATCATTTTCAGTGCCTAGAAGATTTCAATGAAGTGGACGATATGAATGACAAGTTTTTGGAAACTGTCCATGCGGTCGGAGCTAAGTTATGTAAGACCCGCAGCAGAAGAACACAAAAACTCTCCGATCACACTCTTAATTTGATGGCTGTTAGACGGGAAATGAATCTGCAGTCTTCAGCAGATTTGACAGCATACAGGCAACTGAACAGACAGACCTCCAAGTGCATGCAGCGAGACTTGCGCAACTTCAATACAGCTCGTATTGAAGAAGCAATCGAGCGGAACTAGGGCTTCAAAGTCTTTGCCAGAGATCTGTCTGCCAGAAAGAGCCAACTGTGGAAAAGACCGACTGACCGAATATAGAAGCATCGTTTCCGGGACACTTAAGATTTTGAGTTAGATTCAGAGGTTCTATAGGCAGCTGTACACGTCATCATTGGAACCACACGCAAGTGTGAGTAACGATCCAAGAGCAAATCTTATCCGACACTATTCCGATGATATACCGGACGTCAGTCTGAGCAAGATTAGAATGGCTCTCCAGCACCTTAAAATGGCAAGTCTTCGGGCGAGGATGGAATTACAGCGAAGCTTCTGAAGGGGGTGGAAAACTGGTATTTGAAGTCCTTCAGAAGCTCTTTAATTCCGTCCTCCATGGTGGCACTACTCCGGAGGCGTGGAGCATAATTGCGGTGGTCTTGTTCTTCAAGAAAGGCGACAACGCTCTGTTGAAGAACTACAGACCAATTTCCCTTCTGAGCCGCGTCTACGTGGTGTTTTCGTTACGAATCATCTCGCACTCAGACTCGACGACTTCCAGCCTCTCGAACAAGCCAGTTTCCGAAAAGGCTTCAGCACCATAGACCATACCCTTCGGCAAATTGTACATAAGACCGAAGAGTACAATCTGCCATTTGTCTTGCATATGTGGACTATGAGAAAGCTTTTGATTCCGTCGAAATTTGGGCGGTGCTGCAGTCCCTTCAGCGGTGCCAAGTGGACTGTCGGTATATCAAAGTGCTGAAGTGTTTGTACAGTAGGGCTACGATAGTCCTTATGGCAGAATCGCTGGAGGACCTAAGCAATATGCTCAATGACCTGAATAGTGTCTCTCAACTGATAGGTCTTAAGATGAACATGGACAAAACAAAAATCACGTTTAATGTCCATGTCACACCTATGCCGGTAGTTGTTGGGAGCACTAAGCTCGAAGTTGTTGACGAATATGTTTACCTGGGACAAATAGTCCGACTAGGTAAGTCCAACTTCGACCGAGAGGTCAATCGACGGATTAATCTCGGCTGGGCAGCGTTCGGGTGACACATCTTCTCGTCAGGTATACCTCAAAACCTCAAAACTAGATTATACAAACAGTGCGTGTTGCCAGTGATGATCTATGGATCTGAGACGTGGTCCTTCACTGCTGGCCTCATGCGGAAGCTCAAAGTTGCTCAGCGAGCTATAGAAAGGGCTATGCTCGGCGTTTCTCTGCGTGATAGACTAAAAAACGAGGATTTATCCGCAGTAGAACCAGAGTAACCGACATAGCTCAAATGATTACTAAGCTGAAGTGACAGTAAGAAGAACCGACAACCGATGGGGAAGAAAGGTTCTCGAAAGGGCCTCGTACCGGCAGGCGAAGTGTAGTGCGTCCCTTCACTAAATGGAGTGATGACCTGGTAAGACATGCAGGAAATCTATGGATGCAGGTGGCTCGGGACCGTGCTTTGTGGCATTCCTTGGGGGAGGCCTATGTTCAGCAGTGGATTTGCGAAGGGCTGTAATGATGATGTAATGATATCGATTTTAAAAATCCTACTCGAATTCTATAGTTACCCGTGGAATTATTCGTATTATTGTAACTGCAATATATCGAAACAATGTGTTCCATCTGTTATTGGGCATCGTGCCAGGGATAATGGTAGACGAAAGCTGTATATTACCACAATTTTTAATTAATTACATGATTGCAGTCACAGCGGGTCAATTAAATGAATAGTCAACGAAATGCATAAACAATTATAATTATACGCTCGTTTGTGTGGTTTTAGCAGTGTTGAGCTTACCATTTTAATAATTAAAGTTTCGAAAAATTTTTAAGAAACTAAAGTGACAAATTAACTGTCAGTCCACCTGATGGTAAGTGGAAACTACAGTCGATGGACACATGCAGCCAACTTCAAACAAGGAAAGCTACAAATGCGTTGTCACCCCTGAGGACAGGCATGGAATGCCTCATAACCTGTAACTATAATGGATTTTTATTCTCTTCAGACCGGAACAGAACAGTATAGACACTGCTGTTTGATGGCAGAAATACGTAAAATGTAGTAGTCAATGAATAGTAATTAGTAATTATTATTTTTATAAAAAACATAGCTATTATTTAGTACTAGCTTTTCCTTAGCTTTCACTTAGCAACATAATTTTTAATTGACAAGTCTATGGAATGATGGAAAAGATGTATTTGCACTATTGTGAACAATATTTAAAGCAAGAAACTATTTAAATACGCTATTTTATCTAGTCATACTCGGAATTATTCTATCGAATTTTACCTCTCAGTAAACTTATTCTTCCTTTACCTACATGATGCTGATATACAACCAACAAATACAATTAAAGGGACTTCTCTCTTTACGTCAATTTTGTGTAAATAGTATCCAAGTTGACTTTGACTCTGATGTTATTTCGCTAGGCGTGACACTAATTTTGATATGTTTATACGCCGTGCGAATTAGAATTCTGTAGCATTATATGTTAGTGATTGGGAAAACTTAATAAAACACAATTATATTAGTTACAATATATACAATTGTATTAGCTACGATGAGATATTAGATTCGGCTATGTTATTAAAATATACAGGCGAAAATTTTAATCTAGACTGTTTCTCAAACAGCTTAAATGACACAAACATAAATAAAGGATAAGTTACAACTTATCAACTTTTTGATGATTCGTTCTCTAACTGGTGCACGATCAAAGCCGGTGTACCGCATGGTGGCGTGTTGTCTACTCTCCCTAAAGAAAAAGTTAAAGTTACAGCCTATATACGTCCCACTGCTGGGCACAGGCCTCCTCTTATTTCTGAGAGGGTTTTAGGGCAAGGGAATGTCCGTCGCACTGCCCCAATGCGTGTTGGTTTACTTCACGTCTTCGAAATATTTTTTTCTTATTTCTCAGACATGCGGGTTTCCTCACGATGTTTTCCTTCACCGCCGAGCACATGGTAAATTAGCACTTAAAATTTCATTGGTGTTGGCGGGGATCGATCCCGGGTTACTCGCGTACTGTGAAATTTACAGTGAGCGCTTAGCTCCTGAGCTACCACGGCTCTACTATCCCTGTATGCAGATAATCTCCAAGTACATGTGCAGGCCAGATTGGTGGGCATACTCAAAAATATAGAAGTTATTTAATATTTTGTCTCTGTATTATTAAGATTTTGATCAATTGTAGAATGAAGTCAAAAAGTCTTATGGTGAATCCATCAAAAATAAAAGCATTTATAATAGGCAGTCAAAAATTGGTAAATAGTATTGATATTTTTACGCTAGCAGGTATTGTATTTGATGGATCATTTGTACTACATATATAGTGACAATGTTAAAAATGTAGGCGCTGCTTTCGACAAATTTTTATCTCCACAATAAAGCGAGGTGAGTAGGAGGGTGTTTGCTTAGAATGCAGCTCTCCGTGGATTAAACAATTTCCCACACATACAAACTAAAATATCGCTTGCACAATCCTTTCTTTTACCGATTCTCGATTATGCTGACACATAATATATCAATTTAAATGTGGAATTGACTGGAGCGCATTCAGGATCTTTAGTATAGTATAGCGATTTGCAATAACTAAATATTAAGAGCGCCTACAAGGACCCCATCTCAACGGAACGATTGTGACTGATTGCCAATAAGCAGTTAGTGATTGTCGAGACACTACGAAACTAATATATGCATGTAGTGTGAGTCCAATTAAAACGGATGACCGTGTCTTTCGATAAAAATGATGTATGCACTACAATTATTTTAATTGATTGTCTCGTAAATAATAGCAATATAAAAAATCCTTAGTGACAGCATACAATCAGTTGTTAGTGTTTACAAACATTATATGTATATATATCTAATTTTCATCCGTCCACAGACGCAGGGTAAACACCTTTTAATATAACTAAGAGCAAATCTTGCTTTTTCCGTATTACCTGATAATTATTGTGGTAGCTCGGTAAATTTACACAAAATATATATTAAATTATACATATAGATCATAATAATAAATAAAAAAAAAAACATTGAACGTTAAAAACGCTGCATTTTCCCCACACAATGCTCTTATGAACGTTAAAAGAGGTGGAAAGTTTACAATAAAGGTATATTAAAATAAAAATATATAGTTCTTTTATTTCACTATTAGTAATATGATATTACCTATGTAATCAATATATCAATGTTAAGAACGGTATTTACATGTGAACTTGATTGTATCAGACATTCCATCTCCATTCGCGAATAATCCTCGAGTCGGTAATCCGTGTTTTATTTCTTAGAAGATATATAGGTCTTTAGAGAGATTTTTAACACAGATGTAATAGTTAGTTGATCATTTTGACCACGAATTTATGGATTTATGCATTGTCTTCATAGCAATTTAACCCACTGCTCACTTTAAATATTTCTTGCGAGACTCAATGTCGGACTAATGTTATGAGCAGGATATGTCATCTAGTGCTTATAAAAATTTGTAGTGCAACGGGTATAGATTATTAGAATTGTTCGTGCTTTATGACGAAGAGAAAATTATTGCTGGAAACTCCACGATACATTTTTGTAAAGCCTCTTAGAGATACTCATAACAAAGAGGCTTTACTACAGTCTCTTGATAAACTGTCGCCGAAGTCTTAACTCCATTTCTTGTTACAGAAATGAAGCATTGTGACTCCTTGGTAGGACACCCCTCACGAAAATAAAAATAAAATAGTAGTGGCGGTGTAAGAATATCCACTACACCAAATCATCCAGTAGGTGCCGTAAGAGGCGACAGGGCGAAACAAAACCAGAAGATGCGCAGGAGCGTCTTCCTAATAACGACTAAAAATAAAAATAAATGCGGTTGCCAACCTGCTTGCCAAGCGTGGCAACTATGGCAAATATCCTCCCTATGAGGCAATCTATGGGGAAGACCTATGTTCAGCAGTGGAATATAATAGGCTGTAACGGTAACGGATGCAGGAAAATAACTACGTTAAACTTCTCCAACAATTTCCGAAGCATCATTTAGATAGATGAATATAGACTTAGCCTATTTGCTTGTTGTAAAATAACATAATATTTATTTAAAAAATTGAAGTCTGCAGAGCTTATTCGCTTTGGGGCGATGACTTCAATAAAGTTTTTGTTCATCCGGATAGCAAATACGACAGCACCCCGCCCACATTACACATTTTTCGTACATTTGATATCTATGATTAAGATTAAGTTTCAAATTTTACCCTAGTTTTGTTTTTATAATTAAAAACTTTCAAAACTTCTATTTAAAGGTAAAAACAACTAGCAACTAGATAGGTCTTACGATGAACATGGACAAAACAAAAATCACGTTTATTGTCCATGTCACACCTATGCCGGTAGTTGTAGGGAGCACTAAGCTCGAAGTTGTTGACGAATATGTTTACCTGGGACTAATAGTCCGACTAGGTAACTCAGCCAACTTCGACCGAGAGGTCAATCGACGAATTTGATATCTATGATTAAGATTAAGTTTCAAATTTTACCCTAGTTTTGTTTTTATAATTAAAAACTTTCAAAACTTCTATTTAAAGGTAAAAACAACTAGCTACTTTAAAATTTAATAATTAGTTCGGGAAAGTTTAACAAAAACAATGTGTGTTCAAATTGTTTTCTTGAACCGTGAAAGCTGCTACAACTTGTTTACTAGTAATTTTCAGCGGCAACTGTTTCACTTTTAAATTTGTAGACTACGAATATATTTGGATGCTTATTTATAAAACTATGAGCATCTTATGTTACTAGTTCTGACTTCGTGCATGGAAATTACGTTTCTTATTTAAAGCAAAAATACTTAAAATTTAAGCATTTTGAACAACAGAGTTATTTGAACATAGATATAACAATAAAAACTTTATCAAAATATTAATTGCTGAGGATATATTTTAGGGTCGAAAGTAAAATAAGTCAGAGTGTAAGACAGCCTTCCACTAGATGGAGTGATGACCTGGAAGTCGATGGATGCAGTTGGCTCAGGACTGTTTTGTGGCATTATTTGGACGAGGCCTATGTTCAGCAGTGGACTTGGTTGTAATGATGATGATGGCTCAAGATTTATATAAATATATTTAATTGCCTCATGTGTCTTAAATGTGCTAGCTACTAATTAAAAATAAACGTCTAGTGCAAAACACACATCAGATCTACAGATTTTAAAATACACGGCGCACCCAAATCCCATACACTGGTAAAGGGTAGCGAAAATACATTTTAAATAATAGTTTTCTATTTTTGCCAAAAATAAAAATTAAGAACTCTTATCACCTCACCAGTAAAAGACAATTTGTCACCTCTAAAGAAACGGCCTCGTAAGCACATGAGTACATCGGAAAAATTCTTGGTGATTAATGTCATATATGACGTGGCTTTGGGCGTACGAGTATATTAGTATTTAATAGACTGCACTAAGAAAACTGTTCAACTATTGGGAATTCCAAAGACAACACTAAAAATTAAGTGCTATTTAAAATGATAGTCGCACTCATAGAAACAGAAACAGAAGAATTTTTTCGATACAAAAATTAGCATATGTTCATTCTCAAGATGTCCATTATCTTTATCTTATCACACAGACGTAAAAACAGACACATTTACAGAGTTTCAAATCTACACATATAACAAAAAATTTATAATATAAGTAAAGATAGCAAATTGTATTCAATAAAAAACATGCGTGAGTGTCGTGGAACACTCGGTTGGAACGAAGTTCCTTTTGTAGTATATTATTATTGATAAACGTATTATATTATTGATTAACAAATACAAATAAATGAATTACTAGCGTCTATTAAAATGAAGCGTCATTTAAAATAATACCATAATATTTCTTTCATGGAAACATAAGAAAAAGTGTGAGGGAGATGGATATTCCATCTCGCTTCCTTATAGCTGCCAAGACCGTCTATACTACGTCAGAAGGGGTCGTGACGGAAAAATCTTACACTTTTTCTCGCCTAGCCCCCATCCGCCAAATTCATACCATCCGATAAGGAACTTCGTTCCAGTAAAATTTATATAGTATTTAGTGAAAAAAAACCAAAATTAGCCTAGAATTTAGTTCACCCCAGAAACCTAGTAAAAGGACATGCATCGTGAATAAATTAGATGCATTCACATTGTCTGCTATTAGACAGATTTTTATCAATTTTTCCATAGATTCCTACTTTAATGAAGGTTCTTCGAACGGTGAATGAGGATCCTATTTTTAAAAGCTCAATGGGGAGAGTATTGAAACATTTAAATTTTAAGTACACAAGCCGCAAACGTCAAACCTCCCAAATAGATTAACATAAAATAATACTGTGGCATCGAAACTACTTGTTAAATAACAATACAGAGATATTATCAAGATGAAAGTTGGATCAATGAAGGTCACCCATTAAATTAAGATTGATATTCAAATCGAATCGTCAAGACAAGCATTTCTGGACGGCTTGTCATTAGGATTGAAAGCACCACCTGTAAAAGGCAGAAGATTAGTTGTGAACCATGTGGGCAGCGAAGAAGGATTCCTTGAATACTGTCTGCTTACGTTCGAGTCAATAAAAGAACAGTGAAGGTTACCATCAAGAGACGAATACAGCTTGTTTTGAGGAGTGGTTGCAGAGCATTCTAGCAAAAAAAGAAGGTATTTAAATATAGTGTAATGATAAGTAAATCGTGCTCGAGTCGATTATGATAAAAGTTCAATTAATTGAAATTATGGAAAAACACAAAGTAAATTTAATAAACATGCAGTGGATGAAATGGCTAGAGAGCAAGGCGTCATAATTCTGCGACTACTCCCATACCATTGTAAGTTCAACCCAATAGAGCTTGTGTGGGCTCAAGTATAGGGGTATGTCGCAAGAAATAATAAAACTTTCAAAATGAACGCAGAGGTGACACTGCAAAATGGAGAGACTGCATTAATCATGTAATGAAAGTTGAAGACAAAATGTGCGATCTCGACCACATTGTCGTTATTGTTACCAACCGCTTTATTATAACTGTAATGAAGTCATATTTTGATTATGTTCAGTCACATACACACATATAAATCTTCCTCTTGAATCATTATGTCTATTAATCAAAAACGCATCAAAATCCGTTGCGTAGTTTAAAGAATCTAAGCGTACAGACGGCGAGAAGCGACTTTGTTTTATACTATGTAGAGACTATAGTTTAGAGATTTTTGTGCATATATTCCAGGCCTCACAACGTGAGGGAGTGCTCTACTCTCGATATGTGGCCATACCTCGATTTCGCTACATAAAATCGTTCTTATACTTCTAGCTAGACATAAATCCATATTACTATTAACGTCACAATAACAACAGACATTGAATTATAAGATTAGTTTATTTTCTATTTGATTCACTTAATAAAAAATGTAATTGAAAAAATATATGGACTGCCGTCCGTTGGCCTGTGCGTCAGTGAGTCTTCTCGCTTAATAGAAATGTAAGCAATGAATTGAGATATATAGTATTAAATAAGATTAATTCTAAGGAGGATCCATATTAATTTTTGTTATTGAACTCCGTTTAAAAGTTATTAATGAAAGTCGATCAGATTCTGTTTCTTTTTTCTTCTAAAAATTATCGTCACTATTTTTTTTATCAAAATTAAATGAAATGCTCATCAGGCGTGCACTTTTGGGTTTTCCAAACTATTTCAGATTATGTAGTCCAGCTGGTGTATAATGCTTCTTGATACGCCTTCTTTCCTGCAGTCGGCTAATAGGGCCTACAAATAATAAATATACCTATTTATTAATAATTTTCAGAATTCTTTTCCTGGTTCCCTGACTTCTGAATCCCTCCTAATCTGTTTTGCTGTCAAGCAGCTCTTCCGGTCTGAAGGGCATGGAGAGTCTGTAATTATTGACTGTGAGACATTCCATCTTAGTCTTCAGTGCTGACACAAAACAACACAAAAATGCTCAAAATACTTTAATTTTGATTTGTAAATGTCAATTGTTAATCCACTACGTAAATAAATACACAAACAAAGTACACAATCTCAGGGTTTTTTTAATTAATTTTTTATCTATTGCTTGCTACGAACGCAAAATTAGATAGAAATATTTATCTATATAATTAAAATGATAGCGGTTTGCAGTACGCGCATCATGGAAAAACTACTAGATACTTTTCTTAGTTTTATTTCTTAGACACTTGGCCCTTATCTAAAAAAAATATTGCGTATATCTTCATTTAATATAAAGTTATTAAAGTTTTAAGAAACAACGATTTTTATACGGGGTTTTCATACGGTTAACTGTACATCGCTTGCTCTCGTGTTACAAACCCAGAGAATTTATATATTTTAGCTACAAACGGAGCAACGAATAACATTGTTTACAAAGAAATTTTGTATTTTTGATGTTTTTTCCTTCGCATATACGAAAACTTTGTTAATATAATCAAGCAACGCGGACGAAGTTACGGGTATCAGCACTAGCTGTACTAGCTATACCCGCGACTTAGTCCGTGTTGATTAGCGTTGATCTACTAAGATGCAATAAAATTAAATAGTGTCAAATTAATTTTAATTTATATGTAAATTAATCTTAAAAGAAACAACGCTGACATTAATATGACATTCATTATTATGTATACGACGTTCAGTATAATTACAAGGCGAGACTAGACTTGCACTTGCATCAGTTCGCTCACTACCAGACGACGGGTAATATTATTACCATTTGTAATTAATTGCTTTTGTTATGCTTTTGTCTATTATGAATACTCCCAAATTTCCGTCATAATATTGATTTTGAATAGAAGTCGTAATATTCGTATAGCAACATCAATAGCTCAGTAAAATATAAATTTTTGTTACAACGGCACTTGAAATAGTTGCAATGTAAGGCTTGAATTTCTTTTGAAGTAATTTGCCTAGTCAATCCCCAAAAGTTTTTAAAAATTACCATTTTTGTCAAATACTGCCAGCGTATACGGTGTACAATTGCATATTAGTTAGTTTACTTTAGTTCTTACGGGCTATTTTCCGCAACTCCACGTCTAAGCGCGTATTTTGCGAATATCACGATTATTCGATCCATGAAATCGCCTCGAAGAAGTTCAGCAGTTTTTTGGTGTTGCAAGCAACTTCGAGGAATGATCTCAGCGTGCGAATATGTTTAGCCTTGTATGCAGCAACCTATGGACATGCCAGCAACACGTGGGTCGCCGTTTCCTCCTTCCTCATGCATGTTCTGCACAGGAGACCCTCTGTAACACCTATGGTAAATAAATGTTTTTAAAAGATCAATGTCCTGAACCTGATCTGTGGCTTGTTAAATCTCATTAAGACCTTGGTTTAACAACTGTTTATTGCTAACAGGGTCTCCCAAGCTTGCCTGCAGTCTTCTAGATTTTCTAAAGTTGAGCGTATTAATTTATGAAGTGCTTACGTTCCAGTGAACGAACGTTACCAAAAGGAATCAATATGATCGGTTCCGGCCCTATGGCGGCAAGAGCCGATCCTCCACTGGCCACTTCGTCTGCTGCGTCGTTGCCCCTGAATCCACTGAGTCCCTTGATCCATTGTAGAATCACATTGTTGTATATACGTATGCGATTGTTTTTGTTTTTTTATATTTGTTTTGTTTGTATATACGTATGCGATTGATTGTTTGACACATTAAATTCTTAAACCCATGCGCTACAATTAGCATGCATTTTCGTCACCCGTGAAAATCGGACTCAACCGACTATCAACACGGCGCTCTGTGTGTAGTCTAAGTTTGAATTTGGAAAGAAGATAACATATTCCTTATGTGCATCATCCGATGTGTAAGGATGCAGAGGTTCATTATTTATCACACATGAATAAATGGAAATAAAAACTGAAAAGATGTTAAAATAATATAATGATAGTTTTGTGTAAATTATAATGATATTTTTTAAATTACTTCAGAGATGGCAAATGACTTTCCAAACAAATATATAATATTAGGTCCTTACATATGAAATTAGCGTTTTGTACGGGAGGAATATAAAGTCAATTTTTTTTGTAAAATATATTTAATTAATCAAAGTATGCACCGTTATTATCTATGCACTTTTGCCGTCTCATAGGTAGTTCATTGATCCCTTTACTAAAAAAACACCATGGGGGCGAGAATCAATAAACTCTTTGAAGGCGGTTTGGACTGCCGCATCGGAGTTGAATTTTTTTCCTTGTAAGAAGTTATCCAAATTCCGGAAAAAATGGTAATCTGTTGGAGCAAGGTCCGGGGTTACGGTGGATGTCCCAGACATTCCAATTGTAGCTCATCTAACTTAGTGTTTGTATATTGTGCAGTGTGTGGTCTTGCGTTGTTGTGAAGCAGCAGTGGCCTAGAGCGATTGATCAATCTCGGTTGTTTAGCAGCTAGTTCTTCCTTCATGGTTTGCAGTTGCTGACAATAGATATCTGCCGTAATCGTTTGGCCAGATTTTAGAAACCTGTGGTGAACGATACCGGCGCTAGTCCACCAAACACTCCCAAGTAACTTTTTCTGAGTCAATTTTCATTTAGGGCAGGATTTGTCTGAGTCTCCAGGGTTCAGCCATTGCGACGAGCGCTTCCGATTATCGTACAGTATCCACTTTTCATCACAAGTAATGATTCGATTTAAAATCACTTCATTATTGTGTCGGTCGAGCAAAGTAACACAGCAGTCGACGCGTGTTTGCAAGTTCGCTTCACTCAATTCATGAGGTACCCATCGTTCAACTGGTGCCACGGTAGAACTCGTACTCGTCAATATACCGATATTTCATGTTTTCCATTATGCGGTAATAAGCGACGCCAAAGAAAAAAATAATGAGGAAAAACAAATGAATGATATTTTTCAAAACCAAAATGTACCAGCTAAATGAATTTATAAATTTGAATTTGAAATTCTTAACCAAAAAGGAGATATTTCAGATCAAAGTGGTCAGTACGACAAAACGCTAATTTCATATGTAAGGACCTAATATTATGTCAACCTAAAACAGAAACATTAGAACAATACACAGTGAGTTTTCCAGGACAACATTAATCTTTTAACAACAAACTCAAGGATTCGCCCAACAAACTTTTCAGGTTGCGCATATAATTGTACTGAAATAAACTGTCCAGAAGAGCGAGCTCGACTCTTAACAATGTGGTAATATTTTTTGGTTTTAAAAGTTTTAGCGTTGCCCGATTGCCCGTCGGGGCAAATTTCAAAATTTGCATATTCAGAGCATAATTTCCGCATTGTATACTCAATTATATAACACGAATTGATATAATATATATTTGATTTGATCACTTTTTTCATCTGGATTGTATTCCACGGTAAGATTCGATTAGGTGCGAATATTATAAAAAGTGCAAGTTATCTTTATAACGTTGAAAAATAATATGTTGTAACTCCCACGACTGATTTGATATTGGCAGAATTCTTTAACTTTGCACATTAATAAGTATAGCATGAGAAGGCTCAGATGCATTGTCACCCCTGAGGACTAAGATTAAATTTTACTACACTTTATCAGATTCAAACCGAAACGCAACAGAAATTGAGTAAGAGGATAAGTAATTATCTACCTAGTCAACATTCTAGGCAAAACGGAGCCCTAACAGTTGGTGTTTAGTAAATACGTAATACATTTAGCACATAGTAACTGGTGTTAAGTTAATCAATAAGTTTTTGGAAACGCAATGAAACTCTAGGGTAAGTATTATATATGTAAATTGTTTTCAACGTAACTGCATTTTAAGCTAATAAACTTTGAATAGCGTTTTGCAAGTTGGTTAATTCCCTTGGAAAAAGGCTTGATGTTGGGACTCGAAAAAGGCCTCTACAGCACACATCACCTCATTTTCGCCATCGAATTTTATACCACGCAAGTGCTTTTTCAGGAGAATAAAAAGGTTAAAATCACTCAGAGTTAGGTCCAGAGAATATGGTGGGTGCTGTATCAACTGAAACCCAGCAGTTCGGATGGCAGCCCTGCATCATCAGATATGGCAGGGGCATTATCATGATGAAAAAACACTTCAGCACGCAATTTTCCTCGACGTTTATTCTTTAGTTCTTCGCGTAGTTTTTTGATTAATGATTTGTAAGTTATTGTTTTTCCTTTACTTAATTAGTGGATCATTATTATACGCATCAAATTGCTGCCAAATGTGAAGTTTGAAAATATTGGGTATAGTTTTTAATTTAGTTTTATCTGGCCTTGGCTACTAACGAATTTAAGATTCGAAAAAAATAGTATGTTTGTATGCCTGTCTGCCTCTCTGTCTGACCGGGATAATTTTTGGAATGGCAGACCTGATTGTAGAAAAACTGCCTAAGTGCGTGCGTACAAAATGATCATAGTTAACTATCTATCTATATATTCCCGGCAGTGTAACCCTAAGATATATATATATATATATATGACCGTAACTAACCTTCACGTAAACCGCCACTGTCCTAAATTATCCTGAGGTCGCCCGCATAAACCAGGAGTGTGACGAATGAAACTGTATGAGGCTATATGATTGTGTGAATACTTTGAATGAGGCCTACAATTACTACCAACTAAAAAATAAGTGAAAGTAGTAAGTAAGTAAGAAAGATCCTCCCTGCCTATCCCGCAAAAGCTTTAGTAGTAGTGCATATAATTTTACAATAACACTACAAAGCTATAATGCAGCTAGTTTTAGGTCATTTGCTATGGAGTTGTAATGAATTTCTTTTTTGTAATGTTGGTCGACTATTACTCGTTAACTTCTTATTTCTATTTAGCTGTGATAGTTTTCCTTTTAACTTCATTATATATACTACTATCGTGTATACTTTTCACGTTTCGAAAAAAACAGCTGTTTAGTTGGTAGAGGGGGGGCTCTAATGAAAATTACCACTTAAAGCTAAATATTTCGCAAACGGACCCCTGAATCGAAAAGATGTTGTTCCACACCTCCTGTGTTTTTAAAAGACCTATCTAACGATACCCGACAAGATGGAATAGACGAGTAAAAGAAATCATCCTCCATCGCAGCGTTTTTCTACCAAGGACGCCTTCAGGATATAAACTTACTCAACACTGCCTAAGCTTTGTACACACTGTGTCAACCTGTGTTTTCAATTCATATTGCGGTCCACCCACAGACCTAGATACTTAAATTACTGACATATTCTAGCCTTTGACAAACACAATTTACATTTTTGACGTGCATACACTCATACGTGTGACCCACGATACCTATATCCACGCTCTTGAAATTTTTTGCCACTAAGTTGTGCGGTAAATACAGATGCATCACTTTCGTCTTATTAAGGTTAAGTATGATACCATTATCGTGAGCCCACCGGATAATATTATCGAAGTCAGCCTGAATCTCAGTATATTCTCTTGTATATTCTTAAAGGAGTACATAAGGCACATTTCGTCCGCGTACATATACACCCGATATTTCTTCACCACATTACTGACGCTATTGACATGCATAACGTAGCCAACCGGACCATAGATTGAACCAGTTGGAACACCAAGCTGTACCGCCACTTCTTTACCAGCAACATCAGAGAAGTAGGTCTGTAAGGTTCTGCCACTCAGATAACCACCTGTTTGTGGGGCCCCTGATTCTACACTCATCCATGGCCTGCAACAGCACCTCATGATCCAAGGTATCGAAGGCTTTTTTATAGTCTATGAACAGCGCCAGGACCTGATGCCCCTGGTCGAGACTACTGTTCATATCTTCGGAAAACTGTGATAGTGCTGTTACGGTGCTACGACCATGCCTAAAACCGTGCTGTGCATCCGCTAATATACTATTTTGCTCTAAAAATTCGCTAACCTGGCCGATTACCATCTTCTCAACTATTTTATTAATGACCGATAAGATAGCAATCGGTCTATAGTTAGCATACACTGAGTACGCTCCCTGCTTGTAGATGAGCCTAATTAAAGTTTTTTTGAGTGGGATAGGATATTCCCCTTTCGACAAACACAGGTTGACAAAGTGCGATAAGACCGGTGAGATCCCATTCTTGATTATTTTTAAGTCTATGACTCGAATGCAGTCAGTGCCTGGCGCCTTATCACAGCTCAGCTGATCGATGACTTTGCACACTGCGTCACTGGTAGCTGGCTTAAAGCGAAATGTTACATCACTTTCTCTAACATATTTACTTCTGTCTAATAGTTTAATACTACAATAATATTTAATAGCAATAATTTCGTTAGTAAATGTATCTGCAAATTGACTATATATTATATATAGTCAATTTGCAGATATTTACATTGTGTCTTTACATTGTCTTTATTTCCAAAGTATCTTTTAACAATATCATCTATATTTGCTTTTTTCCTACCTGTCCAGCTTTTAATTCTGTCCTAGATTTTTTTTGGGTCTCCATTACACTTCTTGATTTCTTCCTGCCGATACCTATTTTTTGCTTTAAATATTAATTTGTTTACCTTATTTCTACATCGTGTGTATTCTAGTCTTTTCGTATTATTGTTTGGTGTTTCTTTCCAATCCCTAAATAACCTATCCCTACGCATTAACATTTTATTCAAATCTCTGTCTATCCACGGTTGTGTATCCCGTTTTTTAATCTTTTGCATTACAGTCTTACTATTTTTATAAATATAATTGAAAACATTTTCTAACTTACAATACAATTTTAACGGACAATCAATAAGCAACAGTTGAGACCAATCGTAATCAGTGATCTGCTTAGCTACTAGCTTATTAATCACATAACGAGTGTCCGAGTCCACACTGTCAGTGTAGTGTTGCGTCACATGTAACGGTACCGAGACTCCAACCACGATTTGATCCGACATGAAGCACTCAATAACAAACGAATGGCAGTCTCACAGCTGTCTTGTTCGCACCCAAACATGATCGATACACGACATTTCTCTTACACCCGCGACGATAACCTCTCGCGTCACCTCCGTAATCGGTATTACGCACTGTAGGCCTGGTCCACACAGGCAGTCCTTATATTTTGAGACCAGTTGACTTTCACTCACTCCTAACAAGTTAATGTTGACGTCACCTAACATGATACATTTTGTGTGTGTGATTAAGTTGATTACAGAATAGTTTTGATTCACAATTGGACCCGGTAAGTGGCGTTGTTGTCGAGATCCAGAAATCAACCGTGCGAAGCCGTTACGGATCGCTAGTAGGTACTTAAATTGCGACGAACCTCGACAGTCTTTTTAAAAACACAATTTAAAGTATAAAATGATTTAATGTTCTTTCGAAAGTGGTTAGTTACAGAATGAATTAATATTAATGTTAGAATAAGTCTAGTACAATTATCATATCGTCACCGGATAGGTTGTTCGTCTTACATTACTTAGAATTATCACTTGAGTTCTCACGCATATGCTGATGTGGCTGTTTGGAATATTAAGCCAGGGACGGATTGAGGCGATATAACTAGGTACTAAATATTATTGTACGCAATATGAACAAACACTGAAGAATTATAAGTTAGCTGTAATCTGATAATTTTTAAGTTTATTTTATTTTCATTTGTATACGTTATGTTTTCTACTCTCTACATCAGGAGCAATAGTACGATTACATAGTTTCACATTTAATTGAACAATGCAATTACACTAATCATCATAGAAATAATTTTTCCTTCATTTTCCCCATAGCCGTAAAAATAAAGAGCAAGTAAGCTTCTCTGTTTTATGTAATATCTTTGATTCCTTTCATTTTAAAAGCGTTCCTGCAAATGCTAGTTTTAGAAAGAAAAACTCTTCTTACTCCTTCACACGTTTGTAACTTTTTAAGTCGTTCGGAGTTAATACAAATTGAAAACCTTTAAAAGGTATCTCTTCCTTTTTTAAATAGGTAATTTTTAAATTATTTGCATTGTAATGTGTAAACACAACACAAGCAAACATTTACAATCTAGACTATTCTTGAGAAATAAATTTTGTAACTTAGTAATTCGACATATATTAGATTAGGTCTTTTTTTATAGAAAAATTACTATGAAATTAATATTTTATAAATTAATATGAATTAATTACTTTACCTATGAAACTAACGTTTTGTTGCACTGGCCACTGTGAACTGTAATAAACCATAGGGTTAGTTTTGGAATTCAAAATTCAAATTATAAAAGTAAAGCAGTAAAGAGCGCCTTTAAAGAGTTCAATGGTTCTCGTGTAGCACATTTCTAATAGTAAGCGCATTCATTGATACCTTCCATGTGATATATTATATGAGATATTCACGCGCGTAATAATCTTTATATATATATAAGCGAAATAACTAATAAACTAAATGGTATTTATAAATTAAACATTAAGTACTAATCAGTTAAAAGTAATATTATATATACAACTTAAAGTGAAACTACCAATTATATATTAAGTTTTACAATATTTTCTTTCTAACTATTATATTCAAGGTGAAATATATCCAATTTACAATATTTTAAGTTAAATTGTTTGCATGTACGAGATACAAAATTATTTGCGGCATACCTTGTTTTAACTTTACGTAATGCAAAAAGAGGTTTATTTCGTGCACCTAACCTGTGACACGCAAGATTCACTTTGCTTAAAAGTAGGGGAGAGTCGATGATATTATGAAGCAATTTGTACAACAACATTTGATCTCTTATATCACGGCGTTTCTCGAGGGTATTACTGTCTAAGTTATTAATAATGGAGTCTACAGTAGAATTATGTATATCGCTTTAAGTGACGCAGAAAATTATTGTTGATTGTTTCAATCATTTTAATATAAACTTTGTATTGAGGATTACAACATGAAGAACAATACTCAAGAATAGATCGCACCATAGTGTTAAATAGTACGATTACTGTTGAAGACTTTTTAAAATCTTTTGAGATACGCATAACAAAACCTAGCATTTTATAAGCTCTTTTAGTTATGTTATTAATATTAATATGTGAGCTCAGTAACAACTTACTATCCAACTGAACACCAAGATCACGCAGTTCATTTACTCTCGTTAGTAAATTATCGTCAAGCTTATAATCAAATAGGACGGGATTTTTTTTCCTGGTAAATGAGATAATGTTACATTTCTTGATGTTCAAACAAAGATCATTTGCTTGACAATATGCACTAAGCCTACACCGATCTTCTTGAAGTAGATTGCAGTCCTCTATAGTTTTAATAGACCTGAAAATTTTCATATCATCTGCAAAAAGGAGAATTTTGGAATTATGGAAGCAGGATATAACATCATTTATAAATATTATAAACAGTAGTTGACCAAGATGAGAACCCTGAGGAACGCCTGAAGAAACTGGGAGAAATGATGAACAGTATCCTTTTATTGCAACCGCCTGACTACGATTTCTAAGATTTATATATTAGATTTGTAAATCATATAATTTATGTATCAGAATATCATGTGAAATTTTGTCAAATGCTTTAGTATAATCGGTGTACACTGCATCTACCTGCAGTCCACTGTTCATAGCAGTATAAAGATGATCAAGAAATTCGCAATCAAGAAATTCTACGTTATTATCGTCTGTTATCGTGCGCTCAGCGAAGCGAGCGGGTATCAGCTAGTGACAAAATAAATAGATCGCAATATTATTTATCAGAATGCAGTGACTACTTTAGGTATTACGGGCACTACTACTGGACAAAGGCGTCTCACATTGTAAGGAAAATTTATTAATATCGCCACGCTTGGCATGTCGATTGGCGATCGCTTACGTCTACCCTAAATGTGATGGTTATACCGTCATCTATCGATTTTTCTGGTATTTTCCATAGCCTTTTAAGACATCCATGGAACTAATTGGGTAATGGTTACCCTTACGCCGTCTTCACGTGACAACGCCATCAATGGGTGAACATATTGTATGAATACCGGATGCCATCCAAAAATTAACACTCCTTTCGAGCTCGACCGCAGTCGAATGAAAGTAATATCCGTTTATTCCGTAACATCCATTTTATGAATTCCACAAGCAAAATAATATAAGTAAGTTGTAAGCATTCGCTCACTCCTCACAATTTTAAAACCTAATTTACCAACGACGGACTTTTTATATTTTGGAGCAGTTTCCCTCTGAGAAAAGGGCGGAGGCTTATGCTTAATAATAATTTAGGTATTTGTGTAGATACTGTTTATACCTCAGCTAGGAAGGTATCTTTGTAATACTATTTTAAATTGCACGTATGTAAGTTAATTTTTGAAAACGGTAAATGCCGTATCTTTTCGGATTGAGCAGTTTTTATTGATTATGATGAAATAAAAACTAAATGCAACTCCAAATAGTGCTCTATGTTTTTTTTACACTTACCCTTAGTTTTTAAGTGATGCTTCGCCAAAAAAGCAACACAGACATAACATTCCAAAAAAATAATGGTATTTTTATAAATACTTGATTTGAGCACTTTGGCAATTTTTGTCTGTTTATCTATTTAGAAAACATTGTGTCACTTATCCTAGCATAATACTGTTTCAATAACTTGAAATCGGAATAAAGTGTCACAAGAGCAATCTGCTTTCAGTTTGAAAGTGGTTCCCCAGAGATGAGAGGCTGCGAAAATGTTAAGGCTTTAAGCGTCCCTACAAAAGCGTCTGTTCACAGTTTGGTTTATCACAATATGTAAAAAGGTTATGCTGAAATTAGTAGGTAAAACATAATTTTTATCGGCATTGTTATATATGTTTTTTCCTATTATAATTTAATAGCATTGTACTTCTACATAAATTACGTCGGTCAATTTTTAAGGGCCGAATTTCGGTCACGGAGGCCAGCCTCAACAGAGACTAGCCATCGGCGCAGGACAGGATTGCCCAAGTATATGCGCAAGCACAGGTACACTCTCTATTCCCTCACTCTCATCATCAGATGGGGCGGTAAACTGACACTACCGGAGATATCAGGCGCAGGACCAACGGCTTTACGTGCTTTCCGAGGCACTGGAGTGAAACACCGCCGACTTCCTGACTCCGGGCAGCTACTGAGAATTTTTGGACGGAAAAACTCAATAACTGATTTTTTGACCCGATCCGAGATTCGAACCCAGGAGACCTCATGATCAGCAGTCGCACTACTACAACCACTAGACCAACGAGCCAGTAAAAAAGTGATTTGGAGTACCATAGAGAACACAACACAAATAATAAAATAGGTAAGTAATGATTTGTTTTAGCGTTATCAAAAGTACGATTTAAATTAAATCCGTATCCGAACAAGGGTGACTAACTACGAAACGAGGCATTCTATCTTATCTCTTATCTTCGTCCTCAGGGGTGATAACGCATCTGCATTTTGATTCTTATTAAGGATAGGTTTAAATGTCTGTGGACCTTATAATCTATTTTAGGGTTGAGGTTATAGGCATAGTACAATTAACTTACAATAGGCGTACCGAATTTTTTTTAAAAGTTATGTATCATTTCCTAAGTAAACAATATAACTCTACCAAATTTTAAACGATATTTACACAATTATTTATTCTGTGGCAGCAATGCGCCGGGTACCGGCTATTTTAAGAATAAAAATATAAATTTAATATTTAATTTACCTTTATGTAAGCAACCTCAAAGCCGGCTTTTGTAGCGTTAAAAACGCATCGCGGCGCAGATTCGAAGCCTCATCAGCAATTATCGGGCGCGTAATGGACTGACGTCGATCAATGCTTCGACATCTATTGAGTCTGCGTTCTGTTACAACAAATTTTACGAAAAATCAGGTAAAGTAACTTTAAATTTTTGATTTAACGTTTTCATGAAAACGAATTTTGCTTTTATTTCTGAATAACCCATTCACTGTTTTTTTTAAATAGAATAAAGGTGATAACGAGCACACAGTCAACCTGATGGTAAGTGGATACCGTATATCTACATCTATCCCCGATTAAAAATCAAAATGCTGATGCGCTGTCACCCCCTAAAAACTAAGATGTAATAATGCCTCGTTTCCAGTAAAATGGTATCCAGTTATCTAGGTTTAATGTGGATTTGTGGTACAATGATAACTATATAAATATTGTAATAAAATTATAATAAAAATTAACGACTCTTTGAACTATTTCAAGTCGCCCTTCTGTGGAGTAGATTGTAGACATTAAAGAAAAATTCAATAAAAAATAAAGAATATAATTTAAAATTAAAAATTTTGTACAACCGACTTCAATATGAATTATTAAGAATAACTAGAAAACTATTTGTCAGACCTTGATCAAATTTATATAGAACCACATGAGGAGCACTAGCTTTCAAATAAAATAAGAATCATCGAAATCGGTTCACCTATAAAAAAATGAGGTAACACATTAAAAACATACAGTCGAATTGAGTACCTCCTCCTTTTTGAAGTCGGTAGAAAAAGGGAAAGAAAATGAGTGCAAGAGCTCGTTAACTCGCAAGTATTTTTGGTATTCCTTTCACTTGCCTCTTTGATACGAATAACGTACTTGAAAGAGGATCGTCCTTGCTATAAATATTTTAATTCTTGAATTATAAAAGTATTTAAAATTACAACAGCGACGCAGCATTTGGCTGCCGCGCTATGGGTTGCAGATTCGAATCCCGCATAGAATATCTAGTTGAAATCTCACGATGTTTTCATATATCAGCACTTAAATTAGCAATTAATAATTTCATTGATGCCGGCGGGGATCAATGAAATTATCGATTGCTAATTTCACAGTCGCGTACTGTGAAATATTACCTACGCGAGAACCTATCAAATACGTCTGGGGTCACTTGGAGGTGTATAAAATCCAAGCTTCTAAATCAAGGCATTAAAAAAATACGTCCATTTATGTCACCTATTATTTTGGTACTCGCAAACTTACTTATACTTCTCGTTAACCTAGAATCGTGAAATTTGGCAAGCAGGAAAGTGTCACAGCACAAGTAAAGGAAAAATCCAAAAATCGTTAATTTGTAGTTATATCACATAAAAAAGTTTTTTTGCGATTACAAACTTAAACACTTTGCAATTGAAGCATCGTCCATGATGAAGACTGAGTCTGGGTGATGAAGTATGGAAGAATATTTGTTCTACTCCAAAATTAAGTTTGTCTTCTAATCCGACTTACCTTTTCGTTAGAGATTTTTTTAAACTCTATCCTCACAGCCTTACTCTAAGATTTTCTCCTGTATCTTGGAGGTAGTTTACATACATAAATTGAACAAGGGCAAACAGCAAGGTCCCATCATTGTTAGGTCATACAAATACTTGTTACGTGCGGTATTTGAACCCGCGGCCCTATGCGCCGTAACTCAATGTTAAACTTCTCTGCGCCACGGAACCCTCAAGCCGTGAGTCCTACTTGTACTTGTTCAGTTTTTTATTTTATGCAATAAAAATATTATTACCCTTGCAATGACTCATAAATACGAGTTTTACTGCTGGCATCGATGATTGCGATTTTTTTTAAACCGATCTAGTCGAGCAGTGTTTTCAGTAATGATATGCGATTCTTTCTTTTGAAAGTTTGGTAGGTCTGAAACCAAGATTTTCATGACAAATAAAATGTAGGTTTGGTAAATTAGTAGCTACGTGGTAGAGCCATGCAGCAGCTATATTAGTAGTATAGCTGTAGTACGAATGGGTTGGCTCGACCGGGGAAGGACCACGCTCTCACAGAATACCAGCGTAAAATAGCAGCTTAATGCTGCTGTGTTTCGTATGGTGAGTGTAGAGAACCGGAGACCCTTTTTACTGGAAAAGAGGCATTCCATCTTAGTCCTCACGGGTGACAACGCATCTGCATTTTGATTCTTTATTGAAGATAGATGTAGATGTCTATGGGTCACAGCAACCACTTACCATCAGGTGGACTGTGTGCTCGTTTGTCATCCTATCATATAAAAAAAAAGCATTTGGCTGTAGCGGTGGACCGTGGTTTCGTTCCCGCAAAAAAACAAGTATTTCTTTTATTTACAAAAAAAGTTCCAGATCAACAAACATCCATGCACCATCTTAGTATGTAAAACGTTTTCGCAATAAACAAGAAATTCCTAGTGTTAAGGGATTTTTATGGGTCGGGGTAAAAGTTTCTTCGTATTTTATATACAAATTCAAGACATTTTTGTTTCAAAGTTTAATTACATTTAATTACATTTAATTATAATTTATATGTGCCATTTTCTTTGATAACTTGTTGCCATTTTGTAGTGGCATAATCCCGTTGCTGTGAAATCTTGGAATTTTTGATCAAAAAATGCGACATGTAGTTTTGACAGTCCTCTCTTTATGTTAACCTAACACTACCCAAAGAATTCTGAAGAGACCGAAACAGGTAAAAACGAGGGTTTGAAGGTACAAGGTCAGGACTATACGGTGGATGCATTAGCACTTCCCAACCAAGCTCTCTCAATTTTTACTGAGTGGCCAAAGATGTGTGTGGTCTGGCGTTATCATGATGAAAGACCACTTCTTTTCTGTTGATTAATCCCGGCCATTTTTCTCAATTTTTTTCTTGAGTCTCATTGGTTTTGCCCGGCGCTAAAAGCTCCTAATAAACGATGCCCTTCCAATGATGTTAATCCGGGTTTCGCTACAGTCTGTGGAGCTTGACCATGATCTTTTTCGAATGTTCTTGTCGTAGGTGATCCATTTTTCATCACCCGTGATCAATCTTTTCAAAAATTGTTCGGTTTCATTACATTTCAATAGAGAATTGCAAATGTGTACATGATTCATTAGGTTTCTTTCAGTAAACTCGTTTGGTATCCAAATATCGAACTTTTTTGTATAGCCAGACTTTTTCAAATGGGTCAAAACTATTTTGTGGTTAATCCTCAATTCCTCGGCTATGTCGTAACTACTAATATGCCAATCTTGCTCCACTTTTTCAAAAATAGCATCGACTTTATCCTTATGAGGGCGACCAGAGCGAGCTGCAAATTTGACATCAAAATTCCCGGACTGAAAACGCTGAACCAACTTTGTGCTACTCGTACTGACACTGCATTAGGTCCATAAACGTCACAATTTTTTTGCGGCTTGAGTCACATTTTTCCGTTTTTTGTAATAAAACTTCAGAATGTATCGAGTTTCTTCGTTAGATTCACTCATTTTGGCGGACAGAAAAACAATTGAAAAATGTGCGGGAAAGTGTTTTTTACTTTTTATTTTTCTTAATATCCTATATGTATTGATATTAAAACCAGTAGCTGTAACTAGGTGGATAATTGGCTCGTTTGTTACTATAATATTATAAAAAAGTAAAGATGCAAAAGTGATGCTAAGATCCACATGCGGAAGTTAAATTCAATTATACTTTAATCGGTAATTGATTAGAGATTCTTTCTAATTTGTTTCTATGATATATATTACTGATCCTAACGGTTATATTAGATAGGGAGGAAAGATTCTCGAGTGGCAGCCTCGTAATGATAGGTGAAGTTTAGGGCCCCCCCCCCACTAGATGGAGTGACGACCTGATAAGACATGAAGGAAGTCAATGGATGCAGGTGGCTCAGGACCGTGCTTTGTGGCATTCCTTAGTGAGGCCTATGTTCAGCAGTGGACTTTTAAAGGGCTGTAATGAATTAATAAAAAATGGTTATATAAATTATTAGCAGCTTAGAAGAAATTTTTGTGCCATTTCACGTAGGTTTTTTAAATGAAATAAGTAAATCGAGCACAGCCCACCTGATGGTAAGTGGATGCTGTGGCCCATAAACATCTACATCTATCCTCAATTAAGAATCAAATGCAGATGCGTTGTCACCCCTGAGGACTAAGATGGAATGCCTCGTTTCCAGTAAAAAGTTTTTCCGGTTCTCTACACTCACCATACGAAACACAGCAGCATTAAGCTGCTATTTTACGCTGGTATTCTGTGAAGAGCGTGGTCCTTTCCCGATCGAGCCGACCCATTCGTGCTACAACCATAATATAGTTGTAGCATGGCTCCACCAACAGCACACTCTCCACCAACAGCACACTCTCCACCAACAGCACACTCTCCACCAACAGCACACGCTCCACCAACTCCACCAACTCCACAAGCTGTACAAGGCAAAAGAGGAATTAAATAAGGAGATGGGCAGCAGCGTCTTTCTAATTACAACTAGAATATTATTAGAATAGAAACAAGAATGGCAAGCGTGGCAACTATGGCAAATATGTATAAATTTTATATAATATGTACCATATATAATCGTATTATATATAATTTGTAAACGATTTTTAAATGTAAACATCCAGTACGGTGTGATAAAAGATGATAAGTTTAAATATGTACAATGAGTAGTAGAGAATAGAGATCATAATTATATAAAACTTTTCATCGAATTATCTACTGAAAATATCCGCATTTCTCATTAGTTAGTAAGAAAGTTTCAAAAAAAAATCATCAGTAAAAAAATTAAAAATTGTTGTAAGACACAGTTATAAAATTACTTAACTTTTGAGATTATTAAAACTTCATGTAATTAATTGAAAGTAACGAAGGGTGAACAAGAACATCAGAAGGTACTAAAATTACGTTTAAATACCCACTTTCAAAGATAAGAAATTGATTGTAAAGTTTAAATTCATGATGTATTTTTTCATATTATAATGTTACATAATAAAAATATTCGTATAATATTTAAGTATGTTGATTTCTTCCCATGACGGTGATTGCGGTGGAAATGCTGCTCACTAAATCCAGCCATAGAATTTATAGTACATTACGATACAAGGGACTTAAGTAGGCGTTTATTGAACCGTGTGAAGCACTGACCTCTATATATGGACTGGCTATACACCGTGACATAATGAGTCGATTTGATTTTCGCCATTTTGGCGCTGACAGCAGAAGTGAACCTCCACGGAACTAATAATAGAGAACAGTGCGATAAAATATATCGATAAAAATTCTATACCCAGGCCTACCCGTAACGTCCATTCTATTTATGTATCATATAAATATAATGCCATACAATAAATAAATGTATCTATTAATACCTAGGCCTTAGACGCAAGCTTTATACCTCATGTAAAACCAAGATCGGCGCTGCGTTGGTCTATCTACGTTTTTATTCGTAACTACAGAACGGATTTTGTTCCGGGTTTCAAATGAGGCAATGCTACGCATACCCACTTTGCGGGGCAAGAATCGCCACACATTGGCAGGGCAACGGAAATGTTTTCAAACACATCCGCGGCCCCACCAGCGAAGACCCCTCCTTAGTTGAGGACTTCTCCTCCCTTTTCTTTCTCAGATAAGGTGCACTAGGAACACAAGGTGCACTGCCCTTCGCGGCCTCTTACTCCACCTGCACAACGGACTCCCCGAGCACGATATGTGGAGGCCATTTAGCCAGGAAAAAACGAGCACTCGGAAGCACCAAGCGGTACAGCCCAGCCAAAGTCGCGGAGGATAGTCGAGTGGCGCATCCCCATACGAACAATCCTCTTCCCTTGCGACTCCACCTCGGCTGCAGCGATATAGAGAGAAGACTCTCCTCTAGCCGCAGCCCACTGAGAGTGGCCACCTTGGGCCAGCCCAATATAAATTTATTCCCTTGACATAATAAATTGATCATATTTGAACAGATTTAACAAAGTTACATCTTGTAAACACAAAGTAATCATCAGGCGACCTTTCTACACTTATCTATGGCCCTTGAGTCTGGAGGAAAGTAAGAAGAAAAGAAATAAAAAACATTCGAAATAATAATCTAATACTTTTATACTTACTGGTACTGGTACTACCAGAAAATATTGTGGGTATACTGCACTTTTTCAAAGTGGTGCGTTTCTCACGTCTAATAAAACAGTCATCTGTGAAGTATTTAGAGCAAAGATAATCATTTTGTGTCGGACGCCAATTCACAATTTTTGTGCTTTTTAGCCATAATTTTAGTCTAGGTTCAGTTGGAAACCTGTTAATTAATAAACATTTGATAATTATCTGTTGTCGGCGACTTTGGTTGTTAACAGATATGGGTAGAAAAGAACATCGATAAGTATTATAGAACTTAGAGAATCAAATAAAGAATGGATACCAAAACTAAACAAAAAGGAGAATACCTCATCCAATAGAAAAAACATAAACGAAATAGCCACAAAATTTTACCAGGACTTTTACTCAAATCCAGACAAAAAACAAAAACATGAAGCCAGTAATAACCAGGAAAAAGTGATAACTGAACCAAAAATACTTCACAGAGAAGTAGAAAAGGCTATTTATAGTCAGAAGATGGAAAAAGCTCCAGGTCCAGACAAAGTGACAAACGAACTTATTAAAGGCACCCTTGAAGAACTACTACCAATACTCACTTCATTATTCAATGAAATACTAACAACGGGTCTAATCCCTACTAAATGGAAAACATCAAACATTATCCTTATATTCAAGAAAGGACAAAAGGAAGATATAGGAAAACTACAGACGCATAAGTCTGATGTCAAATATCTACAAGGTATTTTCTAAAGTTATTCTGGAAAGAATAAGCAAAAAGTTAGATGAAAACCAACCACGGGAGCAAGCAGGCTTCAGACATAATTACTCCACTCTGGACCACATACACACAGTGAAACAAATTGTAGAAAAATATAATGAGTTTAATAAAAAACTCTATATGACATTCATCGATTACTCTAAAGCTTTTGACAGCATAAGGTACACAGCCATATGGGAAGAACAGCAGGGGATACCTTTAAATTATATCAATATTATAAAAGGATGATTTCGATAGGAGGCTCACTGAAGATTTCCAGTCAAACATCAAGTTTTTCTGGAAATCCATCAAAACAGCCAGAGGAAAAACTTCTACCTCGGAGCTGAGTACAATCAGGAGTCAAGATGGGAGCATTATAAAAGGAGAAGAATGTGTGTTAAAGAGATGGAAAGAATATTTTGAAAGTTTGTTTGAAAGAGAGGAAGTGCAGGTACAGCATCCGGCACCTTCCATGGAAACTAATATAAATGTTGATGAAAGTGAGATAAGCATGGATGAAATAGTGAAAGCGTTGAAAAGTATGAGATTAGGTAAGGCTGCAGGGTATGACAGGATTACCGTGGAGATGCTGAGGGCTGGACAGGGCATAGTGGCTAGTCAGCTGTACCACCTTTTCAATTTGTGCTGGCGAAATGGGCAAGTACCGGGAGACTGGTGCAAAGCCGTAATCGTGCCATTGTATAAGGGAAAAGGGTCACGGCAGGACTGCATAAATTACCGCGGTATGGTTTCCGGCGTCGTCGGTAAATTGTATGCGAAAGTGTTGATTGAAAGGGTTGTGAATAAAACAGACGAAAAGTATGGGATGCAAGCGGGATTTAGAAAGGGAATGGGATGTATGGATCAGGTCTTTTCTTGCGGTGCATAGCCGAAAAGTGTTTGGCTAAAAACAAGACGGTCTATTGCGCATTCGTGGATCTAGAAAAGGCCTATGATAGAGTAATGAGGAATGAATTGTGGTCAGCACTGTCCGTGAACCGTGTGAGCAGTATCCTCATACGAGCACTGCAATCTCTTTATAGGGATTCTAGTGCTTGTGTAAGGATAAACGGGGCATACACTGAATGGTTTAATATCCAAAAAGGTGTTAGACAGGGATGTGTAGCGTCACCGTGGCTGTTTAATCATGGACATGTTCATGGCTTGACAGATTTAAAAGAGAATGAAAGTGGGTTGAGAATGAATGAGTTACTCGTCAAATGTTTTCTCTATGCTGATGACCAAGTACTACTTGCGTCTTCGGCCGAGGAGTTGCAGGATATGGTAACTGCTATGAGTGGAGCTTTTGTTAGAAAGGGAATGAAGATGAATGTAAAGAAGACGAAAGTGATGGTGTTTGAAAGAGATGAGGCAGTGACAGACTTCAATATCGTGATTGGAGATGAACAAATTGAACAGGTGAAGGAGTTTGTGTATCTGGGTTCAAAGTTTACAAGAGATGGAAAGTGTGAGTGATATCGAAAGAAGAGTGAATGCAGGAAACATGGTGAATGGAGCTTTGCACTCCTTTATGAGCAGTCGGAAGTTGTCTAACAAGGCTCGTTTGGCTGTGCATGAGGGGGTGTTGGTTCCGACACTCATGTACGGAAGTGAAAGTTGGGTATGGCAGAAGAAACATGAAAGCAGAATAAATGCAGTTGAGATGAGAGCGTTAAGAAGTATGATAGGAGTTAAATTGAGTGACAGGATAATAAATAGTGAGATAAGGAAACGTTGTGGTTTGAAAGAAGATGTAGTGACAAAAATTGAGAAAGGTATGCTGAGATGGTTTGGCCATGTCGAAAGAATGAATGAAGAACGATTGACGAAAAAAGTGTATAAGGCGAGTGTGAATGAAAGTGTTGGAAGGGGTAGACCTAGGAGGACGTTTTCGACCAAATCAGGGACGTCTTGAAAAAAGGCCAGGTCAAAAGTACCCTAAACCGAAGAGCATGTATGAAGGGAATAATGAAAGTGGACGAAGCGAAACAAGTATGTAAGGATCGTAGCAAGTGGAAAGAAGTGGTCTCTGCCTACCCCTACGGGAAAGAACATATACTTGAACGGCGAAGCGAGGATCCAACAAGAAACCTTGGGAAAAAAGTTCAAGATCGAGAGGGGAGTAAGGCAGGGAGATCCTCTTTCGCCAAAACTGTTCTCGGCCGCTCTGGAGAGTATCTTCCGCAAACTAGACTGGGAAGAATACGGTCTCAATGTGCAGGGTGTAAAACTGAACCACCTAAGATTTGCAGATGATATAGTTTTATTTGAGGAAAACCCGACGCGTCTTGTTAAAATGATAGAATCACTAAATGAAGAAAGCCTGAAAGTGGGCCTAAGCATGAACAAAGACAAAACAAAACTGCTTACAAACTCTAAACCAGTAATTATAAAAATTGACAACCAACCACTCGAATATGTGTCAGACTATATCTACGTAGGACAGATAATATCTCACAAAGATCAAACCACTAAGGAAATTGAGCGAAGAATAGGAAATGGATGGAAGAAATACTGGTCTTTGAAAGAAGTTTTAAAATCTAAGGAGCTAAGTATGCAAATAAAAAGGAAAGTTTTCAACACGTGTATACTTCCAGTCATTACTTACGGATGCGAAACCTGGGCACTCACCAAACACCACAGAGAAAAGTTGGAACGCTGTTAGAGAGCCATGGAGAGAAGTTTGACAGGAATAAGGAAACAGGACAGAGTAATATGTAGCATAATAAGGGACAAAACCAAAGTTGTCGATATAATAACCCAAATAAACTAACAAAAGTGGAGATGAACAGGTCACGTGATGCGCGATCCACAAGAGAAGTGGTGCAAAACTGTTACTGACTGGTATCCCAAAGATGGCAAGAGAAGTAGAGGATGCCAACAAACAAGATGGGAAGACGACTTAAAACTCACGGCTGGACATCATTGGAGAAGGGTAGCGCGGGACAGGTCCCAGTGGAAAATGTTAGAGGAGGCCTATGCCAAAAGGCAAACTGAGCTTCGGGACATATTATAACAAACAAGAACATGTCTAGTATTCATATTTAACCGAGAAGTTCAGAATAAAAAGGCTTATTATGTGGGGTATTTATATAGTTTTCTCATCTGGTTGGGCTGTATAAATATATAATTGTAAATTAAAATGATAAAAATACTAAATATCAATAAAATAAAATAAATACATAAAAAATTACATAAATAAATGAAAACCCGACCAAATGGAAGCCCTCGGCAGAGGAGACCAAACGGCTGAGGTTAGGGGAAAGGGAAAGAAACCGGCGGACGATGCGGTCGGTATCGAGGAGTACCGCCTTCTGCATTTGAACTTGGGCGGTCCGTCACGGAGTCCCAGTCGCCTCAGATGACTCGAGAGGCTGACTGGGATTAACCCGTTCACAGAAACGACTACAGGTATAATTTTGGTCGGCAGTCCACCCCACATGTCGGTCACCTCGTGAGCCAGGTCCAGATATTTTGTTCGCTTATCTGTTTCGGCTTTCACGAGGTTCTCGTTATACGGAATGGTAATGTCGACCAAAATATCCTGATTGTGCCCGGTCCATCAGCACAATATCAGGCTTATTCGCAAGAATGGTCCTGTCTGTGATGATGGCCCGGTCCCAGTAGAGCCTGGCGCGGTCATTTTCGAGCACGGCTTCCGGCATGTACTTATAATAAGGCAGTTTCCGATCCACGAGACCGTATTTCAGAGCGAGCTCCTGGTGTAGAATCCTGGCTACTAGGTTGTGCCTATGCAAGTACTCAGAGTTAGAAAGCGCCGAACAACCGGAGATGACATGCCTAAGTGACTCGCCGGGATGGTGACAAGCTCGACAGATGTCGACGGCGCCACCCTTTAGGATGTATTTCCGATAATTGTTGGTCTTAATAACCTGATCCTGTATCGCACAGACAAAACCCTCGGTTTCCCCAAAGAGGTCACCGAAACGTAGCCAGTGGAGGGAGGCGCCTGTGTCTACAAAAGGCTCATGTAGAGCCTTGTAGAACCTCCCGTGGAGCTCCTTCTCCTTCCATACGGTCGCCCGGTCGGAAATGCACTGTACTGCTGGGTCTTGCCGTTGCTCGTTGGCTAAGGATAAAGGTCTCATTATTACTAAAAATAATTCTTATTATGTAACTAAAATCAAACATAATCAAACCACATAAAATACTTTCATTTTTAGTTTAAAAGTTCAAAATATAGAGATACGATTTAAATAACACAACAGACTTTGGCATATTGAATATATTTAAATTATTTATCAAACCTAAATTCACAACGGTCTTATTTTTTTAGCAATTGTAATGTGACGGTAAATGGTAGTAATAGTAATTGTGCTTGTAATAATTGTTCTTTAAAAAATACAGTTCAAATTAGAAATGTACAAGAAATTTAAATGACCTTATGTCAAGTATTTTTTTATATTTCTTGATCAAATCAGTTAATGTTTTGTTTGTAATTTAAAGTATTCTAATAGATTTTACTAATTAAATTTCTATTGTTTTGTATTTATTATTACGTTTCAATAAATGTTTTATTTTTTTTAATTATAAAATATTATAAACTTTATGCGTGACTTAAGTATAACATAATATACAAAAAACAAGTACAATAATCGGCTAGTTAAGTCCTGCATGAGCGTGACTTATACGTGGTTTCAAGTCACCGTGTACTATAAATATATTTATTTAATACTAACACAGGATAAAAAACAAGTTTTTATAAGTTAAAGCTTAACAATAATTAATAATAGGCAAACTTTAGACTCCTACAATAATTGTAATGGTAATAAGTATTGAAATGGTGGCCAGCTCCACAAATAGCGTTGATTTTTATCGATACCACAGACAATCTATAACTATTGGCGACACCTATGGAATTAAAATGGAAGATCATAACTGTGCTGGACAAAACCGTCAAAAAACGTTTACAAGAAGATTTGAATACGAGCGTGAAATATCACAATATAGGTGTTGAGTATAGGATGGTCAATACCGCACGTATGCAAAGTGACGAAGTGAGGTGAAAAACTGAGATCCTTCAACTAGTCCACGAGGGATTTCCTTCTTAGGGGATAAATGTAGGTGTCTATGATATCCACTTATGCTTAGTGGGCTGTGAGATCGTTGGTTACTGTGACTAGAACATATAAAATAATCTAAAGTCAGCTCCAATCTAATGTCATAGATAGGATCAATCGCAACGCATCCAAAATTTAAATGCAACTATTTGTGTATTTGTAAAAAAAATGATTACAACTACAGTTCGAATCCATGACTTGAGACTCAGTGTCGTGTAATGTTACTTCAGCTTATTTCAGCTCCGTAAAGGATTTACCACTTACGGAATATATCAAGCAGTAGCAAATAAATCCCCAACATTGTTTACTCTATAGATGTAGTGCTACGCCGTAGACACAGAACAGAAGCTTTTTGTCATAATTTTAGAAACGGCACGACTTTAAAAATAAGTAATGATGTTCTCTTTTCAAACGAGTCTACGTTGTTTCCAAAGTCATTTCGATTTGTCTTTATGAAAATCATCAAAAACTCATATTGTAAGTACTGAATTGATTGTTTTTAATACGAAAGAGTAATAGTTATAAAACGCGTTTAAGGTAATTTCATATTGTAATCCCCGAGGGGTAGGTAGAGTTTTTTTTTTATAGAATAAGGGTGACAAACGAGCACACAGTCCACCTGATGGTATGTGGTTGCTGTGGCCCATAGACGTCTACATCTATCTTCGTTTGCGAATTTAAATGCAGATGCGTTGTCAGCCGTGAGGACTAAGATAGAATGCCGCTTTTCCAATAAAAAGGGTCTCCGGTTCTCTACACTCACCATACGAAACACAGCAGCATTAAGCTGTGTTCAAAAAATTGTGAAAGGAGATAGGTTGCTAACCTACACAACCACAAACCCAATATCACATTAGTGGTCTTTTACGACATCCTAGTCAAGTTATATAGTTGGCAAATTATTTTATGTTGTAAGTCCCACATACTAGTAAACATGGGACCTATAAGTTGTAGACCATAATGGGACACATATACACATTTTTATTTAAATGATTTTGATTTTCATTATAATTATTTTACAGTAATTTCATTGTAATTATTAATGCAGGTATTTATATACAAATAGTTATAATTGCATATATTATTTTGAAATTACGATATTATGATAAAAAAATATTGGAATTAAACAGATTAGCTGAAAAATTAGGTCTACGAAACTTGGTGCGCGGTGACCTGGAGTTGCGTCTAAGTCGCAAGACGTCTGTTATTGCAATCGCCAATCCGCTTGTCAAGCGTGGTGGTTATAATGTGATATTACGGTGAGTTCTCCCTACTACAAGTGATGTTGATTAAGCAATGTCAGTTGTAGAGTTTAACTATCCCTGTTTGTAAAGAAGAAGATAATATTTTGACAAGTGAAAATTAACGGATTAATCAAAACTAAATTGTAATGGGAAAACACCGCTACAAGATCGAATTGCCCAGTTAACGCAGAATAACAAGTCATAATAACATCATACTGTATTTTATGAATCATTAATATTTTCTCTTTAAAACCAAGATGTCATTGTCATAATGGTCTCTTGAAAATTATTACGAGATTTTTACTCACTGTCTTGAGTTTCTTAGTTTTGCTTCAACTTTACGGTTCCGGAGAGCAAGACGGACGTTTCGAATAAGGCGCTGCGCAAACGTAGACACTTTTGTGTCTTGTGTGGGATACAATCTACTAGTCAGTATTTTATTTTCATGTTATCAATATGAAATCAGTCAATCCTTGCGCAGACGCAGACACTTTTTGCGTTCAGTTGCTTCCACTTGACACATATCGACCGCCAATCAAAAAGTGTTCGGTGTATGTAACTGGAAACTTAAAGTCGTCAGTTGAAGACACAAGCAACACAAAGCTAATTTCCTTACAATTGTACGGCACTGACATTGACGTTTTGATTTGCTGTAAATATTGACGGCGATTTCTACGTCAACGTGTAATCAACACAACAAGCAAAGGTAATGTTCCTACATCAACATCCAAGGTGAAACTGACGGAAAACAAGTCTTGCTACCTGCGTGAAATAATTACCTACAATCGCGAGGCGCCCCCGAGGCAGAACGCAGTCGGGGCTAGCGCGTTCTAGGCGATTGAATGTTAAAGTTTTTTTAACGCTGTTTACGTAACTAGTGTTTTGTAAATACTTCTTGAAATACTCATCGAAGTAGCTTTTGTTTAGTGTTTAGTATATTTAATTGTAGGATAAAATTGTTGAAAAAGTTTTAATGTAGGTAATTTAAGAATAATTTTTATGTATATTACCTATCTATTTCATAAATGATAATGGCAAAACGTCGTTCCTACTATAATTGTTGCGGGGATGGGGATGGATGCCTAATAAGCAAACAAAAGGATTCAGATATATCATTTTTTAAGTTACCGAAGGATAATGAAAGGTGAATTTTTTTTTGTTAGATAGGTACTTATAGCGAAAAAAGAATTAAGTAATAATTTAAGTACTTTATTACAAAACTTTATTGAAATTTACTTCACTACCCAAGTACCTACTTACATACCTATACTTGTATTTTGTAATTAAAATATTTTAAGTTATAATAACCCGACAACCCATGTTATAATAACCGATTTTAATGATTCTTTTTTTATTAAATAGGTTATACTTCAAAGGTGGTTCTATGAATTTGGAGAAAAAATTCCACCCCTAAGGGTAGCAAATAAATAATTTCTTTTTTAGCAATTTGAAGTCGGTTTGTACATTTTGTTAAAAGTTATAATGGCATTTTATTGTGAAGCCGGTGTTACATTGTGATAATCAGTATTGATATTAAATTGCTTATTTGATCTACTTTACGCTACCAAGCTATTTCTAATTTGTTTTGTGTGGTTAATTGTGTAACATACATGATTGTAAGCTGTTATTTAAAAAAAGTCCCGTTGGGTTTCACAGAGGTTTTTTTTCGAACCAGTGGTAATTAAACAAAAGAGTGACTTTCAATAAGTATTATTTATAATCTATATTGAATAATAGCTCGAGCCACCTCCATCCATCGACTTCCTAATGAGATTTAAAATAAGATTTTAATCTCATTATTTTTAAATGTCTAAGAAATCTAGAATATTAGTACAACAACATATAAAATTAGTAAAAAAGATTGCATACTAATTAAATGTGTTTGCCGAAATTTTATAAATTAAACGTAACCATTTTTTATATCTCAGACAATACTAAATGAACTTTTGGCGGTTAATTATTAACGATTTTCTGTTCCAACATAATATGAAGGTTTTGAGAATAATTCAGGGATTTAATTAAAACATTCACTCTGGGATCATCGCGTCTAGCCTAGGGACAATAAACAACATGCAATTAATTTTAATCACTTATTAATTGCTCCTGTAGTTGTAGCTTGTTACTTTAATAATTTATTTGTGATTTTACATGTAATAATATCCATGTCGTTAAAAGTCTCTCCTCAGCATTAATGAATACAAAATTATTTACAACTTATATTTAACTATAAGTTTGGGGTAACTAACGTAGCATAAAGAAAAATATCCTTTGAACTGTAGAAGTGTGAGCTGAAGTGTATTATTATTATTAAGGGTTGTCTTTGTTATACCACAGAATAAATAATAGTACAAGAACAGAAGAATCACTCTCTGATAGCAAACTTGCGAGTTTAAACCTAGTTACAACGTCGCTAATGTTCATAATACTTTGCACGCCTCGGATGCGATTAAAATAGCCTACCGATTGTTGCGGCGCGTGTATTAAATCAAAATGTACCGTACCTTGTCTGTATCACTTAGCCCGTTACGCGCCTTTGTTAAGGCCGCTCCTACTGTAGAGTTAGGTGTTAGAGAAAACAAATTTAATCCTTTGATATTAGTTGGTAGTAGAATACACTGAGGTGTTATGCAATGTATTAGTAATTTGCTGATAATAAGAACATTATTGTTCAATATGAGGAAGGTTAATATGCAACATCTAGAAAAATTAAGATTTTAACAACGTGAACGTCTTTGAAACTCAGATAATTTACCTACTTACCCTTTTCTGTTTCACATTTTTGCCATTCACAAACATGCAACACGCGACGGCATTATTAATGAAAGAAAAGCAATGAGAAGTACTGCTATTGTCAATCTCTTTCTTTTATCGACAAAGTGTTTAACTAATAACAAGTATATTCTGATCTTGCATTAGTAGGCAGTAACTAGTTACAGATGAAAATATTACTAAAATGAGCAATTTGGGTTTAGAAAGAATAGTAACACGACACTAGCATGCTTTAATTTAATAATATATATTACGGAGGCCATTAATGAAAGGGCACCGGTAAGTGCGATCTTTCGTGATATTATAACTAAAGCTTTCGATTTCATAGACCATAAATTATTACTATTTACTATATAAGCTTGAAAAATACGGAATCAGGGTCGTGAACAGTGTGTAGAGGTTGCTAAAATTCAAAAGGGCAATAAAATTACAAGCAGATCTCGGTTACAAAATAATAAATACGGTGTCCCACAGGGAAGTGTGTTAGGTCCCTTTTTAATTCTAATATACATTAATGATCTTCCAAACGTCACTGACCACGAAACTGTTCTGTTTGCGGATGATACTACTGTAATTATTAAGTTTAAGGAGAGAAAATTCAATGAAAATGAAATATCTATTACACTCGACAAAATGTTTCGACGGCAAAAGTAACAATTTAAAAATAAACTTAAATAAAACCTTCTTTAGATAGTTGCAAACCCTTATTTCACAAATTTCACATACTGCCTCTAGTTTGTATGTACATACGGGAACTTTATGTTTTGTCAAACAGCATCCATGAAGTGCCATGCCAAGAAATAAATTTAAGCTCTATCTCTAGCAGGCTTGATATTTATAAAAGAAAGAAAAAATATACATAGTAGGCGATGAGCCAGCTCGTGGATTAGCTTCTCAAATATATTATTACAGGCGAAGAAAAAATAACGACGATATGTACGATGTTCTAGGCATAATTAAACCATCAGCAAAAGAAGTAAAATATTGAAATCTTTTATAAGTATAATGTCATCTCTAAAAGCGAAGACATTGTGATTTTAGCATTTGGATCGATTGACAAGTCTCCTACAAAATACTTTCAGACCTAAGTAATATGCTATACCTATTGCGAAATCACAATGTTTTAGTTATAGAAGTCCAGTACAATCCATTTCTAAATGAAAATTTGTTAAGTAGTAATATAAAAGTAATAGAAATTAATAAATTATTGTAATTGTCGATATGTAAAACTAAAATATAATGACTTTTTCATAATAATTCAAAACGGTTTACTAGAATTAAGTTTTAAATTGCACGTGGAAATCGAGTTTCTGGCAAATAATAAGCAGTTTAAAAATTAAGGCATCTACTATTTCTAGTAATATCCGAAATAATGAGCCACAGCAATTTCAACCTGGTCTGAACCAGATAAGCGAGAAAATTGAGAACAAAGGTGTGACCTATAAAAGGTACAATACCTTATTACTTTTTAAAAACAAATTGAATAGGATTAGTAACAATGAAAATAAAACGTTTTTCGACAATAGAAATTAATTTTACAACTCAACCATACTTCGCCAAAACATTGCTGGTGCCATAAATAAGTCCCAAGAAATTATATCTGCACTTTCAGAATTTTCACAAAATAATAAGAAAAATAGACATAGTATGTTTGACTGAAACGTTTATAAAAAGGTACGGAGCAGCTTCTGAAGATACCAAGGTATAGAGTCGTCTCAACGTACTCCCGTAACTCTAAAAGAGCTGATTCTTGTATCCTAGCTAAAAGTAGTATAGAATGTAAAACCTTGGCATTGCTAGTAATTTGGCATGCAATTTTAGTTTTGAAGGTGCTGGTATAGAGCTCACGTCACAAAAAATCTTCATAATATATATAATATATAGAACCCCAACAGTAATCCTCAAATTTTTATTGAGAAACTGGAACAACTTTTGTTGAGAATTTGTAATAGATCCAAAAATAATATTATGTGGAGATTGGATCTTTGACACTCTAAGACCTAATAAAACTGTCAATATCTGATAAATTTATAAAAACTTTAATATGGAAATGCATATTGTCAACTACTCAACAAACGAAATGTATCGATCAATTTGCAAGTAATATGAGGCAAATACAGAGCTGAGGTACACTACTTAGGCTTAACAGACCACGAGACAGGTCAAACTCTTATAATAAAGGCGAATAAAAACGAGATTTGATTAAGTGGTTAGAGCTAATTGAGATTTTAGTGAAAATAATAATTAATTTTGTAGCTGCATATCTTCAATCACTTTTCTGATGTTTACGAACAATTATGCTTAAATGACGCTTTTCGAGAGTTTCATCAACTATTCGAACTATTTTTAATCTGTGATTTCCTGCAATCGTCGTAAAACTAACAGAATTAGCAAAATTCTTGGTTAACAAAAGGATTAAAAAAGTCTTGTGTAATAAAAAGAAAACTATACTTAAAATACATAAGGACAGGTGCTAACAAAAAGAAAAATTATAAAAAAATATCACAATATTCTCAAAAAATGTATATATAAATCATTACAATTACAAAATAAAAAGTATATAGATAGGAACAAAAATAAATGCAAAGCAGTTTGGGAGGTTATAAATGCGAATATTTGTAAAATAAATGTAAATTTCGAAATAGATACTATTCTAAATAATAACGAAATATATTCTGAACCAAGTAACATTAGTGAAGCTTTTAATAATTTTTATATAGACATGACCAATACAAATGTTTTTAAATTTAAAATAGATAACATCAATAAAGCTATGAATATCAATTATTTCAACACAATATTTTTAAAAGCGACAGATGAAATTGAAATAATATAATTAAAAGACTTAATAATATTAATTCAGTAGGATTAGATAATATAAATACAAAAATAATCAAAACCTATGCTAAGTATATATGTGGACCTTTGAGCTACATTATAAACATATCTTGAGGAAGGTATTTTCCTGAAATTTAAAAATCAAGCGTTAAGCCCTTATTTAAGAAGGAGAGGCTACCGACATAATAATTATCGTCCAATCACTTTAATACAAGTTTTATCTAAAATATTTGAAAAGGTAATGATGAAAAGAATTTACGACTATGTTACAGATCAAAATATTATTAAACATGAGCAATTTGGGTTTAGAAAGAATAGTAACACGACACTAAGGCTTTAATTTAATAAAATATATTACGGAGGCTATTAATGAAAGGGCACCGGTAAGTACAATCTTTCTTGATATTATGACTAAAGCTTTCGATTTTATAGACCATAAATTATTACTATTTACTATATAAGCTTGAAAATACGGAATCAGGGAAAAGCACACGACTGGCTGGAGAGTTATCTCACTGGTCGTGAACAGTGTGTAGAGGTTGCTAAAATTCAAAAGGGCAATAAAATTACAAGCAGATCTCGGTTACAAAATAATAAATACGGTGTCCCACAGGGAAGTGTGTTAGGTCCCTTTTTAATTCTAATATACATTAATGATCTTCCAAACGTCACTGACCACGAAACTGTTCTGTTTGCGGATGATACTACTGTAATTATTAAGTTTAAGGAGAGAAAATTCTATGAAAATCTCTATTACACTCGACAAAATGTTTAGACGGCAAAGTAACAATTTAAAAATAAACTTAAATAAAACCAAAATTATACAATTTAGGAATTTTAGAACTCCACCTATTGGACATAACATTTGTTATGATAGTAAAAATAGAAGAAGTCAACTGTACTAAATTTTTAGGATTAATGGTTGACAGACACTGTGACGGGAAGACTCATATAGAGTACGTATACGATAAGCTTGAGAGATTTGTTCATGCTTTTTTTTTATAGAATAGGGTGACAAACGAGCACACAGTCCACCTGATGGTAAGTGGATGATGTGGCCCATAGACATCTACATTTATCCTCAATTAAGAATCAAAAAGCAGATGCGTCGTCACCCCTGAGGACTAAGATGGAATGCCTCTTTTCCAGTAAAAAGGGTCTCCGGTTCTCTACACTCACCATACGAAACATAGCAGCATTTTGTATATTGTAAAGATATTGCACGCCATTATCATGCTAGAACTGTAAGGTCTCATTAATAAATAACAACATCCTAATATTATATACTATATTCTGGCAATAAATAAATTTGAATTTGAATTTGAATTGCCCGCCACTTCACGGGGAATTGTTTATGTATTTAGTTTTAATTTCTAGGTCATAATATCCTTTGTTTCGCTACTATTTATGTATATATACGCTATATATATTCTTTTATATTTTCTTTTGCTATTTGAGGATACCTCAAGGCCGGGGGGATGTTCACACCACTTTGGACTACCACCTAACGCTTATGAGATTCGTTAATTATTATCCAATAAAGTACTGTAAAACCCATTTCCGGGTTTCCCATCTACCGCCTTTTATGCCTAGCATGTGCACTCTTGTGTTAAACGGGGTTCTCACAAGTTCGCAAGTCACGCAACCATACGCATTGCCTATAACTCGCGTCATCGCCCCGTTGGTGTAATTTAGATATTAAACTATATAAAATTATAGTAAAATATAAAGGCATTTGCTATAACGCTATGTTTCGCGATAATCTGTGAAGTTTATAAGTGTGAAGACAGCCGGCATCAAACTAATTTTTTTACGTGGTAGAGTCATGCTGCAGCTATATTACTGGTATAGTTGTAGCACGAATGGGTCGGCTCGACCGGGGAAGGACCACGCTCTCACAGAATACCAGTGTAAAATAGCAGCTTAACGCCGCTGTGTTTCGTATGGTGAGTGTAGAGAACCGGAGACCCTTTTACTGGAAGCGAGGCATTCCATCTTAGTCCTCACGGGTGACAACGCAGATGCGATTTTGATTCGTGACCAAGGATGGATGTAGATGTCTATGGGCTTCAGCAACTGTAAGGTATTTGTTAATTTTTGTAACGTCACCGCTCAGTCCGCCATTAAAGCCGTTACGAGGAAGACACCTTTTATTTAAATCCTAAGATATATATTACTGGTATAGTTGTAGCACGAATGGGTCGGCTCGACCGGGGAAGGACTACGCTCTCACAGAATACTAGTGTAAAATAGCAGCTTAACGCCGCTGTGTTTCGTATGGTGAGTGTAGAGAACCGGAGACCCTTTTTACTGGAAGCGAGGCATTCCATCTTAGTCCTCACGGGTGACAACGCATCTGCATTTTGATTCGTGATCGAGGATGGATGTAGATGTCTATGGGCTTCAGCAACTGTAAGGTATTTGTTAATTTTTGTAACGTCACCGCTCAGTCCGCCATTAAAGCCGTTACGAGGAAGACAGGTTTTATTTAAATCCTAAGATATCGCATTGGCGACGAGAAAAGAAATCGTAATAATTCGCGTGTGTATGAGCTTACCGGCGTAAACCATGTCGATTGGAAAAATATCAGAATTTAAAGTGCCTACAGATAATTGGAGACTATATGTGGAAGGACTAGAACAATTCATCGTTGTGAACAAAATTCCTAGTGAGCTACATGTACCTACATTAATCACGATAATGGGGGCGGAGAGTTATGAACTACTCGTGAGTTTGTGTACCCCGGAAAAACCCACATCAAAAACGTTTTTGGAGCTAACAAAAATTTTGGAAAATTACCTTCAACCAAAACCCAGCGAGCTGGCTGAAAGATTTAAATTACGACAAAGGAAACAAAGGGACGGTGAAAGTATATCAGAATATGTAACGGACCTAAAGAAGATGTCGAAAACTTGCGAGTTTGGTAGCTGGTTGCAAGAAAGTTTGCGCGATCAATTGGTATGCGGTATCAGCAGTGAAACAATTCGGCAGAGGTTATTTGCCGAAAGCAAACTAGAATTTGGCAAGGCTTATCAATTAGCCGTGAGTATGGAGGCGGCGGAGAAGGATGCAGCCAGCATCGATGTGCATCCGAAAATACCTGGAGACTCGAGCGCATCCACAAACTGCCACGCGATTGTCAGTGCAAGACGGACCGGGCGCGCGATCGGTTGTGACGGCGAGCGGCGCGCGGGCAGTAAGGGCGAGGTCAGGATGCGCGGCGGAGCATCCGGGGTAGCAGCAGCAACGCCCACCGGGCCTAGTGTATCGACATCGGTGCTGGATGACCGACGACGACGCCAGCGAGAGTGTCATGCGTGCGGTAAAGCACACGATGTAGCGACCTGCAAGTTTGCTCGCTACGTGTGTCGAGTGTGCAATAAACAAGGACATTTACAAAGGATGTGTCCTTATTTAGCAGGACAACACAGCGTCAACGTAGTGCAGAGTGAGAATGACAGTTTACTAAACAGCGAAGGAAGTGACGAGGTAATGGTTTGCATTAATCAATTAAGCGTTAGTCATTACAAACCATTGTTTATATCATTAATAGTACACGGTAGGGACGTTCAAATGGAGTGCGATACAGGCAGTGCCGTTTCATGTATTAGCTACGAGTTATATAAACAACAATTTAGTAACCTAAAAATGAATATGTGTCCTTTGTTGCTAAGGTACTATACGGGTGAACAAGTTAGACCTGTAGGTGTGATAAGGCCTTTAGTAAAGTACAAAGATCATCATCATCATCATTACAGCCCTTCACAAGTCCATTGCTGAACATAGGCCTCCCCCACGGAATGCCACAAAGCACGGTCCCGAGCCACCTGCATCCATTGACTTCCTGCATACCTTCAGCGAATACCGTTTGGTGATTCTGAGTATAAGGTACGCAACCCTCGTGGACACACTCCCAATCTTTACAACGTTGTTAACGAGAGACTTGTGGACGATAAATCCGACACCTCCTTGGGACAGATGGTCGCCCTCCCGGTGATAGAACAAGTTGCGGGATTCGAGGATTACCGTGTCCTCCCCCTCTCTTCGGATCTCGGATAATCCTATAATATTCCAGCGCAAATTGTCTATCTCTTCTTCCAGCTCTAGGATCTTCTCGTCAGTCCTCAGAGTGCGTGCGTTATAAGTTGCCAGGTTGAGTCGTCGTAGGTGGCAACCGAACCTCCACCGGAGATTCTTAGCACCCCCTGCCCCGCCGTTACAATGGTCGTCACCGTAGCCACGAATAGCGGGGCCGCCGGGGACTGGGGGCCGTCTCTTCGTAACTTTCTTCATTGGGGGGTATATTGCCGTAGTTGCCACGCTTGGCGAGCGGGTTGGCAACCGCAGTTTTTTTATTGTTATTTGCTGTTATCAGAAAAATGCTGCTGCCCATCTTCTGCCTCAGTTTCCCTCTGTCGCCTCTTACGACAACCACGGGAAGATATGGGGTAGTGGATATTCTAACCTGCCACTACACGGGAAAAGCATCTCGATTTATATGTTATTAAAAATGGTAAAAGTATATTGTTAGGCAGACAATGGTTGGCAGAACTCAATATACAGTTACCCCCTTTTGGAAGCTTAAACTGTTTATCGAATGATGTTTTTAACTTGAACGATTTCAGTTCCAGATATTGTAAGGTGTTCGCGGACGGCCTGGGACGGTTCACTGGGCCGCCGGTGAGCATCCGTGTGCGGGAGGGAGCGCAGCCCGTGTTCATGCGAGCGCGTCCGCATGCTTATGCGTTGCGTGCACCTGTGGAGCGCGCACTCGAGCAGCTGGTGGCGGACGGTATCCTCACGCCCGTCGCCCGCTCCGACTGGGCGACCCCCATTGTGCCCGTAGTGAAAAAAGACGGTAACATTAGGATTTGCGCCAATTATAAGTTAACTTTAAATAAAGTTATAGAAGTCGACCGTTATCCTTTGCCTAGAGTAGAAGACTTACTGGTACGTTTACAAGGGGGGCAGCGGTTCAGTAAAATTGACCTTTCACAGGCTTACGCACAATTTTTACTTGACGAATCCGCCAAATATACGATGATCAACACCCACAAGGGTTTGTTTAGATATAATCGCTTAGCAGGCTTATCATCAAGTCCTGGCATTTTTCAAAAACATTTAGAGCAATTATTTAATCTACCGTATGTAGGCGTATTTTTGGACGATATAATTATGTCATTGCGCAACACAGAGGAGCATATTAGTAATTTGCATAAAGTATTTGACCGTTTGCAGTCATACGGACTTCGAGTTAAAAAGGAAAAGTGTACTTAGGTTATGTAATTAGTAAGGATGGTATTCACACTTGTCCGGATAAGATTAAGGCAATAGTAGACACTCCCGCTCCTACGACCGTGTCTGAGTTAAGGGCTTATATAGGAATGATAATGTATTATGCAAAATTCGTAAAAAATATCAGCACTATTCTCGCACCCTTATATAATTTGTTACGTACGGGAATAAAATTTGTTTGGTGTGACGATTGTGAAAGAGCCTTTAAAAAGGTAAAAGTACTATTGAGTTCTAGTAAAATTCTAATGCATTACTCTAGCGATTTGCCTATTGTGCTGACGTGTGATGCGGGCAGCGTGGGTGTAGGTGCGGTCATCTCGCACCTGACGCCGGAGGGCGAGCGGCCGGTGGCGTATGCGTCGTGCTCGCTCTCGGCTGCAGAGCGAGCGCGACGCATACCGCCGGAGCCTATTCGCAGATTGATCGGGAGGCGCTCGCTATTGTGTTCGGTGTAAGAAAATATCATCAGTACTTGTATGGGCGAAAATTCATATTGCGTACGGACCATAAACCATTAACACACATATTTGGTAAAAAAAAACGGGAATACCGGTTATGGCCGCTTCGCGTATCCAACGTTGGGCCGTACTTTTATCTGGTTACGACTACAATATCGAATACGTAACTTCTAATAAAAATTTCGCCGACGGTTTATCAAGATTACCAATTTCTTCTAGTAATAAAAAAAACAATGAATAGAGAAATTACTCATATTAACTTTGTGGAAAGTTTTTTACCGGTTACTAACGAGGATGTTACGAAGGCGACCTCAAAGGATATTATTCTAACTAGAATTTTCGCCTATATCAAATCGGGTTGGACGACAGTTTGCCCTGGTGAAGAGGTTAAGCCTTATTTTGTTAGGCGCAATGATCGATGATGGATCGATTATGTGGGGGTATAGAATGGTAATACCTTCATATTTACTTCCAATTATTTTAAAACAATTACACAGCAGCCACATGGACATCGTGAAAACTAAGGGATTGGCACGCAGTTATGTGTGATGGCCGAACATCGATGCGGATATGGAAGCGCTATGCCGAAGCTGCGAGACCTGCGCCTCCGAGGCGGACGCCCCGCCGCGCGCGCCTCCACAGCCCTGGCCCTACTTGCCTCCCTGGTCTAAAGTTCACATAGACTTCCTAGGGCCGTATAAAGGTAAAACTTATTTAGTTTTAATAGATTCGAGTTCGAAATGGCTTGAAATTATTGAAGTAGCGCGAACGAATGCGACTTCCATTATTAAGGTGCTGAGGTCAATATTTGCAAGGTTCGGTTTGCCCTTAGAACTAGTGTCGGACCAGGGACCGCCTTTCACAAGTATCTTTAAGTAAGTTTTTTTGAAAAATAATGGCATTCAGCAAAGGTTTTCACTGGCGTACCACCCTGCATCTAATGGGGCAGCGGAAAATGCCGTTAAGCTGTGTAAGAAGGCAATAAAAAAAGCTTATAGGGATGACGTGGATATTGATACCGCCTTACAAACTTTTTTACTAAGCTATCGCAACAGTAAGGAAAGCACCACGGGTGAGAGCCCAGCGATGCTGCTGCAGCGACGTTCCTTGCGTTCACGGTTGGATTTACTTCGCGGTGAGTATGTGGTGCAAGCGCGTGTGTTCGATGCTCAACAGCGTCAAGTCGAGTATGCGGGTGGTGTTCCGCGTAATTTCTCTTTAGGAGACACCATCTGGACTAGGGACTATGACACCCGCAATAAACGGGTCAAGGGCACGGTAGTCCAGAAAGAAGGTTCGCGAAGATACGTTCTCGACAATGGTGACAGTCGACTAATTAAAAGACACATCGATCAAATAAGACGTAGGTCGCGCTTACCCGATGTTACTTGTCCAGATATCACTAATGAGGTCGATGAAAAGGATCGAAGTGGGCTTGAGGATGAGTTTGCAGATGCGTCTTCAGAGTTGCAAACGGAAGTGGCGGTTTCTGCTGGAAAAGATGACGTGGAAACCGAGCACGTTGATAGCAACGATAACGCCATAGCAGATACACAATGTCCCAGCGAGACTATACCAGACCCCGCCACTCCTAGACAACCACCGCCACCGTCGCGGCCAGTGACCCGTTCCAGGTGAAACCGACGACCCGTAATTAAATTTCAATGTTAGAATAATAGTATAGTTAAATTAGAAGTTTAATTTAATTATGTATATATTTATTTCAATATAATTATGTAGATATTTAAGGCTGGATCATTTGCAGTAATCGTGAAATAATAAATTCGCACCGCCTCCTACAGTGCATTAATTTACGTAAAATCATCCTTTTTATAACTCTGAACCAGCAGTTGGTCATTTAAACCAACACGCCATTATTGTCCCTTCACCAGGATCAAACCATAGCTGGGCCTTCTCGCCAAATTAATTAATTAAGCATTTTTTGGATCAATCCGGCCGGGATAATTAATTTTATCCACCCCAGTGCTTGTGCAGGTGCTGACAGGTCACGGCAGATTCGGTCAGTACCTGCATAGGTTTAAATGTAAAGATAATCCCGCATGCATATGTGACCCTGATGTTGAAGAGGGGATAATCCATTTAATAGTAGATTGTCCAAAATACAGTTTAGCCAGAAATGAAATTGAAATAAAAATAAAAGAAAGAGTTCGAAAAGATAATTTGTGGGAAATAATGTAATCTAATAAAAACAATATAGGTATTTATAGACTATTTATGTAAAATAGCCATAGAAACTATAGCAAGAAATAAGACTGTATAGTTAACGTTGTAGAAATAAGGTAGATATAGGAACATAGAATAAGAAATTTTTTAAGATTATATATGTTGTGTATATACTACTGGCAAAAAGAATATTGCAAAAGAAAAAAAGCAAAAAAATGAAAAAGAAGCAAAACACAAAGGAAAAAAATAAGTAAATAGTCTAGTATACAGAGAAAAAATATAAAACTATAAGGAAATATGTTAAGTAGTCTTAATGTAGTATAATAATATATACATCAGGATCACCGGTGTATGCAAATGTATGTATGTACACTGAGCCCGTCTAATAGTAGAAACCTGGCATAAAAAAAAGATATTCCAAAAATGTTTCGCTATGCAATGTCTCTGAACAGTGTCAAAGGTTGAATAGAAAGACAAACAAAAAAATTAATCCAGTTATAATATGATATTTATGATGTCATAAATTAAAGTGGCTTGATAGATAATTAAACATGTTAAGTTTATTTAATATTGCCCTTTATGTTTCTTGCATTAGCTTTGTGTAAATTTATCGCATATAAATGAAATACTTCCCTGTTCCCATGAATATTTAATGTCAATATCTATTCATGAATTCTTAAAAATACAAAGCAATTTACGCGTCGGACTTCTATAATGTGAAACTAACTGGCAAAATAACGTACAAATAGAGATATATTTTAGAATCAGTTATAAAATAAAATAATTATTATTTGTGTCAATGTGTTTTCTTACTCAATTTTGTCACGGGGGAGCAGACTAAACACTTTTTGTCTTCAACTCCGACTTCAGAAGCTAATAAATATGTGCAAATTATTGATATGTTTTTTTTTTTTGGTTATGAAATACCAGAAGGACTCAGAGCTGCGTGAAAAGAACAAACATAATAGGAATAAAAACATCCTTTTTGTTTTCATAATAGCGCGAGTGTGCCAATGTTTGTCGGTTAATAAAGTTTGATAATTGTCGATAAAGAATTTAGTCCCCCTGTTAATGGGCTTACTTCGCAAGGATCTTTCTCTGTTTGCCCGCAATTATGTATAATTTATTTATTTGTTATTTTATCGTTATAATTTATTCTTCGTGCTTAGCGAGCAGAAAAAGATTGCTACTCAAAATTATTTTTGTTAAAATCAAATACCTATAAACCTTATTTTAATTGTTCACGATTAACACGCGTAAACACTTCTTAAGTAAACTATGAATTACGAAAGTTAAACGTTAATATACTGACATAAAGGAAAAAGCTGACTTTAGAGAAGTAAGAAGAATAAAATAATTTCACTTTAGTACTCCAGTCGATGCCAAGACATAGTGTAAAGATGAATTATTAAAGCCTCTATTTCAGTATGTGAAATTATTTCACTCTTTTTAGTTTAGTAGTGTTTAGAAATTGGCTATTATTGTTTTATTAAAAGTTTTTCGACCAATTTGTGGAAATTTCGACAGAATTGTGGGAAGAAATATTACAAGCTCTAGGTAATAATTACATTGTCGTCTAAAAAGTTACATAAAAACTTGATCCCCTATTATTCTACCATTACGGGTGAACATTTTCTTCCAGATATGAAACCATCTCGAAGATTTAATAAAATATGAATCATAACAATCGGTTCACAAGTGACGAAGATATCGCGTAATATATATACAAGATAAACAAAATATACAGTCGAAACTTCTACTTTTTTGAAGAAGGCAAAAAATTATTTTATTAAATAACTTTAATATTGTTTGTAAAATGGTGTTGCTTGATTTTATCAAACAATTGGACAAACACTTTATTTACATTTCATAATTATGTCTTTGTTATAAAATATTTTATCGTGTTGGTTCAAATTAAGACCCTTAATAGCTATATACGTTTGCATCGTTTTGACTTCTGCAGTCAACAAGTTGATTATATCGCTATATATAATCTAGCTGTCTGGAGCCATAAGATCTTTCTGGCAGTTCACGCAGGCAGTAAAGATTTAACAGAGGTATTCACTGGTGCATCGGAAGATGTTTTCGTAGCTACCTGACTGGAAAGAATACGCAATCTGGAAAGAACATCAATGACGAATTCACTACTCGCCTTTCATCATCATTACAGCCCTATATAATTCCACTGCTGAACATAGGCCTCCCCCAAGAATACCACAAAGCACGGTCCTGAGCCACCTACATCCATCGACTTCCTGCATGTCTTACCAGGTCATCTCTCCATCTAGTGGGGGCCGCCCAACACTTCGCCTAGCGATACGATCCTGCCATTCGAGAACCTTGCTTCCCCATCGGTTGTGGGTTTTTCGAACTATATGGCCGGTCCATTGCCACTTCAGCTTACTAATCCGTTGGGCTATGTCAGTTACTCTGGTTCTACTGCGGATAACCTCTTTTCTAAGTTCATCACGCAGAGAAGCACCGAGCATAGCCCTTTCCATAGCTAACATAGCATAACTAAATGTCGCTCAGCGAACCTTTAGTTTGATCATATGGCCAGCAGTCAAAGACCACGTCTCAGATCCATAAGTCATCACTGGCAACGCGCACTGGTCGCACAATCTCAGTTTTCAAGTATTGAGGTACGCTGCCCAGCCGAGTTGAATCTATCGATTGACCACTCGGTCGAAATTGGACTTACCTAGTCGGAATATTTTTCCCAGGTAAACATACTCGTCATTAACTTCGAGCTTAGTGCTCCCAACAACTACTGGCATAGATGTGACATGGACGTTACACATGATCTTTGTTTTGTCCATGTTCATCTTAAGACCTATCCGGTGGGAGGCACTATTGAGATCATTGAGTATAGTGCTTAAGACTATATCGTCGGCAAATCGAAATGGAGTGATGTACTTGCCATTGATGTTAATAACGTATCCTTTCCAGTCTAGTAGCTTGAAAACATCTTCCAATGCAGCGGTTTTTTTTTATAGGATAGGGTGACAAACGAGCACACAGTCCACCTGATGGTAAGTGGTTGCTGTAACCCATAGATATCTACATCTATCTTCAATAAAGAATCAAAATGCAGATGCGTTGTTACCCGTGAGGACTAAGATGGAATGCCTCTTTTCCAGTAAAAGGGTCTCCGGTTCTCTACACTCACCATACGAAACACAGCAGTGTTAAGCTGCTATTTTACGCTGGTATTCTGTGAGAGCGTGGTCCTTCCCCGGTCGAGCCGACCCATTCGTACTACAACTATACTACTAATATAGCAGCAGCATGGCTCTACCACGTATAAAAAGTTTCGGGAATATAACGTCACCCTCTGCAGTTGGATAGGTTTCGTACTCTGGTTCTGTACTCGGATAGTCACCGTAGCCCTACTGTGCAAACACTTTAGCACTTCGATATATCGACAGTGAACTTGACATCGCTGAATGGACTGCAGCACCGCCCAAATTTCGATGGAATCAAAGGCTTTTTCATAGTTCACATACGCAAGACAAATTGGCAGATTCGGTCTTCTGTACAATTTTTCGAAGGTTATGTATGTGGTCTATGGTGCAAAAGCCTTTTCGAAAACTGGCTTGTTCGGGAGGCTAGAAGTCGTCAAGTTTGCCTGCGAGATGATTCGTAATGACTCTTGAAAACAGCACATAGACGCGGCTTAGCAACGAGATCGGTCTGCAGTTCTTCAAGAGAGCGGTGTCGCCTTTCATGAAGAACAAGACCACCGCCTCCGGAGTAGTACCACCATGGGGGACAGAATTTAAGAGATTCTGGAGGGCTTCAAGTACTTGTTTTCCACCCGCTTTCAGAAGCTCCGCTGTAATTCCATCCTCACCCGGCGCCTTGCCGTTTTTAAGGTGCTGGAGAAGCATTCTAATCTCGCTCAGACTGATGTCCGGAATATCATTGGAATATTTGCCTTTATATATATGGATAAATTTAATAATTTACCTTCTACCTTTTTCTGCACAGTCAGGTAAAAAAATTAAAATTGAATAATTGAATGTTGCCATAGCTTTGAATTGAGATACATAATTAGGCTTAAATAAAAAAAGTTTAATTTAGGCATCTTTTTATCAGCCTGTAATATTTGCTGATTAGTATGTTAAAATAACAATTTAATATCGAAGCAGCTATTATTAAAATTAAATTAGAAATGTCATATAGTGACGTCGTAAGAGAATCCACTGCCAAATATCATCTCGTGAGTGTCGCAAGAGGCGACAGAGGAAAACTGAAACAGGATATGTGCAATAGCATCTTCCTGATAAAAACTTATTAAAAATCCGAGGTTACCAACCCGCCTTCCAAGCGTGGTAAGTATGGCAAGCATTCGCCATTTTATTTCAATGATGGTTATGATTTTTTTTAAATTAAACTTTCATTAAAAGTAGAAACTGACTTCGCAGAACTAAAAACAATTAATTATTTTCCGTCTATAGTCGGTGCTAAGACTTAGTATATCGAAGAATTGAAACTTCCGATTCCAGAAGATATTCTGTGGAAATCATTATATTTTACATACGTGGTAGAGCCATGCTGCAATATTTTGGTTGTAACACGAATGGGTCGGCTCGACTGGGGTAGGATCATACTCGTACTCTCACAGAATACCAGCGTAAAATACTCGTAGCAGCTCAATGCTGCTGTGTTTCGTATTGTGAGTGTAGAGAAACGGAGACCCTTTTTATTGGATAGGAGGTATTCCATCTTAGTCGTCAGGAGTGACAACGCATCTGCATTTAGATTCTTAGTCGAGGATAGATGTAGATGTCTATGCAATACAGTATCGACTTACCATCAGGTGGACTGTGTGTTCGCTTGTCACTTCGCATATTTTATATTAAAAAAAATATATTTTTCTTTAGTCGGCTATAAATATTATTTAATGTACCTAGCAATAGCAACTTAATAAAAAATTAAGAATGTAAAAAAATTGTGTTTAAAAATATTTTATTTATTCTTCATAATCTATACATCTATACTCTATACAAATAAATAAAATTGAAGTATCAGAACTGCTTTTAATTAGATGATACTGATTTGTTCTTTAAAAACTGATTTCAATTCATTACAGCCCATAATTGTCTAGTGCTGAATATAGATCTCCTTTATATATTGCCTCATAAGGGGAATTTTGCCATAGTTGCTACGCTTGGCATGCGGGTTGAAAACCGCAGTTTTTTTATAATTTTAGGTTGTTTTCAGGAAAATACTGCTGTCCATCTGCTTTTAGTTTGCCTCTGTCGCCTCTTACGATACCTACGGGACGAAATGGGGGTAGTGGATATTCTTACACCGTAACTACACACGGTTATTTTGTTCTTATCTGCCCGCAATATACACTATTTTGTAATGAAAAATACATTTCTAAAGAAGCTTTTATTCATTCCAGGCGGAAGGAAGTAAGCCAAAATAATTTTGTATGGTTTCCTTTATACTTAAATAATAAATACCAATCCCTAGGAAAATTCAATATGTATAAAACTATGACGGCTCCGTGGCGATCTAGTGAAAATCGTGGGGATAACGTTTTTGCTTCACGAACTCTTTTGTCAGGTTAATTTATTATTAATAACGTCCCTTAAATGCTAACGAAGCTATGTATTGTAATATAAAACTAAATAACAGCCTCTACATAAAATTTGATTAGCCTATAAACCCATATAAATAGTCTATAAACGCTTCACTAGAGCCGTAGTAACTCAGGGGATGAGCACTCGCCTTTAAATTTCATATTACGCGAGCAGACCGAGATTGATACCATGAAATGTTTAATTGGAATTTTATGTCCTGAGTTGCCATGTTCTCTACAGTAAAGATAAACAAACATCTTAAGAAAACTGCTACTAAGTTTACTCTTCTTACGTAATAGGCAGTCCTCAGTTGGCCTCACAGCTGCCATTTGACGCCTTATGACGTAATATGTAAAGTATTTTTTTTTGTAATAAAAGGATATTTACTCACGAATAAATACCTAGTAAAAGGTAGTCGGTTAGCAAAAGAAAGGACTTGAGAGAAAATTTAAAACAACATCTATTATGATCAGCCAAATCATAAAAGAATGACACTTATGTGTGTACATAATTTTACGCATTTCAGATAACTACTACGATACGAGTATTATACTAAATTTAAAATACTTCTTCTTATAAATAAATAATAAATATATGGTTTTGTTACGTAAGGATAAAACTTTAATCCTTAAATTGATTTCGTCCGTTTTAATGGACATAGTTTTTACACGCACACGGAGACTTTTTAAGACACATAAGTGCTGTAAAAATACGTTACGGCCTCGAACTAGCTATTTCTTTTGCGCTCGTGTATGTTGCAATGATGCAGTAAGGAACGGTCGCGAGCAATAATAATTTAAAAAAGTGTAACGGTCGGACTTGTTTACGCTCCTGATAAATTTGATAATAACGGTGAGTATTTTGGTTGTTTTGTCTATGGCGTTGTTTTTTAGTTAGAATATGAATAAAGGTATTATACTGTGATATTATTTTTATAAACATTACTGTAATTATTATCAAAAATTTGGTTTATTTATAACGTCCCATAAAACAGACATTGCCAGCTTAAACTATCAACTACTTGTTTGTGTGTCCCATGTAACGTCTTCACCCCGAACAATTTCCCCTTACTATATGACTTATTAGATGATCTGAGTGGCAGTGAAGACAATAATTATCAGAAATGTACCGATATTGAACATTATATTACTGAAGAACAGTTACTAGAGACGGCTCAAGATGAATCCTCTCCACTCCCCACTAAGTCTCTAGCCCCAGTATCATGTTATATACCTGAAACCCTTCACCAATAGCTTCTGTAACACCATCGTCAAGTTTTTCTAGACCTACACTGATGTCAAACATGGCAACACGTCGAACCAGACAAACCACACTTATGCTTCTGCCAGCAGCAACGAAACCTGTAGTTAAAAGGCGTAAAATGAAGCAATTAGACTTTGTATTTAAAAAAAGGAAATATACCGGAACTGTGAATACAACAGACTCCACCAGCTTCAAAAAATGCCATGAAATCCTTACTCCTAAGCAATATTTTCAAAAATGCTTCAGCGATGAGTTGTTAGACTTAATAGTTGAAATGACTAAATTATATTCAGCACAAACTAGCGGGAAGTCCATAATATGTGTGACGCAAAAAGAAATAGAAATATTAATTGGAATAGAAATCATGATGGTATTGTAGACTTGCCGGCAGTCGGCAAGATTACTGGAGTGCTGATTTGAAGTATAAGCAGATTGCATCAACTATATCACTTAAACGATATAGATCTATCAAACGCTACTTGCAGTTTTGTGATAATACAAATGTAGACAAAAATGATCGTTACCATAAAATTCCTTCCATAATGGATTATTTTCGTCAGCAGTGCTTGAAGATAGAAGAAGAACGGTAATTTGTAATCGATGAAATGATTATACCTTACAAAGGTAAAAAGGCCGGCAACAGAAAGCAGTACATGCCAAAGAAACCAAATAAATGGGGGTTTAAATTTCTAGTTCGTGCTGGTATTTCAGGCATGGTGTATGACTTCTTTGCTTACGCTGGTGCCAACACTTTCCATGGTGTCACTTTAAGCGAATGGGAAGAAGATTTTCTTGGGAGTTGGAGGTAAAACAGTTCTCAGGCTATGTAGAACCATTTCCAATCCAATACTTAGCACAGTGTACGTTTACGTCACTTGACCTTATATATTATTTGCGTAATGAGTTGGGCATTTTGTCTTTAGTGACTATACGAAAAGATAGATTGCGAAATTGTAAGCTGATGACTGACAAAGCTATGATAAAAAAGTGACGAGGAACATTTGAGGTAGTATGTGATAATTCCAAAAGAGTAGCCGTGACAAAGTGGTTGGATAGTCGATGTATTTATATAGCAAGTTCACTTTGTGCCCAAGATCCAGTTGGTACTATAGAACGGTACGACAAAAAGCAAAAAAAAAGAGAGTACCTGTAACCTGTCCAAATGTAATAAAAGTGTACAACACTCATATGGGCGGCGTCGACATTGCCGACATGTTGACTGCTTTGTACAGAATTTTTATGAAAACAAGACGTTGGTATATGTAAATATTTGCCCATCTATTAGACATCGCTCTTTACAATAGCTGGCTATTATATCGTACAGACTGTGTTCAATTAGGTGAAAATAATGGAGCCTAAAAAAGTTTGGTGTGTTTGGTAAAAAACTCTTCCGCTTATGAAAACCTGTACAAAATCTAGACTAAACGTAATGATTAATTCACCGAAATCTATTACAATTACAAAACATGTCCAGCCAAGATCTGTGGATGATGCACGACTTGACTGTTACGATCATTTTCCAATGTTTACGTCACAGGGCCGATGTCGTCTTTGCAAGAATGGTAAAACCATGATTATGTGTATACAATATCAACAAAGACTTTGTTTAACTGCCAAAAAATCTTGTTACATTATATTACATAAGGAAAAATAATTATTTTATGTTTATGGTTATAATTTTATGTTCCTTTTTAACCAGAAGTTGATTGATTTGTTGATATTTTTAAATAATATTGAGAAAATTATTCCCTTTTGAGCCATAATTTAATTTTTTTGTTAATTTTTTAACACGTTCAGTGCGAAACAGGGTCTGAAACACCTTGTACATGTCTCGCTTGTGGTGCGGCAACGAAAAACATAAGCTTCTCTGTCGTGCGGAAGGCGTAACTTCTACACTTCTACTTGGATCAGTGTAGGAGAGAGATAAATATATATCTGAGATGTGCTATTGATCCCGAGTTCTGTGGTATACTTACTTTAATACCGGGTTTTTTAAACTTTGTGCCGCACTGATAAATAAAATTTTAAATACAGTGCGGAACAAGGTTGGAAACACCTCGTATCCCCGCGTACCTCGTACCGCACCCTGCGCTAGCTTCACGCGGCCAGTGTTGTGCATTGCATTCGAGACTGCGCACGCGAAAAAAGACAGTGATAAAGAAAATACGGGTGGTAAATGAGGATTCTGTATGATTTCACTGAGGCGGGTACTTTATATCGTCCCTGTAGAACCATATTTTTGCAATTTATTCTTCTGCTCCAGCACCAACTATTACTTACAAAAGTTACAATATAAACACGCTTTTATCTCCTAGTAGTAGGTTGAGCAGAAAGAACTTTTCAACATATACGCTTGAAAAATACACACACAAACACAACATATTCATTTTATCTTTTCAGAACCCACAACAATAAAACACATCATCTCGAAAAGGGTTCAAAGAAGAGGAGATGTGTCGGGTGTTATATTAAAATTCCGTACCTTCTTGCTAAGTCATCAGGCTGACAAAAAAGTGAAGAAAATTCGCACAGACTGCACTCGGTGCAAAAATATTATTTTTTGACCTGTTTTAATGAAAAACACCCATATGTTTGACAAAATAAACTTTACTAGCAGGAACTATGCAAGTCATAACTTCTCTGTTATTAAGGACTTAAGTCTAAACATTAAAATATTTTTAAACATACATACCTTTTTTTCTCTTATAATCCAAAGTCTCACTTGAAAAGTGGGTACTACTTATCTTTTTTTTAAATAAATACAATTAAAATAAAGTTTACCGATATTTTTATTTCCCATCAGTAAACTATATGAAAAACTGCCCTTATTCAGTGCGATACGGGGTGTATAAGATCCCATATTTTATTTTACCTATAGATTCTAAACTAATTAACCCAAACAAAGGTAGCGGCAGATTTAGATGTCTTGTTATTATCATTATAATCAATTCATTGTTAATAATGATAATAACAAAAATCCATATTTTTATTTGATTTCACCCCAAAAAAACGATTTTAGTCTCATAAGGGCGGCGGGGTGCCGCCCTATGTCTGATTTAGGACTAGGTTCAAAACGCCCCGAAGCGCAGTAATGGAAAGTATTGATAAATCAGTGCCGCAGTGAACATGTTAAAAGTTTTATAATAATTCTGAGACTGACTCTTTTATAAGGCTGATTTTAGATGGTTCCTAACTATAACTTATTATGTTCCGTTATGTTAATACATTATTGGCAATGTCCGTTCTATGTGACGTGTCTTTGGATACCATGATTACACATATAATGGGCAATGTCCGTTTTATAGGACATAAAAAAACTATAAAAAATATATGATACTTGAAAAATTGAGTTATAAGTTTCTTTTCTGTCCCAATTCCAACCCAAAACCGAGATTTGAACGTAAAATACCCAAAGGATCTAGGGTGACAATTTAAGGGTTAAAATTTTTGAAACTTCCGAGAAGTACAAGTCTTGTTTGAAAGAAGACTCGTTGATGTGAAACGTTTCCAATATTTTAACTCTGGCGTGTGCCGAAAATACTAATTTATTTTTATAGATTTTTTAAAGAAATAATTCATAATTAAACGATTATGTTTAAAAGTGAGAAAGATCAAAGCTTGCTGAAAGTGACTATTATAATAACAGTTTCACAGAAAAATGATCACAGTGCAATTTCACGATACGGAAAAGCTTGTTTTGTGGTACGTGCTCCATTTTTCACAGTCTGCAGTAATATGCAAGAGTCAAAGTTTTTAAGGCCAGTGTTCTGATCGTTTTTTATATTTTTTTAAACATATAAAAAACGATCAGAAATAAGTGTTTAAAAAAAATTAAATATTTTATCTATTCTTAATTTTTACCACAACCTTAAAACCTTACGATTCACGATATTTAAAAAATTATGTATTATTATCCCTTTATAATGGAGGTTAATAACTAGAAGTCTTAAGAAACAAAAAGCAAGGAAGTCGGGAAATGAAGCAGAGTGGTCCTTTGTTAACGAAATGGCGCGGTTCGCTGAATGAAGGTATTTAATTAGTTACAGCTTGTTGCTTTCTAACAAGCTTATTTTTCATTAAAATATAAGAATTGATAAGAAATAAATAAGAAAATTTTAAATAATTGTGGGAACTTAAGTTATATATTCCTTGAAATTAATATTTAACTGAAGGTCTGTCACTCGGATGAAAAGATTAGTTTTATTAGACGTCTTCCAAACCGAATTTCAGTCACGGGGGCCTATCCCAACGGAATCGCCGTTCCAGCCATCTGCGCAGTACAGGATTATGGTACAGGAGTGCATGTGCAAGCACAGGTGCGCTTCCTGATCCCTCACTCTCGTAGTCCCATGGGACGAAAATACGACACGGCTGGAAAAAATCCAGGCGCAGGACTAACGTCTTTCCGAGAAACGGGAAACGGTGAAACACCGCCAACTTCCTGACTTCGTAATACTCAGAATCTCTTGACAGAAAATTCCAAAAACTGCTTACGGCCCATCCCGGGTTTTGAACCCAGGATGTCATGACCAGCAGTCGCGGTAACGTTCACTAGACCAACGAGACAGTTATATTATTTGGTATGACTTGTATGTAGGGGCGAATGTGCATGCTGCTCACCTGATGGTAAGTGATTGTTGCCGACCAGCAATAAAGGAAGAATCGCAGTAGGCTATTTTATTGAAGGTCCTTAAGGCATATCGGTATACTATAATTAGGACCTTTATTTTTAGAAACTTAACTGTATTATGCTATAATGGCCATATTTAGGTAGGATAAAATAAAATTATTTTGAAACTATCCGATAAAAATTCGATTTCTATCATTAACTATCTGGTTAGCACATATATTATAACCAATAATCCCGCATTTCGACGAAGTCAAGTCTACTTGTTTATAGTACTTAATTAAAGCGCGTTTCAGGTGAAGTATGTCTATAAACAAATAATTATTTTGCACTCTTGTTATTTTGAACCCATCCCAACCATTTAATTATTTCGAAATAATCCAGTTGCGAAAATAATTAAATATACGCCTAAATCTTATCGGGAATTTTATGAACAAAAGATAACGAGTAATACGAGTACATATAGTCCTGTATCCTATATGGCACAATCAGGATTAGAAGTAGGTCTTTTTTATAGATATTGCTTTATATCTCGTTTGATTAACTAAGTCTTACCTGTATTTAAACCAAAACAAAGATAATCATAAACTCTTATCATTTAAGAAGCTTTATACATATCAAGAACTTATAAAACAAATCGCGGGTTACAAATAGGCGGATAAATACTAAAATGATTTAACAATAAAACATTAGTAAAAATCATTAAGCGCGGCGTCATAAAGAGTGATTTATAAATATTTTATGAAATTTTGTAGAGCTTTAGAAGCTTTGTCGAGTTGTAAAGTCGTTTATTTATACATTAAGTAATTTTTTTCTACCACGAATTCCAAAAATATTGCTAGGTAGAAAGGAAAACTTTCGGTACAACATGAAACATTAAAATCTAATAATTAGGCGAGCGAAGCGAATCTCTACTAGATCAAAATACCACTCTTATGTGGTGCACTTTACAAAAAACATAAAACATTTAGACATGAACTTGAACATAATTATTATTATTCATATTTATGTCTAGATGTGTTATCAATTATTGTTTTTAGAAAAAAAATATAAATAAAAAAGTATTCTTTATATGTATTTATAAATTTATCTACATATGTAATGACTCCATCTGTAGGCTTCATCAAGTACTAAATAGTGTTTAGTTGGTCATTTTATTAGTCGTGTAATATATAGATGTACAAATGTGCCCATTAATGCGTGGGTTGGATTATATTTAAAAATTCACCCAAGGATGACCCAGTCATTAATAGATTTAAATGTACATATAAATATATACAAGGTAAAAGTACAACTTTGTAATGGTTCAGAAATCATGCTCTATAAAATAAGTATATGCTGGAGCTCTCAAGTATAATATTTGCTATACTAAACTGTATAGTTTGGGATTTCAGTATTATGACGAGTGTTTATCAAAAATGGTCTATCTGTGAACTGTATTTTAATTTAGTATTGATATCTGTAGGTCTTTTCCAATATTAAGAAAAAATCGTAATAAACATAAATATAACCTATTATAGATGGATCAGGAAAAAGTACTTTAATTAATAAACTTATTTGTCGACTGAATAAAACGTTGGGACCATCTTCTTATCAATTACTTGCACTAACTGGTGCTGCAGCTGTAAATATTAATGGTACAACTATACATGCCAAAGTTCTATTAGGAGCTCATAAGATTTATAAAGATCTCAGTTTGCATTCACTTGTTCTTCGAGATATATGGCCGGCCCATTGCAACTTCAGCTTACTAATCCGTTGGGCTACGTCGGTTACTCTGGTTCTACTGCGGATATACTCGTTTTTAAGTCTATCACGCAGAGAAACCCCAAGCATAGCCCTCTCCATTATATCATTTCGCTATTCGGTTATTTGCAAAATAATAAAGATGTGAAAGAATAGTGTTCCAATTCCATATATAACAAAATTTTGGAAAAGTAGAAATATAAATTTTTCATTTAAACAATTTCCATTATAGTTAGCTTTCGCAACTACTATCCATAAATCACAAGGTTTAACCTTAGAAAAAGCTGTTGTTGATATTAGAGATAAAGAAACTACTGTTTAATATATTATGTTGCTTTATCAAGAGTTGAAACTTTAAAAGGTTTAGCATTCAATAGGAATTTTTTATATAACAGATTTACAAGTATTCAAAATTCGCACATGCTGATGTGTCGAAAACAGGAAGAAATTCGAATGATTTTTTTTAAATTAACTTAGATAAAAAAATAATTAAAAAATCTTTGTTTTTTTTCTTCAATTTTTTTAATGTAATCGTTGTATTTTTTAAATAATAAATATTTTTAAATAATTAAAGTATGCTTTTATTTTAGAACATATTAACATATATTTAATATTACACGATTCGCGAGCCATTACAAAGTTGTATTTTAGCTAGTTATACTAACAAAAATAACAAAACTTTTACTGTTTCTAACAAAAATAAATTGGAGCTCTTAGAAGACTTAGTATTTTTAGTCAAGGTTATTTAATTTTTTCTTCATCCCTGTCCTCGTGATTTTTCTGACCTATGTGTGTAATGACCTATATGTGAAAGTCACCAAACTGACAGTAGGCAGCTGGAATAGCAAACCACGGAAAATTAATATTTGCACATGAAATGATGAAAAAGATGAAAACGGGGGATGAGACGCTCGCGTCCGTAGGCTTCGACCACCTAACCCTAGACCCACCCTACACGTGTCCCCCGGGTGGTGCTAAACGAGCGACAAAGCCGAAAGTATATACTCGGCTCCTCGCCGTATGGTAGCGGCGTAAAATCTACCACCCCCTTAGATCGCACCATGAGCCAACACATTAAATAAATGGCCCCGAGTTCCCGGCGCCCCTTTAATGGGGCAGGGGTGCGAAGAATCTCCGGGAGTAAAACCGGCGACGAGGTTCGCCACCCGTCACGTTCTGTCTCCCGGAGGGGCGAAAAGTGGATTGCGGAGGCCCGTCTGGCTACGCTGAATGTATGTGGAGCAATGAATGGTAAGATGGATGAAATATGCGAAATGATGAATGATAGAGGAATAGATGTGTTATATGTAAATGAGACGAAACGAAGGGAAAGGATGCCACTGCACATGGCATGTATACCGCTTACTGGTCTGGTGTAGACGAGACCGAGCGGGCATGCCAGGGAGTCGGTGTCATCCTTTCAGAAAGAATGGTCAATGTGTGAAAGAGTATGAATGTGTAAGCCCAAGGCTGCTATGGATACGAATGAAAGTGGGCTTAAAGAAGTTGTTTGTGCCAGGGTGTACGCCCCAGACATGTCTAAGCCCACTTATATCCGAGAGCAGTTTTGGGACATGGTAAGGATGGTGTTGATGAAATGTAAGGAAATGAAAATATCATTATATTAGAGATTTTAATGGAAGGTTGGGGTGAAGAGGTCTGGTTATGAAAGGATATTAGAATGTTTGGCGATGAAAGTGTAAATGAGAATGGTGAAGACCTCCTCGTCGTATGTGAGGAAAAGAATCTTTTGTGACGAATACTTTTCGCCATAAGAGGATTCACATGTATACATGGGAAAGAGGTGATGATAGAAGCATGATAGATTTCATAATTGTGGATGAAAGAATGCGGAGCGCAGTGGTAGATACAAGAGTTTACCGGGGGTCCAACGTAGGGACGGATCATTACTTGGTCTTATGCCGAATTAATGGTCTATTCAGGAGTTGGCGGCATCGGACATCTGTGTCTACCACTGCGTTACAGCGTATAAGAACAGAGAGGTTACAAGATGAAGGTGAAAGAGAAGTATAAATGTAGACTGAGGGAGAATATAAATGGTTTGAATGAAATATGTAGGAATGATTTAGACCTGAAGACTGTATGGAATAATGTTAAGAAAGTTTTGGTGGATGCAGTCACCGAAGTATGTGGTGTAAGTATGAGAACGAATGAAAGGAAAAATAATACGTTGTGGTGGGATGATGAGATTCGGATGGAAGTTGAAGCAAAGAAGAGAGCATGGCTAGATTTACTGGCAACCAAAGCTGATAATTCTGGCGGTATGAATGATGACATCGAAAGAAAAAAGGCAGACTTTAGACTTATAAATAAGAGAGTAAAAGAAGTTGTTTAAAGGAAAAAGCAAGAAAGAACGGATAAGAATGATAGAAGGATATCTGATAACTTCCAGGCAAATATTAAAATGTTCTGGAAACTCGTAAGAATTGCTAGGGGAAATTCAAAACAGCCTAGAATGAATGCTATACGAGACCAAAATGGCTGTATGCTGAATGATGAAGTTTCGAATTTAAAGAGATGGAAGGAATACTTTGAAAGCGTGTTTATGAGTGAAGGGTCGTTTGAATTAAGTGAAAAAGAAATTCCGAAAGAAGTGGAGAGAGGTAGGGAGATAAGTGTAGATGAAATAATGAAAGCAATGAAAAGCGTGAAAGCAGGTAAGGCAGCCGGATATGATAGAGTATCACTCGAAATGCTAAGGGCTGGAGAGGGAGTGGTGGCAGGCCTGCTGTACACCTTGTTTAATTTATGTTGGGAACTGAAGCGGGTACCGGAAGACTGGTGCAAAGCCGTTATAGTCCCAATATATAAAGGAAAAGGGTCACAGCAGGACTGTAAAAACTAGCTTGCTTAGCATTGTGGGTAAACTGTATGCTAAGGTGTTAATTGAAAGAGTTATGGAAGAAACTGATGGAAAAATTTGGGATGTGCAAGCTGGATTTAGAAAGGGAATGGGGTGTACGGATCAAGTATTTTCCATGCGCATGATTGCGGAGAAGTTTTTGGCCAAAAACCAGAAAGTTTTTTGTGCTTTCATGGACTTGGAAAAGGCTTATAACAGAGTGGACAGGAATGTGTTATGGCAAACACTTAACTCATTTGGTTTGAGCGCTGGTTTGATACAGGCATTGAAGTCTCTTTATAGGGACTCTAGTGCTTGTGTCAGGATCAACGGGGTCTACTCGGACTGGATTGGCATCCAAAAAGGTGTCAGACAGGACTGTGTAGCTTCCCCTGGCTGTTTAATAATTTAAGTTTGATTATTTTCATGTATCATGCGTATTATATCTAACTTCAATCAATGAATCAATCAAACTCTCATTGTTGTGTTAATCATATCTAGACGTCCGTCCAGTCGTTTGCATAATCAGTTTTGTAATCAGATGGACGATTAACTATCGCTCAAAGAACAATATTCCAGAAGCTGCATTATTTTTTCATCCATTATGAATAAAATAATATTTTTGAAGTGAATCTTATTTAGTATCCTTGTGATTTGAAAACGCGATGAGTTGAAAAATCTATGTGATTTAGCCTGCGAGAGAATGAGATAGATCTATACTAATAAAGCGGAAGAGGTTTTTTGTTTGTTTAAACACGCTAATCTCTAGAACTACCAGTTCGATTTGATTAATTATTTTTGTATATGATAGCGAGATTCATGAAAAATAGTATAGACTAGCTAGAAAATAGTCTAGCACTAAGCAAGTCGGAAGAAAAGTGCTCAAAACTACTTTATCGCTACGAGGCTGCCACCGAGATCCATTCTCCTATCGGTTGTCGGTTCTTCGAGCTATATGGCCGGCTCATTGTCACTTCAGCTTACTGATAACCTAGGCTATCTTAGCTATTTTGAGTGGATTAAAGAATGTAATAGGTTTAAGGTATAAACTGAAGTCATTTAAAAATAATATATTTAAGAAAAGAAAAATATATAATAGGTTCACCTGTTTCCGGGAAATCAATCGGTGAGCATACATAAAAAAATAAACATACGCGTCGAATATAGAACCTACTCGTTCTTAGAACTCCGTTAAAAATAACACAATTTTTTATGTACGGCGATATTGTGGGAAAAAAATCCAAGGAAACAAATGAATAACTGATTTTAAAAACGGTACAACATGCCTTAATTCCAAGTCATCAAAGTTCTGACAAGTTTAAAGTGGCCAGTTCAACAAAACGGCAACTTCATGGGCAAAGACCACTATGCATCTATCCTCAACTAAGAACTATATTGATCGATGCTTAGTGGCCATTTTAGGACTGAGATGGAATGTCTCGATGTCAGTAAAAAGGGTTCTCGATTCTCGTCGCTTACTATACAAAAAACTGTAGAATTTTTTTTCGTTGGTATTCTGTGTGAGCATGGTTCTTCCATTGGGAGATGTGTACCCAGTAGAGGGATATTTGTAGGCTGTTACTTAAGACTTATTAAATTACCTTTTTATTTATATTGGAAAAAAAACAATTTATAATAAAACCAGTTTTGTTTAAAAAATACATTTATTTTATTTTATTTCTTACCAACTTATAGTACATTCTTTTCTAAAACCAAACGAGCTCTTTGCGCATCGTTACCCTAGGGAAATAAACTACGCCAGCATTTTCATCTACATTGACCTAGTGAACGAACTAGGATTAAAGAATTATCAACATTTAATACGCAATATTCCCGTTCCCGTTATCGAAAAGTAAAAAGATTATATTTTTTATATTTATTAAGTTTTACGAACTTGTTATATATTTAAGTAGTTAGTTACATCACTTAATCATAATATTTTTGAAGTAAATCATTCGTTTGATTTATACTATATAATTAGTCATCATCAATTTAAGCTAATTAGTCATCATCATCATTACAGCCCTTCACAAGTTCACTGCTGGACATAGGCCTCCCCCAAGGAATGCCACAAAACACGGTCCTGAGCCACCTGCATCCATCGACTGCCTGCATGTCTTACCAGGTCGTCACTCCATTTAGTGGGGGGACGCCCTACACTTCGCCTACCGGTACGAGGCTGCCACTCGAGAACCTTTCTTCCCCATCGGTTGTCGGTTCTTCGAGCTATATGACCGGCCCATTGCCACTTCAGCTTACTAATCCGTTGGGCTATGTCGGTCACTCTGGTTCTACTGAGGATATCCTCAATCCTAAGTTTATCACGCAAAGAAACCCCAAGCATAGCCCTCTCCGTAGCTTTCATGGACTTGGAAAGGCTTATAACAGAGTGGACAGGAATGTGTTATGGCAAACACTTAACTCATTTGGTTTGAGCGCTGGTTTGATACAGGCATTGAAGTCTCTTTATAGGGACTCTAGTGCTTGTGTCAGGATCAACGGGGTCTACTCGGACTGGATTGGCATCCAAAAAGGTGTCAGACAGGACTGTGTAGCTTCCCCCTGGCTGTTTAACCTATTTATGGACAGTTGTTTGCAAACTTTGAAAGTTGAAGAATGTGGGTTGAGAATGGGTGAGTTAACCGTCAAATGCCTTTTGCACGCCGATGATCAAGTCATATATATAGAGTGAATGGGGCTCTACTCGCTATTGTGAAGAGTCAGAATGTGTCAAAAAAGGCACGTTTGGCAATTCACAATGCTGTGTTAGTCCCTACTTTAATGTATGGTAGTGAAAGTTGGGTCTGGCAGAAGAAGCATGAGAGTAGAATAAATGCTATAGAAATGCAGTCATTAAGGAGTATGCTAGGGCTGAATCTGAATGACAGGGTGAGAAATAGTGTGATAAGAGAAAAGTGTGGTTTGCAAGATGACGTTGTGACCAGGATTAAGAAAGGAATGCTTCGGTGGTTTGGTCATGTAGAAAGAATGAACGAAGAAAGAGTGACAAAGCAAATTTATGCTGCAGAAGTGAACGGCAGAGTCGGAAAGGGACGCCCTAGACGAAGGTTTATCGACCAAATTGGCGATATATTGCAAATGGACCAGATTAGGAGTACCCTTAACCGACGAGCGTGTATGCGTAGATATATGGATGTAAAGGAGGCGAGAGAGGTGTGCCAGGATCGTGCCAAGTGGAAGTCCGTAGTCTCTGCCTACCCCTCTGGGTGACAGGCGTGAGTGTTTATGTATGTATGCACATGAAATAAAATGTATTTAGGTTATCTGTCTTGGCATCTCCTTACAGCACTGGTCTTTTGACCTAATTTCCATTTCATATTTATAGAAGTAATTATAGAGGCATGCAGCAAAGGAATATTATATATGCAATTTTAATAATTTAAGTTTGATTATTTTCATGTGTCATGCGTATTATATCTAACTTCAATCAATGAATCAATCAAACTCTCATTGTTGTGTTAATCATATCTAGACGTCCGTCCAGTCGTTTGCATAATCAGTTTTGTAATCAGATGGACGATTAACTATCGCTCAAAGAACAATATTCCAGAAGCTGCATTATTTTTTCATCCATTATGAATAAAATAATATTTTTGAAGTGAATCTTATTTAGTATCCTTGTGATTTGAAAACGCGATGAGTCGAAAAATCTATGTGATTTAGCCTGCGAGAGAATGAGATAGATCTATACTAATATAATAAAGTGGAAGAGGTTTTTTGTTTGTTTAAACACGCTAATCTCTGGAACTACCAGTCCGATTTGATTAATTATTTTTGTATATGATAGCGAGATTCATGGAAAATAGTATAGACTAGCTAGAAAAATAGTCTAGCACTAAGCAAGTCGGAAGAAAAAGCGCTCAAAAACTGCTTTATCGCTACAAGGCTGCCACTCGAGATCCATTCTCCCCATCGGTTGTCGGTTCTTCGAGCTATATGGCCGGCTCATTGTCACTTCAGCTTACTGATAACCTAGGCTATCTTAGCTATTTTGAGTGGATTAAAGAATGTAATAGGTTTAAGGTAGAAACTGAAGTCATTTAAAAATAATATATTTAAGAAAAGAAAAAAAATATAAATAGGTTCACCCGTTTCCGGGAAATCAATCGGTGAGCATACATAAAAAAATAAACATACGCGTCGAATATAGAACCTACTCGTTCTTAGAACTCCGTTAAAAATAACACAATTTTTTATGTACGGCGATATTGTGGGAAAAAAATCCAAGGAAACAAATGAATAACTGATTTTAAAAACGGTACAACATGCCTTAATTCCAAGTCATCAAAGTTCTGACAAGTTTAAAGTGGCCAGTTCAACAAAACGGCAACTTCATGGGCAAAGACCACTATGCATCTATCCTCAACTAAGAACTATATTTATCGATGCTTAGTGGACATTTTAGTTCTCGATTCTCGTCGCTTACTATACAAAAAACTGTAGAATTTTTTTTCGTTGGTATTCTGTGTGAGCATGGTTCTTCCATTGGGAGATCTGTACCCAGTAGAGGGATATTTGTAGGCTGTTACTTAAGACTTATTAAATTACCTTTTTATTTATATTGGAAAAAAAACAATTTATAATAAAACCAGTTTTGTTTAAAAAATACATTTATTTTATTTTATTTCTTACCAACTTATAGTACATTCTTTTCTAAAACCAAACGAGCTCTTTGCGCATCGTTACCCTAGGAAATAAACTACGCCAGCATTTTCATCTATATTGACCTAGTGAACGAACTAGGATTAAAGAATTATCAACATTTAATACGCAATATTCCGTTCCGTTATCGAAAAGTAAAAGATTATATTTTTATATTTATTAAGTTTTACGAACTTGTTATATATTTAAGTAGTTAGTTACATCACTTAATCATAATATTTTTGAAGTAAATCATTCGTTTGATTTATACTATATAATTAGTCATCATCAATTGAAGCTAATTAGTCATCATCATCATTACAGCCCTTCACAAGTCCACTGCTGGACATAGGCCTCCCCCAAGGAATGCCACAAAACACGGTCCTGAGCAACCTGCATCCATCGACTGCCTGCATGTCTTACCAGGTCGTTACTCCATTTAGTGGGGGGACGCCCTACACTTCGCCTACCGGTACGAGGCTGCCACTCGAGAACCTTTCTTCCCCATCGGTTGTCGGTTCTTCGAGCTATATGACCGGCCCATTGCCACTTCAGCTTACTAATCCGTTGGGCTATGTCGGTCACTCTGGTTCTACTGAGGATATCCTCAATCCTAAGTTTATCATGCAAAGAAACCCCAAGCATAGCCCTCTCCGTAGCTCGCTGAGCGACCTTGAGCGTCGTCATACAGCCAGCAGTAAAGGACCACGTCTCAGATCCATAAGTCATCACTGGCAACACGCACTGGTTGTACTATTTCGTTATCAAGTTTTGAGCTATACCTGACGAGAAGTTGTGTCGCAATTTCCCGAACGCTGCCCACCCGAGTTGAATCCGTCGAATCGACCTCTTGGTCGAAGTTGGACTTACCTAGTCGGACTATTGACATTATTGATTATTCAAAAACAAATTCATTTTTTTTGTATTTCATACACATTAATTCATTGCAGGCTATCATAATTCCACTGTTGAACACAAGCTCACAAAACACAGTCCCTGATTATTGCATTCAACGATTCTCTGCCTATTTTATCAAGTCGGCATTCTCACAAAACACAGTCCCTGATTATTGCATCCAACGATTCTCTGCCTATTTTATCAAGTCGTCACTCCTTTTAGTGAGTTAGTCTAATGTTGCACGTTCTAGTACGAGGCTGCTAACCTACTTTCAAGCAATCAGCCTACAATTCGTCAAGCGAAGTATATGCGAGTAGAGCCGTGGAGAAGGCTAGGAGTGAGTAAATATTTCCATTCGATAATTGAGGTTTAGTTATACGATAAGAGGCAATTAAAAATGAAACCAAAAAAAAGCGGATAAAGATAGACTTATTACAATTTAAATTCTTATTTATGTTTATGATATAAATTTCTTACATCCACAGTGATTACATTTAGTAAAGATCTAAGTATGTAAATTAAATAGCAGTGTTTATTACCATACATACAGTGTGTGATACAGAAAAGTATTGAATATGAAACGTTCCTCGTGAATTATTTATGTCAGATAAAATACCGAGGGTGGAATACTTTGCCTGTAATCGGAGGAACAATGATATAAAATGTAATGTAGTGAAATGGTTTAAGTATATTTTTTACTTATTATAAAACAATGCTTGGCTACAAAACTTAATATTGTCCACTGTCCAATTAGTCCACTTTGTACTTAGTCTATTTCCTAACTCGTCTTATTCCTATTCCATCCTATAGTTCTACCATTTCCTAATTTGGTCAAAATAAATGTAGAAGTAGAAAATATAGGAATGAAGAGACATCAAGTTGAGCATTTTTTTAAATTCATGAAATAAATATTTTCGCATTAAATGTTCTAGTTTAACTTAAAAACTATTTCCCTAATGACTTAAAAACTACTTAAGTTTTGTACAACAATCTTTGGCATCTTACACATTTTATTTTTGTGCTTCTGAAAAAATACTAACCCACAAAAGGTAGTGTTCCGGGATTTCATTCGCGTTGACTTCTATCTTTTGCAGTAGCATAAATTTTAGCGGCTTAGGTACAGGAGGTATGCAAATAAAGAAAAAACAAGAAAAGATTTTTATTTTTATTCAAATAAGATAAATCGTCATTGTCATGTTCATCGTCGTGATTATCGTCATGGTCATCGTCGTGGTCAACGTCAAGGTCATCGTCAATGTCATGATCATTGTCATGGTTATCGTCATCATCAAAGTCATCGTCCTGGTCATCGTCATCGTCATGGTAGGCAGGTAGGTCCCTACCCTCCCCCTGGGTGGGGGTTCTATTTCGTTCGTCAGATATAGGAGGTATGCGAATAAAGATAAAACAAAAAAGATTATCATGGTCATCGTCGTGATCATCGTCATTGTCATGATCATCTTCAAAGTCATCGTCATTGTCATGGTCATCGTCATCGTCAAGGTCATCGTCATGGTCATCGTTATCGTCATAATCATCATTGTCATGGTCATCGTCATGTTCTTCGTCATTTTCATCGTCAAAGTCATCGTCATTGTCGTGGTCATTGTCATGGTCATCCTCATGATTATCGTCATGATCACTGTCTAGGTCATCGTTATGATTTTCGTCATGATCATCGTCAAAGTCATCGTCATCGTCGTCGTCAAGGTTATCGTCATGGTCATCGTCATTGTCATGGTCATCGTTATAGTCAAGGTCATGGTCATGTCATTATGTTTTCCTTAAAACTTAAAAATAAAAGTGTGCATCTAGTGCGTGTGAGAATTAGGGTTAGGTTTTTTGCAAATATATATTGTACTCGTAAGAAATTAGAATGTAGAGCTACAGGAAAGGGCTTTGATCCCACTTCTGATGTAAGAAATCACTCCACTTCTGATGTTACAAATTGTTCTCAAAATTATTTAAATAAAAGAAAACTACTCGGTAACAAACCCTGTTTACCCTGTACTATCAGGACCCAATTACATGATAACACCAAAGTATGCAAACCAACAGCATCACTACCCATCTCAATGTAACACAAGGCAGCCTCTCGGCAACACGACCTTCCTTGACTACATTAGTAGAATACCCCAACGGGAATAGTAACGACAGTGAGACTCGTAGAATTACCGACTGATGCCTCCCAGTCGCCAGCGCGATACTTTATACTACTAGATATAACCGTTATACCTTCATTTGTTCGTATTTCATTTTTTTACCCTCATTCCCGACACGGCCTCTCCTGACAGGAGACGGTTCTCAGGCTTCTTTAGCTTTTAATTAAAAAACTTATTTATTTCAGACGTTTGTCCATATTACCCTTACATGGCGACCCTGCCAGGATGTGTGCTGCTACAATGCATGCGCACCGCCGGGCCTACAAGAATAGTAAAATATTATATTAATAAAAAAAAGAAGAAAATCATCATCTTGGATTGACTTATTTATTAAAAATATATACATTATAATAACGCAATGGACGTAATGCCGGAAGTGACAAGAAAACTATAATTTGAAATACACGAGGAGAGGCCACAAAATATATTGTTTTAGAAGTAGACTGAAAAATTAAAACTGGCGGATTCATTGAAAAAGGGAAAGAAGCGGTTGCATTCTAGCGAGCATCACCCAGAAAAATGTGAAAATTGAATCAAAAAGAACAAAGAAGAAATTAAGAGGTAACTTCGCACCTGTGTGATTTTAATTCCATTTAAAACTTTATTTATCAATTTGAGATTGTTTTTATGTTCTTTTTGCTATTATTTGAAGTTATGTATTAAATATTCTGTATTTCATATATGTTTAAGTTGAAATTCATTATTAGATACTTAATATTAACGATTTATTTGTTATTTTATTATTGTTTAAAAAAAAAAGAATCATATTACAATATTATAAATTAAGTTACGTAAGTGCTTCAGTGGCATTTGTATTAAGGCACTAGATGATTTTATATTCATTTTTTATATGAAAGATTAAATTTTTACGTACTTACTTAATTTCACGAAATTTATAGTTAAAATAACACTGTGATACATTTTTATTTTTCGAAACTAATTTTAAAAAGGGTTATAATCAATTAATTTTTTTTCTAAATCCACGATCACGATATACCTTAAAATTAAATGTTTTTTTTAAATCTTTTTACATAACATAATATACAATATTTTATTATATACAATATTAAAAATTATAATAAAAAAAAACTAAAACTAGTAATTTAATTATCAAACAGTCCTATTCCACGCGGTATCGTGCGAAGAACGCTGGCTACGTTTCCCCGCTGAATGGCTATACTTAGCCTTTGAGCGAGAAAAGAGCCAGCCCTCTTATCACCAACAGCAACGAACAGCCGCGGATAGAGTTCCTTTAAGAACTTCACCGCACGTGGACCCCACGGATCTATAGTCTCTACAGCAAATGGCACAAATATGTAGTCATCTCTCAGAGACTCATATTTGCGCCACTTACTCAGTTCAGCTGCCTCTGATGCCGCCCCGGCTCTAAACGAGGTACTCCTGAGATGAGAGGCCACCAAAGTGTCTACGCAAGTAGCATCCCACACTAGGGCTTTACTTCTCTCCCAAGGGACCAATGTCATACCGTCGGGTCTCCTGCCATCGTCTCTAAATATTCCACTCTAAAACCGAGGGAATATATTTATAGAGACAAGAGCCCTTCGGATGACATCGTTCAAAAAACCGTGCCGTGAAAACCTACCAGCACTTTTCTTACAAGAAAGTCCGTGGAGCCCAAACTTGTCGACGCTGCTACCACAGGGGCACTGATGGGGTTGACAAATCGGTGCTCCTAGTCGGATTCCTACAACGATGCGCAAGCTTTCCCCATCAAGTAATGTGCCGAGATTACTTGATGGTAAAGCGTCTAACCAGTGACTAGATTCCTTAGTCGAAACAGCTAGAAGGCGTGCCTTATCTTGGTCACTATGGAAATTATGAAACAAATCTTTCTGCACCCTCTGTACCAACGGAATATCCCACTGTTTTTGTTGGTTAACTTCCAGTGGAACATTTTCGCCGGGACAGAGCGTTTGCCATGTCTGCCCTGTCTCCGTAGCAAAGCACAGGTCTACTTTATTATTTAAAATTATGTTACATAAATTACTGACTGCACGGAAGCAAGGAAAGCAGGCAATGCAACGCTAGAAAGATTTCTCACACCAATACCACCAAATTTTATAGGTAAATTAGCTTGAGTCCAGGCTGTTGTATTTAAAGTTAAATTTAGAATTTTTCTATAGCTATTTTAAGATTATTATCAATATCTTTTAAAATATCCGAACATTTCCAGACTGGACTCGAGCGGAGTAAGTATGTAAATCTAGGTACAAGGAGACAATATTTTAAAATAGTAAGCGCAATGTGGGGGCTTAATTTATACAATTTATCAACGTGGTTTAAAAACTGATCAAATTTTGTTTTTAAAACAGGTTTAATAATACTATCGAAAAACAACGGGGCACCTAGCAAGTATAGTGATTCCGTACTGACAGTTTTTATTCCTGGAGAAATATGATTGAAATTTTGAATTAAAGTGTCTCTGTGAGAAGTAGATAAATTATTGGAAAAAAATATTTCACATTTATTGCTATTTGGTTCAAGACCAATATTTTTAAAATTTCGAAAAATATGAGTAAGATCACTGAGGACGTCATCGGCTCTACCTCCCAGTGTACCGTCGTCCAGGTACCAGACATTCAGCTTGGATTTCAAATTTGAAATAATGGGTTGAATTCCCAAACTGAAAAGTGCTGGACCTAGTGGGTCACCCTGTTGAATACCGACTGCAGAATCGATAACATGGTTTTCGTAAAACAAGTTAGTATTTTGACTGTAACATTGCCAAACGTAGTGATAAATTTCGGGGGTAATGTTAGTCACTTATTTCAGCAGGGTTACCCTATCGATAGAGTTAAAAGCATTCCTTAGGTCAACCTTCACAAGAACATCTGCATCAGAGTTTGTTAAAATGTACGCACTGAATGTACCGCCGCCTCACAGCCACCTCTAGTGCCAAAGCCTAGTTGAGTAGGCTGAAATTTTGTCTTAAGGTTAGAGATTATGTGCCTGTAAGCTAATTTTGAAAAGTGGAACCAACAGCTATAGGACGGATACCGTTATCCTTTTTTTTGAAGGCACATAATCTTGCCCCATATAAGAATGGAATGAAATTTGGATTAACATCACCAGAAAGAAATTAGTTATTATGATAAATATTTTTTTTTTCAATATTTTATATAAATTAATGTTTTTTTATATGTAAACTCGATAGCTGTTACAGCGATTGTTTAAATTTTTTGTTTGTATGCGATATAACTAACATCATAATATTTCTAACAACTTTAAAATTTTTAAGAGCCAATCAGTTATTGGATGTATAACTATGAACGACGAAACTATTTAAATTTCTGTGTAAATTAAAAAAAATGCTTTTTCTGTGTAAATTAAAAAAAATGCTTAGGTTGCATTCTTATTATAATATATTGTACAAGTTATCTTAAAATTAGGTATGAAACACACGGTGTGCTTCAGTTCAGGTTTAGGTAATCATAGTTAGATGCAATCGCAAACGTTTCCATATACTTACTTTCGAATTTAAAACAAAGGTGTCTCAAATTGCTAGCGCTGCTAAGAGTACAATTTGTATTTTGATCTGTCTGTTGTTATAATAGTGATGACGACTTATGTTCCCATTATTATTTCTTTGTTTTGTTCATTTTAATATGAAACGTAATAATTTACTTTTGGTTTTATATTCTTTGAACTTTTAAAGCTTTCAAACTATTATAATTTATTATTTTCTCTTAAAATAGTACTTGTGTGGATTATGAAAATAATTACTTCGTTTAATTCGATTTTGAAACTCATTACATAAGGTATACAATTAATTGATTTAAATTTTGTTGTGCCCATATTGTGAGCCCCAATCCCTGATTGACAATGATGTAACTAAATATTTTACGAGACTATGTGATATTTGTAAAAGATATAAGTAAATTTATGGATAAGTAAGAGAATACATAATTAGAAATGAAAAGTAATGATAATGTTGTAGGTTTGAGTGACATAGGTAAAGAAAATTGTCGGTAGTTAGCATATCCACATACAATCAGCCTGACCAGCTGAGAGTTTGGAAAAACTAATAACCGATTAATTTTTTAAGGTTGTTCGGATGCGATTAAAGACGTTATGAGTTTTAATGAGGGAATGATAATGTATTATGAATTGTGTAGGAATATTGTCCATAATCTTGGGTACAATTAAATAATGACTAATAAATACTATAAATACATACATACATACATAAACACTCACGCCTGTCACCCAGAGGGGTAGGCAGAGACTACGGACTTCCATTTGGCACGATCCTGGCAGGGTGGCCATGTGATATAGGAAGGGTCTTGTGTGAATTAGGAGACGTGTTGATGCTTCTATAACTTTAATTATACTGATTCGAACTTACACTACATAGCATAAAAAAGAGATCTTAAAAACTATGTTAGTAACATTTCTTGGAAAAGATTTATTCTAGTTTAAATATCTGCCTGCACTGCGCGACACCCCTGCAACATGTGTGTGAGCGTACACCCAGTGCCGCAGTATCGGACAGACAGGCTTTCACTGATAACTCTGAGAATGGTGTTGGCGCTCTCCCGCACTCTGCGCAGGAGGTATGCGATTCGCTTACGCACTACGGTGTGAAACCCATCAGTGTGCGCAAGCGCGAAAATCCCTGATGCACTGCAGTAACCTGGAAGCCCCAACAATATCCTCAGACCATTATTATATTGTACTCGGAGAGTGTTGATAGACCCCGCGCGTAGTTGACCCATAGATTGCACGTATAAAGTGTTTGGCAGTACGCCTTAAACAGTGTTATTTTCACATCTGGACTGCTAAGTGCAAATCTGCGAGCCGACATGTTGCAGCGGACTGCCATCGCCCTCCTTTCCCTTTCAATATCCTTGTCATCCTTCAAGGCCTCAGTAACCACGTGACAGAGATATTTGAAGGATGGCACCCTTACAAGTTCGCTACCGTTAAGCTTGACAGGCGTTACATACATCACCTTACGGGTCCTAGCTTTAAAAACCATCAACTCGCTTTTCCTAACATTATACAAGAGGCCGTGGGATTTCGCATACTCCTCGCATATCGAGATCAGCCTTCTTAAAGCAGCACCTGACGGACTCAGCAACACCATGTCGTCCGCGTAATTGATGCTGTTTACACAGTGACCATCAATGAAACAGCCGACACTGGCGCTGCTAAGCCCTACAATCAACTCGTCTACATACAAGTTAAAAAGTGTCGGGGAGGTCAAGCCACCCTGCCTCACCCCACACTCCAACCCGTACGCGTCAGAAAACTGATCTAACCATTCGACTTGGTTATTCTGGTGGTCATACCAATATTTAAGAACATTTACAATCTCACCAGGCAGGTCAAACGCCCTGGATAAGTCAAGAAAAGCTGCGTAAACTGGTGTCTTCCTATCCATATAATACCTGACAATATGCGTGAGAGCCAGAATGGCGCACTTAGTTGACAGTTTTGGCCTGAAACTGATTTGAGCGTCGTGCAGAACCAGGTGACGCTTGAGCTGTCTCTCAACCAGACCGTCAAGTACTTTTGCTGTGATAGTAGCTAATGAAATCGGCCGATAGTTGGTCTTATCGGATAAATTGTAAGTTTTATTCTTAACAATAGGAACAACGACCGATCTCATCTACTCTGCAGGCAGGTATGAGTGTCTGATGCAGAAAGTAAATAGCAAGTCTAGTAGCCTCGGGAGGTGCGGCCCAGCATACACGAAGTGCTCAATAGTGAGGCCGTCATAGCCCGGTGCCTCTTTTCCTCTTTTCATACCTTTAATTAACTGTTCAACCTCTTTATCTGTCACACGTTTTGGCATACCGGATACAACGACCTCAACATCAGCATCCCGTGCATTTAGCTGCGACTGCACCCTAAAATGAGAACTGAACAAGTTAGCTAACATCTCTGGAGTCTTGAATACCCTCAACGCTCACCGGTACGCCAAGCTTTGGACTTAATTTCCTGGTGTGTTTCCAGAAGCTTCGAAAATCTTTATATTTGTGATAAGCAGCTAAAATATTAATTTTAATTAATTCTTGATTTTTTTGACAGAATTTTAATTTTTCCTTAAAATGTTTATATACCTATGTATAGATAATACCTATACGTATCATCATAAATAAGACCCCGTGAGGGTCGTCCATACCATACCCAAGTCAAAAATGTTTGCTTAGCGTCCTGGTGAGCGTCACGTACATATTTATTCCACACGGCAATTGGTCGACTACCCTTCTTACTGTCTCCCCCCTGACAATTCAGAACATCGTCCAAATCAGATTTTAGTATACAACGCTTCCTACTGGAGTTTAACGCACGTCATTGATAACAATCTTCTCTGAAGAACACTGCGAACACGACACACTGAAGATACAGGCCACCCAGCTAAACGCGCTCCAGCGAGCGGTTCCGCTGCGTTCGCGCCATCGATCCGCCGCGTCACACTCGCGCCAGCGAGGCGTTGACACTGCACTCGCGCCAGCGAGTCGCCGGCACCGCACTCGCGCCGCACTCACGCCAGCGGACAGTAGCTGGGCGTTGTGTTGTCAGTCTCGGATTGGGGGCGACTAAATCTAGTCCAGTTCAATCCCCAGAAGACACAAGTTTGCGCGTTTACCGCTAAAAGGAACACCTTTTCATCTCCTCAGTTTCAAGGCACTCCCCTTGTTGCCTCAGCCAGTATCTGAATCCTCGGCGTTGACATATCGAGTGACGTGCAGTTCCGTGGTCACTTGGAAGAGAAGACCAAATTGGCCTCTAAAAAGCTTGGCGTGCTCAGTAGAGCGGGGCAGTATTTCATGCCGACACACCGCCTGCAACTTTACAAGGCGCAGGTTCGGCCTCACATGGAATACTGTTCCCATCTCTGGGCAGGGGCTCCCCAGTGCCAGCTTCTTCCACTTAACCGCATTCAGCGCAGAGCGGATCGAATCGTCGACGACAGAGTTCTTTCCGATCGGCTTGACTCACTAGCACTGCGTAGAGATGTTGCATCTCTTTGCGTATTTTATCGCATGTACCACGGGGAGTGCTGAGGAATTGTTCGGACTAATTCCAGCCGCTCAATTTCACCATCGCACATCGCGACAAAACTCGCGATACCATCCATACCATCTAGATGATTGGCGGTCCACCACTGTGCGATTTAGAAGATGTTTTCTTCCTCGCACTACTTCCTTGTGGAACCGATTACCACCAGCGATTTTTCCGGACCGATACGACTTAGGGACCTTCAAGAAAAGAGCCTACTCCTTTTTAAAAGGCCGGCAACGCATCTGTAATTCCCCTGATGTTGCAGTTGTTCATGGGCGGCGGTAGTCACTTAACATTAGGTGAACCGCATGCTCGTTTGCCCCCTCTCCTATAAAAAAAAACTTGCACTGCATTCGCACCAGCGGGCAGTCGCGCAGCACTCGGGCAACGAGCCGTCTCGCGCTGCACTCACGCTATGCAACCAGCTTGGGAATCTAGCCCAATAGATGATGGACTACACACCAAGTTAGCATATCACCCAGACTTCAACACTGTAGTCATAGGCACCAAGTTTGCATACCTTGCAGTGGCTGTCGACATATGCACAAAGTTAGCGTTAGTTAGTTCCTGAAACCTTTTTCATATTGGATTTTACTCAAGGTAGTTTCAATGTAAAATTTGAAGTACACAACAGTAAAAGCACAAGACATGGAAACAACTACGTCAGATGTACAACCGTGCACTTAAGTACATCCAACACAGGTCTCGCAAAATAAGTATCCAAAGTAATTTAAGATTGAAATAGATGTAAAATGTTTCAGGTGCATGATGAAACAAATAAATAATCTGCTTTGCAAAATTTAAAATTAAAAGAAATGAAGATAAATGTATTGCGAACCATAGAATTTGGGGCTTCCAAAGTTCACCACATATTCTCTTAAGAAACGGCAACAGTGTGACATGGCATTCACAGATTATTGCACACATTGCAGAAACGGCAACTATGTGGAGAGACTAATCCCATCCCACCACAAATTCTAAAGGGAAGGAGGCAACTGCGCAAGATCTACGCATTGCAAAAGGCAACTGCATGCAGAGGCGTAGGCCACTACGCACATTGCAAATATAAAAAGCAACTGTATGAAATATCACACATTACAAAAATAAAATAGGCATCTGTGTAAAATATCACACTCTGCAAACGACATCACACAAATTGCAATCGTCATTAAGTCGTCTCGGTCGGATAGATATCCGCGTCACATGGCTCACCACTCGCAACGAAAGCTGAGCAAGCGTCAGACGTCCATTTGCCGTGCCAAAGCACCGTGTGCTCGGCGGCCGCTTGAGTTGTCGTAAGATCCGCCAATAAGTTGCAGGCTGTGCGGCGTAGCCTCAATCTTGCAAAGGCTCGGCTGCACCTGACCATGTCCAATTAGCCGTCGCGACATCTTCCTCATTGATCATTGTTGTAGCGACTTCTACGAAACTCTAGACATCAAACCCCAATTTTGTCGACTACATAATATTCGGAGTAAACTGTAACACTTATAAACACATTAGAATACCAAAAGGCTACTTATTTTTTTCAATTTTAAAGTTAAAGTTAAACATTTATTTTTCGGTACATTGCTAAACGTTTCGAATTTTAGGTTACATTATCTTGTGGGCTACATATTTTCATATCATTTCACATTACGCAAATCATATTTCGCATGAACTATTAACTATAACAAAACTCGAACAAGTTAAGTTTTCACTGAATGCAAGCTATAACTCATTTAGAATAACTCTTTTCAATATTTCTTTCAACATTTGTTAACATTGTTTTTATACGTGGTAGAGCCATGCTACAGCTGTATAAGTAGTATAGTTGTAGCACGAATGGGTCGGCTCGACCGGGGAAGGACCACGCTCTCACAGAATACCAGCTTAAAATAGCAGCTTAACACTGCTGTGTTTCGTATGGTAAGTGTAGAGAACCGGAGACCCTTTTTACTGGAAAAGAGGCATTCCATCTTAGTCCTTACGGGTGACAACGCATCTGCATTTTGATTCTTTATTGAAGATAGATGTAGATGTCTATGGGTCACAGCAACCACTTACCATCAGGTGGACTGTGTGCTTGTTTGTCACCCTATTCTATAAAACAAAACATATTTATGTACGTTAAGGAATAACAAAAGTACTTGCGGGTACCTTCAATATAAATCGAACAAAAAGATTTAGCTTTTTGCTCAAAACATTTGACTTTGAACTTTTACTTTACAATTTAGTTACGACATTAAACATAAAAACAAAGGTATCAATGCGGAGCGCATTACAGTCTTTCACGAACGTAATAAAATTAAACAAAAGGATTTAACTGTTGGCTTAAAACATTTCACTTGTAAACTTTTACTCTACACTTTAATGATTTCTCAATGTCGAAAATAGGACAACAAACTTCATTAAGACATTTAAAATAAAAACAAAACGCGATGCGCATCATAGTCTTTTCACCAACACTATTCGAAGATTATATGTGAGCGGTAACAGGGACTATCCCAATTCTGATGTAAGAAATTAGAATGTAGAGCTACAGGAAAGGGCTTTGATCCCACTTCTGATGTAAGAAATTACTCCACTTCTGACGTTATAAATTATTCTCAAAATTATTTAAATAAAAGAACACTACTCGGTAACATACCCTGCTTACTATCAGGAACCAATTACATGATAACACCAAAGTATGCAAACCAACAGCATCACTACCCATCTCAATGTAACACAAGGCAGCCTCTCGGCAACACGACCTTCCTTGACTACATTAGTAGAATACCCCGACTGGCATAGTAAGGACAGTGAGACTCGTAGAATTACCGACTGATGCCTCCCAGTCGCCTGCGCGATACTTTATACTGCTAGAACAAGTGGGAGATTACCGTTATACCTTCATTTGTTCGTATTTCATTTTATTTTTTTTACCCTCGTTCCCGACAATATATATAGTCGACTTTCTGCACATTTTACTAGGTCTGATAGGCCTTCTACAAACACAATCTTACACAGAAACAAACATCATCATCATCATTACAGCTGCACTGCTGAACATAAGCCTCCCAAGGAATGTCACAAAACACGGTCCTGGGTCACCCGCATCCATGGACTTCCCGTATCTCTTACGAGTACCAGCTCGTCACGCTATCTATTGGGGGGCCACCCCACTCTTCGCTTATAGATACGAGGCTGCCACTCGAGAACCTTTCTTCTCAATCAGTTGGCAGTTCTTCGAGCTATATGACCGGCCCATTACCACATCTGCTTACTAATCCGTTCGGCTATGTCGGTTACTCTGGTTCTACTGTGGATATCCTTATTTCTAAGTCTATCAAGCAGAAATCGAGCTTAGTCCTCTCCATAGCTCGCTGAGCGACCTTGAGCTTCCTCATACGGCCAGCAGTGAAGGACCACGTACCAGATCCATATGTTATCACTGGCAACACGCACTGGTTGTACAATCCTGTTTTTAAGTTTTGAAGTAGGTATACCTATACCCCTCATGACGAAAGGTACAAACGGAAACGAAACGAAAGAAGGATAAGAGTGGCAAACGAGCACACACTCCACCTGATGGTAAGTGGATGTTGTGGCCCATAGACATCTACATCTACAAAAAATGTGTAACGGCGGTGTAAGAATATCCACTACACCATATCATTCCGTAACTGTCGTAAGGGGCGATAGAGGGAAACAAATCAGGAGTTGGGCAGCAGCGTTTTCCCAATAACGACTTAAAATAAAAAACTGCGGTTGAAAACCCGTTTGCCAAACGTGGCAACTATTGCAAATATCCCCCATATGAGGCAATCTATTGGGGAGGCCTATGTTCAACAGTGGACTTTAATAGGCTGTAACGGTATCGGTAAGATAATAAAAATATAAATAAATTAAGCACGACATAATTATAGACATCTTCATTATTAAACCAACAATCAACCAACATAATAAGTATCAGTAATGAACTGTCCAAGTGACAACTAATTATGTTTTTCAATTCAGCGTTGTTTGACAAAAACGTGTTTGGCACAACGAGGGCATGTGCCTACCATGCAACAAACCACCATGTAACAAACAGTCCGGCCCAAATCAGAAAAACATTTAAATAGCTTCATTTTAAGGACATAAAAAATTAATAGTTGTAGGAAATAATTTTTGTTTAATCTTAAAAAATTGCTTGGTTTTTTTTTTTGTTTGAATACTTAAAAATTTTAATAATAATAAAGACGTGCCTTATCAGTACGAAAACAAGTGTGCCGCTGAAGTGTGAAGAACGTTGTTCTGTATAAAAGACTGAATAATTTTAATGTTGTCAGCAGACGGCGGTGACTAAGAATTAAATTATATTATTTCAGGCTTGAATTCAATGAAATGTAAAAAGATTTTTGTTAAATTGCTTTTTTATTATTGATTGATTCGGAACAAAGATGTTACTTAACATTAAACTGCAGGTGTATTATTACAATGCTGTTGTTTTCTCTATAAAATAATAAAAACAAGTTTTATAATAATATACATAAAACACATTTATCAATATAAAATATTATGGTTCATAATAAAAAAATCTACAAGTGGTACAGTCAAGCTCGACAAGCGAACGACCACAGCATCCACTACACACCCTACCATCAGGATTAACGATTGTTTGCTTGTTTAGAAAAATAAAAATGTTTTTTAAATTCCAGAATAAAGGTAAGTATTGTGGAGTTGGAAGTTTCTAAGGCAAAAAGGCGATGGAAAACAAGTTCAATGGTGCGGCAATTATGGTTAGTCGATTATTTATCGAATAACGATATTTACTTATACGCTGGTAGGACTCATAATAATTTATTTAGGCATTACATAGATGTCAGCTACATATATAATGAAGTTCAACTATGTCCTACCCTGTTGGTATACGAAGTACAATATGTTTTGCATATCAATTAAAGTAGGTACCTAAAAGTAATTATATCAAATGCGAATGCAAAATAAACTAAAATTTGTGGATACATAGTTTAAGAAAAAAGATAACCATCTCGGAAATCTAATGATGTCATAAAAATATTGAATATTGACTATGCAAAATGCATTTCATTATTAAATAATGACCATGCAATATTTTAAACATAAATAAATAGTGACACATTTGTTTTTTTTTATTTAATTTTTAAATGTATTAGAAAAGAAATCCTCCCAATCAATAGAAAATAAATCACCTCTAACCTATTTCTGCCGCCAAATAGGTGCTTTTCCGGACTGAAGGATAAAGAGAGTGGGTATAATTACAGACTGTGAGGTATTCCATCTTAGTCTTCAGAGGTGACAACGCATCTGTTTGAGTTTGGCTGCAGGTGTCCATAGATGGCAGTAGCTATTTACCATCAGGTGGACTGTAAGTTTGTTGGTCATCTTAGTTTTATAAATTTTCAATCGGTCTGCGCAGCTTGGCGGTTACAGCAAAATACTTCTTGCCGCGGCGCATAATCAGCAGCAGACTGTTAACGGTATGATAGTGACAAGTAGGCGAGTTGAAATAATGATTAAGTTTTCTCGAATATGTATTTTATTTATATCACAACAGTAAAGATTGTTGTTGTGAAGTTATATTTGTAAAATTTGTGGAGTGAATAAACAAATATTATTATTAAATATTATTTTGTTCCTGTGTACATTAGAATAAATTTATGATATTAATAAAATGTTTAATATTACCATATTATGGATATAAATGAAGTACATAATCTTACAGGATCTTGTAATATTTACATCAGTATTTCTTTGAAACATTCCGTTCATAAAGCAACATACGAGATATGAGTATGCCATGCATTCATGCCCATAATCAGATTTCGGATGTTCGAGGTTGTATAACGCGGGACGAAGCCAGGCGAGACTAATACAATTGTTTTGCTTAAAGTAGATTGTCTGACTGTGTTAATTTTCAGCATAATATTCTAAATTTTATTTAATTACCATTATTAATTAGAGACTTAAATTATTAAATCATTGCTATCTGATGTTTTTACCCGACTGCCGCAGATGGAGTGTGTTTTTCGAGTGGATGTATGTACGAGTATGTTTATTTGTTTGACTCACTCTGTAGCTTAAACAGCTTGATTGATTTTAGCTCATGAAGTGTCTTTAGATATTTCAATTTAAAAAAGAGAGGGGATTAAAATATATTTTGTTATTACAACAATATGGCGGGTATTAAATAAAAGCTAGTAAATAGCCAATTCTAAATATACATTACAACACTTTAATTTTACCATTTGAAATAAACAACAATAAACGTCGGTAATTTGATTTTTTGTTGGTCTATAACCTTTTACAATCTACAAAATACCACACTAGATCGTTTTTAGCTCACATGTTATCTTAAACTCAGAGTCAAGCATAGCCAAAAATCATTAACTGGGTTAGCTATCAGTACAAGTGAATGCAAATAAAACATGGAAGCATTCCTTGCGCCAGAAAATGACCCAACAGAAATTGCGTTGCAATGGGCGTTGCTTAAAAATTGCGCGGTGAACGGGTTTTGTTGCCCGTAGCTGACATTGGTACCGATCTATTATATTATTTCAAATTTCTTAATTTGACATTAATATGGTAAGTACTATGTTGTTACAGATAAAAAAGTTGCGTAAAAACCTATTTAGCCATGAGATACAGCATAAAAACTTTTCCAAATTACGAAATACCGGGGATTTCAGATTTTAAAATGTCAAATTATACAATGTTATTTATATTATTTATATAATTCATAATGTCATGTATAATTCATAATGCCAATGTCATAATATCTATATATTAATACGTGAAGAGAAAATATTGTGCTCCTTTAGCAACCGCTTCGAATTATCAAATCTTTACATAAAGGTTTCGATATGATCTTAGAATCATAAATATGAATGATACATGTAACTAATAAAGACAACACATACATATTATTATCATTTTCAAACATCTTTCACAAAGATTCTGAAGTCGGCGGAATATTTTGTATTTTACGCGAAAATTCTTTACCATGTTATACGATTTAAATGATTATTTTTGTTAGAAAGGGGAAAGTATCTCAGGGGTGGTCTCATATACATTTGGTCAAGATCTGATGATGGGATTCATGAGAAAATCATCAAATTCTTCAATTGACAGCGGTATCTGCACGACATTTGGGCAAATAACTCTTTACTACGTCAACCGATTTCGATGATTATATTCTTTTTAGTTCCTTGAAGACGCTTTTTCCTTTTTGATAGTTTAATTATAAAATTCCTTAACACCTTTGGAGTCAAACACTTATTGACTCATATAGAGTCACAAGGTCACAAGATTGCTTGAAATACTCTGGGATTTTATTAAATATTTTTACAAACGTGCAGTAACACGCTTTCCGACAAACAGAAGTTTTTGGTTGACGGTCTAAGACAAGTCTATAACTATTTCTAGTGATTCATATATATATATCACATAATGAATGAATTTCAGGTATCAAATGGACCTTTACTGCATATAGTCCGTTTATTATATTTTTTGTGCAATGAGCGCTTTCTTTACTTCGGTGCTTTTGAAACGTTACAGAAATACGATAGAATCGATAAGACCATAATGAATATTAGACGCGACATAACCATAATAAATAAACATAGTTACGGTAAGAGTCGTTACCTTATTTAATCACCTTAAACGAAAGCAAGTGTTAATTTGAAAAAGGAGGAGCTCGAGTCCAAGCTCATTCGAAAAATCCTAACAATATTTATTTTATTACATACTTTGTATATATGACCAGTGAAATTTAAATTTTCGTTTAGAGTTATATTCGTACAGTAGTAGTTTATAAAATTAGTACCATTCAGATTCTAATTATTACTAATGGTATTAAAATATTGAACTTTATTATTTATTGATTACTTTAAGAAGAATAAGGATGTTCATACTTTAAACACTAGGAACAAACATAAGCTTGTAATGCCAGTTATAAGACTCCACAGAATCAGTAATTAATTTATGGGGCAATGTACAAGCTTTAACAACAAAATCCCAGAACGTGTTCAAAGTTTGTCAATAAATAAGTTTAAAAGTTTTATTAAAGAAAAACTGTACAAAAAGGGTTATTACAATATCAAGGAATACACGAATGAAAATAACCCCTGGGAATAAGGTGATCGCCACCATGCTGGTTCTATAAAAATTCATTTAAAATTGTATAAACAAAATTATTGATAAGTGAAATATGTTTTAAAAAAAGTCCCGCTGGGTTTCTTGCTAGTTCTTCCCAGGACAGAGGTATTTTCCGGACCAGTGGTAAATAAAAATTGCTTTCAATAAGTATTATGTAATAATCAATATTGAATAAAAAATCATTCTATTCTATTCTATTGTGTAATTATTGCTATTTTCATAATTTTTATAATAATTTGATTTAAAAATAATAGAAATATTATGGCAAACAATATGCACTGATGTTTTGTCACCGTTGGTAAGTCATTTATTAACAAAAATAATAAAGGAAGAAAAAGCAACCTTGTGGTACTATACTACATACCTATTGATTTTATAATTTGAGAGATCCGATTTTGGCGTATTTCTCTTGCTTATTCTGTTTATTTTTTCATGTTGGTGTCTATTTTCTATCTGATTGAAAATGACTCCTGACTCTTATAATGAGTAAAACCTATTAGGTCCTTACATATGAAATTAGCGTTTTGTCGTACTGGCCACTTTGATCTGAAATATCTCCTCTTTGGTTAAGAATTCCAAATTCAAATTTATAATTTCATTTAGCTGGTACATTTGAGTTTTGGAAACAGTCATTAATTTCATGTTCAGTTCAGTCAGTTCATTTGTTTTTTCCTCATTTTTTTTTCTTTGGCGTCGCTTATTACCGCACAATGGAAAACATGAAATATCGGTATATTTACGAGTACGAGTTCTACCGTGGCACCAGTGCTGCAGAAACAGCTTGAAGGATTATTGATGTGTACGGCGCTGGTGTCGCAAAAGAAAGCATGGTACGGTTTTGGTTTCAACGTTTTCGTTCTGGAAATTTCGACCTTCAGAACCAACCCCGTGGACGGCCGGAGACCAAAGTGGAAAATGAAGAATTAAAGGCTATTGTGGAAGCGGATCCATCACAAAGCACTTCAGAGATAGCTGCAGGCTTCGGGATAAGTGATAAAACTGTATTAATCCACTTGTAGCAAATCGGGAAAGTAAAAAAACTTGAACGATGGGTACCTCATGAATTGAGTGAATCGAACTTGCAAACACGCGTCGACTGTTGTGTTACTTTGCTCAACCGACGCAATAATGAAGGGATTTTAAATCGAATCATTACTTGTGATGAAAAGTGGATACTGTACGATAATCGGAAGCGCTCGTCGCAATGGCTGAACCCTAGAGACCCAGCCAAATCCTGCCCTAAACGAAAAATGACTAAGAAAAAGTTACTTGTGAGTGTTTGGTGGACTAGCGCCGGTGCCGTTCACTATAACTTTCTAAAATCTATCCAAACGATTACGGCAGATATCTATTATCAGCAACTGCAAACCATGAAGGAAGAACTAGATGCTAAACAACCGAGATTGGTCAATTGCTCTAGGCCACTGCTGTTTCACGACAACGCAAGACCACACACTGCACAACAAACAACCACTAAGCTAGATGAGCTACAATTGGAATGTCTGCGACATCCACCATACTCTCCGGACCTTGCTCCAACAGATTACCATTTTTTCCGGAATATGGACAACTTCTTACAAGGAAAAAAATTCAACTCTCCGATGCGGCAGTCCAAACCGCCTTCAAAGAGTTTATTGATTCTCGCCCCCATGGTTTTTTTAGTAAAGGGATCAATGAACTACCTATGAGATGGCAAAAGTGCATAGATAACAACGGTGCATACTTTGATTAATTAAATATATTTTACAAAAAAAATTGACTTTATATTCCTCCCGTACAAAACGCCAATTTCATATGTAAGGACCTAATATTTTGCCGCAAGTCTACATGTACCTAAATTTGTTTAGGCTTGATGAAGTTGGTGTATTTATTTTAGAAAAAATATAAAACTTTTATCGCAAGGAAAGTAATAACAATAGTCTTTGTATTTACGTATTTAGTAATTTTTGTATTTGCTTTGTGTTTAGTAAGTAAACGTCTTTATCATTTAATTTAAAGCAGCAGTACAATATGATAATAAATTAATATAATAGTCTAGTTAATGGAGCTTCAAAATTTAGTAATGTATATAGCTTTAAAATAGTTGGGAAAGTCCAAAAGTGCACGCTTCATGAGCGTTTCATTTAATTTTGATGAAAAAAATAAATTACCAAAATACATCTATTACACAAACTATAAAATCAATATAGGCTGTATGGTGCATTTGTCCTTTGTCTATCAAGAGCTAAAGAAGAAAATGAAAGCGCCTTTAAATTTTTAATAGCAATAAAATTTATAAAACTTGTAAATTATTTCATTAACAAACGACGCGTACTAGGCTATTGATATGAAATAGGGAACCAGTTGACGTAATTCTGAAGCTAATAAAAAACCCGGTCTCAATACGTCAATCTTTTCGGGAGTTATCGTGACCACATACAAAATCAACATCCGAACGTCCACGTAAAATTTTTTTCAAACCGTAGCAATATCGAATGATTTTTTAGAAAACATAAGATGCATTAATAAGAGTGTTTTCCTGATATACCGCAACTCATATTATCTTATAAGTGCAATATGGTTATAGAGGCATTTTAAGACAACAAAATTGCTTGACCTTGACGTGTCGACAGTAATACACTGCCTAATACCGCTTTGCGTTATGAGGCGTGCAATAGTAAATTCAACTAAGTAGTACGTACACCTAAACGTTACATTTTCTCTTTGCAATGTATCGATAAGAAAATATGCAGTTGACAGAGTGTATAGCAAGATATCTATTGTTTCTTTACGAGGGTGACACTGAAAGTTCTTACAAAATCAAAAACTGAACAAACTAGTAGGTTATTAGTTTTATTATATCCTTTCAAAATAGTGTCCATTTACATCAATACATCGCTGCATCCGATGGAACCACTGAGAAAAGCACTTTGCCCACTCGACCTTAGGGGTCTCTTCGATGGCATTTTGAAACGCAACCACTGCTTCCTCGGCGTTCATGTGACACAGACAATTTTCAATTTGCCGCCAAATCGTAAACAAATGACAAATTAATAAAATACATACACAATAATATTGGCAAAGAGTTCCATTTTCAGAATTTGAACTTAAGTTTTTATTATATCGTTTATAAGTGGCCAGTTCTAAAAACTTTCAGTGTGGCCCTCGTATGTGTTACTTTATCTACCTATATATCTATACAAATAAATAAAATTGAAGCGTCTGTTTGTAATGTCAAAATAACAGCTTTTTACTAAATCCATATGAAAGTATAAACGGTACTTATAACAAAATCACAATTTTTAAAAAATTTGTCTGTCAAAGCCGAAAGTATAGACTCGGCTCCTCGCCGTATGGTAGCGGCGTAAAAGCTACCAACCCTTAATTCGCACAATGAGCCAGCAATTAAAAGAAATGGCCCCGAGTTCCCGGCGCCCCTTTAATGGGGCAGGGGTGCGAAGAATCTCCGGGAGGAAAACCGGCGACGAGATTCGCCACCCGTCACGTTCTGTCTCCCGGAGGCGAAAGTGGATTGCGGAGGCCCGTCTGGCTACGCTGAATGTGTGTGGAGCAATGAATGATAAGATGGATGAAGTATGCGAAATGATGAATGATAGAGGAATAGATGTGTTATGTGTAAATGAGACGAAACGAAAGGGAAAGGATGCCACTGCACATGGCATGTATACCGCTTACTGGTCTGGGGTAGACGAGACCGAGCGGGCATGCCAGGGAGTCGGTGTCATCCTTTCAGAAAGAATGGGTCAATGTGTGAAAGAGTATGAATGTGTAAGCCCAAGGCTGCTATGGATACGAATGAAATTGGGCTTAAAGAAATTGTTTGTGCTAGGGGTGTACGTCCCAGATATGTCTAAGCCCACTTATATCCGAGAGCAGTTTTGGGACATGGTAAGGATGGTGTTGATGAAATGTAAGGTAAATGAAAATATTATTATGTTAGGAGATTTTAATGGAAGGGTTGGGGTGAAGAGGTCTGGTTATGAAAGGATATTAGGAACGTTTGGCGATGATAGTATAAATGAGAATGGTGAAGACCTCCTCACCGTATGTGTGGAAAAGATTATTTTTGTGACGAACACTTTCTTTCGCCATAAGAGGATTCACATGTATACATGGGAAAGAGGTGATGATAGAAGCATGATAGATTTCATAATTGTGGATGAAAGAATGAGGAGCGCAGTGGTAGAAACAAGGGTTTACCGGGGGTCCAACGTAGGGACGGATCATTACTTGGTCTTATGCCGAATTAATGGTCTATTCAAGCGTTGGCGGCATCGGACATCTGTATCTACCACTGCGTTGCAGCGTATAAGAATAGAGAGGTTACAAGATGAAGGTGTGAAAGAGAAGTTCAAATGTAGACTGAGAGAAAATATAAGTGGTATGGATGAATTGTGTATGAATGATTTAGACTTGGAGACTGTGTGGTATAATGTCAAGAAAGGTTTGGTGCATGTCAAGCAAGGTTTGGTGCAGCCACCGAAGTATGTGGTGTAACTAAGAGAACGAATGAAAGGAAAAATAATACGTTGTAGTGAGATGATGAGGTACGGATGGAAGTTGAAGCAAAGAAGAGTAATTCTAGCGGTATGATTGATGAGATTGAAAGAAAAAAGGCAGACTTTAGACGTATAAATAAGAGAGTAAAAGAAGTTGTTGATAGGAAAAAGCAAGAAAGAGCGGATAAGAATGATAGAAGGATATCTGATAACTTCCAGGCAAATATTAAAATGTTCTGGAAACTCGTAAGAACTGCCAGGGGAAATTCAATACAGCCTAGAATAAATGCTATACGAGACGAGAATGGCTGTATGCTGAATGATGAAGTCCCTCATTTAAAGAGATGGAAGGAATACTTTGAAAGCGTGTTTATGAGTGAAGAGTCGTCTGAATTAGTAATTCCGAAAGAAATGGAGAGAGGTAGGGAGATAAGTGTAGATGAAATAATGAAAGCAATGAAAAGCATGAAAGCAGGTAAGGCAGCCGGATATGATAGAGTATCACTCGAAATGCTAAGGGCTGGAGAGTGAGTGGTGGCAGGCCTGCTGTACACCTTGCTTAATATATGTTGGGAACTGAAGCGGGTACCGGAAGACTGGTGCAAAGCCGTTATAGTCCCAATATATAAGGGAAAAGGGTCACAGCGGGACTGTAAAAACTACCGTGGCATTAGCTTGCTTAGCATTGTGGGTAAACTGTATGCTAAGGTGTTAATTGAAAGAGTTATGGAAGAAACTGATGGAAAAATTTGGGATGTGCAAGCTGGATTTAGAAAGGGGATGGGGTGTACGGACCAAGTATTTTCCATGCGCATGATTGCGGAGAAGTTTTTGGCCAAAAACTAGAAAGTTTTTTGTGCGTTCATGGACTTGGAAAAGGCTTATGACAGAGTGGACAGGAATGTGTTATGGCAAACACTGAACTCATTTGGGTTGAGCGCTGGTTTGATACAGGCATTAAGATCTCTTTATAGGGACTCTAGTGCTTGTGTTAGGATCAACGGGGTCTACTCGGACTGGTTTGGCATCCAAAAAGGTGTCAGACAGGGCTGTGTAGCTTCCCCGTGGCTGTTTAACCTATTTATGGACAGTTGTTTGCAAACTTTGAAAGTTGAAGAATGTAGGTTGAGAATGGGTGAGTTAACCGTCAAATGCCTTTTGTACGCCGATGATCAAGTCATATTTGCATCGTCGGCGGCCGAGTTGCAAATGATGGTTACTTTAATGAACTGGTCATTAAAAGAAAGGGGTATGAAAGTGAACGCAAGTAAGACGAAAGTGATGGTTTTGAAAAGAAGAAAGTAAAACGTTATGTGAAATAAGAATAGAAGGGAGTTGATTGAGCAAGTGGATGAGTTTGTATATTTGGGATGTTTATTTAGTAGGGATGTTAGATATGATAAGGATATAGAACGACAGTGAACGCAGGAAATAGAGTGAATGGGGCTCTACACGCTATTATGAAGAGTCAGAATGTGTCAAAAAAGGCACGTTTGGCAATTCATAATGCTGTGTTAGTCCCTACTTTAATGTATGGTAGTGAAAGTTGGGTCTGGCAGAAGAAGCATGAGAGTAGAATAAATGCTGTAGAAATGCGGTCATTAAGGAGTATGCTAGGTTGAATCTGAATGACAGGGTGAGAAATAGTGTGATAAGAGAAAAGTGTGGTTTGCAAGATGACGTTTTGACCAGGATTAAGAAAGGAATGCTTCGGTGGTTTGGTCATGTGGAAAGAATGAACGAGGAAAGAGTGACAAAGCAAATTTATGTTGCAGAAGTGAACGGAAGAGTCGGGAAGGGACGCCCTAGACGAAGGTTTATCGACCAAATTGGCGATATATTGAAAATGGGCCAGATTAGGAGTACCCTTAACCGACGAGCATGTATGCATAGATATATGGATGTAAAGGAGGCGAGAGAAGTGTGTCAGGATCGTGCCAAATGGAAGTCTGTAGTCTCTGCCTACCCATCTGGGTGACAGGCGTGAGTGCTTATGTATGTATGTATGTTTGTCTGTCTGTCTGTCTGTTTGTTCCGGCTAATCTCCGAAACGGTTGGACCGATTTCGATGGGACTTACACTGGAAGATATCTGATGCTATAAGGAGTAACTTAGGCTACATATATTTTAGAAAAAACAATTAGGGTTCCGCGCAACATAATTGAAACCCTAAATTACACGCAGGCGAAGTCGCGGGCAACAGCTAGTTCAAAATAAATTTGACTATTACCTACTCTATTTTGTGACGCTTCAGGTGTCTAACGATTGAGATATTTTACGCGATATCTTCGTCAACTGTGACCGATTTCAATAATTCTTCTTTTATTATACAGGTTTTACTTTAGAGGTGATTTAATTTAAATTAAAAATAGTTTCACCTCTAACCGTGGGAAAATGTGGGATTAAGTTTTCAAAGTAACTATTGAGACGATATTCTAGTTGTTACGTTCAACTTGTGATATTCTTTAGTCCAATCAAAAGCGTAAAATAATTAACCTTTAAAAAAGTATAACCGCTTTCATAAACAGAAGTAGAGTGCTAAAATATTTTGTACCAAAGAATTAAAGCCAACCTTTGAAGCTGTTATGTGGATTTATTTAAAAGGGTATAAACCCTTTTGAGAGAACTAAGGACTATCACAAGTTCAAGGTAACGACTCCAATGTTGTCTAAATAGTTAAATTAAGAACATCCTCTCCTATTTTTCCACACTTCGGATGATTTTTTTTCTTAAAATTTGATGTAATCAAACATCAATGAACATATATAATTGACTCGCCTTACGCGGTAAGCGTGCTCTGAAACGTTTACTTGACTAATTAAGTTTGTGACTTAATCGATTGCATTTCTCAGCTCAATTAGGCATTGGAGATCAAGAGATGAGAATAAGATGATGAGATGATTAATAAATTAATTTCCTTTTCGCTACCTAACTTTGGATCAATCAATAAATCATTTCAATGAATAAATTTTTGTTCAAAATTTGAATCTTTTATCGTCGTTTCTTTTTTATTCCACTACTCTTTATATAATACAAATGTCTACCTTATAATGATTCCATAAATTTCCACAAATAATAAGCATTAAATTAAACCAATTTTGCGTATTTGATTGTGTTTCGAGTTGTTTGTTATGTGGAAGAGCTACGCACACGCATACTGCTACACACAACACACACTCTCACAGAATATCAGCGTAAAACAGCAGCCAGCGCTCAGCACATTTGCAAAGTGTCTTGCAAAGATTCTTTCTACTGGTAACAAGGTATTTCATCTCAGTTCTCAGGGATGACAACATATCTATATTTTGATTCTTAATCGACGATAGATGTAGGTGTCTATGGGATACAGCATCCACTTACCATCCGGTAGACTGCATACTTATTTGTCACCCTCATTTTATAAAACACCCATGATCATTAGAGATAGTGAGATGTTCAACATGTTATAGCTATTTGGAGCTACGAGCTTAAGCTTTAAAGTGTTAATTTTTATTTCGATTTACGCACAATATACTTACGTAGAATGGACACAAGTAACTCTACATAGGATAGACATACATTTCAATTTAATTTATATGTAAAGACAAAATATATAGGGTCTAATAAAAAATATCTATGTGTTGTTACAAAATTATGTATTTGAATCCTGAACTGTGTAGATAGCTAGCCTCCGTGAGTTTGGTCACCGTAATTGTAATTCGCTGGAGGACAGAAATATGAAAAGGAAGAGAAAAAGAAGGAAGAGGCAGGTATTAAATATATATATCAAGCCCAAAATATTTTCGAATTTATTGCATAATTTTACAACATTAAGGGTATGGGTGTTTGTGTAGTGGTGCATGTTATATTAGGCCAGTAAGAGCTGTGTGAATGTAACAGTGAGGGATGGACGTTGTGTCAAGGTTCAAGGAAGCTTACTCTGTTAAGGAAGTATTCTTCTGACACAAAGCTACTAAATGATTTATAAAGAAAAATTACTATCTAGATAATCTCCGAGCTGCCTTAAGGAATGCGTAGCAAATGTTCACGTCTTTCGTCGTAAGTTCATCTCACTTTTCCGAAAGCAGTTTTGTCGAGTAAACAATTATTAAAATAGTTTAAAGCTTTTCGATAATTTTACAGTATTCCAAAATTGATAAACCAAATAATTAAACCATTTTCAAGTATATTAAACATTATGTTACAAATGGAATAAAGTTTGTATCGTACTTCTTATTTTAAAGACAGTACTAATAATAATGTTAATGTAAGAATATACTATAAAAATATGATTTAAAATAGTCGTGTTTTGCGATTTCTTATTCAAGCCAATTATCACGTAGTGATAACAAGTAAAACTCGTACCTTTATCTAAAGGCTCATAAAATATTAGCTTTAACTTAAACATCGTGTTGTTAATGTTAGTTTGAAAAAAGTCCTACTAATTTTTTTGTAGATTTTTTCCGAACTAAACTATTTTAGTGATATCGACCGAATTAACTTGACCAGAGATCTAGCGCAGGACCAACGGCTCTACGTGCTTTCGGAAGCACGGGGTGAAATACTGCCAACTTCTTAACTCCGGCTACTACTGAAAATTTCTTGACAGCAAAACTCAGTATCTAATTTTTGGGCCGATACGGGAATCAAACCCAGGGCCTCATGATCAGCAGCCGCGTTTATGACCTCTAGACCAACGAGGCAGTCACTATTATTATTTTATTGTATTATGCAATCACTATTAAAAATCACAATTAAAAAGACCTGTGGCAAAAGAGTAACTTAAAAACTATTCGATTACGATTAATGCATGCGGCGGGACTTACGGAACTTCAATACAGCTCGTATTGAAAAAGCGATTGAGCGGAACCAGGGCTCCAAAATATTTGCCGGAGATCTATCTGCCAGAAAGAGCCAACTGTCGAAGCTGAAAACCGAATGTGGCAGCATCGTTTTCGGGACATCTGAGATTTTAAGTGAGATGGAGAGGTTCTATGGGTAGCTGTACACGTCATCGTTGGAGCACATGCAAGTGTGAGTAACAATCCAAGAGCAAGTCTTATCCGACACGATTCTGATGATATCCCGGACGTCAGTCTGAGCGAGATTATGGGAGAATGGCTCTCCAGCAATTTAAAAACAGCAAGGCCCCAGGCGAGGATGGAATTACAGCGGAGATTCGGAAAGCGGGTGGAAAACCGGTACTCGAAGTGCTTCAGAAGCTCTTAGGACTAGAAATAAACTAAAAATAAAAAACTACGGTTGCCAACCCTCTTGCCAAGCGTGGCAACAATAGCAAATATTCCCCCTATGAGGCAATATGTGGGGGAGGCCTGTGTTTAGCAGTGAATAGGTTGTAACGGTAACGGCAACAACAACAATAATGAACAGGTACACATCAAGTATGCAGTTTAATGTAAGTATGTAGTTTCAAACGGTAAATATAATTCTTCCCAGTTATTGATGTAGTCATTCGTTCTCGATAACTATCCCATATTAAATTATTCATGATTTAAAGTTCCTCTTTGAATGTTGGGTATTGCGCGATGCCTGCAATAAACAGTCTAGTTTAATGTTATTATGTATATCTCTTAATCTAAGGCTACAAAAGTAACACAAATAGTAAGGAAATTTGAAAAAAAATGAATAAAATCAAGATATTTATTTTAGGTTCTACTCTACGCATTTATTATGCATCTTGGTTTATTTTAAACATTGCAAAGCATGTGAAAAAGTATTTTCTTTAAATTAGATCATATTAAAAAAATTTTTTTGGATTTGGAACCGGCTGGCAGATTGCACTGCGTGAAAAAGTGGGTATAATATATCCTACTGCAATCCACGTATCGGTATATATTAATCTTTTCTTCTTTTCATTAGCTCATAGAAGTCTACTGCTGGTCATGAGTTTTTTCCACTGTCATAATAAGGATTTGCTGTTAGTTGCTACTAAGTGGGAGGCGCATTACCGGTCGCAGTACCAAAATTCTTGATCCTTTGACGCTCCTCCCTGCTGCCGGTCTGCCTATTTCACATTACGAAATTGTATAAAGTCATCTTCATCACCGTCATTCACCGTCATCTTCAGACATCGGAGGCAATGAGTTATTTCAGGCCTTACCCCTCTTTTCATTATTTTTATTCAATAAAAATACGGAGACAATGTATTGGCGAATACATCACTTACATCATTTATACCTGTTGTAATATTAATATTCTATTAATAAATAACCTTAAGTTTGAACATAAAATAGAAAACATTAAAATATAAACTTGAAATAGTAACTTATACTCGTACATTACTTAGCTTTAAGCTTATTCAATTACACTATAATAGTAATTAGTAATGCAATATCAGGCCGGTACAAGAAACTCCTTTCAAGTCTAAACATATGCAGCATTCAGGGTTGTGCACACAACAAAACAGTTTCACATCTCATTTCATCTCTTTTAATCTTCTTTTTAATATTTCCTTATAACCACATTCTTCTTCGGAAAATATCTCATTGAAAATACTTGGCACTAGATATTTTCCTGTCTTCTTGCCATAATGATTGCTTTCTATGCTAATTCTGCTATATGTTTTAACTGTTTTAAACTCTAGCGATATAATATATTGTTTCACTGGAATTAAGTGCTTAAGTTTAACATGTACAGGTAATATTCTAAAAAAATATTGTATTTTCTATGTTATATGTGTTCTTTATTTGTTTGTACTATCCGTGCGGTTAAAGAATGGGATTGAAAATAGCGTCGCCTCTATTCAACGCTCGCTCGCACACTATCGCTGTCTACACTCAAACCCGCCGTCTTTGCCGGCTATATACGTACGTTTATACGTTTATAGCCGGCGGCGGCAGGCCGGCATAGATATACGTTTTCCGGTACGTTCTATAACTTTATTCCAACATGTCATTTGAACCAATGATAAAAAAATCCCATTAACTCCAAAAAAAAATCAGTCAGGTTTTGCTAATTTGTGAACTACGACGCATTCTGGGAGTTTTCTTCGTAATTAATGTTGATTTTGTTTGTTAATATTTTTTATAATAAAATATATTGGTAAGTCCAATTGGGCATGCCCTAAGCGCATTAAAAAAATTACGAATAACATGATTATACGGAATTTTTAAAGTAGTTTAAATACACACAAGTTTACACTAATAACCTTATTATACTTCAATTTTCCGAAAATTTTATGTCAAACTTCAATTTAAAAAGTTTGGAAAATCCAAAGTGCACGACTCATAATACTCATATGATCATCATATCATCATTCAGGTCACTCCATAAAGTCGAAGACGTATTTAAGTATAAATATTACATCCTACTTACTTTTAGTACGTACTACTATTATTTATTCTGTGCTTTTAAAATATTGTAATAAAAATCTCTGATTATTATTATAATCAAGTATGTAAGAAATTTGGTTTTTCGAATATTGTGTATTTGTACAGCGATCTTTTGAGCCGCTGCAAACAACCGATACAGTGTTCACTCACGACGGCGATTGACGCCGAACTAACTGAGTGAGTGACGCAGTCTCTATTTAGTAAAAAATAAATTCATACAAGGCTGCTAAAACACCGAATATTTCGACATTTCGCAGCCGAAAAAAATTAATTATAACTAAACTAAACAAAATTAAACTGCCATTTACATTCAATGGCTTCCCACATGATAGATGAAGAGTTTTAAAAATAGATTGAGTTGAACAATTGATATTTTCAAAAGTTATCGTGTTTACGAAGCCATGCGGACTTGATAAAGCCACTAAAACCCCTTTTTTATGTAAAAATAGCAATTAATCGATTTAAAAAAATATATTAATAAGTTCAACAATCATTTATCTTTCTGACAATGTGCTTTTTATATCACTTATATGTACAATATGATTGCTAGATACGATTTCATGCGACAAAACGTTGGAATCTTAATTTTAGGCCCTAGTAGAACATACCTGCGCCCTTAGCGCTTACGGCATGGAATATATACATGCCATTGAAACATGTGTAACCATTTTTAAAATTTTCGATCGTTTGTCTGACCGACCTAATCTTCGAAATGGTTGAACTGATTGTAATGAAACTTCACGAAAAATAGAAAGTAATGCTAGGAGTAATCTAGACTAATTTTTTTTCGAAAAATTTAGAGTTTTTATTAATATAGACATATTGATAAGATAAAATAAACGGTCTTTGATGATTATCTTAAGTCTAAGTTAGGCCAAATTAATAGACTCTAACCAGGAGAAGCCCTAAGAAGTTATATAAATAAGTTAATATACCTGAATATACCTATAATTATATACAATTCTTTTAAAATATTTTCCCATAAATAGAAAATTTCCCATTAACCAAATAATATATCGTTATAACGATATACCGTTATTAGCGAGTTTTCGTTATTGGTACTGTGCATGTTAACGGTACGGGCTCGATGAGCTGCCATTTGTAATCCCAATCTTTATCCGTACGGACTATACCTCAATAATTTTATAAATCTAACCTATAGCATCTCGTATATATAGGTTTAAAAAGTACGTTCATATGTTATTAATTTGAATCTTAGGGCTCGGTTAGTGCATATGTAAGACTAGCTTTTGTCTGCGGCTCCACTCGCTTTTAATTAAAATCTCACGAATGTATACACTTCTATAGACTACATTAAATAATTTGCAAATTTTAGGCTCTAGAAACATGTGAGCAATCTGGTAGAGCTGTCCATGAGAAAACATGCCGTACACTTGTAAGAAAGGAAATGTAGGAAAGTAGGTATTAACGAAAAGGAGACGTGTTGCTCAGTTTAAGACTTTAATTATACTACTTTATATTCTTAACTAAACTCTAATATATATAGTCGTGGGGGCTATGTTACACTACACCTTTCACTGATAAAATAATAAAAAAAGAAATGTGTACTTACTTTTTTTTAAACTTATAAAAATATTACTTATATTTAAAAAGAAATTAAATCACTAAAATTTTATCGATCGAGATAGGTCGGGTGGCCAGATCCTGCTGTCCCATAGTAATGTAGAGGTCACAATCTTGTACATACCGGGTGTTTGTGAAACGCTCCCGAAAACGAAGACAGACGATAGTACTAAGGATACTTTTGATGATGGGTCACAAAGAAATTCGATCCCGAGGAAAAAAAATATCATCTTTTCACAACGTTTTATTAACTTTATTCACGCTCTATCGTGTTAGTACAGCTAAATGAAACGAAAATTTCATTAAAAAAATCATAAAATACTTAAACATAAAACCAGTAGTGAAACTTAAAAGAAAATCAGCTGACAATAGGGCCAATAACCTCGCGGGCGCCGAACTCTTATCTAGCTCGGTACGAAACAATGCATTAAGTATACTACTCACTCTACCCTTCCCTTTCACACAAGAGCTGCCGCCGCCCGGCCGACTCATGTCGCTTCGCGCTGTGGAATTTACACATGTCAGCGTTGCAAACATGTAGGGAATTCCTCAAATTGCGGGGAATTTAAAGTTGGTTGGGGATTTTATGGGGATTGGTATTATGCGGGGAAAATGCAAGGATTTTGAAATTCGATAGCCAGGGCCTAGTCAGAACCTTTTTTCAAGAAATCTAAATACTTATCTTAAGATTTTGTTAGGTTACTTATGAATATCACATACAACACATTTAATTTTGCATTTATTTCGGCAACTTTTGTGTATAATTTAATGCTTTTCATTTCTTTATTTTTCAATTTTAAAGAAAAAGAATGTTAGTTAAAAAGTAAATCTTATAAAATTAGTTGAAAATTGGTTCATTTCTTAAAATATAATTGAAGGGAATTTATGGGGAATCTGTTGAAGTTTCGTCCTTAAATTAGGGAATTTGACATGAATTTTCGGGTATTTTGACAAATTGGTGTTGGCAACGCTGCCATTTTGCACCGAAATTTAGTTTGCCGGCGACATAAGAATTAGAGGCGGCAATCACTATAAAACTTGCAAGTTATTTTTAATAATTTTGACGTACTTCTTTTTTAATTCAAAGTACTGGTCGGATTAAACACGGAAAGTCAATTAAAATAAAGTAAAAGTATTATTTTTTACATTAATTCTGATAGATTAATTAACTGTCAATCATAATTGCAATTGATTTTAACTATTAAATTATTCAGTACCATTTCATTTCTATTTTCTTATACAAAATCAAAGATAACGATGAAATAGTGTTTATAATTGTGTGAGTACTGAGTACCCAATTAGGTACGTTTATTAATTTCAATATTTATTTTTTTAGTAAAGAACTGCTTGTTGCGTCAGGGTACAATTGATTGTGTAATTGTATTAAAATGACAACCATAACTTCTAAATTCGCAATGTTTTAACGGTTTAACGGTTTAACGCCTCGTGCGCATTTGTTTTGGCGGGATTGATTATTAATTTTAGTTTTTGAGACAGTTCCGTATTGACTGTTGACTATCACGTGCGCGTGAGCAATTTCAATTCAATTTATTTATTACATTCTTGTTTTTATTACTTGTTTTTACGTTTTGTTTATCTTGTTTTGTTTTAATAATGCCTAACGCTTAGGTACGTTTATGGTGCTCGTGAATACCGCAACATTTTAATGTGCCTTGGAGAATCTCATAAGACCACTTAGGATTTAGATCGGTAAGCTGTAACATACCTAATTTTTTTTAAATTACTTAGTACTGAACTCATCTGAATAGGTACAGAACTGAATACATCAGAATAATAAACATACCTACACAAAAAGCATGACTCTAACCTTGTTAACATTTCATTTAACCTGTGAATAAAGTGGCTAGGTGGAGACAAGCACAGTGGCAAAATAGTAGGTTAAGTAGATAAGTTAGGTATTTAGACAAGTGTTGTAAATTATTAGGTATTGTGGTACCATCGCTAGCTGCGGAACGCGCGAATTCGGCGTCCGCGCGTTCATTGACCCCCTCAGCTGATTGTGATTCCACTACTGGTTTTATGTTTAAGAATTTTCATGATTTTTTTTAATGAAATTATCGTTTCATTTAGCTGTACTAACATGATGGAACGTGAATAAAGCTAATAAAACCTTGTGAAAAGATGATTTTTTTTCCTCGGGATCGACTTTCTTTCTGACCCATCATCAAAGGTATCGTTAGTACTATCGTCTGTCTTCGTTTTCGGGAGCGTTTCACAAACACCCGGTATATTCGTCATAGTCTTTTAATGCTAAACGTCTACATACGTTTAGAATTTCCTTATAAAATATTTTTTCACAATATAGTTGTAGTTCATTTTCACTCAGTCACTTAGGTATACTGTCTATGTAGTGACTAAATGACTAATAATTTAGTCACTTAAATCATCTTGTCATTAACATGAATTTTCTAGTCCGGACATTTATTACATAGTGCTTTTCATTTAAATATTTTTCATTTAACTGCTCAGCATTTTAGCTATTATTTATTAGATAATTGTGCCATTTTTTTCACGTACACGGCTCGCGTACATACATGATCAAGACAATGGACAATGTTCCAATAAAATTCATAATAACTTCTTATGACACTCATTACCGATACATTACGAGTAAAACTCATTCCACATTTTATCGCATCCGAACAACATTAAAAATTTATCGGTTATTAGGTTAACTCTCAGCTGATCAGGCCGATTGTATATGTGGATATGCTAACCTCCGATAATTTTTCTTTACCTTACTCTCACACCTACACACTATTAATATTTTTCATTTATAATTCCGTATTTCGTAACTTAGCCATAAATTTACGCACAACTTTTACAAATTTATATCATATAGTCTCGTATAATATTTAGTTACATCATTGTCAGTCAGGAATTGAGGCTCACAATATGGGTACAACGAAATTTTAATTAATTAATTGTATACAATATAATGACCCGTGTAGTGGCGGGTAAGAATACCCACTACCCCATATCTTCCCGTGGGTGTGGTAAGAGGCGACAAAGGGAAACTGATACAGAAGATTGGCAGCAGCATCTTTCTGATAAAAGCAAAAAGAATAAAAAACTGAGGTTGCCAACCCGCTCGCCAAGCGTGGCAAGTATGGCAATATACCCCCCATGAGCAACTAGACAAATAAATGGCCCCCAGTCCCCGGTGGCCCCGCTATTCCTGGCTACAGTGGCGACCATGATAACGGCGGGGCAGGGGGTGCTAAGAATCTCCGGTGGAGGTTCGGTTGCCACCTACGACGACTCGACCTGGCAACATATAACGCACGCACCCTGAGGACTGACGAGAAGATCCTGGAGCTGGAAGAAGAGATAGATAAGTTACGCTGGAATATAATAGGACTATCCGAGGTCCGAAGAGAGGGGGAGGACACGGTAATCCTCGAATCCGGCAACTTATTCTATCACCGGGAGGAGACCATCTGTCCCAAGAAGGTGTCGGATTTATCGTCCACAAGTCTCTCGTTAACAACGTTGTAAAGATTGGGAGTGTGTCGACGAGGGTTGCGTACCTTATACTGAGAATCACCAAACGGTATTCGCTGAAAGTCATACAGGTTTACGCACCAACCTTGGCAAACCCCGATGAGGAGGTGGAGGAAATGTATGAGGATATCTCTAGAGCCATGCATTCCTCCAAAACCCACTATACGGTGTTAATGGGAGACTTCAACGCAAAACTAGGCACAAGAGAGCGGTGAGCTGAAAGTAGGAAATTCGAATAGGACAACGGAACCCATAAGCCAGCAGCTGGCCGACTTTATGAAGAAAGAGGACTCTTTATGATGAACTCTTTCTTCCAAAATCGGCCCCACAGGAAGTGGACCTGGTCGAGCCCCGACGGTTCGACAAAAATGAGATTGACTTCATTATGACGACCAGACGACAACTGTTCAGTGATGTCTCAGTGATCGCGAGACAAAGAAAGACAAGCTTGTGGAAACTGTCCATGCGGTCGGAGCTAAGTTCTGTAAGACCCGTCGCAGAAGAACACAAAAACTCTCCGATCACACTCTTAATCTCATGGTTGTTAGACGGGAGATGAAGCTGCAGTCTTCAGTAGATTTGACAGCATACAAGCAACTGAACAGACAGATCTCCAAATGCATGCGGCGGGACTTGCGCAACTTCAATACAGCTCGTATTGAAGAAGCGATCGAGCGGAACCAGGGCTCCAAAGTCTTTGCCAGAGATCTGTCTGCCAGATAGAGCCAACTGTCAAAGCTGAAGACCGAATGTGGCAGCATCGTTTCCGGGGCATCTGAGATTTTGAGTGAGATTGAGAGGTTCTATGGGCAGCTGTACACTTTATCGTTGGAGCCACACGCAAGTGTGAGTAACTATCCAAGAGTAAGTCTTATCCGACACTATTCCGATGATATCCCGGACGTCAGTCTGAGCGAGATTAAAATGGCTCTCCAGAATTACAGCGGAGCTTCTGAAAGCGGGTGGAAAACCGGTACCAGTCCTTCAGAAGCTCATTAATTCCGTCCTCCATGGTGGCATACACCGGAGGCGTGGAGATATAGGCTGTAACTTTACTTTTACTTTTTTACAATATAATGACTTTCAAAATCGTATTAAACGAAATAATTATTTTCGAAATCCACACAAATAATAATTATAAAAAATAAAGTTTATGATTTGAAACTTAAATAAATATAAAACCAAAAATAACTTACTGCATTGCATATTAAGATAAACAGAACAAAGAAATATTAACGAGAACATAAGTCGTCATCAGTACCATAACAACAGACAGATCAAAATACAAATTGTATTCTCGGCTGCGTAAGCGATTTGTGACACCTTTGTTTTAATTTACTTTGGTAATATTATAGATATAATAATAATTACATATATGGAAACGTTTCGATTATATCGTATTATGATCACTTAATTTTAACATAACTTGTATAATATATTATTGTTATATGAATACAAGTAAAATGTATGTATCTTAAAATGATATTTTAAATTTCTTATATATACAGAAGTTTAGATAGTTACATCGTTAATAGTTTTATTGGAACGAAGTTCCTTATCGCACGGTACGAATTTGACGGATGGGGGCTAGGCGAGAAAAAGTGTAAGATTTTTCCGTCGCGACCCCTTTCTATAGTGCGAGCGAGATGGAATAATATCTATCTCCCTCGCAATTTTTCTTATCTTGCCATGAAAGAAATATTATTTTAAATGACGCTTCATTTAATAGACGCTAGTAATTCATTTATTTGTATTTTTAATCAATAATATAATACGTTTATCAATAATAATATAATACGACAGGAACTTCGTTCCAACCGAGTGTTCCACGACACTCGCGCATGTTTTTTAGTTTTACATACATCGAAAAATGCATTAGGTTTTTTTGAAATTACTTTTGCTAGAAATATGATGTTTATTTTATCATATACGAGTACACAACATTATTGAAAAATCACTACAGCTACTATCAAGTTTATATAACAAAACATTAATTTATTTGTACATTCCAAATAAAAACAATTTAAATTTTTAAGTAGGTTAATATAAAACTTTAAGATGTATTGCTTTTAGAAAAGAAAAAACTTATAACAATAGCGAATTGTTTATAACCTTTGTCAAAATTGTATACATTTAAGTATGTAAAAATTTGTAATCTATCATATTATTTAATTTTTTCAGGACACGGTAATAAAAATAATATAAAACAAAGTGAATATAAAATTGTCTTGTGCCTTAATACAAATGCCACATAAGTGCTTAAAATGTAACTTAATTTTAATATTGTATTATGATTGCATTTTTTAGAAACAGTAATAAAAATATTGATGAAAATCAATTGTATCGTGAATTATCTGATAAATAATTTCAACTTAATCATATTTTACATACAGAACATTTAATAATTAACTTTTAAAAATATATAATAGCAGAAACAACATTAAAAAATTTCAAACTAATGAAGTTTTAAGTAGAATTAATAATTACACTGGTGCGATGTTACCTCTTAATTTCTTCTTTGTTCTATTTGGCTCAATTTTCATTTTCTTCTGTGCTTTGCTCGCTAGAGTACAACCATTTCTTTCTTCATTTTACTTCACATAATTATCACTATTAAATATTTTAATCTTCATATTATTATCCTTAAAATTTTCAAAATATTTGTCTTTTTTAAGTTCATTTTCATTAGTAAATTAAACATTTTCTGTAAATTTCTTCAAAAATTAGTAATATTGTAGCCTTGCCTTATATTCTTATTTTTTTTGGTCACGTCCAGTATTGCGTTCATTCCGTTATTATAATATATATTATATTTATTTTGTAAAAAACTTTTCTCTTCTTGTAGTCCTGGCAGGGTCACCATGTAGTGTTGGAATGTGTTAAAATGAGAAGAGACGTGTTGTTGGTACTAGAACTTTAATTATACTGCTCTACTTATTCTACCTTAACACTAATATATACTATCTTGGAAGCTACACTACACAATACCATAATGTAATACCGCTACTTTGAAAGTTTGAGGGAGGGTTGCGAGGAGGAGCGAAAAATATTAAAACTTGATACAAATTGGAAGCAGCTCAACTAAGAATATAATATGAGTCTAATCCAGAGTGAGTCGTTTTAGGTTTTAAATTAATCAAATATTAAATATAATCATACGACCCTTTAATTTAAAAAAAGTATTATTTGTATTAATGAATGACAATCCTATATTGCTCCTATATGGCAAAAAGCTTAAAAAACCGATCAGCGATGGGGAAAAAAGGTACTCGAGCGGCAACGTCGTACCGGTAAGCGGTAGTGAAGACCTGGTAAGATATACAGGTGGCTCAGGACTGTGCTTTTTGGCATTCCTTGGAGGAGGCGTATGTTCAGCAGTGGACTTGTAAAGGGCTGTAATGATGATGATGATGATGAATCAGGCTAGTTGCATTGACAAGCCCACCGAAGAAATTAAATTCTTTGGTCATTCACACAAATGCTTAGTGCGTTTTCTTAATTTAAATAACGAAATAGAAAAAGAATTTAAATTAGTATTATTCAATAGCAGATACAAGTCAAAATGATTATTATACTATTGTTGGTTATTGATACAAATAATGCTTTTATAAATAAAAAAGCAAATAATTACACGTGGTAGAGCCATGCTGCAGCTTTATTAGTAGTATAGTTGTAGCACAAATGGGTCGGCTCGACCGGGGAAGGACCACGCTCTCACAGAATACCAGTGCAGGGTGATATCTGAGATGCATATCTGCGTTTTTATTCTTATTCGAGGATACATGTCCACTTACCCTTAGGTGGACTGAGTGCTCGTTTGTTACACTTATTATGTAAAAAAATGATTATAATAATTATATGATTTAAATAACTCACTCTGCTATAGACTCATATGTTCATAGTTTATGAGCCATCTCCTATTTGTATTGAGTTTCAATAATTTTGCCTGAAAATTTTCATTTAATTTTATGTAGGCGCAGGTTCGGCCTCACATGGAATACTGTTCCCATCTCTGGGCTGGGGCTCTCCAGTGCCAGCTCCTTCCACTTGACCGCATCCAACGCAGAGCGGCTCGAATCTTCGACGACCGAGTCCTTTCCGACCGGCTCGATTCACTGGCGCTGCGAAGAGATGTTGCATGGATGAGGAATTTTTCGGATTAATCCCAGCCGCCAAATTTCACGAACTCACATCGCGGCAAAACTCCCGATACCATCCACACCATCTGGATGCTTGGCGGTTTACCACTGTACGTTTCACTAGGAGTTTTCTTCCGCGTACGACCTCTCTGTGGAATATTTTACCACCGGCGATTTTTCCAGACCGATACGACTTAGGGACCTTCAAGAAAAGAGCTTATTCCTTTCTAAGAGGCCGGCAACTGACCTGCACTTACCATTAGGTGAGCCGTATGCTCGTTTGCCCCCTCTCCTATTAAAAAAAATGTACAACTTCTTCGTCATCTGTAAATTTCATTACCCGAAGCTTTTTTTCATATTTGGGAACATATAATAATCCGTAGGGACAAAATCTGGACATAGGGAGGGTGGTTTGAAGTTTCGAAGTCGCACTTATGTAAGGAAGCCATTGCAACATGACTCTTGTCGGGTGCGTTGTCGTGCAAAATGAGCAGACCTCGAGACCACTTTCCCATTCTTTTTTCTTTAATCACATCTTTTAATTTTTCTAGTAGCGTAGCGCAATAAATACTATCCCGTAATATTGACATCTTTATCTTTATAATCTAATACTAATATAGTAAAGCGGAAGAGTTTTTTGTTTTTTTGTTTGTTTAAACACGCTAATATCTGATACTACGAGTCCGATTTGAAAATTTATTTTTATATTATAGCCAAATTCATGAGGCATAGGCTATATAGCATTAGGCTACACCTCTCAGCTAGCCTTAAATATTGATTTTGTTAAGCAAGTCAGAAGAAAAAGCGCTCCCGAAATGATTTATCCGCGTGGGCTGGCGTAATAGTTAGTGATACATAAATACAATGTTTTACAAAAATATAGATCTTTACTTCGTCTAAAAAAGAAGTCCGCGATACCATATGCCTATTTCTTATTCATAAGTCACAATTAGGTATTTTGTGACAAAATTAATGAAAATTAAAAAGTGATTTATGAGCGTTAATATTAGTTAATCCTTATAATTAATCCTTACGAACTAAAGTTACTTCATCATCAAGAAAATTTTATGAAGATAAACTTTGCTCTTTATAGCATGTTATTTTGACGCATAGTTGAAGAGATAATGAAAAATTTAAATTATTCAACACTCGGGTCAGCGCGAGCGTTACATAAACACTAACCGCCCGATGACAACCGAGATAAACCAGCAGTGAACTCTTCTATAAGCAAGGTTAGTTCAATAATTTTAGCTAAAAAATTGGCAAAATTAATGGAGTACTTTTATCTATCGGCATATGTACGTTATACAGCGAAGTTAAATTTTATCCACTCTCCATCCCCTTCCGGGCGGGCGTCACCCACCCGCGGAACAAAAAGTGTGCGGAATTGCGTTTTTTTCCAGTTTTAAAGAAAACATACATGAAAAGTGTGTAGTTTGAGGGAGAGTGTATAAAACGTAACTTTGCTCTATAATGTACATATGACGATAGATAAAAGAACTCCAATAATTTTACCAATTTTTCCCTACATTTCTATCTAAAATGCTTGAACTAGGTGTCATTTCATGTCGCGCTGCTCAGAAGCGTGATATACAGGGGTGAAACCGCGAGGCACAGCTAGTCGATCAATAAAATCCTCTCTGAATCTCAAAACCTGAAGCCATAATCTTTCTAGCCGATTGTGACATCTTGAACTTCTTAGGCGGTGCTGCACCTTTTTTATGGTACTGCAAGGACTCTTGATTTGACTCAAGTTCATAGTGATGAACCTTTATTTCATCTCCAGTTACAATTCGGTTCATAATTTCGTCCCTGTTCTCATTACATAGGTCCAAAAACTCGTTCGAACACTTGACCCGCTGCTGTTTCTGAAGCGGTGTGAGAACTCTTAGCACCTATCTTGCACTGACCTTAAACTTGCCAAGATGGTCATGGAGAATGTTCAAAGCGGTCGTAGATGATACTCCAGTCATTTCTGCGATCTGTTTTTTCTTCGGACGAGCATCTTCTAGAACAAGTTTTTCAACTTTTTCGACAATGTCTAAGGAAGTTGCTTCAATCGGTCGACTGAGCGCTTATTATCTTTAACACTCCAGTAGGCGCGCCTCTATTTTGGACGTTAGTAGTCGCGCGCTCTACATTTGTAGAACATATTTAATGATGGAGTTTTAAAGCAAAGTTTCATAAATAAAAAGTATTTGTATAATATTGAGATAAACTTTATTATTATAAAGCTAAAAGAAACAAAACATAATCATATTTAAACATAATAGGAACTAAAAATCAGCCTTTTATAAAATAACAAAAAAAACGCAAAATTTTTGCTCTTAACATTATAAGTCTCATATTTCTTAATCAGTCATGTCTTCCACCTCCATTTCTTCGTTTTTGGCACAGTCGGGACAAAGAAGAACCTGATGGTCGGGACAAATCCACTTGTTACATATATAACAAAGCTTCCTGGTGGACTTGTTGCGCGCTCTGCCACAGAAAGAACATTTACCAACACGTCCGGTGTTTGAGGTTGTGCTGGGCGGGTTCAACTCGGAGGGATCATTTAGACCCAAAAGAAGTTTTCCTTTTATTTTCAGGGATTTTGGAATGCTTTCGACAGTTATTCTGCGCTTTATGCACGGAGCAACAAGGTGAAAACCAATTTCGTACAAATAATCTTTTCGTGGCTTGTTACTGTAGCCCTTGTTTATTGTATACACAACATATCCGTTTATGGCACTAATATTCATCATATCAAAGAATACAGTGAGCGGCCAACGTCTAGAGTTTCTGGAAACGTCGTAAGAACCGCACATTTTGTCCACAATATCCACGCCATATTTTGTATTATTATAAAATGTTATTATTTCTGGCTTACGTTTCTCTCCTGTTGTCAAATCGATATTTCCATCATAGTGCATAGAAGAATACATTAGCACCACCTTGTTTTTTTTTGGCACGTATGATACTAAAGTCCCCTCTTTTTGGAAACCAAATATTGAATCATTCTCACATCGATGTTTAGTAAGCTTGAAGGATTCGGGGATTTGTGGTTTGTTTTTTTTCAAAGTGCCAACAACGGTAATTTTTTTATCTAGAAGCTCTGTGCATTGCTCTATATTCGTGAACCAATTGTCCATCGTGACATTACGACTCGAGTTATTCACGGGAGTAAGCATTCGATTCACAATATCCACAACCTTGTTCGACTGTTCATATGGACCGGGAGGCTGGGCGCCCGCATATATTTCCATGTTGTAGGAGTACGGTACTTTAGCGTCTGCTAGTAAAAAGATTTTAATACCATATTTAGCAGGTTTGTTTGGGATATATTGTCTGAAAGGACAACGTCCTCGGAAAGCTACAAGTTGTTCATCTAATGTCATGTATTCACCGGTACAAAGTGTTTTTGAAAGTTAGCGACCAGTTTCTCAAAAATATCTCTCACAGGAGTTAGCTTGTCATGCTGTTTACGTACGTCTCTGTCTCTTATATTGTCGAATCGTATTGTTCGTAGCAGGAATCTAAATCTTTTAGTGACATGACGAGATAAATTAATTCGGTACCTGTACCTCAGGTCGTATTCAAAAATCCTCCAAGTTCCGTCTTCCGGATTGTGGACACCCATCACAAAGAGCATGCCAAGAATGCTTTAATCTCTAAAATATCTGTTAATTTAGCATCTCTGTCTCTAGAAAATTTGGATTTTACGTGCTCAATATAGATGTTATTGAGTATATTGAGTAGTAACAATTAAAAAAATATCCACTCCCCTCTCTAACCCCTCCATTCCGCGAACTTTTTGACCCGCCCTCGTAGCTCTTCGAAGTTGCTTCTACTCATATCGAAATAAGTAAAAAACGGTTTTCATAAGAGATTTTATTAAACACGGAAATCAGTGCGATACTACTGCTGCGATATTGCAGCGCCTCAAAGATATTTGCGGAAGAGCGTGCAGATGATTCCTACATTAAAATGTACAATTGGTTAGATCTTGGTGGAGGCAGGTGGGCATCAGTTTACTCCCAACAGCTTTTTGCGTATTGCGGCGGAAAGGTTATATACCTAGCCCGCTTTTTAAACACTAGACACTGGCCCCAACCACTATATTTAATTAGTTCAATTAAAATATATAATTTATTGAATTTTATACTAACATTCTTTTTCTTCTTTATCATCAGCTCGCAAAAGTCCACTGCTGGACATAAGCCTCTCCGTTAGGAGGATTTGTTTTTAATTTTACATCATTTTAATAAAATAAAACTAATGTTAAGAATATCCACTATCCATATCTTCCCGTGAGTGTCTAAGAGGCGACAGAGGAAAACTATAGCAAGAGATGGGTAGCAGCACCTTTCTGATAACAGCAAAATAACAATAATAAAACTGCGGTTGCCCACCCGCTCACCAAGCGTGGCAACTATGGCAATTTAACCCCCATAGCGAAAGTTAAAAAGAAACGCAACTAGTCCCCGGCGGCCCCGCTATTCCTGGCTACGATATGAACATGAACTCTTTCTTCCAGAAGCGGCCTCACAGAAAGTGGACCTCCCTGTTCGAGCCCCGACGGTTCGACAAAAAATGAGATTGACTTCATTATGATGACTAGACGGCAACTGTTCAGTGATCTCTCAGTGATCGCTAGGGTGAAACCTGGCAGCGATCACCGAATGGTAAGAGACACACTGAACCTAAATGTTAAGTTGGAGAGGTCACGCCTAATGAGGTCAACACTCCATCCCCCTTGCACTCTAATTCAAAGCCATAAAAAGCCTAAATCGGTCTTCTTTTGCGAGGATTTATTTGTTTATTTAATATAATGACGGTGCCAATCCCGAACATGTTAGCAGACTGCACACTTTTCGGAGCGTCAGTGTTTCACGTTGTTAAGCTATTGATATTTTTGTTTACCCTGTACAATTTGAGACATTTTAACGTGTCTTCATTTTCTTCACTAGCCCGCTGAGTCAATTGCTGGACATGGGCCTCCCTCACTGTAGGAAAGCGACAATAAGTATAAGGACTGGCGTAAGGGACCGTGAATTCTAAGGTCGTGGGTTCAAACCGCCATTGAACTAATATCGTGAACCACTCCTAACACAAGTATTTTAAACTTATCTTGTGTGCTTAGCGGGAATTATTAGCGAGTATGTGCAGTGATTATGTTTTTAAAATTGTTAATATGTAGGTATATTATAGAAAATACATTCATCATGTAAAATGTTGCCAAGATGAGACCAAATGGCTCGAACTGTCAATAAGCTATCAGATGGTTTGGTTTGCTTGTCTAGGCGGGGGCACTACCGTGCCCCCAGATTAACAATTTTGAAAATATAATAATGAAAAAACCAGCAAATAATTGACTAAAATTATTAACGAATATTAATTTTATCATTCCGTGTCGTGTCCGGACCTCGTCAACAGCGCCACCTACTGGGTTCAACTACAGCCAAGAACCATCCAGGTGACATTATAAGAACCCCATAAAAATTTCATCAAAATCAGCCAAGCCGTTAGGACGATAAGAATTACGAACACATGCACACCGGTATTTTATATTAAGCATTGCAGGCGCAGAAGAAATAATTGTGGAAATATCGTTTCAAATTTGGAAGAGTTATATTGTTTAATTAGGAATGATAATAACATATCAAATTGAATGATATTTAATTTTCAAATTAATTTGTCGGTACGTTACGCGCGCCACTTATTGTAATTTAACTGTACTATACCTATAACCATCGCGCGAGTGCAAGGAATGAGTTGACAAAGTTTTAGCGGAATATGATAAACGGTATATCGGTATATCGGTACAAATGTGTATTAAGTACGGCAGCGCATTAAATACGAACAAACAAACATAAATTTTTATATATTATAATAAAGTAAAACTGTTGTAAATTAAATAAATAATTAAAAGGTATACTATACGTACTGTATTTATTTCCTTTTTATTGTTAGCCATGGATCAACACGGGTCACTAGCGAATCGGAGGGGAGTAGCCATATGCAGGCATTCCCTTTGTCAAAATATAAATTCACGCGTACAATACAAGTGGTAAAATTAAAAATTTGTACAACCGACTTCAACATAAATTATTAAAGATAACTCAAAAACTATTGGTCAGACCTTGATCAAATTTATATGAGACCACATGAGAAGCACTAGCTTTCAAATAAAAAAGAATCATCGAAATCGGTTCACCTAGAAAAAAAGTTATGAAGTAACTAACATAAAATAAAAAACATACAGTCGAATTGAGTACCTCCTGCTTTTTGAAGTCCACATACAATATGTGGATCGGTCGAGCGACTGATCCGAGTCTGTATCCGAGTTGTCAATGTTATCTAGCGATATTGTTATAATGTATCTATGTGAGTGTTAAATTGTTAGTTTATTGTTTTAATTGTTATGTGTGAGTTTCGTAGTCACAGACGATTGTTTTTACGTGCGCAGATTTCCTCTCGCAAAAAATTACAGATAGTTCTGTCGGCTTCTCCTCTCCGATCCGCCGGTTGCCCGTGTTGCTCTATGTTGAAAGACCTAGGTAAACACGGAATATCGTCCGTGATGTAGGAAGAGAAAAAGATGCAAAGCCATAACACACCAGGATAATTTTTAATTTAGTTTGCGTGCGTGATTTATCTGATTAATAATAATTATATAAGCCATTAAAACGTTGGCAAGGAGTCAACTTAGTACTATTATTTATTCTGTGGTTGTTCTCCGTCACCGACCTTGGTATTTTTTGTCTGGCATGGCAGCGATGGTATTCTGCGATCTATCGGTGGTGACAAGATTTTTCTAGCACGTCGCATAGTCGATCGAAAGGGACGAAATGTAATGAAATTACTTAAGCCGCCACCTGATAGCACTCTATAAAAATTTCAATATTGAGTTGTTTAAAATGTAAATGATTCTATTTTTTTTTTCTTCAACAAGTCAAAGAAGTCATTATATAATATATAATGACTTCTTTGATGTAATAATATATATATGATATAATGATATAACTCTATATATTGAATTCTTCTCGGTAACTGGTATGAAGCCACTAAGCTTGAAGAAGTTAGTGAATTAAACAAAATATTGCAATAACTAATAACCATGACATCTTTATTATAAAAGAAAAGCAACGAATATAACTATACCATACATATATTTCTAGCACAAATTAAATAAATTCATGAAACAGATGAAAAATGGTGATTTCGTACAATGACAAAGAATCTTAACCAACCAGCAATATTGACACAATCAACAGGAAGTATCAGTTTTGGCGCACGGATTACACTGCTTGCACCTTATGTGTCAGGTAAATATGTAAGTTAAATTATCAACTTAGACGGGTTATTCCGTTTATCCACCCGAGGATAAGTGAATTCCGTCTATCCACGGGTGGATAGTCGGAATTCACTTTTTGATTGTTGTTCCGCCTTTCCACCCCAAGTACAGTTCAACAGAAAATATATTCATACTTTAATGTATTATTGATTAATTTTTAATAACCACAGACTTAAACAAAATCATATTACGTATTGCATTTAAACCAAATTAATTTTTCTCGTTTTAAATAATAATAAGTAATTCATAAATTCTGCAATATGTCCAGGAAATGACCAACACTAATGTCATATTGAGTAGACGTAATTTTATATCCTGTATAAATTCGTCTCTTTTAATGTACATTTATAATCGTTTTCTAAATTTCTTCGTTATAACAGAGTTTAAGCAAAAAACAAGCAATTTTGCAAGCAATCCAAAAACTTTACTAAATTAGCTTTTTAAATCATATCTCTATATATAAAAAACAATTGCTGTCCGTTGCTCGAAAACGGCTCGAATGATTTTGATGAAATTTTTTGTTTGCGTTTGTGTGGGTCCAGAAATCACCCATGCGAAGCCGAGGCGAGTCGCTAGTTATATATATAATTATTCTGTACGTGTCTTTGTCATCGAACTCCTCCTAAACAGCAGGACAATTTTTGATGAAATTTTTTGTGTGTGTTTGAGTGGATTCCTGGATGGTTTAAATTTACAATTGGACCTGGTAGGTGATACTTTTGACGAGATCTAGAGATCACCCGTGCAAAGCCGGGGAGGATCGCTAGTTTCATATAAACTGTTATAATACACAATTATAAGCAAAAAACATAATTCGCCTATATTTTTACAGCCAATTTTCAATAAATGACAAGAAGGGTCTTCTGTTAGGTGGACGAATCTCTTCGAATGAAATTGATTATTTCCAAGACCTAGTTAATGGTTGTTCAGTAGTAGGGCTGACAGGATCGGAGCCAGAAAACAGAAACACATTTGTTATTTCTAGCTCAGACTATTGTAATCCAGAAGGAGAAATTCTAAAATATAGTCAAGAGTTTCTTCTTACTCTAGATTCATCCCTAAATAAAAAGGTACACTTTTTTATTTTTTTTATAGGAGAGCATGCGGCTCACCTGATGGTAAGTGACTACCGCCGGCCATGAACAACTGCAACACCAGGGAAATTGCAGTTGCGTTACCGACCCCTCAAAGGGGAGTAGGATCTTTTCTTGAAGGTAAAGATCTTCAAAAGACTTTCAAGTCGTATCGGTCCGTAAAATCGCTGGTGGTAGTCGATTCCACAATGAAGTTGTGCGAGGAAGAAAACTTCTTCTAAATCGCACAGTGGTGGACCGCCAATCATCAAGATGGTATGGATGGTATCGTGATTTTTGTCGCGATGTGCGATGGTGAAATTGAGCACTCAGGTTACTCCCCGTGGTAGATGCGATAAAATACGCAAAGAGATGCAACATCTCTTCGCAGTCCAATGAGTCAAGCCGATCGGAAAGAACTCGGTTTTCGACGATTCGAACCGCTCTGCGCTAGATGCGGTCAAGTGGAAGGAGCTGGCACTGGGGAGCCCCTGCCCAGAGATGGGAACAGTATTCCATGTGGGGCTGAACCTGCTCCTTGCAAAGTTGCAAGCGATGTGCCGGCATGAAATACTGTAACCACTAATTTTGTAATTGTGTAAAATCTATTTTATAAACTCAGTAAGGTTTTATAAACAACATATTGACAAATATTGCAAAAAAACAAGAAATATTCGTTGCTTCCCAATTTTTTGTCAACTTTTCACACGCTGAATGATATCAATCATATAAGTTGGTGTAACAAACGAGCAAATAGTCCACCTGATAGTGGATGCTGTGGCCCATAGTCACCTGCATCCATGTTCGATTATGTACCAAAAACTGATCTGTTGTTAACCCTGAAAACTAACATGAAATGCTTCGTTACCATTAAATGTATCCGGTTCTCTTATGGTAACTTGCCATACCAAACACAGCAGCAATATACGATCTATTCATTCTGCAACCAAAATACATCTCCAACGTGGCTGACTCTAAAAAAAATAGCTTTAACTCAATTTTCCTACTTCTACTACTCAAATTTTAATATTTTTAACTATGCAAATAAAAAATATTTTAACGCGCACTTTGGCCTTTTTAGGAATATAGCCTTAATTACCATAATGGTTGACGAATGCATAGCTGATATTATGGCTTTGGTAATGCTGCTCTCCGTCACCAGTGTGTGGGTTTTGGGTCCGGCATATTAGGATGGATTTTATTCCTTTTGGATGGATTACAATCGGTCGTCAAAGCTACAACCGTTATACTTTGAGGTTGACATTATAAATTTGTATATTGTCCCTTACACCTTTATATTTTTAACATTCTTTGCATCGTATCACCATGTAATTAAAATTGTCTGTTTTAAAAAATTCAGTGACTTAAAGTTGATCTAAATGTAAGGCATACATACAACTGCGGGAAATCGTTCATTACGTTGCCATAAGTCGTTATCAGTATATGATATTGTCGATATATTAAAAAAGGCGATTATGATTGACTGACTATGTTATTGCAATTCTGAAGTACCTCGTATAAAAATGCCACCAGATATAATATTCTATTCCAACACTAGCTAATTAATTTTAATGTTAAAAATTAGTGCAGCTTATTCGTTTCCAACTTCTCGTACTCTAAATAAAGCTAATGCACTAACCAGTGCCAGGAAGAATCTGGTGTCAAATTCCAGAGACATAAAAACATTCAAATTATATGTAGCAGAGATGATTAACTTCTATTGAATTTGTCTCGAATAGCAACTCTGATATAATTATTTAGTAACTATTGAATAACACTATTTTTTTGGATTTTATCGCGTTTAATTTACTTATTTTTAATTCCCGACGTTTCGGGTGCTTTATTACTACCACTACGCCATACCATTACGCCATTACAGTACTGAATAGATTATCATAATAGAATCGCGTATTAAAATTTTTCATATTTTTACATCATTTACATTCTAGCCTCTATTTATAAGATACGATCCAAACCCGATCCCGGATTTGTGTGGCATTTATATCCTCTATACTTGAGTGAGCATGCCGTCTCTAATACACGATGGCGTATCTTGCCAATTCAACGTCCGGAAATTACAAGATTTGAACAAGAAGGACAACCTGTTCAGGTGGGCTACTATCTTAATTATCTTTTAAAAAATGCTAAAATACAAGACAAATATACTGTATGATAAGAGAAATCATACAGGGAATATTCGTTACAACGAAAGAGATTTTATAATACTTATTTACTAATTTCTCGGTACAATATTACTTCAGTTAAATTAAGGTGCAATTATTCAATTTTATCTACAGGTTAACTCTCATATTGTAATCAATCATTGTTCAACAAATTTGAATTTAGGATTAAATATTGGTAGTTGGGCTATGGACTTCCACGGAAAGGTAAGTTATGTGCGGTGAAGTTTTTTTTAAAATAATAAATAAAATTGTACTTATATCACCATTTATTTTATTTTTTAGGTATGTACTCCTCTGATGAGAACCTGTTTAGATGTTTACGGGAGGGAGTTACCAAATAATATTTGGCAAATTTATATACCTATAACAAGTTGATATTATAATGTTTGGATAAATACTTACATTTAAAAACCACTATTTAATTTTTTTATTATTCGGTAGAGGAATTTAACTGTAAATTCTTGGCAAAATATAATTATAATTTGCTTGTACTAGAATTAAAAATTATAATGCAAGAAGTTACTTATTTTATTAAATTTTATAATATATAAATATTACACATGATCAGGATCTTTGAATTTTTATTACTTTCTATGTATAGATACATACTAAAATTAATAAACAATTTATCATCATTAGTTATAACTGATATTGAAGAAATATTTTCATCATGTTATTGATAGTTACGGGCTCAGAACGACAGAGAATTAGATAGTGCAAGTAACAAGAATAGTACTTACATATTATATGTGACTTGTGCTTGGTGATCACCTGACATAAATTGAAAAATTAAAACCCGTCGCAATCTAGTCTAGAAAAGGCCTTTATACGGCCGTAATACTAAATGCTTTTAAAGAGATTAATATAAAATTAAACGGTAATGAAAAAGAACAAAAAGAACTACTAGCACACCAGTGAATATTTATTCATTTTTTTTAAATTAGATATAGAACTGAATCAAGATATCCGTTTTCTTGTATTTAGTGCTAGCTTCTAGTCACGACATCGTCCGCATAGAACTTAAACAAAAAAAAGAACTGCATATCTTTGCGGGCGTGTTTCTGCGTTTAGACAAGAAGTTCAAATATTGAAACTCGGAATTCGGATGTAGTGCGCAACCCCTTTAACAGATACTACTACGGCCACATGAGTAAAGAAATTCTTTACTCATGTGCTACGGCTTCTTCGAATCAACAGTTTTCAGATTTGGATTGGATGCAGTGTGTAAACACACTAACGATAGATATTGAGCCGAATCAAAATTTCCGTTTTTTTTTTGTATTTAGTACCAGCTTTTAACGGTGACTTCGGTGCGTAGAACTTAAAAAAATAACTGCAGATCTATAATAATGTTGTTTGGGCAAGAAGTTCAAATATTGACCTAAAAATCAGTTTTTTGCTATTAAAATTTGGGAAAATAAAAGTTGTAGATGCATTAATTTTTCGTAGATAAGATTATTTTGGGATAATAATCAAAAACTATTTTTCAGTATATATATTTTATAACATTTCTTCAGTTTTCCGATTCCATAAAAATCCTCCATGGTTTTCGAATACATTGTATTACTCTTTTCGTATCTACTCGTAAAGTTTCATCATTTTAATTTCAATTTATTACAATCCGAAGATTAGCCTGTAGAGACAGATAGACGAAATTTTATAAAATGATGACTTAATAGCATGCAAATAATCCACTGAGCATAATAGAAGGTGGTTATTTCGATATTGCAGAATGACACTCAATTTTATTTATATGTTGATGTATGTTATATTGTATCGGGACTATTATGTAAAATTTTAGTGCGTTCCTAAAATTCATCGTAAGCTCATGGACATTATTACCACCTAACTTGACGCTGGTCTTCGTCGACGTGGTTGTTATTATCTTGTATTAAGTTACAACGCGCTTATTAAATGTAGTGTTTTCATACTCTATGGTGCTATAAACTCTCTTTTACCGCCTCAAGATGGAAACTTTAATATATGCTGTTTTGTTTACAAATATGTTTATAAGATAAATGTTTTTTCATTAGCCCGTAAAAGTTCACTATTGTACAAGGTCATCTTCTGTTCTAGGGAGGATTATTATTTACAAAATTATTAAAATAGGCAATTACTAAAGCAGTCCCTTACAAATCAATCCTTGTTTTAATATGTAACTGTATCATAGATATGATTGGCTAATTTGTGACAGAAATAAATAAATATTATTTTTTATTTTATGTATTTGTTTCAAATGGCAACCTCGCCAATATGCAGTGGGATTTGGATTATGAAAAAGTCATTTGTTGTTAAATAATTTAATAATTAAATAAACACTACGACCGAGAAAAATCCTTTTATATTTACTTATTATTCCTTATATATCCCTCACATCTAGAAATCAAATTGAGAATGTTGGGACGACCTTGAGTAACATACTTTCACCCTTGTTTACTTTCTCGCTGGAGAGCGATTATATCTCTATTGAGAGCAGATAAGATAACTTTGTTCTATGAGAAATTGTTTACTTAGTAACAGGCATAAGCAATTTAGTAGCCTGTTTACAACAATTTTTGTTTCAATTATAGTACGTTGTCATATAGGAAATTAATTTGACTAATACACTTGTTTTTAACATTATCCAGAAGTAACAAAACTTTAAAATACAAAATAAAATAAGCAATAATGTATAACATGTCATCATATAATTATTTGTATAAATATGAAATAAACCATCCCATCCCAGGCAAGAAGTGAGGTAAACCCTTATCCAATATATAACTGTTACTTTCTTGTTTTAAAAATAGATATAAAATCCTCCTATGGGAACCCCCATCAAAAGTGGGGGACAATCTGCTTATCAAGCGTGGCGAAAAGGTAGTTGAGCAGTGAACTGTTTACGGGTTGATATTATGAGACTAAATAATATATAATGCATTATCTAGTTTGAAGACCATCGCACTACTTTCCACAATCCCGTACATTATTACTACAACTGTAACATATAATGTGAAGAGGCGCTGATTTTGCCACGCAGAGCCTAGGAAAATATGCATATATATATATATATATGAAAGCTTTGTTAGCAAGCTGAACATGCAGAGAAGTTATGACATGTCAATTAGCTGCTGTTGTTCTTTTTACGACCGAGCATATGGGTATAATGTATGCATTTTAAGATGCATGAATATCAAATTCAGCAATGGCACAAAAAAATACATGCAGGTAAAACTTTATACGAATTTTAAGCATATTGCGCAAACGGATGAGTGTCAGATTTGATATAGAGGTTTATATGGAGATGAGGTGCAGATAGTCAAAGATCCAAGGCCAGGACGTCACTTATTTTCTGACGAACGAAATGTGTAAGATTGAGCAGTGTTAGTATGTATTATGATCGCATGCCTACCTGCTAGCTTGGCCAGAGGACCATTTTCCAGGTAATAATCAATGTACGTAAAAACATTACTCACCTCACGTTAATACTCCCAGCTGATTTTTGCGTATATGTTAGATAATATCTTTAAAAATCAGTCATCAATACTCCCAAACACTTTCCGTCGGCAGTATCGCTTTGCAAACACTTTAAAGCTCTCAGAAAAATTGCTCCATTTCTCATACATTGTGAAGCTCCATTTTTATATATATGAATGGAGATTCAGAGAAAAATAAATATACAGAACTTAAAAAAATTGGGTTTCGCGATATAACATGAAGAACTACAGACCAATTTCCTTTTGAGCCGCGGTTACGTGCTGTTTTAGAGAGTCATCACGCAGACTCGTCGATTTCCAACTTCCCAAACAAGCCGGTTTCCGAAAAGGCTTTAGCACCATAGACCACCTACATACCCTTCGGCAAATTGTACACAAGACCGAAGAGCACAGTCTGCCACTTTTCCTTGCGTATATGGACTATGAGAAAGCCTTTGATTCCGTCGAAATTTGGGCGGTGCTACAGTTGACTGTCGGTATATCGAAGTGCTGAAGTGTCTGTACAATAGGGCTACGATGACTACCCAAGTACAGAACCAGAGTACGAAACCTATCCAAATGCAGAGAGTTGTAAGACAGGGTGACGTTATGTCCCCGAAACTCTTCACCACTGCATTGGAAGACGTTTTCAAGCTACTGGACTGGAAAGGAAACGGTATTATTAACATCAATGGCGAGTACATCACTCACCTTCGATTTGCCGACGATATAGTCCTTATGGCGGAATCGCTGGAGGATCAAATCACTATGCTCAATGACCTCAGTAGTGCCTCCCAACTGGTAGGTCTTAAGATGAACATGGACAAAACAAAGATCGATGTGTAACGTTCATGTAACACCTATGCCGGAAGTTGTTGGGAGCACTAAGCTCGAGTTGCTGACGAGTATGTTTACCCGGGACAAATAGTCCGACCAGGTAAGTCCTATTTCCACCGAAAGGTCAATCGACGGATTCAACTCCGCTGGGCAGCGTTCGGGAAATTACAACATATCTTCTCGTCAGGTATATACCTCAAAACCTGACTACGAAATTGTACAAACAGTGCGTGTTGCGAGTAATGACTTGTGGATCTAAGACGTAATCCTTCACTGCTGACCGTATGAGGAAGCTCAAGGTCACTCAGCGACCTATGGAGAAGGCAATTCTCAGGGTTTCTCTAAGTGATAAACTTAGAAATGAGGATATCCGTAGTAGAACCAGAGTGATCGAAATAGCCCAACAGAATGGTAAGCTGAAGTGGCAATAGGCCGGCCATATAGCTCGCAGAACCTACAACTGATGGGAAGAAAGGTTCTCTAGTCGCAGCCTCGTACCGGTAGGCAAAGTGTAGGGTGGCCCCCTACTAGATGGAGTGATGACCAGGTAAGATATGCAGGAATTCGATCGATGCAAGTGGCTCAGGACCGTGCTTTGTGGCATTCCTTTGGGGAAGCCTATGTTCAGCATGGACTTGTGAAGGGCTGTAATGATAATGATGATGATGACATAAATACTTTTAATATTAATTATTAGTAAAAAGTTATAATAATAATTTCCCCCAGACCAAATTTCGGTCACGGCGGCCAGTCTTGTCTGAAACTAGCCGTCTGCGCAAGACAGAATCTCTATTCGCTCATTCTCATAGTCTGATGTTACGTAAACCGATACGACTGGAGAGAGTTCAGGCGCAGGACCAAAGGCTTTACGTGCCAAGTTATAAGTTAAATAAGCTAATTAATAGAATCAGGCGTTACTTTGTGGAAATCCATTATATTAAAGTTGGAAAAATTTACTTTGCCAATATCCGCTCAATAAAATAAAATGATGTGTCTTACCTAGTTTGAAGAGCACCTCCCGCCATCCCTCAATTGCGTGCACTATCCCCGTCACCACTAATCCCAGCACCACTACTCCCACCACCACTACACTAAGAAAGACACACCACCGACGACAATTCGACATGTGTTTCGCCTCTACATGAGGCATCTTCAGGTGTAGTAGACTGGAGTTTAATAGCAGGCGGTTGCGTACATCAGGTGGTGATTGGTCGCATGTTTTGTCGCATGACGCGGTCGCTCGCTACTTAAGTGGGAAGCGGTTGCGTCGGCGAGTCTTATAAATAGCAGCTGTTTTTGGCTCGCCGCTCACTTAGCGGTCAGCCACCGTAGAGTCTACTACACCTGGAGATGCCTCGTGTAGAGGCGAAACACGTATCATATTGTCGTCGGTGGTGTCTTTCCTAGTTTAGTGGTGGTGGGAGTATTGGTGCTGGGATTAGTGGTGACGGTGATAGTGCACGCAATTGAGCGAGGGCGGAATGTGCTCTTCAAACTAGGTAAGACACATCATTTTATTTTATTGAGCGGATATCGGCAAAGTAAATTTTTCCAACTTTAAGTTAAATAAGCATTAAATACCTTGATTTAACATTGGATTTTTAAAGAAATTTTGGCAATCGATTATTTCTACTGAACCTTATTTACTAAATCAAGTCTATCCTATCTAAAAGAACGTTTAGATTGCTTAGCTCCTCTCATACTTTTTCCTTACGGACCAAGGAACACCACAGAAGTTTTGGTAACAAAATGTAATTTTAAGGTAAATAAACTCCAACCAAAACAAATTTATTTATTACGATGGTGATGAAATAATTACCACAGTCTGAAGAAGATCTGTCAAACGAATCACATGCTAAACAAAACAAAAAGAGCATGTTTTGCATAATTTCCGTATTATGTTCAATATAAGTTTCCCAAATGCAATGCTGTGTAGTGGCAGCGTAAGAGAATCCACTGCCCCATATCTTCCCGTGGTTTTTTCTATAGGATAGGGTGACAAACGAGTACACAGTCCACCTGACGGTAAGTGGTTGCTGTGACCCATATACATCTACATCTATCCTCAATAAAGAATCAAAATGCAGATGCGTTGTCACCCATGAGGACTAAGTGTAGGAATGCCTCTTTTCCAGTAAAAAGGGTCTCCGGTTCTCTACACTCACCACACGAAACACAGCAGTGTTGAGCTGCTATTTTACGTTGGTATTCTGTGAGACCGCGGTCCTTCCCCGGTAGAGCCGACCCATTCGTGCTACAACTATACTACTAATATAGCTGCAGCATGGCTCTACCATTCGGGTGTCGTAAGAAGCGACAAAGGGAACCAAACTAGGAAAGAGCAGCAGAGTCTTCTTAATAATAGCTAAAAAAAATAAACTGCAGTTGCCACCCCGCCTGTAAAGCGTGACAACTATGGCAAATATCCCCCTATGAGTAATTTTATGGGAGAGGCCTATGTTCAGCTGTGGATTTTTCGAAAGGCTGTAACGGTAACCTTACCTTGATGATCAACAAAGAGTTTTGCATTGCATTTTATTGTATTGTGAACAGTTTCCTTTTATTGCAATCAATAACTTTACTTAATTGCGTGCTATAATAATTTATCGTAAATATAAAATGGTTGCCTTAACAGTAGTATAGAATCTAAATCAATTTTCTTATAAAAGGCTGCGGGGAAAATATGAAACTGGCTTAGAAACGTTAAAGTTATTTAACGTGTCATCCCGTCAAACGTCTTTATGAAACGGAAATCCTTCTTTATTTTCGACTTATATTCCCTTATTCCATAAAAAACAGCATTGGGTGACCTATCGAAAATTTAATTCTATTCTATCAGATCTATTATCGGGTCTATTATCAGATCAGATATTATATAACTATGCCAAATTTTAGTTAAATTGGCTGTCAGCAAGTGCTTCAAAATTGATTACAAATTTTGAACCGGAACGACATAACATAAAAAGGCCAGGTAACTAAAAGTTTGTAATAAAAATGATAAAATAATCTCGATAAAATTTATAAGAATTTCATTTCATTGAGTGTGTAGCACTCGTTAACATAAGAAACCATTAAATTACATCAATTTTAAAACAGCTATGTAGGGCAATGGCTACACGTTTGTTTGCGACGGCTGCGGATTCGAATTCAGCACGGAACTTGTGTTAGTATGAACTACAAATAATCTTTTGCAGTCTGGATGTTTGTCCTCGCACAATTAATGTACCTACTCGTATGTAAGACGCCTCCACGATCCTTTTGTTGTAGTAACGTTTTCTTAAAGGAATAAAAAATGCTTCGATCATTACAAAAAATATACCTACAAGTATTTATTATTACGATGTAATTGATCTAATTGAATTGTCAGAAGAATAAAAAAATAGATGCTCAGGCTGACAGATATGCAACACATGAATAGAAGTAGTGTATCATGAATTATTCACTGTGAAACAGTTACCAGCCACAAGCAGTTGTAACAACAGCGAGGCTACAAAAATATTTATGTTAGCTAGCAGAATACCTCTCAATAATTCACTGTGCAAAACTTTATTATAATATTCATAAGTCTTCAAAAATATTCAATAAGACTCAATATCATAAACATGAAGTGGGTTTGACTTTTTCGGGATGGTGTAATTTAGATTTCTTTTTAACAGACTTCAAAAAGGAAGAGGTTCTCATTTGAGTGTATAATTATTTAAAAGTAAAAGTCGAGATCAAAAGCATGGAGCAGTAAATGTACAACTACACTGCGAAAAATCTCTTTTCTATAAAAAAAATTGTCAAACGAGCTAACCACCTATGGTATGTATCTAACTGAAAAAGGTTGCAGATGTGTTGTTACTTCTGGGGGCAATATGTGAAGATCGTAGTTCATTTGCTTTTTGTCCTACAAATCGTGTATATAACATAGGCAGATATAACAGTGGGTTCACTGCTGCTTAATTAGCAGAAACACATAGATAAATGGGTAGTATACTTACTGACTCTAAGGCAGACATAGTCTTCAAACTAACTGACTGCTGTAAACTCAGGGGGGTTAATTGAAGTCATTTAAAGGGCATAAGCGTTTCGCGTTTACTAACTTCATGTTTTAGTGTTTTTTCAAGGGCGATATCTTAACGACGTGAGGAGATTATTCGCAGAAAATTACGGTTTTAGAAAGATGAAGTATTTATTTAATATCAATATTATAATTTTTGATAACTGTTTTTTTAGAGCGAACACAATCCTCCATAGTGTTTTATGAAAATATGCGTCAGAGTTATGTTTCAGGTCGAATACAACCATTATCAAAAGCTAAAATACTTTATTTCTTTACATTATAACGGAATATAGTCTTCAAGTGCAACATAGTGCCTAAATTACGAAAATATTTTGATATATTATTAAAAAACAATACTATAAAATCACGAAAACTGTCCACTTTAATGTCATTTTTTTCAGTGTATTTGAATATAAACTTATCTGTTTTAATTCTTTTATCAAAATACAATTAGTTTTGAATATCCAAAAAAATTTCAGCTCGTTTTATTTGGTCAATTATTTTGTATATATTATTATATGATTACTGACCATAGATTACTGGTCAGTACGCTCCGAGTCCTCCCAACGATGGCACGTATCACTTTTTCCCGCCACGGCAATGTCCAATGTAGCCAAATGTCCAGATTTGCGCGGGACGTCCCGATTTTCAGGGGTTTGGTGACACGTCCCGATTCACCCTTGATTGGGACGCCAAATGTCCCGAATTTTCACTAACCTCCTTAGTCTGTATTTCGATCGATCATTTTGACAGCAAAATTGAATATATCTGTAAGCTGTTACTGTGGCTGTTACTACATTAAAATATTTTTGCTTTGACAATTTCATATTTTCTCACCAAACTCGGACTAAATAGCCAACATCAAAGGTTTAGAAACTTTGCTCATCATATCAATCATGTTAACTTGTTTTTTTTTCTCTCAATGCCTGATGCCACCTGCCCCGTCGCGCTATGCATCGATGTCGTTAATTAGAAAATAATTTATTATTTCGTTCTATTACTAGAAATCAGTACAGTACCTAACTTATTGCTGCTGTATAGATAAGTACATTTACTAAAATACAAAAATCTTATGAGTAAGTTCTTCCACTAGTCAATTCTTAAATCGGTTGTAGGTATTGTTGTTTTCAATAAATAAAGCGACATAACACGTCCGATGCAAGGATTTTATCTAGGCTATCAAGGTTTGAGGTATTATAACTGTTTGATTATGCTTGAACGTGTGCTTTTTATATTATATGATGCCATTTTTGAGGGCTTTTTGAAGTGTATGCGTTGTGAGTTCATAAGATTTATTACTATTTTCAGAATTAAATTAAGATGAGTGAAAGTTCAACAAGATCTGCTTTACCGAAAAAGAAAAATGCACACAGATGAATGTGCAGTTTTTCCGATGTTTGGTCGCAAAATTATTCGTTCATTTGATCAGTCCCAAATAATAATTATAAAATACATTGCGCATTGTGTCAAAAAGACCAGTATAACTAATGGCGACCACAATGGCTACAAAAAAATCTGCTTCTTGTAGCCATTGTAACTATCTCGATTTTAAAACCAAATTCCCGGTTAGTTTTACCTTCTGTCCCTAAATTTAACCCACTTTACCTGGCCACACTAGCGTAAACGAATCGAAAGCGCAACCCAGCAGCATTTTTTTTTTTTTTTTTTTTTTTTATAGGATAGGGTGACAAACGAGCACACAGTCCACCTGATGGTAAGTGGTTGCTGTGACCCATAGACATCTACATCTATCTTCAATAAAGAATCAAAATGCAGATGCGTTGTCACCCGTGAGGACTAAGATGGAATGCCTCTTTTCCAGTAAAAAGGGTCTCCGGTTCTCTACACTCACCATACGAAACACAGCAGTGTTAAGCTGCTATTTTACGCTGGTATTCTGTGAGAGCGTGGTCCTTCCCTACAACTATACTACTAATATAGCTGCAGCATGGCTCTACCACGTATAAAAGCTGACTTCAATTTACTAAAACAATAAAATAATTTCCACATAATGCTTCCGATATCGGGGCTAGATCCGATATTAATTCTTCTATACACAATGTCTTAGCACCGACCTCATAAGCTATTATGTACATACATAACATAATACATAAACACTCACGCCTGTCACCCAGAGGGGTAGGCAGAGATTATGGACTTCCATTTGGCATGATCCTGACATACCTCTCTCGCCTCCTCCACATCCATATACCTACGCATACACGCTCGTCGGTTAAGGGTACTCTTAATTTGGCCCATTTTCAGTATATCGCCAATTTGGTCGATAAACCTTCGTCTAGGGTGTCCCTTCCCGACTCTGCCGTTCACCTCTGCCACATAAATTTGCTTTGTCACTCTTTCCTCATTCATTCTTTCTACATGACCAAACCACCGAAGCATTCCTTTCTTAATCCTGGTCACAACATCATCTTGCAAACCACACTCTTCTCTTATCACACAATTTCTCACTCTGTCATTCAGATTCAGCCCTAACATACTCCTTAATGACCGCATTTATACAGCATTTATTCTACTCGTGCTTCTTCTGCCACACCCAACTTTCACTACCATACATTAAAGTAGGGACTAACACAGCATTGTGAATTGTCATACGTGCCTTTTGGACACATTCTAACTTTCCACAACAGAGTGTAGAGCCCCATTTACTTTATTTCCTGCGTTCACTCGTCGTTCTATATCCTTATCATACCTACCATCCCTGCTAAATACACATCCCAAATACACAAACTCATCTACTTGCTCGACCAATTCCCCTTCTATTCTTATTTCACATATTGCTTTACTTTCTTCTCTTTCAAAGACCATAACTTTCGTCTTACTTGCGTTCACTTTCATTCCCCTTTCTTTTAATGAAATGTTCATTAATGTAACCATCATTTGCAACTCGGCTGCCGACGACGCGAGTATGACTTGATCATCGGCGTACAAAAGGCATTTGACGGTTAACTCACCCATTCTTAACCCGCATTCTTCAACTTTCAGATTTTCCAAACAACTGTCCATAAATAGGTTGAACAGCCACGGGGAAGCCACACAGCCCTATCTGACCCCTTTATGGATGCCAAACCAGTCCGAGTAGGCCCCGTTGATCCTGACACAAGCACTGGAGTCCCTATACAGAGACTTCAATGCCTTCTTTTTTTTTTTTTTTTTCGTGGGGATATCCTTCTGCTGCGGGGCAACGAAAGGTTATGCCGGACTCCTACCGGCTAAAACCCCACGGTGGTCACCATCAGCGTATACGAGGGTCCCGGGATCTCCGTTCGGAACGCAACCGGGGCCCTCCATCGCTTTGCTACGCTAATAGCACGTCCCGGGGCAGTACATGCTACCCCAGCACCTCGCAGTGCTATCACGATGTCTCGAGACCACTTCCGAGTCATCGTCCTCCTCGGGGGTTACATAACTAGGCGTTCGAGGCCCCCGCCCCGAGCGTCTGCAACCCCGAAGGCCCCGTTTCTGGTAGGGGAACACCGTTTTCAAGAGGAGGGCCGTGACGAACGCCTTGGCGACGTCGTCTCCGAGCAGGATCCGTCCTCTCCCGATTCCGCTCAGAAGCCTCCTTCTGAATCATAACAGATTCACAGAAGGTGGCTACGGCCCTCCACGCCGAATCCCCGCTCAGCATCGCCGACACGACTGCTGGCAGGGAGAGGTTCTGTCCGATGCGGTTTACCAGGATCGTTCGCTCCCGTTCCCACGCTGGGCATACTGCGAGCGTGTGGGAAGCGGAGTCCTGGTCCCGTCCACCACAGTGGAAGCAGTTCGCCGTCGCCTCGCGTCCGATCTTACACAGATAATCACCGAAGCACCCATGCCCGGTAATTATCTGTGTAAGTCTGTAGGTGAGTCTTCCTGCTCGTCGCTGCATCCAGGCTTCGAAGACCGGCAGGATTGCTCCAATGACGCGCTTGCGTTCATAGCGCACCTCAAGTCGAGAGCGCCATGACGCCAGAGCGTTTTGTCGTTCCTGCCGTTTAATTGATTCGAGCGCCTCTTCTGGCTCACTACTACCACCGCTCTGGCGGAGGGCACGGATTCGGAAGTACACCCTCGCGTCCATTTCCGCCAGTATATCTAGTGGTGGAAAGCGAGCCAGGATTGTCGCCGCCTCAAAGGATATAGTGCGGTATCCTCGTACGATCCGTATGGCCATCCTCCGCTGAACACTATAGATTTTAGTTCTACAGCGTCGGATGGCCAGCCTTTTTGCCCATACAGGCGCTCCATACAGAGCTACGGATCGTATAACTCCCGCATAGAGGCGACGTACTTCCTCCGTTGGTCCCCCTAGATTGGGCAGCAGTCTATGCATAGCACCCGCTACCCTTTCGATCCGGGGGACTAGGCGCTCGAAATGTTCTTCGAAGCCCCAGCGACTGTCCAGGTGGAGGCCTAGGTACTTCATGTACCTCCCCACTCTGACATCAGACCCACCCACGCGGACACACGAGTCGGGTGGTTCCCTGCCCCTTGGTAATTTATGGAACCATAGGGCCTCGGTCTTGTGAGGCGCTATTTCTAATCCCAACTCGTGGATTTTGGCGACGACGACTTCCGCCCCGAGTTCAGCGAGCTCCTTGGCCCCCTTGAAAGTGATCCCGCTGGCGATCACCAATGTGTCGTCAGCATAGCAGACAATATCTACGCCAGCGGGAAGATCGATTCGCAGAACCGCATCATAGGCGAGGTTCCACAGTAGCGGCCCCAGCACCGAGCCCTGTGGAACCCCACGTTTAATCTCCCTCCGGATCTTCCTGCCATCTTGCCCCATGTACAGGATGTACCTGTCGCGCAAGTAGTCCCCGATAATACCTTGCATGTAAGGGGGCACCTGATGATGTGCCAGTGCCCTCCTGATTGCATCCCAGGGTAGGGAGTTAAAGGCGTTGACGATATCAAGACTTATCGCCAACGCCACGCCACCCTGGGATACTGCTTGTTCCGACAGGGAGCGGACGCGCATAATCGCATCTAAAGTGGAACGCTCCCGTCGGAACCCAAACTGGCTATCAGCCAAATCGGGACCGACGCGCGACAGATGCCTATTGAGCCGACTGGCAACTATCCTCTCGAATAATTTGCCAATCTCGTCCAACAGGCATATGGGGCGGTACGCAGAGGGAGAATCAGCGGCCCTGCCCTCCTTCTTCAAGAGGACCAGCGTTGCTTCTTTCCAGGCTGTGGGGAACGTGGCACAGCGCAGACAGCTGGTAAACAGCTGCCTGAGCCTGTCCCCCAGGGCAGCCAGACTCAGCACTAGGGCCCGGCCCGGTATTCCATCGGGCCCCGGTGCTGTGTTCCGGGCTTTTAAGCGGCTAACGGCTCGGTCCAGCTCTTCGACGGTCACCCCCATCTCATCCTGCCACTCCCATGACGATGGTAGGTGACCTGAGGGACTTGACCGGTCCTCTGGGAAGAGCGTGCTGATCACCCTTCCCAGAAGATCCGGATCGAGAGTCTCCGTCAAGGGGGGCGACCAAGGCCGGAGCTTACCCAGTACCATCCTGTATGGACGCCCCCAGGGATCTTCGTTGAGTCCCTCCAGAAGCTCTTTCCAGGACCGAGACCTGGCGTTGGCTATAGCAATTTGTAGCGCCTTTGTAGCCGCTCGGTATGCCCCGTAGAGTCTGGCTACCTCAGGCGGAGCTCGCCTTCTTCTTCTTCGAGATCTGGTGTACTGGCGCCGACTTCGCAGCAGAGCGCACGGAGCCGTGCGATTTCGCCGAACACCAGTACACTGCTCTGCGCTTAGGGCGACTGGTTCTGGGCATTGACAGGTCGCAAATTTGCGCCATCGTACCCGAAACCAGTTCGCTTCCACTTCAGGATCGGACTGAACCTCTTCGACGTTATCTGGCCAGGACGCGACGATGGCGGCGGCTTCGAGCTTATCTCGGTCGAGCCGCTTGAGACACCAACGCCGCGGTGGGCTGCTCCCTCGGCGACTGGGGCTACTGTCGAGCTGGCGAAGTGCGACATCGAACACGATGTGACGGTGGTCGGACAGTGTGACCGCCTCCTCCGCCACTCGCCAGCCCGACAGCATTTGCACTGCAGGAGGGGTTGCCCACGTAAGATCTACGATGGACTCCCCCTGCCACCGCACGCATGTGCTTACGGACCCCTGATTCATTAATCGGAGGTCCAGCCCAGCCGCCCATTCCATCACTGTCTCTCCCTTCGGATCGTCTCTGGAGTTGCCCCAAGCCCTGGTGTGGGCGTTAAAATCTCCTAGGACGATCAACGGACGAGGTTGACATTCGCGAACACAGTTCGCCACCTCGTCTAGGTACGCCTCGTAGTCGGCAAGGGACCTATTGGGAGAGACATAGCAGCCCACTATGGCCAGGGGGCCCCATTGCACTGCAACGAAGCCCTGCCCCCTTCTCAATAGGACGCAGGGTGGGGCCTCCTCTGCACTTCCCCAGTAGATGGCTACAGAGCCCAATTCATCACCGAACCAGCGAGGATGGTCAGGGACGGAATAGGGGCTCGCTACATGGCAGTGGGCAACCCGCCACTCCACAATGGTCTGCATAAGCAGATGTTGTGCATTGCGGCAGTGGTTCAGGTTGCCCTGGAGGACTTTAAGGGGTGTGAAATTTATTTTATTTCATTTTTCGACCACCTCCATTGCCGAGTTAGGACTCGGTGCAGGGACTGATGTCGCTGCGTCCGGCTTGTTGATGGATGCAGACGGAGTCTGCTCGTTCTTCCTTCCTTTGCTTTTTTTAGGAGGTGGGACGCACTTTTTACCCAGTCTGTGGCTGGCAGGCCGCCCGAGATCTGAGCACAGAGGACACTTGGGTTCCGACGCAGTGCATTGTTTGGCTCCGTGCCCAGGCTCACCACAAGCGTAACAGCGTGCACCTCTATTTACTTCATTGGGGCACCTGCTAGCAACGTGCCCTCTTTCAAGGCATCTAAAACAATGCATGGGCCTGGGCTCTAGTACCTCCACTCGGGCTGACCCCCAACCTACCCGTACTCTCCCAACGGCTGCAATCTTGCGGATCGTCACGACGGGACATCGTACCCAGCACGTCCCCATGCTATTGGGTGTTCGTCGGACTTCCCCGACTTTTATGTTGTCTACTGAACAACCCCCTGCTTCAGCCATCGCCACTGCAATCTCTTCAGCGCTGACGGCATCGTCGAGGTCCCTCAGCCGAACGTCGCTTGTTTTGATTGGGCGACTAATTCGCACGTTCAGGTCCGAGAGAACCTCTCGCATCTTTGCCGCCAGCTTGTCCGCCTTCTCTCCACAGTCCGGACCCGTTATCTCCAGCAAGAGTCCTCCGGTTACTGCGCGCTTAAGGCGAACAGTTTCTATGCCAAAGTCTGCCAAATGGATTTTGGCTTTGGCTTCCTCCATTACTTTAGCATAAGTAACGGAGGAGCTTTCCAACACCGTGACTGTTACTGCCGCAGAAGTCGGGGCACGCAAAGTTCTTTTCTTGTTGCTCCTCTCTTTTATTGTACTCAAAGTCGACGCCGTCGCGTTGGACCGCTTTTGGGTGGCTTTTGCTTTTTTCGGCTTTTTAGTTACTTCCACCCACGAGCTGACATTCGGTGTCGAATTATTCAACACCGGTGCAGCTACTGGGGGGAGAGCGGCCAGCGGTGGAGAGGCGGGCTTCTTTTTTTTCCTCTTCACCCTTTGTCTCTTAGCCTTCTGCGGCTGCAGTGGTGCCTGTGCTTCCAACGGTTGGGGTGGCGGTGCTGACAATTGCGGCGACGGTGTCTGCGGCTTATTCGCCCCTGCCAGTGGAGGCCGGATAACCCTATCTGGAAATATCTTGGCCTCAAAGATTGCCAGCTTTCTCTCAATTAGGGATCCGATGCGCTCCATGAGGTCCTCCTCCATGCCAGGTTTTTTGTTGCACTCGCACCGGTCGATTCGACATACTTGCTGTTTGGGGTGGATCAGCCTTTTGCGTCGCTTGCTTACGGAGGAGATTAATCCAAATGAGTTCAATGCCTGTATCAACCCAGCACTTAATCCAAATGAGTTCAGTGTTTGCCATAATACATCCCTGTCCACTCTATCATAAGCCTTTTCCAAGTCCACGAACGCACAAAAAACCTTTTGGTTTTTGGCCAAAAACTTCTCCGCGATCATGCGCATGGAAAAGACCTAATCCGTACATCCCATTCCCTTTCTAAATCCCGCTTGCACATCCCAAATTTTTCCATCAGTATCTTTCATAACTCTTTCAATTAGTACCTTAGCATACAGTTTTCCCACAATGCTAAGAAGACTGATACCACGGTAGTTTTTACAGTCCTGCTGCGATCCTTTTCCTTTATATAGTGGGACTATCACGGCTTTGCATCGGTCTCCCGGTATCCGCTTAAGTTCCCAAAACAAATTAAACAAAGTGTACAGCAGATCTGCCACTTCCTCTCCAGCCCTTAGCATTTCGAGTGATACTCTATCATATCCGGCTGCCTTACCTGCTTTCATACTTTTCATTGCTTTCATTATTTCATCTATACTTATCTCTCTATCTCTTTCCTCTTCTTTCGGAATTTCTATTTCATTTAATTCAAACGTCTCATCACTCATAAACACGCTTTCAAAGTATTCCTTATACAGCCATTCTGGTCTCGTATAGCATCCATTCTAGGCTGTTTTGAATGTCCCCTGGCAGTTCTTACGAGTTTCCAGAACATTTTAATATTTTCCTGGAAGTTATCCGATATTCTTCTATCATTCTTCTCCGTTCTTTCTTGCTTTTTCCTTTCAACTACTTCTTTTACTCTCTTATTTAGATGTCTAAAGACTGCCTTTTTTCTTTCAATATCATCATTCATACCGCTAGAATAACTAGCCTTGGTTGCTAGTAAATCTAGCCATGCTCTCTTCTTTGCTTCAACTTCCATCCGTACCTCATCATCCCATCATAAAGTGTTATTTTCTTTTCATTCGTTCTCTTACTTACACACATACTTCGGTAGCTGCATCCACCAAACCTTTCTTGATATTATACCACACAGTCTCCAAGTCTAAATCATTCATGCACAATTCATCCATACCACTTATATTTTCTCTCAGTCTACATTTGTACTTCTTTGCACCTTCATCTTGTAACCTCTCTGTTCTTATACGCTGTAACGCAGTGGTAGACACAGATGTCCGATGCCAAAGTCTGAATAGACCATTAATTCGGCATAAGACCAAGTAATGATCCGTCCTACGTTGGACCCCCGGTAAACCCTTGTATCTACAACTGCGCTCCTCATTCTTTCATCCACAATTATGAAATCTATCATGCTTCTATCATCACCTCTTTCCCATGTATACATGTGAATCTTCTTATGACGAAAGAAAGTGTTCGTCACAAAAATATTCTTTTCCACACATACGGTGAGGAGGCTTTCACCATTCTCATTTATACTTTCATCACCAAACGTTCCCAATATCCTTTCATAACCAAGCCTCTTCACGCCAACCCTTCCATTAAAATCTCCTAATATAACAATATTTTCATTACCCTTGCATTTCATTAGCACCATCCTTACCATCTCCCAAAACTGCTCTCGGATATAAGTGGGCTTAGACATGTCTGGGGCGTAGACCCCTAGAACAAACAACTTCTTTAAGCCCACTTTCATTCGTATCCATAGCAGTCTCGGGCTTACACATTCATACTCTTTCACACACTGACCCATTCTTTCTGAAAGGATGATACCGACTCCCTGGCATGCCCGCTCGGTCTCCTAGCTATTAAGCTATTATGTGTAAATTATTTTATTCTTTTAATTCCAATAGTATCAAAATTATTCGTGCAACTAAGGACAACTAGTCTTGCGTTCGAAAAGTCACGCACACAGAAAGAACATTGTAGTGTGCGTCAATATTAAGCCGTTCCAGAGCGATCGCGTAGATTTTGACTTGCGCATATTTGAATATACGCTCTCTATAGCCTTTTCAAAATTTTTGTCTTTCTGTCTGTCTAATTGTCCAGGGTAATCTTCGGAATAGATAAACCGATTGTAATGAAACTTTACAAACAGATAAAGAGTAGAAACTTTACAAACAGATAAAGAGTAATGCCAGGATTGGTTTAGGCAATATTTTATCTGAACATTTTATCTATTTAATATTTTATCTAAAAACTTGGAGAATTTAAAAAAAAATTAAAAAAAACATGCGTGGAACACTCGGTTGGAACGAATTTTCTTTCGTAGTATTTTTTTTAAATACTAGTAATGCTATTAAACATTACTAATATTCCCTTAAACCAATTCTGGTAAACTTTAAATACTTGTGTTAGAAGTGGTTCACGACAGTAGTCGAATGGCGGATTCGAATCCACGACCTTTCGAGTTCGCGGTCCGCGCATGCCATTAGGCTACTGACGCTTCTAATATATTATTATTGATAAACGTATTATAGATTATTAGTATATTAGTGTATTTTTGATTATTGATTATTGATTATTAGTATATTATTGATTAACAAATTCAAATAAATGAATTACTAGCGTCTATTAAAATGAAGCATCATTTAAAATAAAATAATATTTATTTCATGGCAAGATAAGAAAAAGTGCGAGGGAGATGGATATTATTCCATCTCGCTTCCTTATAGCCGCCAAGACCGTCTACACTACGTCAGAAGGGGTCGTGGCGGAAAAATCTTACACATTTTTAAAATAAATTGGCAACAAGATGTTTAGTGCTAATGAATGCTTAAAAAGTACTTAACTATCTTTGTTTTTAGTTAGTGGCAAGTTATGATGCAAAAATAAAGAATAAGAGAAAAAGTTATGTTTCGGCGCGATCTGGAAGTAAGTGGTTCCTTTTTGTCTCATATACATTACCAGCTTCTGAAAAGAGACGCTCGCTATAAATTGTGCTGGCGGGACAACACAGATATACTTTGGCTATACGAGCCATTTCAGAATATCTAGAGCTGTTGTCATGCCACCACTTAAATGGATCTTCAGTTCGCTTTAAGACTGGCAATGTGCAGTAAGAATGAAGTTCGTGAGCTGAACTAGATGTTTCGTCGTCAATATTGTGCACTTTTCACGAAACCATTTCTTGGTAAACTCCCCAAAAGTTGCGATGAGCTGTCATTTCAGAATTAGGATTTTGGGTATTGGTCTCGTCGTTATTTGGGTCGCTGTCATCATCATCACTCATACTGTTCTTTAAAGCTTCCAGCAAAAACTGTGGTCTTACTGATACTATATTTTCATTATCAAAAAACTGTAGTTTGTACCTTGGATCGAGCAAAGTTGCAAGTGAAAATAATTTATTCTGTTCCAAATTTCTGCATTTAGTTTTCAAGCCCTTTGCAATACAGTTTTCATTTCCATTAATTGCTCATCGCATGCGCGAGCGAGCCGAGTGATGACGACATAGCCCGAATACCTCCGAATGGCTAGTATTAAAAATATCGGCATCGCCGACTAGTCGGCCGACTGATCGGCATCGCCGACTTGTCGGCCGACTGATCGGCAATTTGAAAACCGATGAGTCGGCTAGTCGGCAAATACCATAGTCGGCCCATCTCTAATAAAAAGTGATGAGGAAATATATCTGTGACGGTATCGATAACTTTTAGAGAATGGTACCTTTCTTTGCAATTGATAGTTATCAACTGTAGTAAGTTCGACAAATAAATCGGTACATACGCACATTTCGCCATTCAAATAGAATACGATCCAAAAACAACGTTAATTCCACGAAATTGTAGAATGAGTCATAAATAGCAGATGTTAAATACGCTCAGCTGGCGCTTATAGAGGTACGGGCAAGTAACAGTCTCATTTATAAAGGTCCACGAGTGGAAACGACTTTCTCTTATACAGGTTTCTGTTTCTCACTTAAAGAGGTTTTAGAGGGTTAAAATGTCGGGACCCGGCAACTAGTCTCACAAAGTTTTCTCGCTTACCCAGTTCTTACTCACTTAGGTTTGACTGTATTAGGTAAGGCTAAGTAAGTAAAATAAGAGAAACAAGTAAGACAATTAGAGGTAGTCCGAGCAAAGTGATATTTCACAATCACTTTCTGTTTCTATACAGAGCTATTTATCAAAGTAGTCCGAACATTCACTATGTTCAACTGAACTGTACTGCAATCCGTACACCTTAATTTAGTGTCATTTAGTGTGGCTTCAATATTCGTGCAGTGTGGAGCGGCGCTAATAATACGAGATTTCAAATTAAAGTTTAAACCTGGACGTAAATAACAATTCAGTAGTCAAGTAAGTGAAATTATTTTTTGTTCAAGTGAATAAATAGGTAATAATATCGTAATATTACAATAGAAAAAATAAATTTCTTCATTTAAATGGTGCCACGCTATCTACAATCATAGACTAAAACATGCAAATGTTCCATTACGAAACCGAATGTAGGTAAAATATGTATAAATATTAGGTCCTTACATATGAAAATAGCGTTTTGTACGGGAGGAATATAAAGTCAATTTTTTTTTGTAAAATATATTTAATTAATTTTTGCCATCTCATAGGTAGTTCCTTGATCCCTTTACTAAAAAAAACCATCGGAGTTGAATTTTTTTCCTTGTAAGAAGTTGTCCAAATTCCGGAAAAAATGGTAATCTGTTGGAGCAAGGTCCGGGGAGTACGGTGGATGTCACAGACATTCCAATTGTAGCTCATCTAACTTAGTGGTTGTTTGTCAGCAGTGTGGTCTTGCGTTGTCGTGAAGCAGTGGCCTAGAGCGATTGACCAATCTCGGTTGTTTAGCAGCTAGTTCTTCCTTCATGGTTTGCAGTTGCTGACAATAGATATCTGCCGTAATCGTTTGGCCAGATTTTAGTAAGCTGTAGTGAACGACACCGGCGCTAGTCCACCAAACACTCACAAGTAACTTTTCTGAGTCAATTTTCGTTTAGGCAGATTTGGCTGAGTCTCCAGGGTTCAGCCATTGTGACGAGCACTTCCGATTATCGTACAGTATCCATTTTTCATCACAAGTAATGATTCGATTTAAAATCCTTCATTATTGTGTCGGTTGAGCAAAGTAACACAGCAGTCGACGCGTGTTTGCAAGTTCGATTCACTCAATTCATGAGGTACCCGTGGGTGTCGTAAGAGGCTACAGAGGGAATCAAACCAAGAGATGGGCAGCAGCGTTCTCCTAATACCAACTAAAAATAAAAAACTGCGGTTGTCGACCCGCTTGCCATGTGTGACAACTATGGCAAATATCCCCCCTATGAGGCAATATCTATAAGGGGGCCTATATTGAGCAGTGTACTTGTAAATTACTGTAACGGTAACGGTATCAGTATCTTATTCTCATTAATATGTTATAAGAAATTTCTCTATCATTCTTATTTGATAAACAAGATTTAAAATTACGTTACCTATTTTTCATTATCTTCTTATTTAATATATAAAAAATAATGTTTGTTTGTTCGTATTTTATGCGCAGGCATACCGTTCATCAGATTGCAGTAAAACTTTGTCAACTTATTGCTTGCACTTGCGCGAAAGTTATAGGCAAAGTATACAATTAACTTACAGTAGATGGCGCGCGTGTCGTACCCAAATATTGATTTGAAAGTTATATAATACTAGCTGTGTCCTGCGACTTCGCCCGCGTGGTATTTATAACGATGGATTTCATGCGTTTTAATTTTTTTGTGCGCAACCCTAATTCTTTTTCTAAAATAAAAGTAGCCTAAGTTACTCCCTATAACATCAGATATCTGCCAGTGAAAATCCCGTTAAAATAGGTCCGGCCGTTTCGGAGATTAGCCGGAACAAACAGACAGACAGAAAGACAGACGGACAGACAGACAGACAAAAATTTTAAAAATTGTTTTTTTGTTGGAAGTACCACAAATACTTTCATATGCATTTATTAAAAAGCTGTTATTTTGATATTACAAACAGACACTTCAATTTCAATGAATGTACTATTATTCCTAATTAAACAATATAACTCTTCCAAATTTAAAACGATACTTCCACACTTATTTCTTCTGCGGCAACAACGCGCCTGGTCACAGAACACAATTACTCTCTACCAAGAGAAGAATGGCTTCATACTAAAAAACGGAAACACGTCTTTATGAGTGTACACTAAAAGCGCTACGGTGGGCGCCCATATAAAACTTTTAGCGGGAATTTCAAACCTTGTAATCTGTAACTTTGAACTTTTATTTAAGGCATATTCGAGTAATTTTGGCTCAAGCCTCACAAACCTATGGGGTGAATTCCCATACATTTGAGAGGTTACACCAAAATTACTCGAATATACTTAGATTAGTATGTGAGATAAAAAAAACTATAAATAAGTATAGTTATGTAATTTTATTTTCTGAAAGACAGATTGTTTTATAAACTATATATTATTATTGATGTTTTTATTGCTTTTGCATAATATTTCCACGCTTGTTACTGATATATAACACATGTTATTGTCAGAGAGTTATTCTTCACAGAACATTAACGTAAATTTAAATCAGCAAAATTCTCATTGTAAAACTTAACTCAGCCCAAATACGTGATCTGAAACAGATACAATTCGAGTCAATATAGTAATAATCCTACAAATAACGGTCAATAAATTCAAAATTTTATAGACTTACCACAATATTGTCATAACTTTTTCTTTTCCTGCTATTGGAAACCTGCAGAAAGTGATCGGATGGTTTTGTGCTTTTATTTGCACAACACTTAAATAAAATTTTGAAATAATGAATTCATTTATAGTCAATATCTTATACAGAGTTAACATCTCAAAAAAACTTTACTGTATATTCACGACGATATTATGACTGTGTATTCGCCTACAAACGAAAATGAAGTATTCTGAGCCCATAATAACTGAATTTAAGCAAAAATCAATAATAAATATTAAAATCTAAACCTATGAAATAAATTTGAATAAATTTCAGAAAATATTTTCAATATGAGAGACGTTGACAAACTTTTGATAGAATTCTGTTAATATTTAATAATTTAATTTTAATCAATTAATAGGTAAATTAATTGTGCAAATCTCAGAGTAATATTTAATTAATTATACTTTAAAGAGTAAACCAAAAAAAGTTTAACACAGAATTAACATTTTTAGTTTCTTCCGACATAATGTGAATTTTTGTATCTAATTTTTAAAATGGCAATCTAAAACAACATGAAGGAAAGAAACAGCGATATTTTTTCTCGATTTATTTTTACAAGCCCAACATGAACATTGACAAAATCATGATTGTGTGCAGATTTTTCAGCTTTCATACAAAGTTGCATCACCCTGCGCCTGGTACACTACACTTATATATAACCAGCTAGTATAATAATATATTAGTATATTACATGACGTACAGTCGCCACCACACATGGTATGAAAGCAAACAGTAGACGATATTGAAATAACGATTTTATTATTGTCAATAAAAGCCATTGGCAATTACGAAACGCAGACAGAGTTTAATTAAGAATCGATAGAGCCGTTTGCAAATGTCTTTTTGCCCTACTTTATAAGTGATTCGGTGTTCAATGGAAGTGAAAAAAGCGGAAAGCTTTTCTTGATTATTAGCGTATTTTAATAATCGATTAGTATAAATTTATTATTGCGTATTTTATGATTTATTTTATAATTCTATCGAATCCAGAAAAAACGTCGAAATAAATCAATGACGCCATAAAAGTAAAGAAGTTAAGTTTCGCTATTATACGAGTACTGAAACCTCTATACATAAAAATCAATTGTTGTCCGATAGTCTCGCAAAAACTCGAAAATAGCGAGACCGATTTTAATGAAATTTTTTCTGTGTATTTGAGTGGATCTCTGGATGATCTAAACGATTCACAATTGGTAGGTAACCGTAGGTAACCCGGTAGGTAAGCGCTGTTGTCGAGATGCAAAAATCACGCGTGCGAAGCCGGAACGGATCACTAGTTATTTAATAAAGAAAATTAAGGTGTAACCTCATCAGTGCATGGAGCACATTGCTGACTGATGCGGCCGATGTTGGAAATTTCATACAAGAAGGATTCTCTTACGTCGCTCTTATTGTAATGACGTGCGAAACTTAGATGGAGGCATATTATATTATTTCAGATAAGATTTAGAGGCTTACGTAATCCATGGACACCTACAAAACTCAAACTTTAAACAAATAAGGCAACGCGGATCCTTTGTCCCGGGTCCTTAAATTATGTCTCTCATAAAATACCTACACAGACATCGTAAAAATTATTAATCAAAATTGATAAAAATTACAGAGTATGGTGAACTTAACTTATGCTTGTGTGCTCTTATTAAAATTAAATCGAACTTCTGCCGTTAATTAAAATCGTCTAGTGGGCTTATCGGTAAGTTATAAAAATAAAAATCAACGAAATTTATCGCATTTCAAACAACCTTCTTTGAACCTTTTCGACGTAAAGAAATCAAAGCAAAGCTAGTCGCCTATCAAATATTTCATTTGGCTTTATATGTAAATTAAAACTGGTAGTTTTAAAAAAGACGTGATTGCGGAATTCTAATAACCAAACCAAAGAAAAATTTATGTGTTCGGAAGTCCACGCTACGTCCTTCTCGTGTTCTAATCTTAAGCCCCGAAAACCTTTTGGTCAAATTACATAATTTTTGTGCCTAAACGATTGCTCGTGAAAACTGTTTGAGCTAAGTTTTCCAAGATTTCATAGAAGAACCAAAATATCTTTCGATCACACTCTTAGACTCACCTTTATGGACGGGAAATAAAACTGCAGTTTTCAACAAATATGACAGCGTACAGGCAACTCAACAGTCAAATCTCCAAGCTTATGTGGGGAAACTTACGCTACTTCAATATAACTCGTACTGGCGAAACGATTGGCCGTAACCAGGGTTTTAAAGTTCTTTTTCTAGAGATTTGTCTACTTACTGGAAAGGGCCTGTCTAAGTTTAGTATAGTTTTAGCGTAATTTCCGAGTGACCTGAGATTTTAAGTGAGATTGGTTCTACGAGCAACTGTACATAACATCGTTGGAGCTCCATATAAATGAGACTTAACACGTGACACGACATGATACGTATTGTTTGCGGGATGTAATCCGTAAGATATCCGTATTAGAACACGAGTAACTGTCATAGACCAGCGGATTAAGAAATTGAAAAATGCAACAGGCCGGCCATGTAGCTCGAAGAACCGATAACCGATAGGGAAAAACGGTTCTGGAGTGGTAGCCTCGTAATACTAGCCCCACTAGATGGAGTGACGACCTGATGAAACATGCAGGTAGTCGATGGATCCAGATGGCTCACGACCGTAATTTGTGACAATCTACGGGGGAGGCCTATGTTCAGGTGTAAACTCGTTATTAACTTCCTATCAAATTTATATATAATAACTGTTTTAATAATAATTCCTAAAAGATTCTGTTTTAATTCTGTTTTAAAAAACGTTACCCCCACACTAGGATTTTCTTATGTATCGTGGAGGCAGTTAACAAACACAAATTGCACAAGGACAAACATCCAGATCCAGAACAATCATTTGTAGGCCATACAAATACTTGTTCCGTGCGGGATTCGAACCCGCGGCCCGCAGCGCAACAACTCATTGCTAAGTCACTGCGCCACGGAGCCGTCATTTATTCCTAAAAGATAAAATAATTAATGGAAATTTCTTAACCATTAAATTCTTTCTAAAAATACATCATATCAAATGTAAGCTGTTACCTTTATCCTACTGGCTGTTAGGTCGAGACAATTACAATAGCTCAGCTAAAAGAGTTTTTTAAAGGAGACCCTTGAGTTTTATTCTCTGAGTATACAAGGTTTGTATTTGTTCTCATTTTTCATTGTTAGTTGACGCTGCTCTTTGTTTTTAATATGAATGTAAATTTAAACAACTGTAATTATCTTCCCTTTTACTAAATTAATTATTTACGTAATGCTGTTACCCACATTATAAACGTATAGTGTATATATGATGTATACCATTATAAACTTATGGTTATTATATAGGGGAGGCCACGTTTAGCAGAAGTCTTTTGACGGGCTGTAAAGGTAATACCTATTATGTGAAACTGTTTTTAAATTAACCTTTTTACCCTACCGGTTATTAGTTATTCGAACTATTTTGCCGCCCCTTTGACACTTTAGCTCACTGATCCATTGAGATATTTCACAAACCACAAATTCTATTCACATCGACATTATATCACATAGACATCTATTTCACATAGACAAGCTCCAAGCATAGCCCTCTCCATAGCTCGCTGAGCGACTAAGTATTCTCATACTGTCATCAGTGAAGGATCACGACTCAGTTCCATATGTCATTTCTAGCAATACACACTGATTGCATTCTCTTGATTCAAGATTTTGAGGAATAGTACGCGACGAAAAGATGTGTTATAATTTCACAAACGCCAACCAGGCGATATAGGTACGTCGATTGACCTCGATTTAAAGTTTGTAGATGTCTAATATATGCTAGAATCTTTCGTATTCTTATAACAGTCAAAATAAAATAAAGTATTTACAAAATTTCTTTTGTAATGCAAGATAACGTTTATAACCGTGTGTTATGCCTAAATCTAATAAAACTTTCAGAAAATATTTATTCTTTAAAAACTCTTCGAACACATTTACATTTTTGCAAAGTAAATTTTGTCCGAAATAATCCACGCTCAAAAGAAGTACAGTCTAACCTCGCTAACGTCAATTTTATAAGCTTAGGGAAAAGTACGAAATTGGCTTAGAAGTGTCAAAATTGTTTAAAATACCATTTGTCAGTGGTGTTCGGCAAAATATTTTTAGTCTATTAAGCATCTGTATAATCAAATGCAGCCTCATACATTCATTTCTTACAACTTAAAAAAGTTCACTGCTGAACATAGGCCTTCGGTTGCCTCACAACCGCAGTGTTTTTCTTGTTGTTATAAGGAAGACGCTACTGACCATCTTCTGGTTTGTTTCCTTCTGTCGCCTTTTACGGCACACACTGCTACTACACGGCCCAAAAATACTATGGAGCCTGGCCTGGCCATATCATGTGACCATATCATGTGTTCTAGTCTGGCCATATTGTGTGACAGTATAATTTAAAAAGCTCTTTTCTTTCGTTTGTTTTTCTGAATTCATATTTGAACAATACCTTTAATAAGTGAGTAACTTCGATCGATTTGCAACCAAATTAAATAACACAATATTTTTGTTATTGTAACAACTTTGTTTAAATGCAATAAATAGTTATCTATCTATCTATTTTTATCGTGTGAGTTAAATTACATTATAGAATGGGGCGTTAAGACAAAACGTAGTAAACATAAACGTAATGAAGTGAGTATTGAGCCCTCAGTCATTTTTAAGACGCTTTAAAAGCATCAGCCGTATGATTGTGCCTCACACTATCGACAGATACATCAACGGTTCCTCTTCCGAAGACCATAAAAGATCAGTGCGACCCCGTGCTGTTAAAGCTAAACGCGCTGGAAACGCTGTCAAAGTCAGATATCGGAGAACTCTATAAGGAAATAAAAAATATAATCGCGTGAAATGAAAATTCCCGTTTGGACCCGAACGCAAATTATTAAACGAGACCTGTAGACTGTAGACATCGATACGCAGGACATTCCGTAAACCAACGGCTACTTTAAATGAAATTGTTTTCAACTAAACACTTTGTGTGCGATAAATATTTAAATTTATACATTTCAATGTGTAACAGAACTTATGACCATACTAGGTATTACATTAATACCTGCAATTGTTTAATATGTTGTCAAAACCAGGAATGCTTCCGTAATTATCATTGTTTAACATGACCTCATTATACAGACAACAGCGTTGGCTTTCTACTGAGAATTATGACAATGACAACAATGTTTACTTTGAGAGCAAGGGTTCTCCTTTGAAACTTCTCTAGCTAAACATTTTTATCAGATAAACAGACAAGGCTTAAAGCGTTAATGAAAAAATCCTATCTTATTATAAAAACAATGCAAATTTATTTAAATGCCTTTGTTTTGTCTTTAAACCATTTTTATAAATTTAATTGAATAACAATCCATAGGTACATACATATAAATAAAATTGTAGTGACTGTCTGTAAAATAGAAATAACTGGCTTCTATTAAACTCCGGGCGTTATTTGCATGCTTTTTTTAAATTGTCTGTCTATCGATGTGTCTGTTCAGGTTTATCTTTGGAATATCAGTACATATTTTAAGAGCTTCTGAAGGACCTTAAGTACCGTGTTTACACCCACTTTCCCGTTTTTAAGGTGCTGGATAGCTATTCTAATCTCGGTCAGACTGACGTACGGTATATCATTGGTATAGCGTCGGATAAGCCTTGCTCTTGGATTGTTACTCACACCTGCGTGCAGCTGACATGTACAGCCGACCATAAAACCTCTCAATCTCACTCAAAATCTCAGGTATCCCTGAAACTATGCTGCCACACTCGGTCCTCAGCTTCAACAGTTGGCTCTTTCTGGCAAACAGATCTCTGGCAAGGACTTTGGAGCCCTGGTTCGGCTCGATTGCTTCTTCAATACGAGCTGTCTTGAAGATGCGTAAGTCCCGTCGTAAGTGGGCCTTAGCGCACTTAATTGCATTAATCGATAGTTGGCTTTAAAGTCGATGTGTTGATTTGACAAACTTGGACCTACCTCACTGCGATGCCCGATGAGGCGATTGGCAGTGATTCGCTCGATAAGCTTGTCTAACTCATAGAGCAATTCTATTATGTAGGTTGGTAGGTTTAGTGGCTATAGCTTGTAGGAAAGAAATCGGTGTTGTCAATAACTAGTTTGGGATTGTCACAAGAACTTGGCCACCTAAAAAAAGTTAAAACATAACTTACGATGTGTGTGGTTGGCGTTATCATGATGAAAGACAACTCCTTTTCTGTTGATCAAATGGGGCCGTTTTTTCTCAATTTCTTGCTTGATCCTTATTTGTTGTTGGCAGTAGAGATCCGAATCGATAGTTTTACGCGGCGGTAAAAGCTCATAATAAACGATGTCCTTCCAATCCCACCATACACACAGCATCACCTTATTGCGTGTTAATCCGGGTTTCGCTACAGTCTGTGTAGCTCGACTACCCTTTGACCATGATCTGTAGGTAATCCACTTTTCATCACCAGAGTGATCAATCTTTTCTAAAATATTTCGGTTTCATTACGTTAAATAGAGAATCGCAAAAGATGCCGATCTTGCTCCACTTTTTCAAAAACGGCATCGACTTTATCCGTATGAGGGCGGCCAGAGCGAGCTGGATCTTTGACATCAAAATTCCCGGACTGAAAATGCCTGAAACAACTTTGTGCTACTCTTACTGACATTGCATTAGGTCCATAAACGTCACAAACTTTTTTCGCGGCTTGAGTCGCATTTTTCCCTTTTTTGTAATAAAACTTCAGATTGTATCGAATTTCTTCGTTAGATTCACTCATTTTGGCGGACAGAAAAACAATTGAAAAATTGCGGGAAAGAGTTTTTTACTTTTTATTTTTCTTTTTCTTAATAATAATAATAATAATAATTGATAATATTATTATTATTATTATTTGGGTATCAATATAGTCTTCTCATCTGGTTGGGCTGTATAAATATATAATTGTAAATGAAGATGATAAACATACATAAATATCAATAAAATAAAATAAATACATAACAAATTACATAAATAAATAAAAACCCAACCAGATGGAAGCCCTCGGCAGAGACCAAACGGCCGAGGTTGGGGAAAGGAAAGAAACCGGCGGACGATGCGGGCGGTATCAAGGAGCACCGCCTTCTGCATTTGAGCTTGGAGCGGTCCGTCACGGAGTCCCAGTCGCTTCAGATGACTCGAGAGGCTGACTGGGATTAACCCATTCGCAGAAACGACTACAGGTATAATTTCGGCCGGCAGTCCACCCACATGTCGGTCACCTCGTGAGCCAGGTCCAGATATTTTGTTCGCTTATCTGTTTCGGCTTTCACGAGGTTCTCGTCATACGGAATGGTAATGTCGACCAAAAATATCCTTGACTGTGCCCGGTCCATCAGCACAATATCAGGCTTATTCGCAAGAATGGTCCTGTCTGTGATGATGGAGCGTCCCAGTAGAGCCTGGAGCGGTCATTTTCGAGCACGGCTTCCGGCATGTACTTATAATAAGGCAGTTTCCGATCCACGAGACCGTATTTCAGAGCGAGCTCCTGGTGTAGAATCCTGGCTACTAGGTTGTGCCTATGCAAGTACTCAGAGTTAGAAAGCGCCGAACAACCAGAGATGACATGCTAAGTGATTCACCGGGATGGCGACAAGCTCGGCAAATGTCAACGGTGCCATCCCTTAGGATGTATCTCCGATAGTTGTTGGTCTTAATAACCTGATCCTGTATTGCACAGACAAAACCTCGGTTTCCCCGAAGAGGTCACCAAACGTAGCCAGTGGAGGAGGCAACTGTGTCTGAAAGGCTCATGTAGAGCCTTGTAGAACCTCCCGTGGAGCTCCTTCTCCTTCCATACGGTCTCCCGGTCGGAAATGCTCTGTACTGGCGGGTCTTGCCATTGCTCGTTAGCTAAGGATAGAGGGGTAAGTCCTTTATCACAAAAAATAACGTCCCTATAGAATGGATCATCCGCTCTCGCCATAAAGTAATTACGAAGGCTGCACACTTCGCGATTATGCATGGTAAGCGCGCTTAAAAAGCCGCGCCCACCATGTTTCCGCGGCAAGTACAGCCTCATTACTGACGATCTCGGATGATGCATCCTATGGGACGTCATAATAGTGCGGACTTTTCTATCCAGAGCGTTCAGTTCGGTCTGAGTCCACCTGAGTATGCCAAATGTATACATGAGAACAGGCATGACCCAACCGTTATATGCATGTGTCTTATTAACGCCCGACAAAAGGCTGTTAAGCACTTTTTTGCCAGCCTCATCGATACCTATGTTCTGTGACATACCCAGGTATCGGTATGTTTCAGCCTCGGATAGGGTCTTTATGTTTATGGGCATAGACAAGTCTATACCCTCAGATTTAGTAACCCTTCCCCTTTCGACATGGAGGACAGCACACTTATCCGTCCCCAGCTCCATTCTAATAGAATTGCTAAAATCACAAGTGATGTTTAGCAATTCCACAAGATGAGAGCGACTGGAGGCGAATAATTTGAGATCATCCATATAGAAAAGGTGGGTCACTTTGTACCACCTTTCCGAAGCTGAAATCCTCCCGGAACCCTCCAGTAAGGTACTGAGGGTTAAGAGAGAGGCAGAACCAGATTGACTCAAACAATCGCCCTGGAAGATAACCCTTCTTATCCTTATGTGGTTTTCCGCAGCCGTCATCCGCTCGCCTAGATGACAAAGGATCGTACTCCACTGCCCCATACACTGCCCGAGGAAGTCTCGAACTATACAGTCAACCTTGTACAGCTCGAGGACCCTCTTCAGCCATGTATGAGGCACCGAGTCGAATGCCTTTTGTAGTCTATCCAGGCGGCGGAGAGGTTCCGACAGTTGCGTTTAACCACCTTGCCAATGACCGCGTCAATGAGGTGGTTCCTTGGTTCCACGACCACCGCCCCGACATCCATTTTGAGCGCGCGACATCACCTGATTTGCGTTCAGGTGGCGAGTGATTCTCGCGCTCAAAATGGATGTTAGTATCTTGTATATGGTAGGTAGACACGTTATGGGGCGGTATTTGCTCGGGTCTGTGGAATCCTGGTCTTTAGGAACCAAATGAGTGATCCCAGTAGTGAAGAGGCTCGGGAGTGACTTTTGGTCGAGAGCCTCTTGAAACTGTCGGGCGAGCACAGCGTGACACACCACGAACCCCTTCAGCCAGTAGTGATGCAGTCCGTCAAGTCCCGGACTTTTCCAGTTCGGGGCCCTACGGACCGCCTCAGCTACGTCATCCGGCGTTATGATGACGGGGTCCATGGGCGTAACATTCGCACACTGACTCGCCACAACTTCCGTCCAAGCGCCCTCGCTGTGGTTTACGGGCTCTGACCACAAGCCGCGCCAGAATGCGATAGTGTCGGCCTGATTCGGTGCTGAGCCCGTTCCACGTACCATTAGCCGCTCCAATGATTCATAGAGCCTCTTCTAATCACTCTGGAAGAGACGATTCCCCCAAGCAGCGATTCTCTGCTTCAGGTCGTCTATGCGCTCCGTCAGTTTTTGCGTTATATCCGGCTGGGACAAACTGATATTTGTCCCAGCAAACGCCATCCTGACGGTGCGCACAATTCTCGGCCTATTATTGCCCGACCTGAAGCTTATCAGTCTGCCGATGAGGGCTCTTGCCTTTGCGATACGGTCCTCAATCCTTCTTCTCCAGGCTGGGATAGCACTACTTTGCCCAGTAGCACGTCCAGACGTGGGAAGTTTGGCACCAACAATACGGCAAACTGCCAAAGCGGCGCCAAAGAGTATTGAGTCCGTATCGCAAAGGTCCCGGCTGGTTTCCAAAAAGGATGCCAGCAATGGGTTCAGGGCCGTCACGACATCCCGATTCCGCTTGCTTAGGGTTATGCGTGGGAGTCGCGGTCGATTTTCGAGAGGCGTACAGCGCGTTTCCACAATCGCCTCCTCCAATTTACTCCTCATCTGCTCTAGTTCTTGGGTGACCATTCCATCATCGCCTGAACCAACCAAAGCGGGAAGATCCATGGCGGCTTCCACATATGGCTGCTGGTTATATTATTAATAAATCATAATATAATCATAACTAAATAAGATGAAAAAATACACAGAACTGAAAGAAGAAATAACAAAATGTGGAAGATGAAAAAATACACAGAACTGAAAGAAGAAATAACAAAATGTGGAAGATGAAAAAATACACAGAACTGAAAGAAGAAATAACAAAATGTGGAAGATGAAAAAGTTTTTATAATACCCATAGTACTTTCTACCACCGGAATAATCCCGAAGCACTTACATCATAGTTTGAAAATGATAGACATATCACCGAACTCATACATTAATTTACAAAAGCAGCAATCTTAAATACATGTCGCATCGTTCGAAAATTCATGCAGGGCAGTAATGTATTTTATCCCTATTACAATGACCGTTACTTGGTTTCAACCCGTAATCGCTATTTATTTACCAGCTTTCAGCTGAGAATTTTTTAAAATATAATAATAATAATAATTTATTTTCTCACCACAATACAGAATTATTGTACATAATATTATAGTATAGCCTCAATATTATACTGTGGGAGACTGGTGCCTAAGCTAGGCTTTACGCCTGTATTTCAGGACGCCAGATCTCCGCCCTATGGTTGTAATTACAATAATTTTATTATGCATTCGTACATGTACCATATTTATAAATTACATAATATCTTCTTTCATCTAATTAGGATTTAGATATATTAAAAGTGTGTGTGTGTGTGTGTGTGTGTGTGTGTGTGTGTGTGTGTGTGTGTGTGTGTGTGTGTGTGTGTGTGTGTGTGTGTGTGTGTGTGTGTGTGTGTGTGTGTGTGTGTGTGTGTGTGTGTGTGTGTGTGTGTGTGTGTGTGTGTGTGTGTGTGTGTATGTGTATTGATATTAAAACCAGCTAGATACAAACAGTACAACCAAAGAGATTTTTCTTCAATTTTATACAAACAAATAACGAAAAAACTTTTTTCCTGGCCTAATAGTTACAAACAACCTATTTGATTTAATAGCGCTGTATTTTTTTTTATTTTATATTTAGTGTCCTTTGATATTCAGCCTAACTGACATTAAATAACAAACAATTAAGAAAGCTTTCCCCCAGAAATAAATAAATGAATGAATTTATTAACAAGAATACAGTGATACACATAGTATCACAAAAATCAAAATTTCGGAAATGTTCCCAGGGGCAATAAATGAAAATTTATCGCTTAAACGCTTTTAAACGCTTCTTATAAACAAGTGTATAAAAATTTTGATTTTTCTACTCGTTGATATTATCCTATTGATTTTTATGTACAATTCTTTTCCTCTTTTATTAAAATACTAGCGAACCGCCCCCGTTTTGCCAGAGTGGGACTAATGTGGCGTTATTTATTTTAAAATATCCCCAAGTTTTCTAATAAAATATAGCCTAGATCTTAGGTATTGCTCTCTATCTGTTCGTGCAGTTTCATTAAAATTGGTTCAGCCATTCTTAAGATTAGACCGGACAGACTGACAGATAGACATACAGACAAAAACAATTAAAATGTTTACTCGTGTCATAATGGCATGCAAACAACCCCCTCAATAAAGGGCAATTCTTTTTATATTACTGAACACGCGAAGACACTTCAATTTTATTTGTATAAGGTATAAAGATTTACGTAATTACTCATATAATGTACCTACTCTGCCTTTATCCTAAAACATAGGACTACGGCGTTTAGTGGGTCCTACAGGAATTCAGTCTTTGCCGCTACCACTGCGGGTTCTGAATTCTGTAGAAATGTCTTTAAAAAACTATCATTCAATTTTAAAAGCGGACCAAGAACTCTCATAATCTTACATTTCCTTTTGTTACTGGCACAACACTAGGGGCTGTATAAGCTCCCAATTGAAGTGGAGCAATTTTGTATATTAAAAATACTGCTAAATAAAACTTGTTAATTTTGCACGCCTCATAACGCGAAGCGTTATTTGGTAGTGCTTTACTTTCGACACGTGAAGGTCAAGCAATTTTGTGTTCTTAAAATGCCTCTATCATAATCATAATGCACTTATACCATAATATGAGTAGCCGTATATCAAGAATACACTCTAATTAATCCATCTTATATTTTCTAGAAACTCATTTTATATTGCTACTTTGAAAAAAAACGGTTTGAAAATGATTTTACGTGGATGTCTGGATGTTGATTTTGTATGTGGTCACGATAACTCCTGAAAAAATTGACGTATCAAGACCGGGTTTTTATTATTAGTTTCAGAATTACATCAACTGGTTCCCTATTTCATATCAATAGCCTAGTACGCGTAGTTTGTTAATAAAATGATTTTCAACTTTTATAAGTTTTATTGCTATTAAAAATTTAAAGGCGCTTTCATATTTTTTTTAGCCCTTGATAGACAAAGGACAAATGTACCATACAGCCTATATCGATTTTATACTTTGTGTAATCGATTTATTTTGGTAAACATTATAAATTTTTTCCTTGTAGGTGACACTAGCACTTAAAATAATAGAGCGCTTAATTTAAAACACGTAAATAATATATTTTAATAGTCAGAATACAATTTTTTCAAAATTAAATGATAAAACGCTCATGAGGCGTGCTTTTTTGGATTTTGAAACTATTTTCATCCTCGCATAAATTTAGAGTTCATTCAATGATTCTTTTCTATTCGTTGATGATATTTTAAAAAAAAATCTAAACAATTCCAAACAATATAGAATTATAGATTATAATTAAGGTACGTGATGGTAATATGGTCACCTTAAGCTTTGTCGCCCTATAAAACCAAAATTAGGAGGAGGACAGAGACAAAAACACAAAGTCGTATACTATAACTAATATATTAAGAAAAACAAAAACATTACAAAAATCGACTAAAATATTTACTATAATATCAACTGTCAAAATTGCGTCGATAAAGCAGCGCCTTTTGACCCTTTATTATTCATTGACTGATGAAAAGCTATCGTATCACAGAGCCTTCCATAGGCTTAGAATATACTGGCGTATAGACGACCTGACAGCCAATGTGTAACCAATTTTGATTTGTCATTGTGTGCGTTAGCTAGTGATGTACATATTACTTCAACGACTATCGAAAAATTATTGTTAAGGAAGCGGTAAAAAATGGTTTAGTGCACGAAACTGAGACTTCAAAAATTTACTAAATTTTTATGATAGTTCTAAAATAATTAAAAAATATTCAAATAACATGTTCCGGGAATAAAGTGCATCTACCTGCCTTTTGTTGGATTTTAATTCAAAATGTACAAAGTCCCAATAATCTCTGAAGAGGCAAATCTACCGATACATTTAAAACAATTTCCCCCAAGAATCAGATCGGAAAGTTGTATTTTCGAGCTATCACCTTTGGAGAAAACTTTACTGCCATGGTCAGTTTCCCCGAATTTCTTTTTAACATAACGTTAATCAACTAAATAGGTAGATCTTAATTAAGTATATACCTATTTATACTATATATTTTATAATTTTTTTAAATTTTGTCGTTTTTTGTCGTCATGATCACATGTCCTTGACCTACCACAGCGCTGTTATGCGGCAGCAAAAGCTGTTATGTTTTTGTTTTAATGTCTTAAGTCATTTCTACTTTTTATTCATAGTTTAATAATTTTACCCTTTTGAATGGTCTAAGGAATATCCCAAGTTCAAGGTAACAACTAGTATGTCTCTTTAGATAGGTTAATTAAAATATTCAATTTAGGTGAAAAAAAAAAACACGTCGAATATTTTATAGCATTATCGTTTTTTACTCGGGTAAAAGTCTGCCCATACTAATATATTGCCAGTTTGTCAATTACGGCCTATAATTTATTTTTGTTCTATTCGGAAAGTACATTTTAAGAGACTATCTGAATTTTTATAATTAATTACCACCCGTTTTTACTTACTTACAAAATAACAGAAGGACAAAATGGATATTATCATCCTTTTGCCCGCGACCGTTTTACCGTAAAATTGAGTATTTGCATATTTTATAGAAATATTCATAGCTCTTTTCAAGTCAAAGCAACATGTGGCAAGCTTTTCATAAACCTTAAATACCAATGAGTTGATACTTACTCTTCGTTTTATTTTATTTCAGGCCCTGTACACTGAGGTAGCTCGCGAATTGCACCGTACGTATTTGTCTACGGAGGAAATACTGTAGCGCTATACGTACCTAAGCGTGTCGTCTGACTCTTAACGCTGCGCTAGGACATTTCCGTTTTTCCTATCATAGCCGTCCTGCCCTACGTTCTCTAAATATGAAATTTTTGATAATAATTGAGAGGTTTCTGATTTTGGAAATATTATAGCTATATAATATATTTAGTCGTCGTGGTTTTTTCCACTAAACACCACCTGGGACTGGCTTTGGCCTGGAGGGCCTTTCTGCCGTATCCGAAGCGACCTCCCTTGGGAAAGGGGCGCAGGTCGTCGTGGATTGACAGTAAACGAATATAGAAGGTGAGAGGTGACTCAGGGACACGACTGAAAGATTTGACGACTGCTGACGTACGACTATATAAGTATCTCGCTAGACATAAAATACCAGGGGCATTCCGCTTGCGCCGTCGCCCCCGTGCAGTCGTGCGGCAGAGTCCGCCAGCTGACCGAGCACCCGTCCCGTACGGGTCTTCTCCCTCAGTCAGTTCAGTTGAGAATAAAAACATCAGTCCCGTCCCGTCCCCCTCAGCTAGCGCCGCCGCCCCCGTGCGGTTGTGTTAGCTGACCACTCTCCCGTCCCCGTACGGTTGAGAGTGCCCTCCCACGCTCCCGTCCCCGCACGTTCGAGTTGCCCTCCTGCCTCGGCTAGCACAGCCGCCCCCGTGCGGTTGTGCTAGCTGTCTCACCGTCCCCGTACGGTGGGAGCCTTCCCCTCTCCGCCAGCTGCTCCCGTGCGGTTGTGTTGTACGCCGCGCTCACCGTTGAACGGTTAGTGCCTTCCCTTCCCGCCTCCGCTAGTACCGCCGCCCCCGCGCGGTTGTGCTAGCAGTCAGTGCTCACCGTCCCCGTACGGTGAGTACATTCTCGCTCATGCGACTCCCACTCCATCACTCCAGCACCGCCGCACTTTGCGGCTGTGTTGGTTGACCCGCGCTTCCGTCCCCGGACGGTTGTACCCCACGCCTTCCTCTCCCCGAGGGAGGTCGTCTACGATTCGGCGATAAAGCCTTCGGGCTAGAGCCGTTCTCAGGTGGTGTTTAGTGGGTAGGCACTTCTTCAAAGTGAGTCCCACATAACCACGCAGCCGGCTGCGTGGTATGCTATGAGCATTCACCACCTCCCTCCCCCGCTTCCGAAGGGTGTCCTTGCATTGGGCGAAAAAAAAATACCCAGACCGATAATGGAGAGCAGCGACAAAGCTACCCTACGTTTATTATTTGAACACAAAATTCGTCTGCAAAGCGTGGAAATAACGGCAAATCGAAATTCTAGAGACTGATAATAAAAACAATACTATTGGTCAGATTACTGCATATAATATAAAAACAGAAAAAGTTATTTTGTAGCAAATTCCTACATTCATTACATAAGTATTAGCAAGATAATATATAACCGATGATTTATATGATCTGCTTTTTAAGAACTAACTAACTACTTACTATATTTCAATAACTTAATTCTTGATAGATAACTTCAATATAAGCATGAATACTCCAAAATATCGTGCATTTGCTTGAATAACAAAATTATGATTAAATTTTCCTTAACATTCAATCGTTTCCTACCATTTTTATTATCTACAATAACGAGTATCAGGAAGACTGTTAAGGAAGCGATTTAACGAGATCGAATACCGAGTACCCTCTTATGTATTCAAACTTCGAATATTAATAACACGTAAGTCAAAGACGACCACACTCTTAGACGCTGCGCAAAAGTGGACACTTTTTGTTACCGACACGGCACACCATCACAGGAAACCGTAGTTGCTGGGTCCGGTAGCGGCAATCGGACACAGTAGCCGGTTGCTACTTTTGGTCAGTTTCACGATGGATGTCGATGAAGAAACATTACCTTTGCTTGTTGTGTTAATTACACGTCAACGTAGACGTCGTCGCCGTCAATATTTACAGGCAAATCAACCACGTCAATGTCAGCGCCGTACAATTGTAAGGAAATTTGCTTTGTGTTGCTTGTGTCTTCAACTGACAACTTAAAGTTTCCAGTTACCTACACTTAACACTATTTGATTGGTGATCTTTATGTGTCAAGTGGAAGCAACTGGACTAAAAAGTGTCTGTGTCTGAGCAGGGAGTGGCTGATTTCATATTGATTACATGAAAATAAAATATTCACTGGTAGCTTGTATCCCACACAAGACACAAAAGTGTCTACGTTTGCGCAGCGCCTTAATTTGCTAACGTTCTTTCCTTCCTTCATTTTGTCCATAATGATTGTAATAAAACTTTGTTCCGTCTCATTATAAAAGGTGATGGTAGATAGTCTCAGGCAAATAGTATAATAATCGCCACATTTTGGTCTCAGATTTTAAGTTTGGTTTAAGAAAATTTCTTATTACAAAAACGGTTTAGCTATTAATTCTATTACTATTAACTGTTATTACTAGCTTTTGTACTTTATTAAATTTAAACTGGTTCTGGACGTCATTTATCTTCAAGTTTTCGGTTTAAGAAATGTCGGAATGGCAATTTCAGGTTATATAATCATAGCTTTAATAACGTACAAATTTTCTTGTAAATAAAAGAAAAAATTACTTCTATAACCTATACTATATACCCACTTTCAATATTAAGCTCAAATTTTCTTCGGGATTCCTTCATTTCTATTCTAGTACTTTTTCAAAATTACTTAAATTGTATTTATTATATTTTGAATGTATCCTCCTTATTTCTAAAAAAATATTTCAAACCTTCAAACAAAACAAAACAGTTTGTTAGTGCTATAGTTTAAAACTTCCCGCAAAAACTACTTTATTCCATAGGATGGATTGAAATGCAAAGACACCGGGATAACGTGAATATTCGCGTTATCGCGGTGTGCGTAGCGAAATTGTCGCAAAGAGTCTCAGCTGTCGATAAACTCTCGCATAACAAAGTATCACGATGAGCTTTGCTTGCGTGCCCACACTTCAGTTCATAATAGTTATTCTACTCTATACTTCAGGCGGCCGGCGCACTCATTGATGTAAGCTGGGTATATTCTGTGGCTGTTAACAATGGATAATGCCAATTTTTTTTAATTTAATTACGAGGCGTAACCTATATTATGAAATTCAAAAGAACCGAGTAAAAAATTATGTAAATGTAGCAAATAATTATTTGACGCTACAAAATAAAATACTAACCGTCTAGTTATTTTTTGGCGTTTCTTGTTACGCCAGAAGATCGCTACAACGCAATTCCGAAGTTATATACATTCATCGTAGGCTGAAGACGAAGTTTTCTCGCAAGAATGTCCTCTCGATATGTGAGGTCCCAGAATTAGAAGGGTTAGCTGTTATGTTTCACTTTTTTATATATATAGGAGAGGGGGCAAACGAGCATACGGCTCACCTGATGGTAAGTGATTACCGCGATGTGCGATGGTGAAATTGTGCGTCTGGAATTAATTCGAACAATTCCTCAGAGCACTCCCCGTGGTTAATGCGATAAAATACGCAAAGAGATGCAACATCTCTTCGCAGTGCCAGTGAGTCAAGCTGATCGGAAACAGTTTGGTCGCCGACGATTCGAACAGCTCTGCGCTGGATGCGATCAAATGGAAGGAGCTGGCACTGGGGAGCCCCAGCCCAGAGATGGGAACAGTATTCCATGTGCGTTCGAACCTGCGCCTTGTAAAGTTGCAGGCGTTGTGCCGGCATGAAATACTGTCCCGCTCTGCTGAGCACGCCAAGCTTTTTAGAGGCCAATTTGGCCTTCTCTTCCAAGTGACCACGAAACTGCACGTCACACGATATGTCGACGCCGAGGATTCCGATACTGGCTGAGGCAACAAGGGGAGTGCCTTGTAACTGAGGAGATACGACGAAGGGGTTCCTTTTAGCGGTAAACGCGCAAACTTGTGTCTTCCGGGGATTGAACTGGACTAGATTTAGTCGCCCCCAGTCCGAGACTTTGTCCAACAAAGTCTCGACTTCAGACACAAGTTTGTTCCGGTACTCGGCGACGTTTTTCCGAGAAATATTGGCACGGCCGCTGTATAGAGCATCACCAGTGCTGTCATTTGCATAGCAATGAATGTTACCGGTTTGCAACATGTCATTGATATGCAGGAGAAACAGCGTTGGTGATAGCACGCAGCCTTGTGGAACACCAGCGTTAATGGGTTTTTAATCGGAGCATGCACCGTCTACTACAACCTTGATGCTCCGATCAGCAAGAAAAGTGGTGATCCAATTGCAAAATTTCTCGGGAAGCCCATAGGAAGGAAACTTCGTAAGACTCACTTCACTGCTGGGCGCTAGGTACATACCTCATTTTAGAAAGGGTTTTAGGCAAGGAGGTATCCGCCGCGTTTGAACTTGATTTTAAATAAAATAATTTTATTGAAATGAAGACAAATAGTTTAGCTTTATTATATTTACTTATGTATATAATTTTTACACGATATAATGTTAATATATTGTTGTGAGTTATCTGTGAGCAGAATTTAGCCAAGACCTATAAAAACGGTACATACTATGTAGCCTCTAGTAATTTGTAACACAGTCAACTTTCAACTAAAGCCACTACTTTATACTCGTAGTCTGTGTAAAGTTTATCTTGGTTTTTGAGATAAAGCGGTAATAGTCTACCGCATTTTCTGTTAATATTTATGTCAAATATTAGACAATAACAAAACAAAAGAAACATTTATTTAATACTACAACATTTCAAAAACCAAAACAAACAGGGTATTATTTATAGTTTTGCTGCACAATGCTACTTGGAAGATAGATTGGCAATCACATTACTGGAAGTCTTGCTCCTATGATGCTACATATTTCTGTATACTTTATATCTGGCATAAACGAGATGGTAAACGCCGCCATCTATTTGAGGCTATGAATTCTTTGTGGCATTTTCAATAGCCTCGACACCCACCGGGACGAAATGAGGTGATGGATTCTATTACGCCGTCGCTACTCGACAAATATATAGAGTAATCAGTGTTCTTCTTCTTCTTCTTTATTAACCCTTAGTTTTTAATATTTTAACAGTCCTCTGCAGGACATGGGCCTCTTCTACTGTACGAAGGATTTGGCTTAATTACTGCGCTTAGCAGGCGGTTATATTCTATACCGAATGCTTATTAAATAGCATATTACATATTACATAAATATTAATCATCTAATATATAAAAATTAATGTTTGTTTGTTCGTATTTTATGCGCTGAAATACCGGTCATCAGATTGCGGTAAAACTTTGTCAACTTATTGCTTGCACTTGCGCGAAGGCTTAGTACAATTAACTTACAGGAGATGGCGCGCGTGTCGTACCGACAAATTTATTTGAAAGTTATATATCATTCAATTTCAATGAATGTTTTAACTTTCCTAATTAAACAATATAACTATTCTGTCATATTTCTTCTGCGGCAGCGACGCGCCAAGTAACAGCTAGTATAAAGTAAATTAAAATATACGAAATTGTTTAGTTGACAATGTAATAGACTCGAGCAATTTCATTCACTTCAAGATTAATTTCGTTTCTTTCTTACTATTTTCAAATTCGAAACACGTATAAATTATCCAGTGTCAAGTAAAATGTATGTAATTATGTATTTCCTTGGGACATTATGCAGGGAACTTTCAGTCGCTAAAGTTTCAAATTAATTTTTCCGCCTTGTTGACTTCATATGTTGACGGCGCATGTTTCATCTTAAAACCCTTACATTCCACTTCTTTTATATTTTAAAGAAAGAGCTTAATAACTTTTTTTATGTAGTTAATATTCACATCTAATAATTTACATGTATTATACCATCTTTATAAGGAAATTAAGATATGATTTTATCAATGTCGTTTATAAATAGCTTATTGTAATATATTTTATAACGGTGTGTGTGTATTAATACGTGACTGCCTCGTTGGTCTAGTGGTTGTAGTAGTGCGACTGCTGATCATGAGATCCTGGGTTCGAATCCCGGGTCGGGCCAAAAAAATCAGTTATTGAGATTTTCCATCAAGAAATTCTCAGTAGCTGCCCGGAGTCAGGAAGTTGGCGGTGTCTCATCCCCGTGCCTCGGAAAGCACGTAAAGCCGTTGGTCCAGCGCCTGATCTTTCTCCGGTCGTGTCGGTTTACCGTCCCATTGGACTATGAGAGTTAGGGAATAGAGAGTGCACCTGTGCTTGCGCATACACTTGGGCACTATAATTCCGTCCTGCGCCGATGGCTAGTCTCGGTTGAGTGACCGAAATTCGGTCTGGAGGACATTATTATTATTATTATTATTATTAAATACGTAAAAAATGTATTAAGACAATATATTATATCAACTGATATTTTTAAATCAAAAAAATTCGAAGAAAAAACAAAGGTACTAAGATAAAATATAATCTATCAAGTTTTGTTCGCAAGTAGACTTGAGTTAAGTCGTAAGTAAATATGAAGTCTCTGAGGTTCCCTTTACTAACTACAAACAAACCTAACGCAAATATTGTCTCCAAGTTTCCCAATATCAGCGGTTCAATTCGTTGCTTATTACATTTCTTCAAAGCAATATCGTTGAATATAAACGTAACCATATACCTACTTTTTACTTCAACCTCAAAATTATTCTTAACATAAGGAAATCTAACGCAATTAGTGTTAGGGTGATTAAAACAGCTAACAATAAAACTACTGGGGGCTTTATGTTGAAGTACCTAACTACACGTGAACACAGCGTCACGGACCCTGGGTTTGAAACCAAAATTTGTGTATAAATATTTATCATTGATTTTTGGGTCTGTTATTTTCCGAAAATTCATTATATTAAATAGATTTTAAAATAAATTACCTAAGATCCGCTTGAAAATAAATATTTTTTTGTGGTTAGGGAGAGGAAAATCTTTAATTAATATTCATTCATTTGGAGGATGCGAAGTACTGTTTTAACATTCAAATTGCGTTGTATTAATCTCCTCCGTCTTCTAAATTATATTTTGTAATTTTTAACTTTATGTGCGCAAGAAACAATATTAAAGTTTTAATTTTTAATTGAAGTCTTGCAAGCAAACATATTCGGGAATATAGTTGCGTTTCGGGAAATTTTATTTTCAATCGATTAAAACTTAAAATTATCGTAACTGAACTACTGTGCTTCTTCGGCTGCATCACCACTTACTATCAGGTGGGATAGTAGACAAGTACCGGCTTATAAAGTTAAAAGAAAAGTTATAATAACCAAAGAATGTGCATGTATAGAAGTTGACGAGGTTGACGAGTCTCCTTCCCACACCAGATAAAAAGTTTACTTTATTAAATATAGTATATGGCATATTATGCGTGTATACATAATTTTCTATCCTACTATAATATAATATTATAAACGTGAAAGTGTGAGAGGATGTATGAATGTATGGATGTTTGTTACTCTTCCACGCAAAAACTACTGAATGTATTTTAATGAAACTTTACAATAATATAGCTCATACATCAGAACGACACATACGCTATAATTAATAAAGATATTGTGTAAATTGGTCAAAATATAAGTGTTAAGTAAGTCGTAAAAAAATCTGTCATCTGCGGGCTATTTTGGCGTGCGGTGCAAAAACTGTAAGAGTTACTCAAATATAATGTATAGTGGAATTGTTTCTCCTAAATAGTTCTACAAAAAAGTCCGCGACAGTATATATCTATATTTCATTTTTAAGCCGTTATTACCAAAGTAGTGAACCATAAATACAATAAAATTTAATACTTTATTTCCAATGCACATTTTGCAGTAACAAATGGATTTTATCAAAATAAATACTTTAATCGCTTCTGATGTTCAAAGTAGATCAACTTTGTCTTTTAAACTACGTAATTTGTTCAAATATTTTAAAAGTGCGGGCGAGGTGGGGGAAAACATCGCTCATCGCCCCGTGAGCAAATGCTTAAACCGCTGAACCGATTTAGGCGATTTAGGAACTAAATTTCTGCGCTTGGGCTCTGTAGAATTCGGACGTGTCGGTCGAGTTCACTCCCGTCACTCCACTCTCTTAGCTCATGCGCAAAATTAAAATTGTTTTCGTTATACATCGTCTTATTTGGTGCTCTGTAATTGGTTGCTTGGTGTTCTCACTGTGGTGCGCGAAGCACGCTGTCCCAGGAGACAGCAATCTCACTGTGTTTTTGTGAAGTGTATCGGATGTTGTGGTGCAAAGTTTGTTTGTGCGTAACTCTCCTTCCTGGCTTCCTGCTATCGGTAACCGTAAGTAGTGTGAAACACACCCAAGCCTCAGAAGCGGCCATCGTTTTTAATTTTTGTGTTGCTTGTTGCATTAGGCAGCAGCTAGTTACACACCCTAGCATACCAACGCGCTAGGTGTTTTAGGCACACACCTCCCCCACTAAAAAGGTGGGGGAGCTTGGTACATCTGTGCTTGTGTTAGCATAGTAAACAAGATGGCGTCGTTTACAACCGACAAACTAGCCGACTTTTTTAGCCAAGCCTGCCTCGACATTTGGGCTGTGTTTATTGCACAGGCCAATGCCCGTCCCGCGCCCGAGCCCGCGCTCGTGTCCGCGCCTCTAGCCGGCCCATCTACCCAGCGTGTCTGTCTGGCCCCCTATCGACCGTCCGACCGTGCGGATTGACGACCGAGCACCGGACCTGCAACCCTTGTGTCCATAGACACAATTTATGACGCCGCGTCCCCCCGCGCCCTCTGCGATGTCCACCCGCGGCCCCTCTCCGGTCTTTTCGGATGCCGAATCAGGCTCCGACATGGAGACCGACTCGCGTGTCCCGCGTAAGCCCAACGATGAAGGCTTCACCCTCGTCCAGAGCAAAAAGCGCAAACACGCAGCCCCAAAAAAGGCAGCTGAGCATAACTCGGCCCCCTCGTCCCCCACCGCCACTCCGGCAAAAAAGCCTGCCCCCGCGGCGCGCGCTTAAGCCCCTAAGCCTGCGGACAAGCCCGCAGCGAATGTGTCCCCTGCTGAATGTAGGGAAAAGCCGCCGCCTCCTATCATCATTCAAGACAAATCAAAATGGAGCAACCTATCATACTGGTTGGACTCCAAAAACATCTATTGCCCTAAGATGCAAAACGCCGGTCAGGGCATCAGAATGTTCAGCGTTACAAATCACCAGCGTGCCCAGCAAATAAGCTTCCACACATACGCCCTCCCAGAGGAGCGTAACCTTCGTGTAGTTGTCCGCCGTCTCCCTAAATAGTTCGAGACTGAGCACATATTAAAAGACCTCAAAGCCCAAAATCTCCCCCGAACTTAACAACGAGACCGAACGTAAACGCTTTTTACATTTATACCTGGTCATTCTGGACCTGTCTCCGGAAGTCAAGGAAATATTTAACGTTCGGCGCATCTGCAACCTAACGGGGATTGCAGTTGAAGCCCCCCTAAATAGGGCCAACTTTACGGCCATTCTAATATTAACTGTTATGTCAGGGCTAGGTGCGTCAAGTGCCTAGATGACCACGGCACCACTGACTGCCCCCGCACCCCAAGACGGTTGAACCCCCGAGATGCGTCAATTGCCGCGAAGAGGGACATCCAGCAAATTATCGCGGGTGTTCCAAAGCGCCGCGAAGGAAGCAGTGCGGAGGTAAAAGCCGTCCCGGACGCGCGGGTCAAGCCAGTGTGTCACGCTCTCGGCTACCTGCCCCTAAAGCCGCACCGTCTTCAGCGCCCACCTCCGAGCTTCAACGCCACCAAGCCCGCCCCAGTCGCCGAGGCGGCCATCCCCTGCGCCTTCAGCGCTAAAACCCAACACTTGGGGAAACCGCCGGCACTTATCGCCTCACGGCAGTGCCGCCTCCCCAGGCTCCAAAACCGAAGCCTGTCTTAAGGCTCGTCCTCCTCGCCGCTGACTTCTCGCTAGTTCGGCTTCATCAGCAACATTAACGTTTGCTGAGCTATCCTTAGCCCGCAAACTCTGCGGAGCCACCACACTCAGGACAAGCTCAATGTTACGATTGAGCATATGGGACTTATCGACGCAATCTGGTCTTTCCTGTGTGCCTAATCATCTCCCAAATATCAGAATAGCAGCACTCTGTCTGTCGCGTTCTTTAACGCGAACGGCCTCAGATACCAAAAGAGTAGAACGTAGACGTAATGTTAGTGCAAGAGACTTTTTGAAACCCAGCTATTGAGATCCTAAGATTTAGTAGACTACACCTTAGAAATGATAGGTCGACCAGCTGCAGGCGGCACCTTGATCTACTACAAAGGTCCTTGTACTGCGTACCGATCGATCCCCCCCCGTTAACTAACATAGAAGTTTCCATATGTAAGTAGCCCTCTCTGGCCATCCGCTACTCATTATAGTTTCGGCGTATCTACCGCCACTTAAACGTGTAATCGAATCTGACATTGCAGAATTAATCAATCTAGGCTCCAGTGTCATAATAGCTGGAGACTCAACATTAAGCGTTCCTCCTGGAACTCTCTTACCACCAATCCAAATGGAAATGCATTGTTCGATCTCTCGGAGCGACTAAACTTCGATGTTATCGCGCCTGAGACTGCGACCGCTACCCATTCGCTACCAGTCATCAACCGGACATCTTTGACGTAGCAATACTCAAAGATGTCTGTTTGTCGATAGCAGCGATCGAAACTATTTTAGAACTCAACCTCGGACCATAGACCAGTCCTATTGCAGCTGGGCCAGCCTGCAGGCGAGGTCCTTCAGACCAAAACCATCGTGGACTGGCGTAAACTCGAAGTCAAACTCGAGTCTACGACCTCCCAGCGCTTAGACAAAATCCTGACAAAATAGACTCGCCTGAGGAGGCCAATGAGGCGATTAGCGCTCTATCGGCCACCTCACCTCTACAGCCGAAGAATGCTCTCGTAAGGTTCGTGTGTCGAGCAATCGGCACGAAGCTCCGAGTAACATTCGACAGCTGATTAGAGAGAAAATGCGGCCCTAAGACAATACGATCGCTATCGTACTGTAAGTAACAAATTCCGTCTGCGCAAGCTCCAAAACGAGGTGAAACAGCGCATGCTCCATGCACCGAGTTAACCGCCTGCAATAACAAAAATTGTTATTGCAGGATATTAATATTAACTCTCTATTAAATAATAACATGACCACACATCTACAAGACATTCTTAAAACTATATGTATCTATGACCATCTTCAATGTACCTTAACCAAACGCAAATAAATATTTCATTTCATTTAATTTCGACATTCACGAAACACATTCGCAATGTCCGCAACCGTGAAAAATTCGCCACTAGTCGCCTCCACCCGCTAGTCAACAGCAAGAGCAAACTGTCCTTAAGACACAAGCTCCATCTACACAAAGCGTGCGTAAGACCAATCATGTCTTACACAAGCGTAGTTTTCGCGCACGCGACCCATAGACACTTGTACAACCTCCAATTTTTTTGAACCCCCCGTTCCGCTAGATGCCGACGACCGAAATGTCGCCGGCCAGTCACACACTCACCTAGTGCCATAAACACTGTTAGCACAACAACGGATGGGACACGACGAATCCGCAGACGGGCGCGCCGCTCACCCATCCACACTGCGTACACACCGTACACCCGCGTCCCTAGGCGGTTCTCACCGCCCAGAACATCTAACGATACAAGTTAGCCGTCAGAGCCGGGGCCCGCCCCCTTATTCGGACGGCGACTAGACAACTCACCCATGTCATGTTGTGGTTTTCGGTGTCATCGAGGAGTATTTGATGTTGATGTAATGATGATGTGATCACTGAACACAATAATATCCTATCCCCAGATGCAAAGAGACAACGTCGCTTTGCAACGTTGCAATAAAGTAAATAATCTCCCCTCCTTTTTATAGCTCGCGGCCTTTCAAGCCGCGAGCCCTGAGTCCGATGAAGCTGTAAGAGCCGCATAGGCCAACAGCGCTAACATCACAGAAACCAGAGTGAACCGATTTGGATGAAATTTGGTATCGAAATAGTTTAAGTCCCTGGGAAGGAAATAGGATAGCTTTGATCACGGAAATCATCCCTAGAGAGGGTGATGGAATTTACTATGAAAGTGCGATTATTGATGGATCACCTATGTTTTAAAGTATAATATCTACGCGGACGAAGTCGCGGGCAAAAGCTAGTTTTATAATATATTACAATAATTATTACCATAATAAAAAAACACAGACTAATAGTCTCTACAGTAAATAGCACAAACATGTTGTATTCTATATATTGTCAAGGGCCGTATAATAAATAATGTTGTTTAAATAGTTTGTGTATTATTATCTATCTCAACTATGTTTGATTGTGAAGCCAAATTTGTGATTTTTAGAATATTAGTCTAGGTCTGGCTATATTGACGATTCACACAGAAGCTATTGTTCGAATTTTAATCAAATTTGGTGAGAAGGTAATTGATGACACAAGGTTACATAAAGTTAAGTTACAACTGATGCTGGACACACTTCCCATCATTTCTGAGAGATTCATGGAGCAATTAGTATACCGCACACTGGAGCAGGTACTCGGGTTGTTCGCGTACTTTAAAATTTACACTAATTAAATATTTAATTTTAATATTTGCCGAGGTTTCGACTTCTCAATGGGTAACATAAAGGACACAGCTGGAGAGGCGGAGAGCTAGCCACCAATGTTATATACATAGTTACAGTATTGTGTTTGTGTACTGTTTAATATTAGTTACATAAGAAAATCAAGACCGGAAGTTGGAGCGGTTGCAACATTGCCTCCCAAATTTATAAGCTTGTAAAATAATAATAAAAAATAACATGATTTAACAAGCCTGGCATTTTCATCATTTTTATACATAGACAAGAAATCAAATTTTCCCATTGGTTACAAATACTTCCCAGGTGATCCTAAGGAAAGAGTTGTAGTGTTTCACAACATAGGTACTTTACAATGCCGAAATCTTAAAGAAATATTCTGAAAATATATAGCTAAGCGATTTAAACAGTTTCTAACACTCCTTAGGTATGAGAGAGGCCAATGCGGACGAATACACTCAGACACCCAGACGAATATCCCATTCGACACGTAACATCTATTCGAAGTATACATTTGAAGTTTTTAGTGATTAAGTAGGAAATAGAAAAACATAATATTATGTTTTTATGATCTCGTTATTAAGTAATTAAGTATATAGTAAAAAATAAAACTCGTTATAAAGTAAAATAAGTGTAAATATAAGACGTAAATTGTAAATATTCTTTAAATAATAATTATGGTAATACTTTTATAAATAACTAACTTTTTACCTGCGGCTTGCTCGCATGGTCTTCAATTTAGAAACATCATTAAATGCTATTCCGTAGCAAATTTAGCAAAATTGATCACTTTTAGAGTCACTTCAGTGTCTGTCTCTATGTCAGTTTATCAAAGATTTTTTAATTCCCAAAGACTATTGGACCTAGATGATTGGTATTTGGCATATATATAATATGTTAATATTATGTGTCTAGAAACATCTACAATTTTTATATTGGACGTGTCTTCCGATTTATCCATAAGAAAGATAAATTGTCTTGGAATCAAAATTTATTATTATTATTTACTTTTACATTCATTCATAATTAAAGTTAATTTAGTTTTAACAAAATAATGACGATCTTTGTCTTGTCTATTGATTGGTCTTATATGCGATATTTGATTCATATCATTGGTCCCATTTAATATTGATTGGCACCGTAAAATAGATTCTGATATTTTTCTGCGTTCGAGTAGACTTCAAAATTTCATAAATGCAGTTTTATAATGATGAATATTACACATGTAATAAAACAAATTTTAATAAATCACGTTATATTTTAAGTTTTATTTAACTGAGTTGTACAAACACATCTTTCGAAGAAAGTTCCATAAAATTGCGTAAAAGAACATATTGTTGATGTGAAGCACCGATGTTCCGGGAAGTCTGAAGTATGTCAACATGTTCATTATCGTCCCAACCATTATATCAGATCTGATAGACAACAAATCCTCGCAATAGAACACCGATTCCTACCAAGGATGATTTATGAGGCTATTGAAATTAAAAACATCCTAACTTCAATGGAGAAGATGGCTGGTGCTACCATCTACTTCATCATCATTACAGCCCTTCAAGTCCACTGCTGAACATAGGCCTCCCCACGGAACGCCACAAAGCACGGTCCCGAGCCACCTGCATGCATTGACTTCCTGCATGTCTTACCAGGTCGTCACTCCATCTAGTGGGGGGACGCCCTACACTTCGCCTGCCGGTACGAGGCTGCCACTCGAGAACCTTTCTTCCCAACGGTTGTTGGTTCTTCGAGCTATATGGCTGGCCCATTGCCACTTCAGCTTACTAATCCTTTGGGCTATGTCGGTTACTCTGGTTCTACTGCGGATATCCTCATTTCTAAGTTTATCACGCAGAGAAACCCCGAGCAGCTCTCCATAGCTCGCTGAACGACCTTGAGCTTCCTCATACGGCCAGTAGTGAAAGACCACGTCTCAGTTCCATATGTCATCACTGGCAACACGCACTGGTTGTACAATTACTACCATATACTTGGGATCCCATAATTAATAAAATGATATCCAAACCCAAGCATACTAAGCTACAAGGCTGCAAGGCTCGTCCTGCGTAGATCGAACCAAACATTATTAGTTAAAAGTTGATTGTAGTCTTCGTAAACGATGTCCACGACTTTTTTAACTACTCAGACATTTAGGTTTGCCCACGAAGTTATTCTTCACTACTTCACCGGATACGTGGTAAGTCAACACTCAAAATTTCTCATAACAGATTCATTTGTCCTCAAAGAACTCGTACGCGTTTTGCTCCCGTGCCATGATGAAATCTCACGGCGAGCTACACGGCTCTCGTATTTGTTTAAATAAAATTCATAAAAACTGAAACAAAGCTTTTGTACGATTGTTGACCATATCTATCTTGTAATTAAAAACCCAACGATGCCACGAACTATTCCATCAAATAAAGATAAAATCTCACAGTGCACTTAATTTTCAATTATTTACATCAGATAACGTGATAATATGTATATGAAGTTGGTAAATTCAAAACTATGCCGGTAGACACCCAATATATTCAACTAAAGAGCTTTCCTCTTAATCTGTTTTGTGTACACAGTACTGGATACTGTGCACACAAAACACATGTGTTTATAACAGTGTTGTTAGCCATTTTGCCAAACGTGGTAATTGTGGTAAATCATCCCGATAATGGCCACCGGTCTAGATATTTTTAAGTGTGACAATTTTGATGCTGCATTATTCAGCAGCAATCTAAAATTTAATTTTATCAGTTACTTATCATTAGTTTATTTAGCAGAAAGTAGATGGCACTATATTTACATTAAAATTATGACAGTCAAAACTATACTATCTAGTAATATCAGCTATAGAAGGTTGGGCGCGACTGGCTCAAGAGCCAACTCAAAGCCATGAACATTTATTTATTATAAAAAAATGACATAAAGTGATGTTGATTCTGTTAAAATCTCTTTCTGTTAAAAACACGCTATCAGCGCCACTAGCGGTAAGAAACAGAAACAGAAACTTTTTATTCAATATAGATTATAAATAATACTTATTGAAAATCACTCTTTTGTTTAATTGCCACTGGTTCGAAAAAACTTCTGTTCTGGGAAGAACCAGCAAGAAACCCAGCGTGACTTTTTTTAAATAATAGCTACAATCATGTATTTTACACAATTAACAACACAAAACAAATTAGAAATAGCTTGGTAGCGATCACCTCATTTCAGGGGTTATTATCAATTCCTTAATTCAATTCAATTCCTTAATATTATAATAACCCTTTTATACATACTTAATTTAATAAAGTTTTTGAACTTTGAGCAGGTCAAATTTTGTTGTAAAGGCGTATACATCGCCCAATAATGAATTACTGACTCGGTGGAGTCGAGTAACTGCTACTAGCTTGTGTCTGTTCCTAGTATTTACCGAATGAATATGACTTATTTTTGTAAAACTACTTTTATTTTTGTGTACGTATATTAGATTTTCATAAATGTATGGAGAGGATAAAGTTAAAGTACGGCCAACGAGAAGCGATACCAAATGTAAACGAAACCAATGCAAGGTTATTAGGAATATCAGGTGCGTAACTTTTGATAGATTATATATTTAAGTAGACAATATAGTCTTAAAAATGTCTAGCAAAGCAAAAATAGACTTTTTATAAATTTTGTTATAATTTGAATTATTATAAAATGTAGATTTAAATTAAATAACGAATAATAATAATGCTTGCCTAACAACTGTGTGCCTGATGTATGGTCACAGGCTTGCCCCTGTTACATAGGTACTTAAATATATAGGCAAAATGTGGGTGTTAATATCTCTGCCTACCCCTTAGGGATACAGGACTGATGATATATATAAAATACTAGCTGCTTTCTGCGCTATCTCTTTTCTGTATGGGTATTTATCATTAGGCCAAGTTTCTTTAAGATATTTGTAGGTATTAATAACCATATTTTTTCATTCACAGTAAAACTAGTCACCTAAAATTAAAAATTAAATTAAAATGATATATACTTTACTTACATGCATCTTTAATAAATTAAGAGTTTTATTATTACAGTTGTTTTTTATAACTTTAAGATAACTTTAAAGTACACCTGAACCAAGAAGTTTTAATTAAAACTACTAAACAACAACAACTCCTGAATGTTGGCGAACCTGTCTTGACCCTGACATTTTGCCAGAAAACGAGACATTACGACAAATACACAAGATGGAAAGAGATAGATAATAGATTGTCAACTCCACAGTTGTTTTTAAGGTAAATGACCTTTCGTATCGCTGCTAGTTGGCCGTACTTTAATATATTAATTTCTAAATTTTGTCGCAGCAACTCTTTAGGCTTTAAATCATAAATTGCTCTTATGGCCTCTTCAAAACAAATATAATTTCAGTGTCAGCATGTGTCCTCATAGCAAAATATTATACGACATTATGCTATGGCAATAGCTAAAGGAAACTAGTCTAGCTGTTTCAACACTGGTAAGATTTCTAATCTTTTTACAGTATATGCTGCAGAACTAAGTCTGCTTGCTAGTTTTGATATATGGGGCTCCATTGAAGTTTCCGCGTCTAGTGTCATTCAATAAAAATGGTGGTATCGACAAGACTCAGTTCCTCCCATTTAAAATTACATTAGTATTTAATTGTTTGACATTTGGAGTCATGAATTTCATACATTTCATTTTAGTGCCATTTAAATGCAAATTATTAACATTGAACCAATTTACTAATTTAGATATAGCATTATTTACTTCGTCATATTTTAGTAATTGTCATCTTAATTTGAAAATTAAAGAAGTGTCATCAGCAAACAATACTATATGATGGTTATCCCCTACTATGTAAGGTAAGTCATTAATGTATACAAGAAACAGAAAGGGGCCGAGAATTGAGCCTTGAGGCACGCCCGTTTGTACCATTGACCCGGAAGGGCTCATACTGTTAATGACAACTTTTGCGTTCAGTTACTTAAATATGAAATAATTCATTTAAGAGCATCACTTACACCGTAGTGTTGAAGTTTCCTGATTAATGTTTCATGGTGAACACAATCGAAGGCTTTGGATAGGTCACAGAATATACCCAAAGCATCCTGTGAATTCTCCCATGCATTGAAAATATATTTAATCAGCTCAACACCAGCATCAGTTGTCGAGCGACCCTTGTGAAACCGAGTTGATTTTATGAAGTAAATTATTAACATTAAAAAAATTAACATTTGATCAAGAATAATTTTTCAAAAATTTTACTTAGTGTTGGCAGTACAGAAATGGGTCTAAAATTGGCGGGGTCTAATGTACTACCAGATTTAAATAAAGGTATTACTTTACTATGCTTCATTAAATCAGGAAACACACCAGATTCGATACTAGTATTAAAAATAATAGCTATGTAGATGAGGCGCGATTTTATGTATTACAGACGCAATAACTTTAAGGGAAATCCCCCAAAGATCTGCAGTTTTCTTAATATCAATAGTTTTCAAATATTTTACAATATCTTTTGATGATACTTTATGAAATGTAAAATTCTTTGTACACGCATTTACATTACAACAAAACTGTGAAAAACTATTTGACGATATGCCCATATTATCATGAAATAGCAATGTTGTGTTTAGTTTTTAATATCGTTAAACGATCTCTATTCATTGATTTGGCTAAGCTATATCATGACATGGTCAACAAACAGTGATAAATATCATGAAATGACACCATTTCACGAAATAATGATTTAATGAGAATTTTGTAATAATTGCAGGCAGTCCAGTTTTAATCAGTTTACGTACAGATATAGTATCCAACGTATGAAAATGGAAATGTGTTTTAGTTCAAAAAAAATATAAATTTTCATACGTTTGATAGATGTTACTATTATCTATTATTTTTTAAATTTTAATTATTACACTTTTTAAATGAAATAACGCAAAAACTAAAAAATTAAACGTTAGTATTTTTAAATAATTTTATAAATCTAATTATTTAAACATATAAATGTAAGTTATTTATATTATTTAATTTATTAGTTACTAAAGGCAAAACCTAGGCTTTTTTCAAACGTATATATAGCTTTTTTTTTAAAACGTATATCGTCAGCGGAGTTTTAAATTGTTATGCAAAGGTAAAAACTAATTTTAAACTTTATTTACAAATATGATATTTATTTGAAAAAACACCCGTTATCCCGCCTATTAACTAACATAATCATCTATAATATAAAATTAACATCTAAAGGAAGAAAAATACTCAACCTTCTTTTTAAGTTCCGTAATCGGATAAAAGGTAGCCTATAAGTTTGAGTTATTAACTACCTACATATAAAATTTAATGGAAATCGGTCCAGTAGTTATTGCGTGAATCGGTAATACACAGACAGACAGACTGACAGATAGACAGACAGACAAAAATTCTAAAAACCACTAATTTGGCTTCAGTACCCTTTATTTAGTCCCCTGGATTTGTTTTTTCAAGTATATTACAGACACGACTTTTCTACAGATTTATTATATGTATAGAAGATACTATAATGTAAATGTAAATAATATTATTACTGATTGCCAATATTTGCAGTGCCCTTACAGGGTTCTTGTTTTGAACTATTTTTATAATTAAGACCTTAAGTATACAACAAGAATAGGAAATAAATTGAATTAGATTGGATTGAGTATTCATTTTAGAACATTATGAGTCCAAAATAGATTCCCAGTTGATGTATGGCTCAATAAACATAGCTTGGTCAACTACGGTGAACATAGAGGAACTCATATGGCTAACCCGAGTCAGCCGCTCCGACAGGGTTTGGCAAGTCAATTCACATAGTATGAAATTCGTATTTTAAGCATGACATAACTAAATCTTTCCGGTTGAGGCTACGTAAAACTTATCGCAACTTCTTAACTTGTTGTCGGAAGCCTTTGTTCTGCCTTACTTTACTCACGCCCTGTGCATAAAAGTTTTGTGGAGCTTGTAATGCAATACATAAAAGTGTTTTTCAGTGTTGTTTATGTAAACACGTACTTTTATAAAAGAAAAATAATATCTAACTAAATTGAGATAATTTTTTATAATTTTATATGACCTATATATGTATTGAAAACAAGGTTGAAATTCTCTTACACGCTAAGTTTCTTCTTTTTACTCCGTCCTTATCATCGTTTTTGGACAGATCGCAGCCTACCAGCGGGATAGTGTTACCTACATGCCGGCACAACACTTGCAACTTTACAAGGCGCAGGATCGGCCTCACATGGAATACAGTTTTCATCTCTGGGCCGGGGCTCCACATTTCCAGCTCCTTCAACTTGACCGCATCCAGCGCAGAGCGGTTCGAATCGTTGACGACCGAGTTCTTTCTGATCACTGGCGCTGAAAGGGTCGAACAGCGACTTCGGTGACCCACCCTGCAGCAAAGATCAACCGGTCAGTGACCTTCTATTCTCGGAAACTGATATCACACCACGTTGGGTTCGGGAACAACGAGGTGGACGTGACCCCTGAGAAGGTGTGCCACTCAAAGACCGTCTGTCCCCTTTCTCAAAAGAAAGGTTAGACGACTAAGATTACGGGTCCCTATGGAATGGTCTCGGTCTCGACGTCCGTTGCTTAGCGGACTGTATTAGCTTTAGGTGGAATAGGAAATAAAACATCGATTTATCTTCATAATTTCCCCTCAAGAGTGAGACATTGAAACTTTCACTATTTTTCCTATCACTTTCCCTACTGTCTTCTATCTTGATTTAAACTGGAAAACTGGTAGCTGGTCCCGAACTGTCCCGAACGAATTTCCAATTTTTTTTGCGCCCAATGCAGGGACACCCTCCGGAAGTGGGGGAGGGAGGTGGTGAATGCTCATAGCATACCACGCAGCCGGCTACGTGGTTATGTGGGACTCACTTTGAAGAAGTGCCTTACCCACTAAACACCACCTGTGGGAACGGCTTTGGCCTGTATGGCCTTTCCGCCGAATAGGAGACGACCTCCCTCGGGGGAGGGAGGCGTGGGGCACAACCGTCCGGGGACGGAATCGCCGGTCAACCAACACAGCCGCAAAGGGCGGCGGTGCTGGAGTTAAGGTGTGGGAGTCGCATGAGCGAGAATGCACTCACCGTACGGGGACGTCGAGCACGGTCTGCTAACACAACCGCACGGGGGCGGCGGCGCTAGCGAAGGCGCGAACGGAAGGCGCAAAACATAACCACACGGGGGCCGCTAGCGGAGACGGGAAGGCTCCCACCGTACGGGGACGGTGAGATACAGCTAGCACGACCGCACGGGGGCGGCTGTACTAGGCGAGGTGGAAGGGCACTCACCGTACGGGGACGGTAAGCGTAGACAGCGAACACAACCGCACGGGGGCGGCGGCTCTAGCTGAGGCGGGAGGGCACTCTTAACCGTACAGGGACGGGAGGGTGGTCAACTAACACAACCGCACGGGGGCGGCGGCGCTAGCTGAGGGGGACGGGACGGGACTGACGTTCAATTTCTCGACTGAACTGACTGAGGGAGAAGACCCGTACGGGGACGAGTGCTCGGTCAGCTGGCGGACTCCGCTAGCACACGACCGCACAGGGGCGACGGCGCAAGCGGAATGCTTTCCGAATTTCTAACGTTGTCATCTGCAGGTGCTAGCACCTGTCAGGTTTCGGGCCTCGGGGCATCTCCCCCATTGCCCGGGTGTTCCTCACGGCCCACTACTATGGGCCTGTCCTGGGAGCCGACTTCTTCGGCATTGTCAGTGTAGACAGCGATCCGGGGTTCGATTCCCCGGTCGCCGCAAGTCAGTTTCAGTGGGTGGCTAATTTGGCCTATGGATGTCTAATATGGCCTATATAGGCGTCTAAGTTGGCCTATATAGGCGGCTAAGTTGGCTTGTCTAGGTGTCTAAGTTGGCCTATCTGCGGCGTTGCGGGTTATTACTCGACTCTCTAATCGTTATAGAGAGGAGTTCTCTTGGTAGAGGTCGCCCGTCCGGGGGGCGAGTATGTAGCGGCGCAAAGTTATTAAGGTGTAGATGTGGTCCGTGCGACAACCGCGCGACAACCGGACCACAAATTCTTCGATTGTCTCCATTTTGAGGTTGGCCGCTATGACGTCATTCCGGACGTAGCGACCTGCACCGACAATGGTTCGTAGGGTTAAATTTTGCTGGACCTGCAGCCGCTGCCTCTGTCTGTTGCTCAAGAGCGCGTACCAGGCCGGAGCGGCGTATGTGATTTTCGGTCTTATGTATAGTTTGTAAATTTTAATTTTTGTTTTTCTTGGTAGTTTGGATGCCAGGACTGGACGGAGCATCGCCCGCGCACATCTGACATTGCGGACGAGGATGTCGACGTGCGCGGTCATGCGCAACATCCTGTCAATCCAGCACCCAAGGTAGGTTACGGCCTTCTGATACGCGATCTCTTGGCCTCTTAGCTTCAGTGGTGGTGGAAATTTCTGTAGCGGCGGGTGAGGAGAGCGGCCGTTTTCACCACGTTCACGGCCATCCTCCACACATCCAGCCACGTTGGCAGCAGATCCAGCAGGCGCTGCATCTTGGCGACGGCGAGATGGGCTCTTCTGGACGAGGTAAAGTAGGCGCTATCGTCCGCGTATAGCGCCAGCTCTACGTCATCCTCCCATTTGCGCAGATGTCCAGCGGGCGTTGGTATGTCATTGGTGTACGCCGCGTACAGGATCGGCGAGAGACAGCTGCACTGTGGTACGCCGGCTCTTATAGGCTTAACTGCGGACTCGGCATCCTCGACACGGACGTAGAAGCTACGGTCGGCTAGAAACGACGCCACTAGCCGCAGCATAGCAAGAGGGACACTCATTTATCTTGAAGAGTAATCCAGAGTGCCACACCCTGTCAAACGCCTTCTCTGTATCCAAGAAGACGCCCAACGGGGTCTTTTCATAATTGTGTTCGGCCGATAGTTGGTGCAGCACTCTGGTCAGCTGTGTAGCTGTAGAGTGTCCGCTCCGAAAACCATGTTGTTCCGCCCGAAGTTGTATGCACGGGCGGTCTCTTCTAAGGATTATACGTTCAAATAGTTTGGCTATGTGCGGTAGCAGCGTTATCGGCCTGTAACTAGCTGCTCTACGCCTGTCCTTCCCGGGTTTAGGCAAGACGATAATTTTGCTGATTTTCCAGTTCTCCGGGAAGTGGAAAGTCCGCAGAATACCATTGTAGAGCTTTCCTAGCTCTACAATTGTTCTGTTGGGCAGCTGTCGGAGTGCTGCGTTCGTGATCCGGTCATGCTCCGGCGCCTTCCTCGGTTGCAGGCGGGTTACTGTCCTCCGCAGTTCAGCGGAGGAGATGAACCACTCTCCTGCAAGCGACAGGAACTCCTGTACGCGGTTCTCTTTTTGGGCATGAAGCTCCATGAACTCCGCACTTGCTGGGTTCGGCATAAACTGCTCCTCGAAGTGCTTAGCTAGGATATCCGCTCTACCTTTGGCCTCGTAGCATCGTTCGCCCGCACTGTTAATCAGTGGGTAAACGGGTGGTCTTGTTTTCGTTAGCTGTCGGTTCAATTTGTAGAGCGACGCATCCTCCTCCTCTGCTTTCCATATACGCCGCTCCCAGGCCTCTTCTCTGTGGGCCCGGATTGTAATTGTTTTTAATCTAGGGCAGCGCAAGCGCGCCCAGAGCTTTCTCAGCGCTCTCTTCCTCCTTAGTTGCGCTCTGATGTTCGGTGGTAAGTCATCATTCCTTTTCGTGAGAGGAACGATCGTAGAGGCCTCGTTGAGGGCTTCGGTGATCTTAGTTGATATTCTTGATGTAGCGGCCTCTACGTCGTCCGCTGTGTTAATTAAGGTGGTTACTGGAGGTCTCTCCAGTAGGTGTTGTTGGTAGAGCCTCCAGTTAATCTTGGTTTTGAAAGCTCTGGGAGGCGATGTCACTGCCCTGAGGCCTAAGGTGATTAGTATCGGGAGGTGCTGTGTGTTCAGATCGTACAGCACCTCTACCACTATCGGGCAGTTGATGTTCCTAGTGAGCACGATGTCCAGCACATCCGGACTTCTCCGGTGATCGGCTGGAATGTGCGTCGGCTCTTCGGGACCTAATACGTCGTAGGTGTTTAATTCCGCATCCTCATAAAGTGCACGACCCGGCGGGTTGATCAGTCTAGATCCCCACGTCGAGTGTTTCGCGTTTAGGTCCCCTGCTATAATGGTTGCTGTTTCACCTTCCATTATTGTCCGGATGTCTGAAGAGCAAAATGGAGTCCCTGGCGGGCGGTATGCTACGTAGATCCTTAGTTCCTCGCCCGCCGCCTCCATTTTTATGCCGATTGAGCGCATAGTTTGGTACTGAGGTGGTTCCAGCTCTAGGTGGACGATGTCTCTTCTTACCAGAGCCGCCGTGCCTTTATAGGCGGCTCCTTGAGCGTTGACCTCGTCCCTCCTGTATATGTAGTTATTTGGCATCTTTATGCGCGTAGATGGTCTTAGTTTCGTTTCGACAACAGTATAACACGTATGTCTTGCTGTTGAGCGATAGTGCGGAGTTAATGCAGCCTCTGCTGGATTCCATCTGGGTTCCAGTATAAGAGGCGCAGGTTATCCGGATTAGACACCACCGTAGTGCCGAGCCAGTAGCTGCGCCAATGCATAAATCTTAAATATCTGTCATACATGTTCAAAACAACAATCTTTATTAATAAAAATGAATATCTTAACTAATACAATAGTTTAATTCACAAATTTAAACAGCATTAATACACTTTAATTCAACTTTGATTTTCTTATATAAATCTATTATTATTTCACTATTTCAAGCACAAATTTAGCCACTTTTAACACATCACTTATCTTATTATTATACACAATAATCCTGAAACACTTATTGCCTATTTTTACGCACATTACTGAAATTTTCACAAATCGGTCAAGTATACTAAACAATTTATTTTTTATTTTTATAGTACATCATTTAGACACTGTTCGAGTCCTATACAAAATGAACAACCAATTTCTGCACGACCCTTATCATATCAATAGGAAGCTAGTCAAAACGCCAGCTGACCGAGCACCCGTCCCCGTACGGGTCTTCTCCCTCAGTCAGTACAGTTTCGAGGAATTGAACGTCAGTCCCGTCCCGTCCCCCTCAGCTAGCGCCGCCGCCCCAGTGCGGTTATGTTAGCTGACCACTCTCCCGTCCCCGCACAGTCGAGCTGCCCTCCCGCCTCGGCTAGCATAGCCGCCCCCGTGCGGTTGTGCTAGCTGTCTTACCGTTGCCGTGTTTCCGCGGCCCACTAATGTGGGTTCGGGCGACGGTGGGAGCCTTCCGGTCTCCGCCAGCCGCCCCCGTGCGGTTGTGTTGTGCGCCCGCGCTCACCGTTGAACGGTGAGTGCCTTCCCTCCCTACCTCCGCTAGTGCCGCCGCCCCCGCGCGGTTGCGCTAGAAGTCAGTGCTCACCGTCCCCGTACGGTGAGTGCATCCTCGCTCATGCGATTACCACTCCGACACTCCAGCACCGCCGCCCTTTGCGGCTGTGCTGGAGACCCGCGCTTCCATCCCCGGACGGTTGTGTCCCACGCCTCCCTCTCCCCGAGGGAGGTCGTATCCGATTCGGCGATAAAGCCTTCGGGCTAGAGCCGTTCCCAGGTGGTGTTTAGTGGGTAGGCACTTCTTCAAAGTGAGTCCCACATAACCACGCAGCCGGCTGCGTGGTATGCTATGAGCATTCACCACCTCCCTCCCCCGCTTCCGGAGGGTGTCCTTGCATTGGGTGCAAAAAAAGGAGGCCAGTGCATTCTTTGTCTAAATTACAACTATCTTTGTCCATTATAAAACATTATTCTTATCTAGCCATTATCTATCTTATCTCTTATCACAAGAACAAAATATATTTTAACTAAAATAAGTATCTAATTTAATATAAAACTTTTACTCGTATTACGCCGATTACTATGTAACACATGACTCTAGGTTAATCTATAAACAATCTTTTGTGGAATTAACTCTCGACCGGAAATCGAACCGGAATTTTCGCTTGACAATCGAATGTTCTTATCATTATATTTAATCTATTTACTTTTTACATAGATTGCCTTATCATTTGGAATGTTTTATACTTTAATAGTAAATAATTATAAGCGTAAATTTACTTATTTTTATGAGATTAAAAATGATTTAAGTGGTTTTTAAGCGCGTCGCCAACAGGCGCTGTGCAGAAATGTTGCATCCCTTTGCATTTTCTATCGCATTTACCATGGGGAGTGCTCAGAGGAATCGTTCGGATTAATTCCGGCTGCCAAATTTCACCAATACACATCGTGACACAACTTTTAGTTTTGATACGACTAAGGGACCTTTAAGAAACGAGCTTACTCCTTTTCGAAATTCCGGCAATGCACCTGCAATTCCAATGGTATTTTATAGGTGGCGGTCAACACTTACCATCAGGTGAGTCGCTAGCTCGTTTGCCTCCTCTTCTATGATAAAAAATTATAACACGATGTTGTGGTCTTTTTTTAAATGTTTAACTTATTTGTTAAAGTTACGGCGCCTTATTTTGAGCTCTTCTTATTACTATGTTCAACAGAAGAAAAAAAAATATCTGATTAGCTCTATCAAGCTAGCAGTGAAAAGTCAGCAGAAACCAATGTAATTCGCATGGGAATTTGTTGCTAAATAGTTGCCGATTCATTCATTACAGCCCTTCACAAGTCTACTGCTGAACATAGGTCCCCCAAGGAATGCCACAAAGATGCCGATTGCTAAAAGATAGATTTTGTATTTCAAACCGGTTCTACAAAAAAACAAGTTCAATCTTTCTCAATTAATTTTTTTGTCAATCAATCTATGAACAACGTAATCCATGATTGAGGCAAATAATAATACAAAATCAGTTGCAAATTTTTTACTGGAAAACAGTCTAAGAAAACTAAGAGAATCCAAGAATTAGTCGGACCTAGCAACCGTTAGCGCTAACTATCAGCGTCCATTGTAACGCAAAATCATTTTTGATTTTGTTGCTAGTCAGAAATGACATCAGAAATGCTCAGAACGCCGGAGACAACCAGTGTCCACTTCCGTAACACGCGGTTTTTACAGACAAGATGACAGCGTTGATGTAATTTCTGATCAGTTACTAAATATGTATGAGTTTTACGTAGTAACGTGCTGCGCCTATATAATGGTTGCACACGGACAAGTCGGCTCGACCTGCAAGGGACCACGCTCTCAAAGAATACTAGCGTGAACTTACTGATGAGTAAGTGAGTGACCTTAATATTTAGGGGTTACAGCGCATCTGCGTTATGATTCTTAATCTAGGATAGATGTAAGTGTTTATGAGTCTTAGCATACATTTACCATTGAAGCGATAGTAGTCTAATGGTTAAGGGTGCGGGCTGCAAGAGTTTTGATCCACCATTCGACTACTATCGTGAACCACTCCTAGCGCAAACATTTTAAGCTTACTTTGTATGGTTAACGGAAGTATAGTCAAGGTAATAGCGTCTTTTATATAAAAAAATGTTGTGTGACTATTTGTCACTCTAAGTTTTCTTGATATGATATGGTCATCAAATTAAAGGGTTTGCTGGGAAGAATACGAAAAAAAAATGACGTCGCTCTAAATCCATTATGGTGGACTTCAAAGACTATGTTTTTTATTCACCCCCATGATATAGAAATTGAAATGAAAGTATTCGCTGAGAAGAATACGAATAAAATGACGTCCGCGTTCAGCTCTTTGAGGAGATGGTGTAATACTGCCCGACTAAGTGGTAAAATTTAGCGGGGTCGCGTCGTAACCAATATTGGCCTACACCCTGGGCAAATTCTAACAGTGGTGAAAAAAATTCAAAATGGAGAAAAACAAGATGGCTGCCATACCAATTTCAACTCCGCAAAGGTTAGGGATAGTTTGGTGGTGCTCAAACAAATGTTGTAGGGACTGGCAAGAGTCAACTGTTGGCGATAAAAAGAAATCAAGATGGTGGATCTAAGATTGCGATCAAAAACCAACATCATCATCATCATCATTACAGCCCTTCACAAGTCCACTGCTGAACATAGGCCTCCCCAAAGGAATGCCACAAAGCACGGTCCTGAGCTACCTGCATCCATCGACTTCCAGCATGTCTTACCAGGTCGTCACTCCAACTAGTGGGGGTTCGCCCTACACTTCACCTACCGGTACAAGGCTGCCACTGGAGAACCTTTTTTCCCCATCGGTTGTCGGTTCTTCGAGCTATATGGCCGGCCCATTGCCACTTCAGCTAACTAATCCTTGGGCTATGTCGGCAACTCTGGTTCTACTGCGTATATCCTTATTTCTAAGTTTTCCACGCAGAGAAACACCGTGCATAGCCCTTTCCATAGCTCGCTCAGCGACCTTGAGCTTCCTCATACGGCCAGCAGTGAAGGACAACGTCTCAGATCCATAAGTCATCACTGGCAATAAACACTGTTTGTACAATCTAGTTTTGAGGTATACCTGACGAGAAGATGTATCGTGATCTCCCGAACGCTGCTCAGCCGAGTTGAAACCGTCGATTGACCTCTCGGTCGATATTGGTACTACCTAGTCGGACTTTTTGTCCCAGGTAAACATACTCGTCAACAACTTCGAGCTTAGTGCTCCCAACAACTACCGGCATAGGTGTGACATGGACGTTACCCATGACGATACCCTTTGTCTTGTCTATATTCATTTTAATATTTTTTTTATATTTTTTTAAATAGTGTCTTCCATCGAATAGGTTGAGGTCAATAAGAAAATTAAAGGTAATAAGTGATTTACTCACCATTGATGCTGATATCATATCCTTTCCAGTGCAGTAGCTAATAAATGTGTACATAATTGTTTCTTACCAGCAACCGGCCACAACTTTGCTTCATTAGGATCTATTAATGTGGCGTTATTTATATTAAAGACTAGCTTTTTACCCGCGGCTTTGCTCGCGTTGGCTTCAATTTAGAAATATCATTAATACTACTCCAATTAAAGTTAAAATTTTATAAATGTAGTTCTATTGACGATGAACGTGTGAGAGGAACTATATTCATGAACGGGAGTAGAAATATAGAGAAGACAGGCAGCAGTGTCTTACTGATTACAGCTCAAATTAATAAAAAGATGCAGTTGGCAACCCGCCTGCCAAGCGAGGCAACAACGGCTAATACTCGTATCCAACTTATTTCGTAATCTATGGTGGGAATCGAAATGATGAACGGGAGTAGAAATATATTAGCAATGTAGAGGCGGCGAAATAGAAATCAATACCCCATTTCGTCTCGTAGGTGTCGTAAGAGGCGACAGATGGGAAACTGAAACAGGAGATTGGTGGCAGCATCTTCCTGATAACAGTGCAGAGTAATAAAAAGCTGCGGCTGCCAACCCACTTGCCAAGCGTGGCTACTACTGCAAATATCCTGCCTATTTGACAAACAATAGGAGAAGCCTATGATCAGCAGTGGATAGGCCTTTAAAAGTAAAAAAGTAGCAGCCTACATATATCCCACTACTGGGGACAGGCCGAAGCGAGTTTTAGGACAAAAAAGAGTTGATTGAGTTGACTCCAACGCGGGTTGACCGACTTCACATAAGTACTATACCTTAAAATGATTTCCGAAATATTTTTTAACTTCTCAAATATGCAGGTTTCCTCACGATATTTTCCTTCACCGCTGAGAATGTGGTAAATCGAAACTTCAAATTGCAATTAAAATATGAGTGGTTTAGGTGCGGATCGAATTTGGGTTGCTTACGTACTATGAAATTTACTTTTGGATCGGTTCGGTTACCGGATAACTTTCAAGATTCTATCAACGCAGTTCTACTCATGGATAAAATAAAAATAAACATGCGTTTAAAATTTGCTGTCTTTGATATTTATAGTACTATTTCGCAAAAGCCTGTTCATTTACTCATGGCAGCTATGAAACCGGGACTGTCACAAAAATCTCAATAGGTAGTCAAAAAACAATGTTAAATTTAATTAAATGCCACCATTTCGTACCATAATCGGCTACTTTATGATATTATTAATTCCAAGATCTGGCCAATACATATAAAAAAATCTCTTCGTTTAAACTATATGAATAGTGACAGTTTTGCAATAATTACAGTTTTTATCACTTTATTTATAGATAAACAAAACTTTTTTATAGATTAGATATTAAACTTAGAAACATCTCACATTTTATGATTTTCGATAGATGTCATTATTACCTATTTAAGTAGTAATTAGTTACTATAAACTTTATTAATTCCTACTTAAATGAAATAACGAAAGAACTGAAAAATTAACGTTAGAATTTTCAAATAATTATTAATTAAATTATTTAAACATATAAATGTAAGTTATTTATTTTTATTTTATTTATTAGTAACTGGAGGTAAAACGTTACTGCTTTTTGAATTTCACGTTAGATGGCATTGTTTTGATAAAGTGAAACGTGAAGATTATCGGCGTAGTTCAAATTATTACGCAACGGTTAAATCTAATTTTAGGATTTTTTTATAAATTTTAAATATCTTATTTATTAAAAACACATCAATAATCAATAATATAAAATAGAAATTACCATCTTGAGGAAGGCCCGTAACCCTCCTTTTTTGAAGTTTCGCAATCAGATAAAAAGTAGCCTATAAGTTGCTTCGGGTCCTTAACTACCTACACACAAAATTTCATGGAAATCTGTCCAGTAGTTTTTGCGTGAATCGGGAATACACAGACAGACAGACAGACAAAAATTCAAAAAACCACTAATTTGGCTTCAGTGCCCTTTATTTAGTCCCCTGGAATTGTTTTTTCCAGAAAATATTAGAATTACAGACACGACTTTTCTACAGATTTATTATATGTATAGATAATCAAAGACCATTTTATTTTAACAATTTTTCGTTTTTACAAAAAAGCCTTTAAGTATTTCGGTTAAACGCCTAGATCCCACTTGGCATTGCTCTCTATCTGCTTGTAAAGTTTCATTACAATTTCATTACAACTGCAATTCCGAAGATTAGCCCAGACAGACAGAGAGACAAACCTTTAAAAATGGTTATTTATGTGTAAATAGCATGTAGATTAGTTATTTTAACGTAACAGACAAACACTTCAATTTTATTTATGCGTATTGATATTGATATTTACGCGAATAATATGTAAATGTTATTCGCGTAAATATCAATATCAGTTAATTATGTAAAATTAGTTATTAGTTAGTATTAGTAGTTAGCCCTATTAGTTTTATTCAAAACTAGCGATCCGCCCCGGCTTCGCACGGTTGATTTCTGAATCTCGACAACAACGCAATCTACCGAGTCCCATTGCGAATCTAAACCATTCTCAAATCAACTTAATCACACACACAAAATTTCATCAAAATCGGTCCAGCCGTAGCCAGAAGTAGTTCAGTCACATACACACGGACAGAAAAGTTATATAATATATAATATGCATGTGTTATACATATAAACTTTTTTCTTAAATAGTTCTGTCCATTAATGAAAACCGCATCAAAATCGGTTGCGTAGTTTAAAATATCTAAGCGTACAGACGGTGAGAAGCGACTTGGTTTTAGGCAGAGATTTGGGTAGAGATTTAGTCTCGATCAATAAAGTCTCTAAACATACAAACCATACACAATGCAAATATAAATAAACAAAATTAAAACAAATTATAACGATCAAATTATAAGTACGTATCAAGAGTTTATTATGATACACAATAAACTTAAATAACGTACTACAGGCTATATTGCAATACGGCGTGCGACATACGAGTAGAATAAACACGGGTACAGTACTAATCCTGCTTATAAACAAGGAAATTTATGTTTAAAAGGACGAATTCTTTTGCACGCATCATAACGCGAAGCGTTATTAGGTAGTGCATTACTCTCAACACGTCAAGGTCAAGCAATTTTGTGTTCTTAAAATGCCTATATCATAACCATATTGTAGTTATAAAATAATATGAGTAGCCGTATATCAAGAAAACACTTTAATTAATCCATCTTATATTTTCTAAAAAAACCATTATTATGTTGCTACTTTGAAAAAAAAAAAGCTTGTTGATTTTGCATGTGGTCACGATAACTCCCGAAAAAATTGACGTATCGAGACCAGGTTTTTTTATTAGCTTCAGAATTACATCAACTGGTTCCCTATTTCATATCAATAGCCTTGTACGCGTAGTTTGTTAGTAAAATTATATGCAAGTTATATTGCTATTAAAAAATTAAAGGCGCTTTCATATTTTTTAGCCATTGAAAAACAAAGGACAAATGTACCATACCTCTCCAAGCAGCGTGGCGATTAAGGGAGGATTTGCCTTAATCGCCACGCTTGGCAGGCGTATTAGCGATCGTATAAATATGTAAGAACATATCCCGTCAAAAAAAAAGCTGAGCCAATTAAAATAATACATTGATCGAAAAATCGATAATTTGTGTTTCGTACAACTTTCGTACAAAATTTCAACTGATCTTTAATCTGCCATAGAGGCCATTTTTAATTTATTGACATTTTTTTATAAATAAATAATTCAATTTCATGTAATTTTTCTATAAATAGTTGATAACTAAAACGTAACTTTACAAGGAAGAAAAAGTATTAAACGGATGGAAAGTTTGTCAACTTGCTATACCACTGATTATGAGGCTACAACTACATATCATCATCATTACAGCCCATCACCAGTCCACAGCTGAATAAGGGCCGTCCCCAAGGAATGCCACAAAGCACTTTCCTAAAACACTTGCACCCAGCGACTTTCTGTAACTCTACCCTGCGCTTACCGGTAGTAGGCTGCTACTCAAGAATCTTTCTGTCCCATTGGTAATCGGTTCTTCGAGTATATGGCCGTTGGACTATGTAGGTTACCAAGTTCTACTGCGTTTAAGTTTATCATGCACAGACACTCCGAAAAACGACATATTTCGTCTTGATTCGAAATAATATATTTTATTCCCCGTTGTTAGAGTTAAATCGCAATACGTGTCTACGTCCTGGTATTTACCATTATTTTTATTTTCTTGTTTAAAAAAATGTTGAAATTTATAAAGTATTTAGAATTTACGACGCGAATGTCATCAACCATCATGGAATAGGTATAAATTTCAAAAATCAAATAAAATAGAAAATCATGAATAAGAAATGTTTAAAGTTAAATATATCATACGTTTGTAGGTATATTTATTCAAAATAATTTTCTATTCGATCGAAAACATCATTGGTGTTTTGAAAGAGTCTTTACAAATGCTACTGAATTTTGTATTTCAATTTTGATGTTACCAATATGTGAATGTCTTCGTTCCATTTACATGTTTAATGAGTAGCTGTTGCATAAATAAAATACATTAGTCTCTTATTTCACTAATCCTTTATGTTATATTTGGAAGTATAAGCGTCATTGAATCTTGTTATTTTTATCATCAGTATATAAGAAAATTAGGATTTGTCATAATCGCAAAGATTTGGAGGCGACTTTGTGATTCTAGTTTCTGATTTTTCACGCCATTGAATTTGTTTCCCGTCATCGGTCTAGAAATTTAGCATATAAGTGATAGTTTTAGCACCATCCATCAGAGATCGGGAGGGTTATCTAGCAACAACACACGACGTACAGTCGCCTCTTACGAAGAAACCTCCAGGATGAAATAAAGCGATGTATTCTGCCGATATCACGTGAGTTTCTACTTCATGAATCAATCTTATTTCTTGTTTTAGACATAAACATTATTTAACATTTTTAATTTTGACTAGTAACCAACTTAGTTCGGGTTTAACTTAGATTTTTGTCAGAGCATTTTGCAATGGTTACTTTAATCAATCATTCATTATTTACACGTGATATAACAACTAAGTAAAACCACATCTTTTTCTCTTCTGATATTAAAATGCGTATTCCTTTTAAGAAACAGTATAATAATAATAAAACTTATATGTAAGTCATAGCCAACTAGCTTAATTAGCCGTTCAATTGACAGCCTGGCCTTTTTACTAAATGGCGCCGTTCAACTAGCAGTCTGAATGATATTCAGACGATGCGTCTAATACAACATTGCACATATCTTGTAATATCAGCGACAATAGGTTAAGGTTAGACTAAAGTTGGTTAGTAGAATTAAATTAATAGGGTGACCATGCCATGTAATGTCTAGGCTGTTAAATGAACGGCTAATTAAGCTAGTTGCCTGCGACATGTACATATTGTCTTATCACAAATATATATTTTTTACGCACTTTCTTAACTTTTTAGGCACGGAATTTAGGCACTACTCGCTCTAAGATGTCTTCAGAGACTCAATGTTTTGAGCAGGCAATGTACTCTAGTACTAGTCACAATTTGTAGTCCAACGGGTTTAGGTTTGAACTAGTGAAGGCCACTTATAAAGTCCGGAACATTGTTCTTGTGCCAAGTTTGAGTTGTTCGTGCCTTGTGACAGGAGCAGAATCTTCCTATAAATTCCACGGAATTTTTTTTAAAAGTATGTCACTGAGAGGCTTCACTGAATGATCCAAGACAGTCTCTTAATAAACTTTGACAAGTCTTTATTTCTTTTTAACAAAAATAAACTTTGTGACTTGCTACGATGCCCCTACCAAACCATGATTACGTTATTACATTATACAGGATAATGACCACGTTGAACTTTTCCAACAAGTTGCAAAGCTTCTTTAGAGCTGTAAGCATACACTTTGTCATTTTGCTTGTTGTAGTACTCTTCAATTGTGAAAGGGCAGAACACATTTCTGTGTCTTCTAATAATTCGCTTCAGGATATTAGCGGGAGCATTCTTTTCACGCGATATTTTTTTTAATTTGTTTTAGTGTTTTGTCTAATTCGCACTCAACGCGTTTATAGCCCTTGTCCTAGCGATTACAATAGAAACATATAAATTTCACATAAAACAAAATAACATTATTATCAATTAATAAAAAGTGAGAAAAATGTAATGCAAATAGTCTCAACCTGCTAAACAAAGTGTTTATGACGATCTTATCAGCTCATAAACAATTTATATATGAATGTGGGATTTTCTTCAGTTGAGAGGATACTCAAAAAAAAGTAGGTACCCTTGGCATATTAACTGGCGATCGCAGTACCGGAGTTCTCGTGACTTTAGGATTGGGGAGATTTTCCGTAACTGTAAAGTTTGGCCGACGCATCGTTGCTCATAGTACCGGCTATTATTTATTCTGTGGTATCGGGCATCTGTCTCCTATTTTACACCTGACTTAATATATGAGGGATGGTTGTACTACTATCTGTTGAAAGTTATAAAATATGTAGGAAGGGGATCACACTCTTTATAAAAAGACCCCACTGCTTATAGGCGGTTTATCTCTTTGTAGGTCTAAACTTAAAACTATCTACGTAATACAACCTGGTACAAACTTATTTAATTTATTTACGTACATACATCTTAATACTACCTATATAGAACAGAATCCATAAAATATTTTTTAGATGTTCAGGGAAAGTAAGTAATCGATAATTATTTTCTTTTTTATCTGTCCGTAATTATCAACTGATGGATAATGGCCTTTCATAGTAGGGAAGATTTACCATTATTGCTAGATGTAATAGATGATCATGGTGGCGGTGATCACAGTGTCAAACATCTCGCATCTATGACACTGTTCCCAGACGCCGGTCTGTATATGTTAAGTTGACGTAAAAGAGATGCTTACGCCGCCGTCTGACTGAAGTCACGAGATTTTTGTGGCATTTGCCATAATTGCCCCTTACGACGCAATACGAAGAAATGTGTTGATCTAATCTCAAAACACGACATATTCTGATATGATATCGTTAACGAAAATATCGATATATAGGTAAATCGATATCGATGAATTTATCCGAACTTTTTGCACACTTTCATAAGGTTGCGATGGCCCAAAAAGATATTTTGATTATACATGAATCAGATTTTGCTATCCATGTCAAAATATAAAGCAAAGCAAGCCGAGTTTTTGTACATTTTAGAATCCGTAATAAATGAAATGTTTTCACATGAGAGCTTTTTTATTTTATTACAAATTAGCAAAGGGATCATCGTTGTTAATAATTACGCAATAAAGGTCGATTCAGATCCTCTTCCATAATTTGATTGGTATGGGTTAATAGGAATTTCATACATCTCCTTTAGTTTCTCGCTGGAATATTATAACCATTTTATCTACCGTTCAATTTAAATATGCGATGAATTTCCTGTTTATTGGTTTATTAATCAATGTGTAATGCACAATGCTTTGAACATTAAAATAAATAATTATGACAGAATTATCTATTGATTACAATAAAATATTTCAAAAGTAACTGTTATAGTTTGGTTTATTTTTTCAAAATATTTATTTTATAATTATTATATTATTTACAATTGCTTTGCTAAAAATTAATATACTAAGTAAAGGGTAATATGTTTTCAGAAATGAAAAGTAGTTTTAGAGCTTTGAAATCTATCTAGAATTTTGACACGGTTGATTGCAAATACTGCAGCACAAACCGGTCAATTGTATAAAATACCTTTAAAATACGAACCCCCCCCCACCCCGTGTAGTGGCGGGTAAGAATACCCACTACCCCATATCTTCCGTGTGTCGTAAGAGGCGACGGAGGGAAATTGAGACAGAAGATGGGCAGCAGCATCTTTCTGATAACAGCAAATTACAATAAAAACTGCGTTTGCCAACCGCTCGCCAAGCGTGGCAACTATAATATATATAGCCATGACAAAAGTTACAAAAGATTAATATATATATATATAATATAGCCATGACAAAAGTTACAAAAAGAGCCGCCAGTCTCCGGCGGCCCCGCTATTCCTGACTACGGTGGCGACCATGGTAACTTCAGGGCAGGGGATGCTAAGAATCTCCGGTGGAGGTCCGGTTGCCAACTAAGACGACTGGACCTGGCAACATACTACGCACGCACCCTGAGGACTGACGATCCTGGAGCTCGAAGAAGAGATAGACAAGTTGCGCTGAGATATTATAGGATTATCTGAGGTCTGAAGAGAGGGGGAGGACATGTTTATCCTCGAATCCGACAACTTGTTCTATCACCAGGGCGACCATCTGTCCCAAGGAAGTGTCGGATTTATCGTCCACAAGTCTCTCGTTAACAACGCAGTAAAGATTGTGAGTGTGTCGACGAGGGTTGCGCACCTTATACTCAGAATCACCAAAGGGTTTTTGTTGAAGGTCATACAGGTTTACGCACCAACCTCGGCACATCCCGATGAGGAGGTGGAGGAAATGTATGAGGATATCTCTTTGGAATAGGGCAACGGAACTCAAGGGGCCAGCAGCTGGCCGACTTCATGGAGAAAGAGGGACTCTTTATGATGAACTCTTTCTTCCAGAAGCGGCCCCAGAAGAAGTGGACCTGGTCGAACCCCGACGGTTCGACAAAAAATGAGATCGACTTCATTATGACGACTAGACGGCAACTGTTCAGTGATGTCTCAGTGATCGCGAGAGTGAAAACTGGTAGCGATCACCGAATGATTAGAGGCACATTGAACGTAAACATTAAGTTGGAGAGGTGTCGTCTAATGAAGTCAACGCTCCGTCCCCCTCGTGCTCTAATCCAAAGTCCCGAAACCTTTCAGCTCGAGTTACAAAACCGTTTTCAGTGCCTAGAAGATTGCAATGCAGTGGACGATATAAATGACAAGCTCGTGGAAACTGTCCATGCGGTCGGAGCTAAGTTTTGCAAGAACCGCCGCAGAAGAACACAAAACTCTCCAATCACACTCTTAATCTCATGGCTGTTAGACGTGAAATGAAGCTGCAGTCTTCAGCAGATTTGACAGCATACAGGCAACTGAACGGACAGATCTCCAAATGCATGCTGCGGGACTTACGCAACTTTAATACTGCTCGTATTGAAGAAGCGGTCGAGCGGAACCAGGCCCAAAGTCTTTGAGATTTGAGATCTGTCTGCCAGAAAGAGCCAACTATCGAAGCTGAAGACCGAATGTAGCAGCATCGTTTCCGGGACACCTGAGATTTTGAGTGAAATTGAGAGGTTCTATTGGCAGCTATACACATCATCGTTGGAGCCACACGCAAGTGTTAGTAACGATCCAATAGCAAGTCTTATCCGACACTATTACGATGATATCCCGGACGTCAGTATGAGCGAGATTAGAATGGCTCTCCAGCACCTTAAAATCGGCAAATCCCCGGGCGAGTATGGAATTACAGCGGAGCTTCTTAAAGCGGGTGGAAAACCGGTACTTGAAGTCCTTCAGAAGCTCTTTAATTCCGTCCTCCATGGTAGCACTACTTCGGTAGCGTGTAGCAAAAGTGCAGTGGTCTTGTTCTTCAAGAAAGGCGTCGATACTCTCTTGAAGAACTACAGACCGATTTCCCTTCTTAGCAGTGTCTACGTGCTGTTTTCGAAAGTCATTACGAATGGTCTCGCACGCAACGATCGACGACTTCCAGCCTCCCGAACAAGCCGGTTTCTGAAAAGGCTTTAGCACCATAGACCACATAAACATGCCGTTTTCTCTTCCTAGATGCTGTTTTTTTCCTTACTGTTTTCGAGCTTTAGAGTTTTACTGGCTTTAGTAGGCCGCATTCATACCCTTCGGCAAATTGTACAGAAGACCGAACAGTACAATTAGCTACAATGTCTTGCCTACGTGGTCTATGACAAAGCCTTTGATTCCGTTGAAATTTGGGTGGTGCTGCAGTCCCTTCAGCGGTGCCCAGTTGACTGTCGGTATATCGAAGTGCTTGAGTGTTTGTACAGTAGGGCTACGATGGCTATCCGAGTACAGAACCTGAGTACGAAACCTATCCAACTGCAGAGAGGTGTAAGACAGGTAACGTAATATACCCGAAACTCTTTACCGCTGCATTGGAAGACGTTTTCAAGCTACTGGACTGGAAAGGGTATTAACATCAATGGTGAGTACATTTACGAGTTCGATTTGCCGACGATATAGTCCTTATGGCAGAATCGCTATTCTCAATGACCTCAATAGTAACTCCCAACGGATAGGTCTTAAGATGAACATGGACAAAACAAAGATCATGTATAACGTCCATGTCACACGTCACGTAGATGGAGCGACGACCTGGTAAGACATGCAGGAAGGCGATGGATACAGGTGGCTCAGGACCGTGTTTTGTGCATTACTTGGGGGAGGCCTATGTTCAGCAGTGGACTTGTGAAGGGCTGTAATGATGATGATGATTATGAAAATACGAAAGGTTTATAGTTTAATCCATTAAACTGTATAAATAGAATATAAAATTAAAAAAATATTTCTACGATATAATTTAAAAAATATGAGGCACATTCTGATGTTGCGTGAACAGGAATAAAACTTTTTATAAAATGCTGCAAAATTTTATATTTGACTAGTGGCATGGAAAGGTAGGCGTCACTAAAAGCTTATTGTGATTTTAGTTATGTAACTTAACAATTAATTCATAATATTCCTGTTTATTAGCGATGCTCATAAAAATGGCCATATTTTCCATAGTTACTACGCTTGGCAGTTGTAGTTTTTTTTCAGCTGTTATCAGGGAGATGCTGCTGCCCATCCCCCGTTTCAGTTTCTCTCCGTCGCCTCTTACGACACCCACGGGATAACATGAGGTAATGGCTTCTTTTCCGCCGCCACAACACGTCCAGCTTAAAAATGCAGTGTTAAATACAGAGGTGTGACATGCCAACAAGTCTTACGGGAAACAAGTGTTATTTAACAGCATTAGAGAATTCTCAACTCCCTTTGTGCATTTCGTAATATACAGATTAAATGGTCTTGGTTTTTAAATATGTCAATGTTATTATTTATTTTATTTTAATTCCTTTGAATCGAGTTCAAAAAACGATATGGTTTATTTAATCGCGTAATTTTTTATGCGTTTTTACCGATTTCTCTGCAATATACTTAATAATATACTGAAACAGAAACAGAAACAGAAACAGAAACAGAAACAGAAACTTTTTTATTCAATATAGATTATAAATAATACTTATTGAAAGTCACTCTTTTGTTTAATTACCACTGGTTCGAAAAAAAACCTCTGTCCTGGGAAGAACCAGCAAGAAACCCAGCGGGACTTTTTTAAAATAACAGCTTACAATCATGTATGTTACACAATTAACCACACAAAACAAATTAGAAATAGCTTGGTAGCGAACACCTCATTCCCAGGGGTTATTATCATCCATAAATTCCTTAATATTATAATAACCCTTTTTATACAAACTATGTTTAATAAAGTTTTTGAATTTTGAGCAGGTCGAATTTTGTATATTTTCTGGGATTTTGTTGTAAAAGCGTATACATCGCCCCAAGAATGAATTACTGACTCGGTGGAGTCGAGTAACTGGTACTACTAGCTTGTGTTTGTTCCTAGTATTTACAGAATGAATATCACTTATTTTTGTATAACTACTTTTATTTTTGTGTACGTACATTATATTTTCATAAATGTATTGAGAGGCCAAAGTTAATATATTAATTTCCTTAAATTTTTGTCTGAGCGTCTCTTTAGGTTTTAAATCATAGATTGCTCTTATGGCCCTCTTCTGTAAAACAAATATAATTTCAGTGTCAGTTGCGTGTCCCCATAGCAAAATACCATACAACATTATGCTATGGAAATAGCTAAAGTAAACAAGTCTAGCTGTTTCCACACTGGTAAGTTATAATACTGCAAGGATGATCTTTATGAATAAAAAAAAACACTGCTAAAGGTGGGAAAATAGGGAAAGAATTAAATGTAACCATTTTGATGAAATTCTAATAATAATTGTTACCTTGAACTTGTAATATACCTTAGTTCACTCAAAAGGTTATACCTAATAAATAAAAATTAATGTTTGTTTGTTCGTATTTTATCCGCTGCCACACCGTTCATCAGATTTCGTTAAAACTTTATCAACTTATTGCTTGCACTTGCGCAAAGGATATAGGCTTTATTTATTATTTGAAAGTTATATAATTTAACTAAAATTAATGTAACAATATAACTCCAAATTTAAAACGATATTTCCACAATTATTCATGCTGTGGCAGCAACGCACCGCGGGTACCAGCTAGGATATAATAAGAAAAAAAATTTAAACTACAACCCACTTTAAAGCTAAAAAAATTAAATAATTTTCACATAATAGCTTGTGAAGTCGAAACTTTAATTCTTCGATAGACTTAGAACCGATTTCAGTAGCTATTAAGGAGATTATTTTTGGTTTTCGGTTAGTCAGTTTGTACATTTTACTAATGGTTTAATTATTAATTTTATTGAGTAAGAGTACTTAGATGACTTAGAATTATGATACAAAAATATTCCAAATGTATTTTTAAAACGCTGTACAGAAATGGACTTTCAAGTAAAACCGCACCGCTTCTGAATGAAATCAATAAAGTTACCAGGCAATCAATCCCAATGAAAAACATATCTTAAAATAACTTTTTTGAAATGGTGCTTTTTTAAAGGGCTGTTATAATATGGCAACAGATGCAATTATCTTTTTAGCTTCACATTTTACCCTCCTAAATGGATTATTTTATTACTAGACTGGTTTATGTTACGCCTCATTATCATTACGTTTCCAACCTCATTTAGGTTTATAGAGTCGAGATATATGTACAGACACACTGGTAATTCCATAAGTTTTCTATTTTGCAAAATTTAACATGGAATAACAAATGATGTTGGTACACCGAAGTTCACGCGAGTGAAGCTGCGGTAAAGTAGTTTTTCAATATTTTCGTATAAACAAGATACTTATCTTGACTATGATTAAAATAAAACTTTTGCTGTTTAATATAAACACCGACGGTCTTGGAAAAAGCTTTGCATAATCTAAGCAAAATGGGGCAAAAATCCGGGCAAAAATTTAAATCACCTCTTTGAATCTCAGGTCTAATTTTTTTGATTTATCTTAATTTCAAAATACTATGGTATTTTCAAGATGCTTAAACTAACAAGCACTACTTGAAGATTTGCCCGCCCTCACCACGCTTGAGAGATAAGTAGGTGAGCTCATATCATCATCATTACCTCCCATTAGAGATTACCTTACTAGGTGCTAGGACTTCCTTTTCTGCATAGGAGTTTGTCTGGGTAGGCTCCACCGTCTTTACTATATCTGCGGCCAAATAGCAGTTGTTCCGGTCTGAAGTGCTTAGAGAGCCGATATAATTACAGGCTGTAAAGTTTTTCATCTTAGTCCTTAAGTCCTTTGAAGTTACCATTAGGTGGACTGTAAGTTCGTTTTTCACTTTAGTTTTATAAAAAAAATACTATTCGGATCCACCTGCGTTCATAGCTTTCCGTAAGCCTCATAAGCGGTAAAACGTTTATATGGAGCCAGCTTACGTCTCATTGCTGGGCACAGGCCTCCTCTCTATTCTGAGAGTTTTTAGTAGTATCGTCGTCAGGTATAATTAGTGCTATCACCGCTCCTCAAAAATGTTGTATAGTAAAATTTCCTTTTGAATATCACTACACATTAGATTAAATTTAGTTTACTATTGAAGTAAATTTGCCCTTTGAGACTTTTATGGATCTTTAAATGACGTATTCCGAGGAGTATGTTGCCATTTACTTCCCTTTGTGAGGCCTTAGGTAGAAGGGAAGGTCCCTTATGCGGGAGGTTACAGTATGGCAACACTTTAACTTTTCGTCTCAGAGGAAACAATCATTCCTCAAAAGGCGATTGATGCTGAATTTTGTAACCAACTTGAGTGTCTTTTACAAGCTAAACTTATAGTTATTATATTATTACAACTGAAGAAAAACAACCGGCCAAGTGCTAGTCGGACTCGCGCATGAAGGGTTCCGTACCATCGTAAAACACGTTTCTAGTAGGGGAGCCCAGTTTAATGTTTAATTTATTTTTATTTTTATTATTTGTTGTTATAGGGGCAAAAAAAGTACACATTATGTGAAAAATTCAACTGTCTACCTATTACGGATTATGAGATACAGCCCGCTGACAGACGGACTGACGGGCGGACGGACGGACAGCGGAGGCTTCGTAATAGGGTCCCGTTGGTTACCCTTCGGGTACGGAACCCTAAAAAGGGTTAAACTGTTCATAGTTTTATTTAAAAAAATCCCTCATATGTATTTTTATAGGTTAATTATTCCGTGTCAGCCTCATCAAGCGAATGCAGTGTTGGGCGACCCGTCACTGGATGGAGTAACGACTACGACGATATGTACTATGTGTGTTTAGCAGGGATCGTAGACATGGCAAGGAAATAGAACTAAAAGAGAATACAGAGCAAATGGGGCTCCTCACTCTATTGTGAGAAGTCAAAATCTGTCTATAAAGATGCGTATTTCAATTCACAATGTTGTGTTAGTTCCTAAATGTATGGATGTGAAAGATGGAAGTGGCTAAACAAGCATGAGTGTCAAGGCGGTCATTAAGAAGTATATTAGAGGTGACCCTAAACAATACGAAGAGAAATTGTATGATAAGAGAAAAATATGTTATGACTAGAAATAAGAGCGGAATGCTGGAATGCTTCGATAATTTGTTCATGTAGAAGAATAAATGAGGAAAGAGTGCCAAATTAATATTGTAGATGTGAGTGGCGACAAGGGAGGCCATAGACGTAAGTTTATCGCCCAAATTGGCTATATATTAAAAATACAGTAAATTAAGAAAACTACCCATAACCTGCGTAGAAATATGGATGTGAAAGAAGCTAGATAGTGTATCAAGATCGTACAAAATAATAGTCCGTAGTCTCTGGGTGACAGGCGTGAGAGTTAAGTACTAATATAACGTATGTATTTATGAGTTAGTATTCGTTCATTTTTAGATACAATTAAGTAATAATTTTTTGAAAGATATCATTTCGAAGACATGTGAAGTCCGCCACTACAGCGCGGCGGACATTGTCTAGGTCTAATATAATCATACATTATTTGGGTACAGACCAAAGAGTAGGACTTATACGTATACACTCGTAAGTTATAATAATTAATTAACGATGGCGTTGAAACAGTGACTGGATAGCGTTGTTACATTAGTATTTCACCACATGATTAAGGAAACTCACTTATGTACGTTTTACTCTATTTTGTAAAAAATAAAATTATATTGAATACAATTCTTAGTTATGAGTAAGCAAAAGTAATAAAGAGCACTGTTATTACTAAGCAAGATATTATTGTAACGGTCCATAATTAGAAGATGAACGAACGTTTATAATTAAATCTCTCTTTGATCCGGAACATTAGAGGTAAAGTAATTAGAGCAAATTTATTCTTTTGTGTAAGATTAAATATAATAATATTATCATCATCATTACAGCCCTTCACAAATCCACTGCTGAACATATGCCTCCCCCAATGAAAGCGGCAAAGCACGGACCTGAGCCACCTACATCCATCGACTTCCTACGACGATGGATGCAGGTGGCTCCCATTAGATGGAGTGACGACCTGGTCACTCCATCTAGTGGCGCCTACACTTTAGCTTACCGGTACGAGGTTGCCACTCGAGAACCTTTGTTCTCCATCGGTTGTCGATACTTAGAGCTATAGCTCAACCCGTTGCCACGTCAGCTTACTAATTCTTTGGGTTATGTCGGTTACTTGGTCTACTTCGGATATCCTCATTTCAAAGTCTATCTCGCAGAGAATCCCCGAGCATAGTTGTCTCTATAGATCGCTGAGCGACTTTGAGCTTCCTTATACGGTAAGCAATGACGGACCATGTCTCAGATCCATACGTCATCACTGGCAAAACGACAGTGAATTGCCTCATATGGGGTATATTTGCCAAAGTTTTCACGCTTAGCAAGCAGGTTGGCATTCGCAGAATTTTTGCTATGTACATGATGCCGTCTTATTTTCCAACTAAATTTACTTGCTTTTTAACCCCCGACGCAAACATCTGTGTATCTGTGAATATGTGTATCTGTGTATTTAAGTGTCTGTTTGCCTGTCTGTGGCATCGTAACTCCCAAACGGATGAACCGACTTATGTTTAGTTTTTTTTATTTGAAAGACGACTTGATCGAGAGTGTTCTTAGCTATGATACAAGATCTTTTCAGCCGTTTGAAGATCATCAGCTCTTTTTGTTTCAAAGGTTTTAAAAATGTTACATGTACTAGCCACATGTTTTTGTACCATTCTTTATACTGCATTTTCTGTTTATCTTTAACAGAGTGAACAAAAAAACGCTTTCGTAAAAAATCTTTTATGTTTTTACACATTCACTTTTATTAAGTTGCAGGCATATAGCAACATAAGCGATTTGAAGGTTTACAGTTTAATTTGTAGTCTGATTATTTAGCTGAGCGTAACGTTTTAACGAGCACGTCGTCGTTTGAATAACTTTTATTAAGCGACTTGGTCATTAAAATGTCGCTAAATAATAATATATAAACTCGCATAAAGAACTAAACAAATAAACGTTACTATTGGGAATATTTTTAATTTGAATTTGTCTATTTATATAAAACATTTATTTTGTATAAATATTATATTCTTTTTCTTCCCCATTATCCGGGTTAATTCCATTGGTCTTATTCGTTATATGGAGGACTTGCTTTAAATGCCACTCTTGGCAGGTGGATTGTTTGCCGCAGTACTAGAAGTTTCTCATTTGTGCCGCTGCTCCCGATCGTCGGTCTGGGTAAAAAAAAACTGTCAGTCGTAGAACTGCACGTCAGAAGTGAAAATTTCTTAACTTCACAAGCATTTGGTATATATATATATATACCAAAAGTGCCCAACGTGCCTAAAGAAGTCTCCCCAAGGACTGAGCCACCTGCATCCATCGACTACCTCCATTTCTTACCCTATCTAGAAGGGGGCCACCCTACACTTTGCTTACCAGGACGAGGTCTTGTATATTCTTGTTCTTCTTCTTCCTTGCCTCGTCCCTTTATTTAGGGTCGGCACTCGTCTTTTTATTATGAGGTCTCGTATATGACAAGTGCAAATTACCTAGATTGCGTCACAGGTGCGTCTGGTACTGCAATCGTTAATCCACCTGCCAAACAACGATTATGGCAAAATATTTTTACAATGGGAGTGGCATCAGGGGAGTGTTATAGGCTGAAAAGAAAAAAAAGAAAAAAAAAACATGTTAACGGAACCGGTACGTTACACTACGGGGCAAAACGTTTGCCGTATCCGCATCGCTTCAGTTTAATGTAACTTTATTAGTTAATATAAACTAATAAACTTTGTCATCAAAAGAAAACTTATAAAAAGGTTTTTATATATAGGTTTTAGCAATCCCAACTAAATGCCTATTTGCATACAAAATTTCTTTATCTTTAATCCATAATTTTGTTCATTTCCATGAAGAGTGCCGTTCGCGTAAGGGGGCAATTAAGGTCGCGACAATGACATTCACAGCGAATGCAAATACGCAGCGACACTTGCATCACTCCCTCGTATGTCCGACGCATGCGAAAATTCAATTTATAAATTTACATACTCACTGACGACGACAGTTACAGGTCTGTAGCTCTAAAACTTCAATTAGATGTAGTCGTACTCGTATTCGTGCATTTACGTTTAGTTAGCACTTATTCTGATAGTTTAAGTGACACTTAACTTAATTTGAAATTAAATTGTTTGTGATGTAAAGTTATGTTTTAGTCGCCAGAAATTTATAAAAATGGCGTGACCTTTTTAAGTCGACATTAAAGCCCAACCTCTCCACTTCCCGTTTAAGGTGTACAAAAATATTACTACAAAAATTAATCCAAATAATTTTATTTTCCTGTTCGGGCCATGTGTTTCTAATTCTGCATCCATGCCTTCCTACAAACTTTTGATTTATTTAAAGTTTAAACCTCACAATAGATTTTTTTCTGTATCGTTGAGGCGTTTTACTTTCGCATCATCGTTCATTTATCATTAAACATATCAAAGTCCACTGCTGAACACAGGCCTATCATAGATTGCCTTATTGGGGGGAAATTTGCCATAATTGGCACGCTTGGCAGACGGGTTGGCACCGCGGTTTTTTATTTTTGAGCTATTATTACGAAGACGGTGCTGTCCAACTCCTGTTATAGTTATCCTCTGTCGCCTCTTAAAACACCAAGGGGATATTGGCGTAATTTCGCAAGCACAATTTTTTTAATATTACCCCTAGACTAGCATTTTCTCCTGGAGGCGTTTAACATATATATATTTCGCACACAGACAAACATCCAGACCCGGAGCAATTATTTGTAAACCGTGCAAAGATGCGAACACTTCGTAGGGATTCAAACCCGCCGGTCACATAGCCGTAACTCAATATTTAGCCACTGCTTTACCAAGTCGATTGTATAGATAAAGGCAGACTATTGTTGTATAATATCTCCTGGTTTTTCACTCAGAAAATATTATTCTTAATATCTCCTGTGATTATGTGATGTGCTCGAATGTTTGTGAGTTAAAAGGCAGCCCTTTAGCCACGCCCAGAGAGTAATTGTGTTCTGTGGCCACGCCAAAACTTAAATAATCTATAATCGGATCTAACGGCTATGTTGTAGCATAGCAAATATAAAGTTAGTCTAATTGGCAACTTTCAATAGCATCCGGATGTTGTGGCTAAAAAAATAGTATAGTAAAATGTTAGTAATTATAGTTTTGTGGCTGCATTGATTCTATAAGTTTTTTTTAATTACATCTGTTTACAAACGCACGAACTAGTTTGAATGGGAAAATTTACTCAAATAAAACAAAAACCGGAGGCAATGTGAAATTTAATTCATTTGAAAGCTTTACTCATTCACATGGATGCCATCAGCAACAAAAATTTATATTCAAAGTGAATCCTAAATTTATTTCAAATGTTTAAGTTTTTAGGTCTACGGATACAAATCAAAACGATTGATTTTTTTATGTGTTTGACCCAATTGCTTTAACAGCACAAGCTTTAATGAATTTTTTTAAACAAGTTATATATTTGAAAATTAATCAGATCGGTAACATAAAACAGAGTAATATTTGCAGCTGTATATGATGCAACTCCCAATCTTACTGGTACTATATAACTGCTTTGGTATATATTACTGCTGCTCTACGTTTCAAGTCTTCTCGATGATCTGCTACTGGATATGCACGCCTCTCTCAATTAGAATAGTCAGAAAGATTGTCCGATATGATTGGTGACGATGATAATAAGATATGTGTAAAAATTACCACACATAAGAATTATTTTTTACCAACCCATATTTCTCCATTACTTTCACTTCAATAATTTTTAGTCACCATTTATGCTAACTAAAATTCTTAATATTATGAGATTATTATAAGATTTAAATGTTATAGCTTTTAATGAAAATAACATTATAATGAAAAAAAAGAGATTTCAAGATACATGATATCACTGTATAAAGTAATCCTTTTTTATCCTGTATTGATCCTCAAAGCCACCGGTGTGTAGGAGCAGCGTAAGAGAATCCCTATATCATCCTGTGGGTGTCGTAAGTGGGGATGGGCAGCAGCATTTCCCTGATAATAACTCAAAATAACATAACTGTGGTTGCCAACCAGCCTGCAAAGCCTGGCAATTATGGAAAATATTCCCTCTATGAAGCAATCTCTGGGAATTCTATTCGTATGTTAAGTATCTTAAAAATTATTCAAAAAGGCAGGTAAAGAGTAACAATACATCTGTTTCATGTATCATTATATAAAACCATGTATACTGGATTTTTCTTAAGTAATTAATTTAAAATAAATAATAAATAATTAATTTAACCCTTTCGCTGTCCCGTGTACTACATATAGGTCATTGCTATTGTCTTACTTTTGTGTCTGAAAACCGGACAATGAAAGTGTTAACTAGTGACGACCTGGTAAGACATGCAGGAAGTCGATAGATGCAGGTGGGTCAGGACCGTGCTTTGTAGCATTCCTTGGTGGAGGCCTACGTTCAGCAGTGGACTTGTGTAGTTTAAGATTGTCTTTTCATAATATTCTTATAGAACTTGAGTTCGTTATTAAATAAAATTTCAACATTTATGTGATTCTGCCTTCTGAATAATCGCTAAGTATCTCCGTTCGGATGATATGTGGTGTCCTGGGAGGTGTAGTGGTAAGTTTATCTACCAACCGACTGCGTAGCGCATCTAGATTCGATTCATATTCACATCTTTTCGATACTTATTTTTTAAAGCATTAAGGTAAACAAAATAAATGTATTCTCCAAAATATAGCACACACTTCGCGTGACAGCGATAAGTGATTCTAACGTTTACCTTACGACTGAGTAAACCTTAGATCTAATTGTGTATTAAATCCCATTCATAAAAGAATGGTATTAAAAGTCTTTAGGCCAAGCAAATGCCCGCCGCGATGCCCCAATGAGTGTTGGCGGAATTCACATGTCTTCGAAATATGTTTATTTTTAATTTCTCAGACATGCAGGTTCCCTCACGATGTTTTCCGCCGAGCACGAGGTAAATCAGCACTTAAAATTACAATTAACAATTTTATGGGTGCCAGCAGGCTTCGAACCCGGGCTGCTCGCGTAATGTGACATTTACAGCGAGCGCCCTAACTCGCTGCTAAACACCTTGAATGCTATGCTACCACCATCAATGTACTTCTAGTTCGAATATGTTATTGTCTCAGTGGGGAACGAGCAGGATCATTTTTATGCAGCGCACGATATGGAAGCTCACGACAGACATACAGAAGAGACACGATTTTTTCAATAAAAGAGACAAATATCATCATAATATTAGCTATTTTGTACAAAATCTTCGTAAACTAGTACCTCAATCTTCCTCTTAAATCAATATGCCTATAAAAGCCCTGTAGTAGTTTCTGAAATTAGCGAGTAATTGTTATTACACACAGGCAGACACGAATTTATAAAATGTATAGAGAAGTACTTTCGCTTGATTTTTTTCGAGCTGTGTAAAAGTTATTAAATTTAAAAAATGTGCAACTATTTTTACGTTAAAATCAATATTTTTGTCGGGGCGTATAATCGTACTTGCAAGTTACAACTAAAAATAGAAGGCAGGCCGACCCCGACGCTATCGCAGCTTCGAATTAATTTTTCCACGCAGTTGACTCTGAAATGTGTTTCCGGCTTCAGTTCCTGAATTTCGAAAGCAAACTTTTCATGTTTACATTTCTGTAAATTCTTTTAGCCTTGTGAACGATACTTACAAAGTACTATTAAACGGTGTTTTTAGCTTTAAGGGAAATGTTTGCACTTTTATGACAAAGAAATGGTAAACAAATGATAAACACAATTATTTTGCTTTCATTCGTAAAAAGTACCAATAGAAAAGAAACTATTGGTGCTTATTTGTGCTCAGAAATCTATTTTGGTATAATGTCCTTTTCAAAAGAAATCAATCTTTTATTTCTTTACTGCAAAGCACTTAACTGTAGGTTCGAATCCCACACGAAACAAATATTTGTATGGCTAAATAATTATTCCAGTTCTGGGTGTGTTGATGACATGATCGAAATATGTATATAAAATGTCTCTACGGAACAAAAAATTTCTAATGTGGGATAACGTTTTATAAAATATATAAAATATTAGTTTTTAGTGCTTATGTTGTGCCCTTAGCTGGTTTAAACTGCACCGTCAAATTTCAAATAATTGAAAAGCTGTCATGTCAAATTAAATCAAACCACCTTTATTAGGATCGAACTTGTACAAGTCGTCACTCAATCCAGTTAAGGATAGCCTAACACTGCGCTTGCCAGTACGAAGCTGCCACTCGAGAACTTTTCTTACCCATCGATTTTCCATCCATTCATCCATTAGACTAAACAGATCCATTCTAAAAAAGTCTATATCTCTGACCTCCTTGTGTTCAAATTTAAATTCCGATGACTTTCAATCTTAACTGCAAAATCGTTTCCAGTGCAACAATATTTCAATATGGTGGACGATACCTATGATAAGCTCGTCGTAACTGTCCAAACGGTCTTAAGCAACATCTAATTCCCCCCTTTAATGAGACTGCAGTCTCAAACTAATACGTCACATTACATGCTAATGACAGAGAGAAATCTTTTAATGTTTCTTTTTATAAAATAAACTTTAAATAATGTATGCGATGTCACTAAAGCGACTCACTTAATATGATTCACATTGAACAACGAACCACACGCAAGTGTGAGTAACGACCCAAGAGCAAGTTTCGTCCGACACTATTGCGATTATATTTTGGCTGTCAGTCTGAGCGAAATTAGAATAATTCTTCAAAACCAGCTCCAGCTCCAACTCTTTACAGCGAAGCTTCTAAAAGTGCTTAAAGTTCTTTACTTCAACTTGTTCTTAAAGCTCTTCATAAGTTATTTAATACCATGGCACTTTGCCGGAGCCGTCGAGTTGAAGTGTGATGGATTTGTTCTTCAAGAAAGGTGATACAACTCTGTTGTGGAACTACGGAGATATGCATTATCGTCTATTGTTTTCAATTTTGAACTGGAAGCAGCCGCTTTTAAACTGAATATATTCATTTTAATAGAGCTGATTACAGCGCCCTACAGATTTCTGCATACGTTTATTCCGCTTGAATGAATACATGTATTTACGTTTATGGTGTTGGTTATCAGCCGTAGACTGAAGCGCCCATTTGAAAACAAAATAATGTATAGATCTTATGCTCGTTCCTGTGTCACTGCAAAATCTGTACACTATAGAAAACTACAAACTTCTATTATTTTTAAGTCGACTTCAAAAGGAGGGGTTTCTCAATTCGACTGTTATATGCAATTCCGATCCAATATCGTGGTCAATCGTGAACTGATTTTTATGATGCTTTTTATTAAATAGTATCCCTCGTTACTAATAGGATCCTTTTTATTAACATTAAAGAAATAATTCCATCCCTACGGATGAGAAAGTAGAAGATGAATTTCATCAAAAGTTCAAATGAAATCTATTTAGATTTCATTCGAACTTTTGATATTTCCTAGTCCTCTCAAAAGGGTCAACAAATTTGACTTTTAATATATGATTAAAAGGAACTACAAAAAACTATAAAGAATAAAATAATTTCTATATAACAGCTTGTGAAGCCGCGAGATATAATGTCTTAGCACCGACTTCTCAAGCAGTTATGTGGAATTATTTTATGCTTTTTAATTCTTTGAACTTGGCTTTTACTTTTGAAAAAAAATCTAATTTTATTAGTAAAGACATTACGGAATACATATTCGGACACAAAGGTCGACTAGATTAATCGATAGCTTTGTATGTAATCAGACTAAGTGCTTATCTCCATATATTTGATTCAGTCTACAATTTGTGTCGCGCACACACTGCGCATACCTAGTGCCATTCAGTCATGTTTAAATGAGATTTATAATTAATGTAATTGCTGAATAAGTAAACGATTGCGCACTAGTATTATTAAATTTAATAGTACTTAGTTAATCTAAATATTTTAGGCATCCAACAATTTGTATTAAAATATGTCTTTAATCGTATGATTAAACACCATAAAAGAAGCCATCACCCAATTTGTTTCCGTGGATATAATAAAAGTTGAAACAGGCAGTGGCGGATTATCCTTAAGGCAAACTAGGCAATTGCCAAGGGGCGCAATGTTACATAGAGGCGCGGAAGTTTTCAATGAAAAAAATTAAGAAAGTACCTACTTACTTACATAAAATAAAAATCATACTTTCTATAGGGATGTAGAGCTTCCTACATTGCCTTCACTTTCCCATGACATTTTTCGTCCACACACTGTTAAGGGAACACATGTCCTAATTATTTTGCAGTTAAACTATATTATAAATAATAATATAGTGTATTTAATATAATTTATTTCCTAAATAATTAGTTATAATTTATAATACATGGCCGCCGGAGAGGCGCCGATGAGATGCTAGCCTAGAGTGCTGTCGACATTTGATTTACCTCTGGAAACAGGGAACATCAAAATTAAGAACTGAGGCTAAGTAATAAGTCATCACCCTATCATCTATGAAAGCGTGTTCGTGGTTACCTTTTTATCAGTAATTCATTTCCGGTGGCGACGTAAGAAAATCCACCATCCCATTTCGATCTATGGTTGTTGTTTTGTGTCCGTTATGTGAACGTTATAAGCGTCTATGGGAAAAGCCAGAAAGTCAAATATGTACATCCTACTAATGCAGAGACCCATGTCTTATATTAGTCAGTTTTTAGATACTATATATTTTGTTCATGTACAATTTATGAAACGTAAAACGCCTTTAAGATTTTTTTTTAATAGGATAGGGTGACAAACGAGCACACAGTCCACCTGATGGTAAGTGGATGATATGGCCCATAGACATCTACATTTATCCTCAATTAAGAATCAAAAAGCAGATGCGTTGTCACCCTTGAGGACTAAGATGGAGTGCCTCGTTTCCAGTAAAAGGGTCTCGGTTTTCTACACTCACCATACGAAACACCGCAGCATGAAGCTGCTATTTTACGCTGGTACTCTGTGAGCGTGGTCCTTCCCCGGTCGAGCCGACCCATTCGTACTACAACCATAATATAGCTGCAGCGCAAGATAATAATAAAGATAATAAATGCATAATAAAGATGCATGAGAAATTTCAAGCGAGGGTAACGTTTTTTGAAATAAAAACTTGCTTACACCCTTATATTACACAAGTAAAAAACTTATTAGAAATAAACAGAACAAATCATAAAACCTTAGAGGTTTGTTGTAATATATTTATTTTTTATAAAAATAAAAATGATCAATTAAGCGGTTTGACAATATCTTCTACCGTAAGTTAACTCAGTTTTACGTTTACAAAGTAACAACCTACTTAATTTCCACAGTTAACACAGGCCTCCTCTCATTTCTGACTGATAGGGCTTTTTGAATAGAAAAATGCGCGGAATATTTTTAAATTCTCCCACATAAATATATTTATATACACCGACAAACACGTGGTATATCGGATGTTTAAAGATTTTCAGACGGGATTGGGGTACGGTTTGGGTGGCTAAGTAATAACTTATTGTAAAAATCAGCGAAAATATGTTAGCAAAGTGGGTGTTTTTACTTTTTGGGTTAACCTTGGTAAACGGGAACACAGACGTTTCACATCTAAGAGCCGAAATGTGTTCATATTCTATCGACAATTTTTCCATGTCAATCCTCACAGCACAACGCTTTCCTCTCGTTTCGTTGAGTACTCACATTTTTGTGCGAGCTGTTTGCGAATGAATGGATGGTAATATCGACAGGAATGCATTAAGTACTAAAAGTGAGTATAGTGAACTCGCCTGCCTTGCCATTTAATTAACGTAATTGGTTCACACCATTTTAATTGAATTCAAATAAATGAATTGATAAAAGATACATAAAAATAAAATAATGATGCCGCATGGACTAACTGCCCAGTCCTTGCAGTGGGAATCGATTCACGAGTTTAAAACAAATTTTGTTTTTATCATAATTATTTAACTTGACTCTATGAATACCTCTGACACTGTTCGTCTTTCGATATTTTAAATGATGTTACCATCATGGGAAGTCAATAAGGAATTATCTTTAAATGGTTTACTTCTTACCAGTGGAGGCCGTCCACGGCTTCTAAATACCGCTACGAGGTTACCATACGAAAACCTTTATTCTATATAATAGAAGCTATATAGCCGCCCATTGCTACTTCCGCTTACCGATCTGTTGGGCTTTGTCGGTTATTCTGGTTTTACCCTATAACTTCCTTACGGATTCTATCATGCAGAGAAGCCCCGAACATAGCCATTTTCATAGTTCGCTAAGCGCTCATTCTCATTTAGCCTGCAGTGAAGGACCCTGTTGCAGTTCCAATATGTCATCACTGGCAACACGCATGCAACTTCACTCACGTTTTGAGGAATACGTGTCCAGATGTGTCGTAATTTCCTGATTGCAGACAGCGAGTTAAATCTATCGATTGACCTCTCGGTTGAAGTTGGACTTACATAGTATTACGTAAATATATATACTCGTATATATTTATACGAGTATATACGCTTTTTACCATTTTATACACGTGATTTTCATACACACAAAAAATAACGTATAAAAAGTGTAGGTTATAAATTTATGCGTTCTTCCTAGTAACAAAACGAATACATTAACACAACTGGTAGGTATTGTGTATTAAATGTATCCAGCAACATGCAATTTCACTTTCCAATTTGCGAGGTAGCTTTGTCTTGTCGCCCTTTGATTTTACGCCTTTCAATTAACCAGTAATCATACACGCCCCAGGGACCCCTTCATTAAACATTGTTAATGAGTTTTCACCCTTCGCCGAACAGTGGACATCGGAGCTTTGGTAAACTAAGCTGGCAACTCATTTAGTCTTTTTTTGAAGTACATAAATTTTATTTTAAATAATTTTTAAAATTTTATAAAAATCTCTACTTCTACAATTCATATTAACAACTTGAAATACAAAGCTTGTTCTTATCTATTTAAAAAAATTTATACAGTGTCTTACGGAAGACTAAATGAAATTTTAAATAAGTATTATAATTTTACTATAAATAAAATTGATAAACCAACATCAAAAACTAAAGGAAAAAAATAATTTCCACATCATAGCATCGTGCATAAGATTCTCATTGCGATTTCTCAAGTGTTCAGTATGAGGATATTGTTTATCTACTTCTTTTAATTTTTTTAAGTTGAAATTTACTTTCAATTTAAAGTTTAATTATCTTATTCTTTGGACCACTCCAAAAGGGTATTAACAACTTCCCTCTCCGCGAAAAAAACACTATAATTAAACAATCGAAATGCTCATATATTTATTTATTTAGTCTTTATTGCATTCTTTAATATAAAAGAATACAAAGGGCGGACTCACGGGACAGTAAAATGGTTAAGAATACGACTAATTCAAGTTAACAACTAAATAATTACATTAAAATCGACATTCTCTATTTTTCCATCTTTAGGGATAGAATGTTTTCTTCAAAAAAATAATCTTCAAAATCGGTTCAGCCGTTTCCGATAAATCAGTAGACATAGTACATAAAAACACATCGGCAGAATTGGCGAGAAACTAGTTCGCCTTCCTTCGGGAACCCATGGTATCTCGCCAAGGCTGTCCAAGGGAACTTCTGTCAGCCATCTCTTCCATCTCAGCACAGGGAGGACGACTCACTAGCCCATGACGCAAAGGCGAAAGCCGATCTGCTAGTCTCTTTCTTTACTTACGTCCAACTCGACTCTTGATGACGGGGGGAGCACACCGTCGACCATCCCACGGTGTGAGTGCTCCATGCTGGATATGCGGTTTACACAGCGCTCGGTTCGCAAAGCACTCCTCTCCCTGGACATCTACAAGTCGAGTGGGCCTGACGGAAACCCGCCAATTGTACTGAGGATGTGTGCTCCAGAGTTGACGCCGGTTCTAACGCGTCTTTTCCGGTACTCCTACTCCGGCGTAGTCCAGAACTCATGGAAAGCAGCTTTCGTCCACCTGATTCCTAAAAAAGGTGACCGCTCAGACTCATCTAACTACAGACCTATCGCCATCACCTCCTTGTTCTCCAAAATAATGGAATCCATTATAAACGCCAACTCATGCGGTACCTTGAGAATCACCAGCTGATTAGTGACCGCCAAGACGGTTTTCGTCGAGTTCGATCAGCTGTTGATCTTCTGGTCTACCTGACTCATAGATGAGCGGAGGCAGTAGAGTCCAAGGGGCATCGGCCGTTAGTTTGGACATTGCGAAGGCCTTCGATTGGGTTTGGCACAAAGTGCTTCTTTCGAAGCTCCCTTCCTATGGGCTTCCCGAGAAATTTTGCAATTGGATCACCAGCTTTCTTGCAGATCGGAGCATCAAGGTCTTAGAAGACGGTGCATGCTCCGATTACAAGCCTATTAATGCTGGTGTTCCACAGAGCTGCGTGCTATCACCAACGCTGTTTCTTCTGCAAATCAACGATATGTTGTAAACCGGTAACATTCATTGCTATGCGGATGACAGCACTGGTAATGCTTTATACACCGGCCCTGCCAATATTTCTCGGGAAAATGTCGCCGAGTACCGGAACAAACTTGTGTCTGAAGTCGAGTCTTTGCTGAACAAAAGGTAACTAAATCTAGTCCAGTTTAATCCCCGGAAGGCACAAGTTTGCGCGTTCACCGCTAAAAAGAACCCCTTTGTCGTGTCTCCTCAGTTTTAAGGCACTCCCATTGTTGCCTCAGCCAGTATCAGAATCCTCGGCGTCGACATGTCTAGTGACGTGCAGTTTCGTGGTCACTTGGAAGAGAAGGCCAAATTGGCCTCTATAAAGCTTGGCGTTCTCAGCAGAGCGGGACAGTACGAGTATCTATTTCATGCCGGCACACCGCCTGCAACTTTACAAGGCGCAGGTTCGGCCTCACATGGAATACTGTTCCCATCTCTAGGCTGGGGCTCCCCAATGCCAGCTCCTTCCACTTAACCGCATCCAACGCAGAGCGGCTCGAATCGTCGAGGACCGAGTCCTTTCCGATCGGCTCGATTCACTGGCGCTGCGAAGAGATGTTGCATCCTTTTGCATTTTCTTTCGCATCTACCACGGAGAATGCTCTGAGGAATTGTTCGGATTAATCCCAGCCGCCAAATTTCACATCGCGGCAAAACACCCGATACCATCCACACCATCTGGATGCTTGGCGGTCCACCACTGTACGTTTTACTAGGAGTTTTCTTCCTCGTACGATCTCTCTGTGGAATAGTTTTACTACTGGCGATTATTCTGGACCGATACGACTTAGGGACCTTCAAGAAAAAGAGCTTAGAAAAGAAAAAGGCATACTCCTTTCTAAAAGGCCGCGTTGCCGGCCCCCTGGTGTTGCAGTTGTTCATGAGCGGCGCTTGTCACTTACCATCAGGTGAGCCGTATGCTCATTTGCACCCTATCCTATTAAAAAAAAAACATGAAATGACTTAGTAAATTTTACTCCTTGTAAAAGATAAGTATGCAGATTATTTTTGTCTTGCCATTAATTAGTTTATATAGATAACTGTACGCTGTACTTCACAACGCTGCTTCTTTCAGCGATATGTTCGCGACTAAAAATTTATTTGGAATGCTTCCGAAACACTAGTTTTAAAAACATCTTCCTATGTGGCCTTGGAGGAACTACGCAAAGATTAAATAATCACTAAGTTTTATGGCTACGGGTATACGCGAAAGCGTTCCTATGCCAGTATCTACATCTTTTAAGCGGCAAAGTTGGAACACCTTTGAGTTTTAGTCGGTGCATGAAAAGTCTCTCATTCTGCCTTGCGTTTAACTCTACCATATTACCGTATCCCTACAAACCTTCCTTTACTATTTAGAATGGGAATTAAGTTTTTCTAAATTTTCAGCAGTCACCAACAATAACTTACGCGTTTTTTCAGAAAGCCAGTCCAAATAAATCTCTTCCCAATCCGGAACTGAGGTAGGGAATGAAAAAGCTAACCGGAAATTAAGTACTATCTGCTACGAGAGATCGTCTTTACAGGAAGGGGAAACTAATTAAGTCTATGACTAAACTTTAATCTATTACATTAAAGTGCAAGGTATTTGTTTACCTTCCACTAGATATAAAGCTATTAATATTGATGACAAGTGTTCACAATATTTAAAGACAAATTAATCGATTAATGAGTTTAAGTTTTAGGAAGCTGTTTCTTCGATCTTCGAAATTATCATTATATGATATACGAGTATATTATTCTTATTGTATTAAATATAAATAAACGTGAAAATAATTCTATACCTCAGAAAAACCTGTAAGGGTTACATTATATTGGTGAATAAATTAATGTACTCCAACAAAACTAGAAACTAAGTACCTATTATCAGTCGAGTATAACCGTTTAAAAAAAATGTCTTTCCATCGATTAAATATTATTTTACAAGTTAAATTACGAAATTCAATTTAACTTGTAATATACCTTACAACGTTTTCAAACAGATGCATATACTGTTAAGTAAATTATTTGATGGGCTATAAATACACGTATTATATACCCTGTTTTATACCAGCTAGTATTTCCACTTCAAACAGTAGTAGTCGTAGCTCAGTCGTAGTAGTGGGACTCAGTGTTAAAAAAATCTTGAAAATGTAAAAAAATAACTATGCTTATTAAGGCAATTATTTTCTAAAACGTTAACGAAATTATAGCCAGCAATAGCCTTTCTTTTTATATAAATCATCATTACTGAATAAAACATCATTGTTATCATAATATCTTCCTTAAACAAAACATAAAAGTAAAGAAAACATTAGTTAGAATTGGTAACCTAATATGTACAACAAAATTAAAAAGTTGCCAATTATATGTACCTAGTCATATAGACTAGTAGGTAATAATAATAATATAAACTCATTTGCAAAGAAACGGGCGGTTTTGATTTTTACCTGCTTGAAAAAATACAATACGAAAAAGGTTTTAATCTTTTAGACATGTTACTGGCTGGTTATAAAAGTTCCGTAAAGTTAAAAAAAAGTGCGTTCCCAATTCAAATTTTTGCCTGAGGCTTGTTTTTAAAGAAAAAACTTTTTACTAAATTCTATGGCGCAAACTTCCAAAAGTTAATGTCGACTCTAAATAACTTTTAGTCTATTTTAATTGAATTATCTCATTTCCTTGACATGATCGTTTTCTGGTGAGTCAAGCGTTGATAAACGCAAATCTTGGTATGTGGACCTCGAGAACAACCTCGAAGAAGTAAGTAATAAAGCCTAAAGCACTCCATGAGCACTGAGTTGTCAGGCTTAGCTTCGCTCGATATTGTGTCATGGACTCAAGAAGACTAGGATAGGGATATTATTCTCCGATGAAGCCAAAATATCTCTGTACGATGAAGACCGACGTCGGCGAGTGGTACGAAAACGAGGAGAACGCTTTGCAGAGGCATGTTTTGAAATAATTACACCTCATGGTAGGGGTTCTTTATGTTTTGGCATAAATTTTAACTATAAAACTACCTAAAATTATCAAACAATGTAAAAGTAACAATAAAATTGGTTTCTTGCGTAGGTTCCCGTTTTTTTACAAAAGAGTTTATTACTGCGATGTTTATTTAATAGCGTACCTAGCGAACCTCTTTGGCACAAAAATAAATCTTAATATATAGATGTTTGTAGTCATATATATCGTAGTTTTCATTAGTAGATCAAACTTCAGACTACGCTATACTCTTATTTAAGCACTGCAAGTTTATTATTATATACACAAAAATATTTACAAAAAACAAACCTACGGACATTACAATTTTCTATATTTTGTTATAAAATGTAGTACTTTTCTGACAAAATAACTGGTAATAATACGACGATCTGAAACTTTACTCATTTCGCAAAATATAAATTGATATCAGCATTCCTAATAATATCGACAGGAAACATTTACTAACAAACTGTTGCCGGGCAACAATTCTTGGCCAGATACCTATTTACTCGTTAAATTTTTTCCCGAATATTCCACTACCTACCTATTTGATTCATAGCAACGTAGAACTGATATTACTTGCGTTATAGGGATACAGGTTTTTTGTTATTGTAAGTGTGATAAATTGTGCATGATTTTAATTATTCGATCTTATAGATTAAAAAATAAAGAAAAAAAATGTAAGTATTTAATGGTATTTTTTCCATTTATGCTTTAAAATTTTGAATTATTAGTTTGGAATTAATTCAATTGATTTTTATAACATTAAAGTAGCAAACAGACATACAGTCTAACTGATAAAATACAGTTATTGTTGTCCAACTTCGAACAGAGAAGCATCAAGAAACGAAGCAGCAACAGGTGCGTTGTCATATCCAAGGACTAAGATAGGATGCCTTACAACTGGTATTTTTACTGGCTCTCCATACCTTATAAACTGGAACCCATCATTACTGCTTGGCGGAAAAATGAGTAAGGAAGTGATATCCAAACGGACTTCTTTTAGGCATAATAAAAGCCCCTAGATCGCACAATTTAAATTTAATAAAATTATTAAAAGTTTACAAAAGGGATTAAATTCTTGGTAAAAATGATTACCGTAAATAGCCTTTTTATACTCGAACATCGACCCACAATATATAAATAGTTATAACTATCATAATGTCCTTACAGTTCAGTACTCATTTCTGCAGTCCCTTGTTGGCCGATGTCGCCAGATCCCGGTGCTAGATCTTTCAATCCAGGTGATTTTTCAGACGTCTTTAATTGCTCTGAAGCCTGTGTTATAAAGATTTGATAATATTAATTATAATTTAGGTATCAAATATTTGCACGTATCCAAAATTTGAACAGTGGTAAACACAACATTAATAACTGTTTTAATCACTGAACACACAAAGAGATAAATAAACACAAAATACACAAAAATAAAATATACCTAATTTAAAAAGGTTTAGGATTAACTGTTAGTCAGTATGTTAGTTTTGCATTCTAAGCTAATCCCATCCTCAACCTTTCTAACCCCATCCCGCATGCACTAATATAGACAAACAAATAAATACAACAACAAAACGTGCCTCCGTGAGAAACCGGGAGGGAGACGAACAAACCAATACGTGCAGCTAACATTCCGCTACGTTGCGACATACGACACACAGGCCTTGTTAAAAATCCTCTCTCAAACTCGCCCTTAACGAACACTCTTTAATTTAAACTTTACCTGAAGAGCACGATCAATTACTCTCAGTCCTGAGAACAATACTTAAATATGAAAAATCTTGATAAAAACATAGTAAAATTTAACAGTGTTAAGATTCAAAGCTGAGAGTGGCTTGTTAAGTCGGCCATAGTGATGTGTTGCTGCGAGCCTTACTTACTGCGTGCTCTCAATGAGTGGTTTAAGGATAATGTCGAGTGTGTTGTCGTGTCGCACGTGCGCATGGTGCGCATGGTGCGCGAGCCGTGCGTGCGTTCGCGCCACGTTCGCGTTGTGATCGCGAGCGTCCCGCGACTCCCGCGACGGCCGCGCGTACCTCCGCGCCAGTGATCCGCTCTCGCCGACCAATATGTTGTTGTTGCTAGCATGTCTCTGCGTATCCCAATAATCAAATGCAATTCAAACTACCTCTATACTAACAGTGGCTGAAATTGAAAAATATAAACGCAACCACCAGAAACGGGATATATAGTAAAGCGCTGCGAAGTTCTGCATTTAAAACTGTGTTGTAAAAAACGCTATGAACCGGACTTTATATTAGTTTTAGCACTTCACTATTCGTAATAGTAGAATTAAAGCCCCTCGAAGCATAGTTTGAAATAAGTTACAGTGAAAGTTACGTTCGCAGAACAAAGTTCTAATGATGCTGTTTCTAGTTGAAAGAAGTTCGTCAGTGAATTAGACTATCCAACAATACCACTATATATACATAATTTATTATAGATTTATGATAATGTAAAATATAATTTTGTAAATGAATATATATTGTTTTATTTTTAAATTTTATATTCAATAATGGTAACAGTAAGCTCTTAATCTTCAGTGGGCAGGGTTCGGCGGGGCGAGAAATTTAGCGTGCATGGTAAACACACTCCGAACATCCCGATCTGCAACTCGCTCGCCACTCTATTTTTCTATACTACGTTACATTTAACGTCGTTTTCTTCATGCCTTTTGCAGATATTATACTTAAAATAATGGCAATGAGTAAAATGAAACAGAAAATTTTATTATAATATGAGAAAAATGTTGTCAGAAAGTACATGAAACTGATAGAAATGATTTTATGTATAATCTAACTAAAGGCATAAATAAACATGGAAATTTATATTAAAATGATAGATGATTCTGTAAGTCTGAACAGCAGCCTGTATTTACACTGTTAAAATTTAGCGATGCGGAAACAGGAGCTGCGTGTTATTCTGACGACCCTTGGTCTTGATATTTCCAACGTTACTTTATTGTTTTTATTAGAAATATTTATTGAAAAAGTAATTTCGAAATATGTACATTAAATATCATTTTATTAAAGTAGGACTAAAGTTTCAGCGTAGATATGGGAATGATTATATTATTTATTTATTAATGTTCATCTTAGACTACAAACTACAATTAAGATAATTACAATAGGTACCTATAATTGTAAATTACTTTAAAAAATATTAGTCATTTATGATCTTATCTCTCAAAATGTTTATCTCAAGCACACGAGTAAAGAAATACGGTACGGTTTATTTACTCATGTGTCTCAAGTAAAGAATTTTTTATCATGGATGGAAGATTATTGAAAATTTGCCCCCAGTCGTATTTTAATTATTTATCATGATAATCTTCATTTCTGTTTAATTTATCTTAACATATCAAATGACTCGACCATTCATTTGATCAATGAAGCAGTTTTAAATCAATAATTACGGGTCAAATGATTTGATAACTATATAGGGTCGTCAGATGGCGGAAGATTGTTAGAAAGCGAAGCGCCCACTCACGAAGAGAGAAAAGCCACCGTCGGCGGGGTGAGGGTAGCCGCGCGGTGTGATTTCGCGAGGGCGGCGCGATGTGGCGCTGTCGCTGGCGACCGACAGCAGCGAGCGCTGGGAGCCCGACGCCGACATGCGAGCACGCGGAGCCGCGGGCGGTCGCCTAGCGAGCCCCGCGCCGGTGTACCCCGTCCCACCCACACCCATCATCCACTGCCTACTCACTGGCACTGTCGAACCGCCCGCGCCGCATTTCGCACTGTCGCTCGACCTAAATAAAAGTTAAAGTTTAAAGTTATAGCCTACGAGTATATACGTCCCACTGCTAGACACAGGCCTCCTCTCATTTCTGAGAGGCTTTTAGGGCAAGGAAATGTCCACCGTGCTACCCCCAATACGTGTTGATGAACTTTACATGTCTTCGAAATATTTTTTTCTTATTTCTCATACATGCAGGTTTCTTCACGATGTTTTCCTTCACCACCGAGCACGTGGTAAATCAGCACTTAAAATTGCTATTAACAATTTCATTGGTGCCGGCGGGGATCGAACCAGGATTGCTCACGTACTGTGAAATTTACAGCGAAAGCTGAGCTACCACGGCTCGACCTGAAGTTATTTTATGATATTATATAATCTTCAAGCCAGAATCCTACCTAAGGCATACGAATAACTCCGGTTCCGTTGGAGCAATATCTTTCATATTGGTATATCAAAGTCACCAATTAGTCACTAAATCTTAAAATAGGAATCCCATCTCAGAAGCATACAATAATGAGAAGGGAGGCTGTCCACTTGATTTCAAGCTAGAATCCTCCCAAAGTCACAATTTTTTTTTCTTAAGTCACTAATTATCACCAATACCCCACTAATCTTGACATAATAAAATTTAGGATATCTTTGGCGAGGATTTCACCTTGAAGTACGCTATATATAAGTGAATTTGTAACACATTGTATTACATAAGTACATGATGACCGTTATAAAGTCCACTGCTGAACATGGGCCTCCCCCATAGATTGCCTCATAGTATCCCCCTATGAGGAAATCTTTGTCATAGTTGCCACGCTTGGCAAGCGGGTTGGCAACAACCGCAGTTTTTTTATTTTTACTTATTAGGAAAACGCTGCTGCACATCTCTTGATTTTTATTAGCTCTGTCGCCTCTTATGAACCCACGGGATGATATGGGGTAGTGGATATTCTTACATCGCCACTAAACGGTACATAATTACTGAGGTTTATTATGTCAAACATGCAGGTTTCCTCGTGAAAACATCGTGAAGAAAACTCTATGCCTGACGAAGTCCGCCGACATGCTTTGGAGAAGCGCGTCAGACAAATTTCTATATAATTCTATCAAAAATGAGAGGAGGCATGTATTCAGCCGTAGGACGTTAAAGTTATAAGCTTATAACTTTACTTTTTACATAATTACTTGAATTTGTTGAATTAAATTAAATTTACGGATTTAACACAATAGGTTATTTGAATTCCCGAGAATGTTTTGTGTGATTTGCAGCACGGTCTATAATAGCTATCTTTTATTCTAAAATAATAATTTTTAGTTCGATTTAGGCATAAATAGCTTACAGTGGCGTCAACTTTGTGATAAAAGTTGTATGCTTGGCTTTGAATTTAAATTCATCAAATACAAAATAAAACAATATACAAAGACGACCTGCAGTCATAGATTTTTTGCTGTTCAGAAATAGGTACATATACGAGTAAACACGGAACATTGGCTGTATCTGGCAACCGATAGCTAAGTACCATTGTCCATGCTTGTCTCGTCCATCAATCAATTCGTCGTCCGTCCATCTTATGTTACCACCATTAACAGTTATATGAACACGCTTACGGAAATCTATACATATAACTAAAATGGAAGTGTCTGTCTGTAATATTAAAAGAACTGGCTTTTATTAAGCTCAGATGGTTGCAAATAGCAAGCTATTTAAAACATAAAATAACCATTTTTTTTGTCTGTCTGTCTAGCTGTCTGGGCTAATCTTCGTAATGGCTAAATCAATTGTGATGAAGCTTTACGATGAGATAGAGAGCAATGCCAGGAGTAATCTGGGCTATATTTTATCCGAAAAACTTGTTTTTTTTTAATAAAAAAAGAAAAATGTATGAAAACAATGGTATTTGATCTTATAACGAAATCGAAATAACGCCAGGCGAAGCCTGATCAGGTCGCTAGTTACCAATAAAATTATATAGGTCGTACTAGTTGTACAATGTTCCATTTTATTAGACGATTCTGCGTAATCTGTTTCATTTACAATAATGATATACAATAACTATCAAGGTCGTTCCCCTAGCAACGGTAGACCGCTTAATGAAGACCCTTCAATATTTCAGCTCGTGGTTTCGCATCCCAGCCATTGGAAATGTTATTATCGTCTATTATATATAATTGTCTTGTGATCATTGTACCTATACGACACTTAATCCTAACCAAACATATTGATCTAATGAAGGTTAAGGTGTATATTGTACTTTTTTTTCTTTGAAACCACAATGGAAGAATAAGTTTCTTTTAGGTCTCAGTTAACAATTAACATATTCTATAATTTTTAATGACTGTTTTTTTAGAACTTTTGTTTCATACCTTCCTATTTGATATATTATTTAAATCATCAATATCGATACAGGTTGCGTTATAAAAATAGAAAGTGACATCATGAAGCAATTTTACAATTTACATTCGTTACAAAAAAAATTGTGAATGTGTGTGTAAAGTAAACACTAAGGTACAAAAAGATATGTGGCTTATCCAGAGGAATCACGAAGAAAACTCAGAGGTCATGTGGCATGGTCTACTGTTCACTGAGTAGAGTACAAATGTGTTTTATCACGGGGCTTATCCTAAAAACTAAACTAATTAGGAATTTGAAATTTCCTTATATTGTAAAATAATATACTTATATATAACAATTATAACTGATAGGAATACGAGGAATTTCTTATTTCACTTAGATAATCCAATTTAATAAAGTGATCTCGTTGTTGAACAACATACTCGTAACTAAATCTAAATAGAATTCGTAAAAATCCTCTCCTTATCTCCTATTCGATCCTACTGCTTAAACTCCAGAGGTACTAAGAGGAAACCCTAAAACTACCTTTCTCGAAGTTAAACAACTAAAATGATAAATCACTAAGTATTTTCTAAAGCAAGTTCAAAAAGAAGGTTCTTTAATCGACATGTTGTATGCTTTTCTAAATAAGTATATTCATCGATTATTCGAAAACGGCTGAACAATTTAAATGACTCTTTCTTTAACTAATAGACTATTAATTATTTGCATTTATTAGCTTCAGGGCTAGTCTCATATAATTTTTTATAGGATAGGGTGACAAACGAGCACACAGTCCACCTGATGGTAAGTGGTTGCTGTGACCCATAGACATCTACATCTATCCTCAATAAAGAATCAAAATGCAGATGCGTTGTCACCCGTGAGGACTAAGATGGAATGCCTCTTTTCCAGTAAAAAGGGTCTCCGGTTCTCTACAGTCACCATACGAAACACAGCAGTGTTAAGCTGCTATTTTACGCTGGTATTCTGTGAGAGCGTGGTCCTTCCCAGTCGAGCCGACCCATTCGTACTACAACTATACTACTAATATAGCTGCAGCATGGCTCTACCACGTAAAAAAATATTGAAGAAGAAATTTCATCTCTAAGGGTGGCAAAAGACCATCCCGGTCGGGGCTTTAATTTTTCGATAGATTACATCCTAACACTTATACTTTAGAAGCTAATATGTAAAAATTAATATATTTTTTTTGGTTTGAAGTCGGTTTGTTCTTTTTATTAAAAGTTTAATTATTTTAGTCAAATAGATAAGGTAAATTATTTACTCTTCATTTATCAAAGAAACAAAATGGTTACAGAAATATTTATTAAAGCACATACCCAAATTAAATGGTAACAAAGGAAATATTACTATATCATCATAGACACATCCACCGACATCACTGTAATAGCGTATACCTTACCTAACTATTTCATTACTTAGTTTAGAAACAATCTGTAGCAACCTCTGTATTTGGTAGTAAACGAAACTAAAACTAAATTACATCGCCCGTAACTGTGATATGTATACTTGTACAACACACATAGTATGACAACGCATTTTCATTTTGATTCTTATACTGCACACACATTGTTGGTGGCGTCAGAAATTTCTAAAAGAGTAGTGCCAACATAGACGGATTATTAGGCAGAAAAAGAAAGAAGATCTGTAATGATTAATATTCGCAAAGAAATAGCTCTGATAAACTTATGAGTACATTGCTCTATGTATCACATTACATTACGTACGTGTACACTGCTCTATAGGATGCATTTTGGAGAGTGTGCGCAGGAATTACATGTCTTCCTTTCCACAGTCGGACAAACAGGTGCTCGTCGGGTCTTTGCCCCTTTGTTGTCGATATTCCACGCATTAGAACCAAACAGTTTACTTCGTCTTTCGTAATGCGTACAGGAAATAAGTAGAATAATTTTCGGGCGTCTGTCTTTCAGGTCGAATACAACCTGGGCGTCTTCAAGGCAAGAGTGAATACTTTTTTTAAGCTAAGACAGTGCGATTTACCATCTAGGGCTTCATCACCACTTATATCATGTGGGATTGTGTTCAAGCATTGGCTTATACGTGGTAGAGCCATGCTGCAGGTACATTATGGTTGTAGCACGAATGGGTCGGCTCGACCAGGGTAGGGCCACGCTCTCACAGAATACCAGCGTAAAATAGCAGCTTAACGCTGCTGTGTTTCATATGGTGAGTGTAAAGAACCGGAGACCCCTTTTTTTGGAAACGGGATATTCAATCTTAGTCCTCAGGGGTGACAACGCATCTGCATTTGAATTCTTAATCGAGGCTAAATGTAGATGTTGATGGGCCACAGCATTCACTTACCATCAGGTGGACTGTGAGCTCGTTTGTCACCCTTATATTATTTAAAAAAAATTATACTCCTGTAATTTTAATAATTCAAACTATTTCCATCTCTAATACTTATAACGTAAAACAATATTTTTTGATAAACGAAGTGCATTTTAAAAACCCTTGAGTAAAATACCAACCAAGAGTTAAATGACATTATAGAGTCTGAAATCAAACAGTGCTCCTGGTTGTGACCATGTTCCAACTAGTTTTTTTTTAAACTAGCTCGGTATATACTGGTCCCGGTCATCTGCTACCTAGCCAACTGCTGCTTTAGGAAAGATGTCTTCCCAAGCTTATTGAAACGAGCTATTGTTTCCCCGGTGCACATGGGTGGGAATAGGGAGGATGTCAATAATTGCAGGCCTATCTTGGTGCTTCCTTCACTGTCCAAAATACTAGAGAAGCTTATCAATAAAAGACTGGTAACCTACCTAAAAAATACAACATATTGGCAGAATCATAATACGGCTTCCAATCAGGAAAATCTACCCAGGATGCTATTTTGTCCCTAATATCACTCATAACTAATCAGTTGGACAGTGGAGGCAAATGCTCGACAATATTCTTAGACATGAAGAAGGCCTTTGACACCGTCTCTGTTCCCATTCTCCGTTCACTCCGTTAAATTTAATTAAAAGTTATCTGAGTGGCAGGAGGCAGAAGGTAAGGGTGTGTAGTTGTGTGAGCAGCGATGCTGACTTAACTTTTGATGTACCACAGGGCTCAGTTCTTGGGCCCACATTATTCCTCATTTACATCAATGAGCTTTGCAGTATGTCCCTAAACTGTACCACGATCTTCTCTTACGCTGATGATACTGCCATGGTCATTACTGGCAACTCCTAGGATTCTATCAAAAAGAACGCGGAATCGGCACTTTTTACTACTGCTCTATGGTTAAGGTTAAACCTACTTTCGCTAAATACAATAAAGACTAACTTTATGTGTTTCTCTATAAGCAATAGAACGCAACCAGATTACAGTCTCACGATACATAATTGCTGTCTTCCAAATGCTTCAAGCTGTAACTGTCCGATCATTGCCAAAGTGAACTCCACAAAACATCTGGGAGTAATGATTGACGACAGACTTTCATGGCACGCCCACACTGACCTAATTACAAGTCGCACCAGAAAATTAATCTGGATTTTTAAAATATTGCGACATTCCGCGAATGAAGATCTATTAAAACGCATATATGTTGCCTTGGCGCAGTCTATCATGACTTACTGCATTCCTGTATGGGGTGGTGCGTCCAAAATAAAATTTTTAGAAGCTGAACGTGCGCAGCGCGCACTTTTGAAGGTCATGTTCTTTAAAAAACGTAGGTTCCGCACCCATGCCCTCTATGGCGTAGCAGATTTGTTGTCACTACGTAAATTATATATCCTGCATACTGTTGTTAAAAAACACAAATCTCTCCCACTTGACACTTCTATACTCACCAAAAGAAGGATTGACTCAGTAGCTAAAATGCATATATGTAAAACATTTTTTGCTATACAACAATTCGCAAACCTGTCATGCCAACTATATAATAAGGTCAACAAAGCACTTAACATCTATACCAAAACAACTTTTGAATGCAAAGATCTGGTCTTAAATTGGCTTAAGCCACTTACTTATGAGGAAGTAGAGGGCATGATTAGGTTTCAAACATAGATTTACATCCGCAAATAATATAGGAAACACCCATGTCCTGTTCATAGCAAACACCCTCTGCACAGTGGCTGGGCTGTTCCCAGACGATCCCAAGACCATGTCGTAGGGCTGGCAGAGGGTTTACACACCACACACACACACACACACACAAACACACACACACACACACACACACACACACACACACACACACACACACACACACACACACACACACACACACACACACACATACACATCCCTCACAGACATACACTCACACACTCAAATTTTCCCATTCAATCACACAAGAGTAATAATTGCATGCATACCTTATTTAAATTATTAGTAGTCTCTAAGTTCATTAACATAGTAGTCTAAATTTATGTTGTAAAAGTGTTTTTGAAAGAGCGGAGTTTCCTAGGACAAGCAATTTATTTAGCTTAAAAGGAATCTCTAAACATAGCAAACTTGTATTTTAGACTTAAGTTAATGAAATAAAGATTTTTGATTTTTTTTTAAATAACCAAACACATTGTTATACTTTCTCACCTTTCTGAAGAGTACGCGTAGTCCTGATCAGCGCCGAGTCCAGAATCAGTGTGCTCATGTGAAACTCGAGCGCTTCCAGAAATCAGTTCTCCACTCGAACTATTACTGTTGCTGTTTGTAACAGGGCTGTACGGGTTATTGTTGTTATTAGATACTGGTGTAGCAGGTCCCTTGTATCCGTTGTTCAAAAAGTCTTCACCAGAACGGGCTAGCTGTTCGTCGTAACCTGAGAAAGGTCGTCTGTAAAATACCATCACAATTAGGTGTCACCATTTTCTGTAATAGCGCGAGGTAGGTTGGTCTTAAGATGGAGAGTTAGTAGATATATTTAGTTTTCGTTTACCAACTGAGCGTTGAGAAAATTCAAAAAATAATAATTACTTTCATTTAGTCAAGGTGAAAGTTAAGCTGAACTAGTTTGTGTTTGTTATTGTCAAAAGTGCGCACTTGAAGGCAAGAATTTCGTAGCTTGGATGGTTTCATGGTTAATAGTTACTAAACTTAGAATCAATATATTTATTCTGAGTAGAGCTTTAATTTAAATCTAAATAAAAAATAAAGCAAATACATGCATACTACGTTATTGGCAATAATCGAAACAAACCTTCCCTGTTTTTCATTGTTTCTATGAGTGCTCAAAGTGCTCGAAATCGACCGCAACGATCCTTGGTTATGTACATCATGACTGCTTTTTATATGTGAGGTATTGTTTTTATCCCTTCTTGACAGTGATCCGTTCTCAGCCCTACAAAAACAAAAAAAAAACATGGGAAAATAAAGCTAAAATGTAAAAAATAAAGTTACAGTCTTCTTACTCCCACTGCTGGGCACAAGTTTGCTCTCTATTTGTGAGGCTTATGGAGCAATTAGTCCGTCTGCCACTTTGGCCCCTGTTTCAGTGGGTTTTGGCAGACGTTTCGTATTCTCGAAATACTTTATTCTTTTCACATGTAGTTAAAAAACGAAATTAATAATTTTATTGGTGCCGGCGGTAACTGAACCCGAGTTGCTCGTGTACTGCGCCATTTACAGCGGTTGTAAGCTCTGAGCTACCTTGAGTTATGGTTAAAATGTAAAAAGTTATACTTAGTCAAGAGATTCTTAATAAAAAAATAAAGTAAAGTTTCAGTATAGTACTAACTTTTATCTGTAGCTTTATATAATTGCAACGGAATTTTTTGCTCCGGAACTTAAACACCAGACATAACAAAAAAAATATCATGTACTATATCAATATACTTACTGCCTATGTTTCGACGAGTTTCGAAGCTTAGTCTGACGTGCGTGACTTGTTTGTACAACGGTGTAAGGAATCTCCTTCAATTGTTCTTCCGTCATACCTGCTGTATCGACTAGAGAAAATTCGAGATGCTGCTTCAATTCGCTTGGCAGCCATTTTTTCTCGTTAGGTGACCCCGATCTTGATCTAAAAATAATGAATAGTGAAAAAAAGAAAAAATTTACTTATACAGTGTCATTTCGTTTATTTAAGTACCGGTGCTTTCTATGTCTACGTGGTCTATGAGATGAACGATGTGTTCCAATCTCGGGCTCCATTTGTGACCGACGAACACTTGCAACCTGCGAAAGACAAAATATATGGGTTAAAAAAATTCTTATTATAAAACAAGCAAGTTTGACAGTGTATGGAACACTTACTTGAACACCACTACCAGCATTTGTTTGTCTAAGCACCTCTTTCCATTGTGATTCCGAATCGACCAACTCGTATTCTCTGTAAGTAATTCGATTAGTATTAAGAACATGAGGGACAGGTGTTAACAATAAAAAAGATAACTTTACAATCTTATAATGTCAATGAGATGTTTGTATAAAATAAAGACTGTTGTAAAAGTCAACTATTAACTATAATTTCAAAACTGTATGCTTTAAACATTTGATCTTTCTTTAAAAATGGTGTTTGTTACGCGTACATAACTAATAATATCAATGATGAACTTTAGAGTCCAAATGTAAATCTAATGGTTCAAATATTATTACGGAACTTGGAATTTCATCAGACGCTTGACTAAAACGATTGAAAAGAATCAATTGTGGATAGATTGGTAAGACAAACTTCGTGTCAGGCTGCGAGTCATCTCTTTCGGAGCCGGACTCATGTTTGTGCCGCGAGCGATGTCGCCGATGACGTCGTCCCGATCGACCAGAGCCGCGCGACAATTCACTTTCTGCGTCAGACTGTTGCCGCCGCGACCGATGACGGTGCCTGGACACATTAAGACCTTATATTAAATTGTGTAAGTTTAATATTTAATTAAAAATTAAGTTTAAAACCTTGAAATATCTCCAATAAACAACAACAATATTATAATTAAACTAAAGCTCGACACACACGGTCAGTTAAACTGATCAGTTGAACTGATGAGTTCAACTGATCAGTTAAAACAGGTGTAAGCCAAAACGAATTCCCCACTCACTGGCTTCAAATTTCAAATTAAGATTTCACACTCACGGTCAGTTTTTGGATATACGTCAGTTCAACTGATTAGTTTAACTGACCGTGCGCCCGGACAAATCCGTGGGGTGCAGTCAGTTAAAAATTTGAACTTAAAATTTCACACTCACGGTCAGTTTTTGGATGTACGTCAGTTCAACTGATCAGTTTAACTGACCGTGTATGTCGGCCATAATTGGAACATAAAGTGTGGGGTGAACACAAGATGGAGTGAGGATCTGGAAAGAGATATGCAGGAAGTCAATGGATACAGCTTTGTTCAGCAGTGAACTTGTAAAGAGATGTAATGATTATGATGACATAGGAAGGACACCAGGCGTCGACTGAATAAAGTACAGATTGAACAATAGCTTGTTGGGTTGATAGATCAATAGACTATTGTAATATGTCCGAGACGGTTATAGGTTCTGTTGGTTAGTTTTAAGCAGACAGAATACGCTAAGAAATAAATGAAATGAAATTTATTTATTTATTTGTAGTAAGAAAACAACGTTTATCAAAATTTTTTAAACCTAGTACCATTTCGTTATGAGGGAGATTCAGACAAATATGTTTTTTACAAGTATACTAGTGGAAATGTAATTCATTTCATTATTTGTTATTTTTTCCTGCTCGCGTTTTTTGCCCACTACAATCATCTTACAAACCGCATAAATCCATCAAGCAATAACTTCCGGTGCCACCGAACGTGACCAATTTAAAAATAAATAAGTTTTATCTTATTAACTATGGAACAAACGCGACATCAAAGGTCCATAAGGATTCTGTAATAAATTTATAGATTAAATATGCATCGTGTTTGTTATTTATTTTTAACGTCTTTGTTGTCTGCTCGATTTGATGCACAGCGATGCGAGCAATCGATTTTGTCGACAACGATACAGTAATTAGGACCAGTAGCGGTAGCATGGGAAACTGCCGCCCGTGGTCGCTAGAGTCAAAACTGTCGCCTCTAAGACTCTCTCCCTTTTCTACCGACTTCAAAAATTAGGAGGTACTCAATTCGACTGTATGTCTTTTTTATGTGTGTTACCTCATAACTTTTTTCTAGGTTAACTGATTTCGATGATTCTTTTTTTATTTGAAAGCTAGTGCTTTTCATGTGGTTCCATATAAATCAAGGTCTTACCAAAAGTTTTTGAGTTATAACTAATAACTTATATTGAAGTCGGTTGTAGATTTTTTTTAATTTTTAATTATTTTTGAAGAACTTTAAAAAATTAAACCCTAAGAAGTCTTCATATATTATTTAAAAGAGGAACAAAATAATGTAATATGTATTTTTTATACTTATCCTGATCTTGGCAAGTGTGTGTGTGTTAGTGTTCTTAATATTTGAATAAAATGTATTAAGTACCCGTTAATTTATAGTTTTATGAGTTTTTAATATTAGCATCATAATGCGATGACTTATAAATGTTACCTTAAAACTATTGGTTATCATGAGGTCAGGGCCTGATTTACCCACAGACTAACCAGGCTGGAGCCTAGGGCGCAAGGTTCGAGGGAGACGCTGAGCTTGCCTTTGCAAGCACACACTTATGTTCAGAATAAAATTTGGTATAATATTCTCAATAAATGATAGAGTAAGTGCCGCAAGTAGGTATTTTACTTGTGGCTCATTCTTTATTTTTGGTACAAAACAAATAAGCAAATTTTAAAAACAAGACTTTGAATTATTTTGCACCTTCCGTCTTTCTTTGACTGACTAAACGTGATTCAAAGGTGTAAACTGCTCAAGCTCTCTTCTCTACCTCTAATTTTATTAAGGTGTTATGCTAAGGCTTTCCAAGACAACTTCTGTCAGCCATGTGTTCCATCTCTGCACAGGAAGAACGATTCACTGGCCCGTGCCGCAAAGGAGAAAGTCGATCTTTTAAGTTCTCTTTTTGAGTCCAACTCGACTTTCGATGATTGGGGATACACACCGCCAAAAATCCCGCTGTGTGATTGCTCCAAGCTGGATGTGCGGTTTACACAGCGTTCAGTGTGCAAAGCACTCCTCTCCGTGGACGTCAACAAGTCGAGTGGGCCTGATCGAGTCCCTCCTATTGTGCTGAAGACGAGTGCTCTGGAGTAAGCATCTGTTCTAACGCGTCTTTTCCGGTACTCCTACTCCTTAGGTTAGGTTAATCCTGAACGAATGGCAGGCAGCTTTATTGCACCCGATCCCTAAAAAGTCGAGCGATCAGACCTGTCCAACTACAGGCTTATCGCCATCGCCTCCTCCTTCTCCAAAGTAATTGAATCCTTTATAAACTGCCAGCTCATAAGGTAACTTGAGGACCACCAGCTGATTATTGGCCACTAATGCGGTCAATAATCAGCTGGTTCTAGTCCTAATCTTCTAATTTACCTGACTCATAGATGAGCGGATGCAGTAGAGTCCTTGGTCGTTACTTTGGACATAGCGAAGGCCTTCGATGGGCTTTGGCACAAAGCACTTCTTTAGAAGCTTCCTTCCTATGGGCTTCCCGAGAAATTGCACAATTATTGGATCATCAGTTTTCTTGCAGTCGGTGTATGCACCGTCTACTACGCAAGGTCGTAGTAGGAGTATTGCATCCCATTACATTTTCTATCGCATTTTCCAGGGGAGTACTTAGATAAATTGTTCGGATATTCATTAATTTTCGGAATTATTCCAGCCGCCAAATTCCACGTACCATCCACACCATCTGGACGCTTGGCGGTACACCATAACTGTGCAATTTACTAGAAGTTTTCTTCCTCGCAAGACTTCTTTGTGGAATCATCTACCACTGGCGATTTTTTCCGGACCGATACGACTTAGAGACCTTCAAGCAACGAGCATACTCCTTTAAAAGGCCGGCAACGCGCCTGCAATTTCCCTGGTGTTGTAGTTATTTATGGGCGATGGTCGACATTTATTATCAGCAAAATTTGATTTAATGTGGGCGAAACCGAGGGGTGGAAAGTGGGCTGAGCAGGCACAGGCAGAACCGGCCGGTGAGGGGCGCATATTCTTAGTTAGCCTAGGGCTGTCGGAACTCTAAATCGGGCACTGCATGAGGTACTTACCTATAAGTGTTTGCTACATCTAGAGTTTGTAATATACGTAAAAAATAATAAACTATATATGTATTTAATAGTATGAACAAATGTTGATGAAAAATAAATCCTTTAAAAAGATAAGGCGGGAAGCTAACTCATACCTCGCTACGCCATTGACTAGGCCAAAACGTAACAGTAAATTGTAAATTAAGCTTAGAATAATAACGGGAGCACTAACTTGCGATTTGATCTTGAATCATTGGAGCTCTGCGAGTCGACGGATGCGGAGCGGTGGCGCGGCGCGGGCGGCGGCCGCGTGGCGGTGGGCGAGGCGGAGTACAGGCCGCGCCGCGCGGGAGCCGAGCGCGTCGAGCGCGGGGAGCCGCCCGCCTCGCAGCCCGCCGCCTCGCCACTTATACTGATACTAATCACATTTTGGGTTTTATTCGACACAACTAGGTGATTCTCTGAATCCGTCTACGAAGGTCTTGTGTGGTAGATATACAGTACTGATGTTTACCATTCATCCCCTGTTATGTTACGGTTTAAAGAATCACAGAGAAATTATTAATGTTGAATGTGAGCTTTCCCATCTAACTATGGCCGTGTGTTGTCAATTTATTTCAGACCAAATTTAGTATTTTCTAGCAAACAATCTATGAAATAATGATAGATCAATATGAATTTGCTTTTAAATACAAATTTTGCTGTCACAGAATACCAGCGTAAAATAGCAACTTCATGCTGCTGTTTCGTATGGTGAGTATAGAGAACCTGAGACATTTTTTACTAGAATCAAGGCATTCTTGGATATGCTCTAGTATAGTAGAGTACTTTTCAGACTCGCCACGCATGGCAGGCAAATTGAAAGTGATTTGAGACAGACGTCTCACACTTCTGATGCTAATTCCGTCGCTAAACGTAATATTTAACGTTGGGCGCAGATGAGATGGTTATACCGCCATCTGTCAATAGCCATGAAATTATTCTAGCATTAAAACCTTAACGCCGTCCATTATCTGGACACAGCAAAGCCGATCTTGCTTTTACTTAACGAGACGCAGGTGTCCTCTTCGGCTGATACCTCGTATGTATTTTGCCCGCGATACAAATTGGAACACTCCTTTGTGTCTCGGGCCAGACTTTGCCTATACGTCAGAGAGGATATCTGTTTTCGACGCCTCTGCAGTTTTGAAAATACATGTACCTGTCCGTCCTTTGGCTGCGCGTCGCCTGCGTCGATCATCCCCGCGTTTATGGGTACCTTTATAGGTCTTACAACAGTAATGCGACACAGACCGAATCATCGACCACGTCCATGGCTACAAATTCTGTGCTGCAATATATTCTATCCCTAGATTCTTGGAGATTTCTACGCCCACCGCGCTTAAAGGCTCGATTCTCGTTCAACCGATCATGTAGGAGATCTGTTTACGACTTTGCCGTGGTTTAAAGCCTAAACTTTTTTGATATTGGTTTTTAAATCACCATTATCTTAAATTATTATTGAAAAAGAGACGAATAATCATTGAAGTAAATACCTTTTTTAAATAAAAAAATAAAGATGGAAACATTAAAGCGTTACTTACGAGTTAGGCCGGTTAACTGAGGTAGGTTGTTTAACTTCAGGAGGACAGTCTTTTATTCTCAAGTCTTCTAACTTTGGCACTACACAAATAATAATATAGAACTTGTTAAAATTAATTGGTAAAGTAGAGACATAACTTTTATCACAGTTACAATAATATAATGAATTCATATTTACCATCCAGTAACGAGGAATAAGACGAAGGGGGTCGCGATATACGCCTCGATGGAGTCCGTGTAAACGCGGGCGGTGGTCGGGGCCTCGCTCCTTTGCCACTGATAACCAAGGTTAAACATTATTTTTTAAGACAATTTTTACGATGCAATTAATTTTATTAGGGATTTTCATTACTTCTGTTATTTAATATTAGGAAAACTAGTATCGTTTGAAAATGGAAAAACTTTCAACGTAGTAGAGTCACGCTGTATTATGGTTGCAGCAGGACTAGGTCGATCATAAAGAACAGCGTAAAATAGTAGTTTAATGCTGCCATGTATCGTATGGTGAGTGTAGCAAACCGAAGATCCTTTTTACTGGTAACGAGTCATTCTATCAAAGTAATCAAGGGTGACTACACATCTCTCTCTCATTTTGATTCTTAATCTAGGATAGATGGACTTTGTGCTCGTTTGTATCCCCTATAAAAAATCTTAATTCCTACACTTTAAGATCCTTTTCACGGTAGCAATTTTTTTTCAGTGTTTTATTCTCATAACAATTTTATTTAAAGCCATTTTACCTTAGTGACACATTTGCTATAACATTTTCTCAGGCGCTATTGCATGTGTAGGCGCCTATTGTTTAGCTTTATCAGAATGTTTTATTTTTTAATTAAACCACCACATAGAAATCAATTGATAAATTCTTACTTTGCACTTCAAACGGGTACAATAAATTGTGTTTAATAACTATCATGGGTAGCGATGCAATGATAAATCAAGATCTTTAATGAATCACATTGCTAGGGTGGGAACAACCAACGTAGCGTATTACTTTGGTAATATATTGAAGGACATAAATCAGAGCTTAGTTGTGGTAAGCCAGGCGCTAGTAAGATGTAATGCTATAAGGGATCGCTCTAATACATATAAAGGGCACCATAACATGCCGCATAAAAGGAGATTACTATAAATCAAGGCTCAACAATTGCACTCTAATAATTAAACATAAATATCACACATTTATATTTTTACTCAGAAAATTTGAACGTAACGTAATCAGGAAACGAAGCAAAATGTGGCTTTATCATACATATTCGCAATATATGTTTGTAATTTGGGAAGTTCCATTACGCGGATATTTAAGGGTAGGGATTCTTTGTTTACGTTGTCATGTGCCAAATAACAACAAAATTTATTTAATTAATACCTTGAATAGAGCAAATTACTGGTATATTTCTGTTAGTTTAGAGTGCAAACTCTACATCGTTTGAATAAAATGGCGACAAAAACGAGTAACTTCATTCGCATACATAAGTTTTAAAAAGGTAACACAAGACTGTTACACCTTATACATTAAATATACCTCGCTCCTTCTATTATTTATGTCTGAGATGAGATCCATGTCTCCACTTGAAATTTACATTACATAGGGTTCTGATACAGACCCTCATAATATTTTGAACACAAGTGCTCTTACCTGCGTTCCTTAAGAGCTATAAAGTGCTAAAGCAGTAAATTCTAATATTTTAATAGAAAATGTTAAATAATAAAGTAAGACTCGAATTAATTTTAAAGATATTTTTGTTAACTAGGTTTAGGATGTTTCTTTACAATAACTAATAGGTACTCAAATTAAGTTAAAGAAAACACCAAAATATTTATACCATATTAAATTAATACACCGAATTTTAAAAATACTTCACGCCATTTTTATATAAAAATTAGTTTTATTTTTATATCAAATATTCTTTAGATACGGTAAATGTTGAGTATGGAAACGCCATTCCATTTTACAAGACCAAACACACCAGATTAGTGAAAGGGAGTGGCCTCAGTCTGCCGGTGAGATTAAGAGGATTTTACGTGTTATAGTCGCGCTGCAACCGTATTATGACTGCGGCTCGCATAGAACCTCTCCATATATATGTAGTTCAACGTAAAAAGCAACATTATGTTGTTGTTTATCGTACGAGAAACTAATGGTAACATTTTGATTCTTACTCGAGACGACAACTGTCTATGAGTCACAGTATCCACTTACCAGGTGAACAATGTCCTTTGGCATTCTTAATTATATAAAAAAAATATAAATATGATGATTACAAAATTTATTGAATATTTACCTATTGCGTAATCTGGACCCTAATGCAAACATGTCTGCTGAGGCCGGTGAGGTTTGTTGCAGTCGAAAGAAAGTGTGGTGATCGGAGCAGCAGCGCCATAGGTGACGACATGCAGCTCGCGTTGGAGACTCGAAGCCGTAAGTCAGAGTCTCATTCTGAACGTTAACATTCGATAGGAAAGTAAATTAGCAAATGTGTATAATAAACAAATCCAAAATAATAATAAATACGCAAATATTTAAAAATCACTAAAATATATCTCTATATCTATATCTCCCAATTCAAAATTTACTTAGTTTGTACTTAATACGATACTGATTACAGCTTAGGTCAAAACAGCCTGAATCGTGGTAGCCCAAGGATAAGCGTTCGACAAATATTTCATAACACGCGAGCAACCCAAGCTCGATCACCATTGAAAGTGTTATTGCAATTTTATGTGTTCATTTACCACCTTCTCAACGGCGAAGGGAACTTAGAAAGGAAACCAGCATGGCTAAGAAATTAAAAAATAAATATTCAAAAACATGAGAAATCTGCGCGGCAGATTCTTCCATGCGCAAATACCTTCCGAGTTTACTTTACTTTTGCGAACATAGGTACTTAACAAATTTCGCTCTTGCGATGATAATCAACAAACTTAAAACATGTCAAAAATTTTATATATAAAGGTGAAAATTTGTTTAAAATATTTCTATTATTCAAATGTATATGAAAACAGTTTAAGAATAAATGCAGTCGAAATACGCAGATAAAGTCGTGAAGCGGCGTCGGCAGCCGGCGCGGCGCTGCGAGGCGTCTTATCAGAGCACACCCACCGCACAGTAAATACTCCGCTCAGTTCTACGGGACTTATCTGTAATTGCCTGCTTGCGAATGTCTTTCAAGGAAACGGCATAAGGTGGACTCTATCTTGCAGCACTATTCAAAACTCCGACAATCGCTCCCTGCCATCTGGACGCAGAACCGGGTCAAGTCTTTCGTCCTATTGTGTTTATTTTTTGCGATTAAAGCTCAAAAGAAGTGGTAGATTTAGGACGATGTTCCTCATTTATTAAGCATTGTATTCGCACAAAAATAATTTACTTATATTTCAAGAAAAATAGTCGTAGATTTGTGAAACTATGTATATATGTGTGTGTGTATTTCCTGCTGTATGCTGTATTTTTATAGATCGAAGAATTGTATTTAATACATTGAATTTTTCTCATAACTCATAAACTGTATAAAATATAAAATCGTAGATTGTAATTTTATTAGATCTGACATAATACATAAATAACTTTTTACTTAGCGGTATATTGATAAAAACGCCCACAAAATATTGATGATCCTTAAAAACTATAAATACATAATTAAACAGTATAAAAATTTAATATAGGTAAAAATATTACGTTTTTGTCCGCTACACGAAGCATGAAATATCTTCCTCTGTAATACAATTTGGAAACACGCGGCCAGTAATAGTTAGCGACCGTATGCTTCCCGCGTAAGAGCAACAGGCCACTTGGCGCCAGTCCCAAAAAGTACTCCACGCTGTCCTCACCCTGCATTATAGGAATAACATCTGTTAGAGCAATGTTAAAACAACGTTTGATTTATTTATAAGTATCATGTTACTGACCAAGACTGGGTGTAAATCAACGCCATACATGTCCAACCATTTCACTTTATCTAAATAACTTAGTTCAGCTTGCGCAGGAGAGATGCCTCTGAAACAGAACAATATGCTGTAAAATCTTGTACGTACGTATCTAATAAAATTTATATTTCCTTTTTATAACGAGCTTTAGTTCAAAGAATTTACAGTGTTGTACGAATCTCTACACGATAGAGTACAGACCCTTTAAAAAAATCCACCGCGGTCTATGGCAATCTGTGGGGACGTCTATGTCATCTGTGGACCTGTGATAGGATGTGATGACGATTTTCTCATCCATTTTATATTCTATATCCGTTACAATATGTCATTACATATTCAGATCGTCTACACGCAAAGAGTATTATTCGTTCATCCTACTTCAATAATGCTCCAACAATACAAATGCAAACAACGTAAATGGTGTAGTCAATGAAGTAATGACGTTTATCACACAATTGAACATAACAATGAACAATCAGTGGCGGCAAACTAGAGCGGTGCTGCATTTGCGAGTAAATAGGTAGGTACGCGTAATTTGCATGTAATTGCGTCTTTGTGGCGCTCTCCGACCGCGGTCTGCATCTTTGCATACTAAAAAATTTATTCAATTAAACGGGGAAGGTGGCAACGCTTCGTTTTCGAGAGGACTGGTGGCTTTTATTGCTATTAAATTGTCGCTCAATTTCTTCACTCCTTTATGCTTTAGGAGAATGAGATTTATTATTATTTTTAAACATTTCCTATATTAGATGTTCTGTTTATTATAACTAATAAACTATAATATGTGTAATTATATGCAAGACATCGATCACTAATGAAAAACTGATCGATGATGCAAGAGAAATATTTGAATAGTCTTTATTCATTCATATATGATTTATCAAAAAAAAAAAAATTTGAAAAGTGAAAGACAGTTTACAAACGCAATACTCACGTCAGCGTTCGATGAATTTCAACAGCTCGTGATTCCAGTTCCGGTGTTTGATGTGACAGCAGTCGGAATTCTGATACATAGCCCGGGCCATGCCTCCTTGGGTCATAATCTCCCAACTCCGCTATGTAAAAATATTAACTTTCATACATTAACACAAAAACACATGCTTTTTCTAAAATTATCCATAGATACATAGGTAGCTTCATCTTTATCCAGCCGTAGCAGTCCACTGCTGGTCATAGGCTTTTTCACAATAGGAAGGATTTGTTATAACTGTACGCTTGACAGGCAGAATGAAGAGCGCAGTATTAGAAGTCCCGCACTTTTGACGCTGCTCCCCATATTTGCCTGAGTATTTTATATCTGGTAGATACAAGATGGTTACATCGCCATCTATCGGAAGCTATGAGATCTTTCTCGCATTTCCAATAGTTACTTTTTACGACACCCAAGGAACGCTACTGGGAGTGGATTCTCTCACGCCATCACCACATGGCAAAGAGTTTCTATTATTCTTACTGTTTAATTAGATTTAATTAGTTTAATTAGATTGATAACTTTGATAAGGCCCTTGGATCCAAGGGCCTTATCAAAGTCATCAATATATTTCAATATAATATCATATCAATATAATAATAGATATCAATATATCATAATATTAGCTACCTTTGCTGGTGAATTGTTATTCACACAAGATGTATCGCAACTTTGAGCGTTCTCTTCGTGGCCAGTCTATGTATTTAAAATTATAAGACGATATAATATAATATGATAGTGCCGTGTAGTGGCGCTGTAAGGGAATACACTACTCCATATTATTCCGTGGGTGTCGTAAGAGGCGACAAAGGGAAACTGAAACAGGATATTGGCAGCAGCATCTTACCGCTAAAAGCTCAAACTAATAAAAAACATAGCAAACATGGGGCAATCTATGGAGGATGCCTGTGTTCGGCAGTGGACTTGATAGGTTGTAATGATCATCATGATCATGGTAATTGGTAATATATGATATACTTATTCCCTTATATTAAAATTGACCTACTAGACTGTGCCTCGTGTCAGTACCATAGAGAAGGAAAGCTAAATTCTCATTTATAAGTATAATATTACTTCTAATCCACTTAGTTTTTAGCTGACTTCAAAAAAGGAGGAGGAGGTTCACAATTGGACTACATATATGCTATTTTTTGTGTATGTATATTCCGCGATTTCTTCTTCAATTGAAAACCGATTTTGACGATTCTCTTTTTATTCAATAGGTTACACTTCAGGGTTTGTCCCATATATATTTATAGAAGAAATTCCACCCCTAAGTACGGTACGGTTTCTTTACTCATGTGCCCTAAGGATGGCAAAATAGGCAATGAAGTTTTAATGTATTTTTTGTTCAAAGAGAGCGCCGACAAGTATTTTGACAGATTATTTAATTGACAACACTGACAAAAAGAAGTTGCCCAATAAGAAAGATCTGGTAATGAATTAATTAATGAAATAATAGGATCGTCTTCCGTTCGAATATCCCTCGCACGAAAAAGAAAGAATATAATTACTATGAGCTGACTGAAGGAGATTAACTGTCTCCTTTAGCCAGCTAAGAGTAATTATATTCTTTCTAACCTCAAAAGCTTCAGTATGAAACATATTATAAGACTTCCAAAACAAACGTTTTAACGTGGTAGAGCCATGCTGCATCTATATTACTGGTATAGTAATAGCACGAATAGGTCTACACCAGGGAAGTACCAAGCTCTCACAGAATACCAGCGTAAAATAGCAGCTTAACGCTGTTGCGTTTCGTATGGTGAGTATAGAGAACCGGAGACCCTTTTTACTGGAAACGAGGTGTTCCATCTTAGTCCTCACGGGTGACAACGCATCTGTATTTTGATTCGTCATCGAAGATAGATGTAGATGTCTATGGGCCACAGCAACCACTTACCTACCATCAGGTGGACTCTGTGCTCGTTTGTCACCCTTAACCCATTTGAAAAAAAAACTTAATTTACTACTTGAAAGGAACATTGTCGTAGAAAATTCATTAATAAGATCTCCCTACACCGAATAAAAATAAAATCTTTAGTTACAAGCAAGTGTTGGAACGCAAGAAGCAGACTAAAATATCTCATACTAGTGCAACAAATGTATAATAATACGTTTGAACTCGTAATATTATGACAAAGGCTAAGTATAAGCTTTACAGCGAACCTCAATTACTTAGAGAAAGCTCACGGTGATTCATGTATCAGACAGAATTATCGTGTAAGCAAGAGTAATGTTGATTTATTATGATAATTTCGAAACGCTAATATTAAATGAGTAAATTAATAGCAGACATTAAAAATTTAAGATGCGGTCGTAGCTTTGTGGAAGTTTGCGGGTAAAAGGGTCAATAAAGTTTAATAACGAAGCATTAAGACGAAGAAATAACAGCTTCAGTAAATTTTATAACAAGCAGTTTACTTAATGAAATGTATAGACCTATATTTTAGGTATTTACTACAAATATGGTAGCGGAAAAAGGTAATCCATCATCATCACATTTCGTCCCGTTGGTGTCGTTAATGGCTACTATGGACAATGCCAGAGAAATATTATGACTCCCAACAGATGGCAGACGTATAATATCCACGCAGCGGACAGCAGTGTCAATGTTGCGAAAAGTCTGGCGATGCAACTATAGGAAAGTCTACAAAGATCTCATGGTATCTGGTAAGTGGCTGTTTAACAAATGGCTCATATATGCCAGATGTAAAATAAACAGGTGACGAAAGTGCAAGACGTCTGGCACTGTGATTTCCCATCCTAAGAGGATTATGGCGTCCAAGCATGACAATTTCATTAAATCGGTGTAATTTTAACGGGGTAGAGTCATGCTGCATTGTGGTGTGCCTGCAGCGCGAATAGGTCGGCTCGACCGGAGAAGAACCGTACTCGCACGAAGTATCGTGCGTGAAATTGTACCATAAGCTGCTATGTTTTGGATGATGAGTGTCGAGAACCGGTGATCATTTTGTTGTAAATGCGGCGTTTTATCTTAATTCTCAGGTGTTCCGCATCTGTATTCCGATTTTTTGATCAAGGATAGATGTAGATGTTTAGGGACCAAAGCATTCATTTATCTATCAGGTGAACTGTGTGCTCATTTGTCACTCTTCTATTTACAAAAAACCTTCCTAAGCTACGAGACTATTTTAGCTGAGTCTACAGCATCGTGCATGTATACATAAAATTATTTTGTATGTGTACTTAGCTTAAGTTTCTGTACCTTTTTCTTATTCTGTGTGTGTAAATTATGTCACATGATAAATTAACAAATCAGTGTATTTTCACTTTTATTTGATATTATAGCACTCGTCAACCATATTAATTAGCATAAGTTACTATAAAATGTTAGAGAAGCATCTACAATTAGTATTAAGTAATTAAAATAAAAAACGTAATTGCTCGAGTCTTGTAAAGATATGTAACTACTCAATGAACAAATATAATATGAAATATGGGATGAAATATTGCCCCTATGTTTATAGCGAGCTTAGAAAATCTGGTAAAATGAACGAAGACAGACAGTCATTTCCTGTCGTATATCTTTTTATCCTCGGAAATCGCAACATCTGGTACGCTCCACTGCGGAACTAAGTGGGAGTTAGCGTACAAAGGACAACAATTTTACAGTAAATCTAAATTTCCCATATGAATTGGTAAGGGATAATAAAAGTGATGTCGTGATTTAGAATTATGTTATTATATATTTTAGTCGTATTATTAATAAACTTGGTTATTTAAAGATGCCACTTATTTATGAAGTTGGTCCCAAACAATAACCGAATAATACAATAATATGTATTTATAATAAAAATGTAAAAATAACGAATTTTAATGTAACAAATATCACACTGAAATCATTTTGAGCATCCGAGATCAAAGAACTTTATCGGTAAAAGGTTTCATTCTGATATTTCACTAATATATGTTGACTACTTAGATAATTTTTAAATTAGCCTCAAGACCGATTTTTACCTGACTGCGCGACGCAAAGGAGGGTAATGTCTTTATCAACCCATAAAATATGTACTCGTGTACATATGTTACTTCATTTGTGGCGCTCTAGAGACCAAACGCGTGGGCCGATGTTGATGATTCTTCAATCGTCAATCGATTTGTCTTAATCTTGCAAGTGTCACTAAAGACAAGACAGTAATTAAAATTCAATATGGTGACAACCAGACGCCATATTGCGAAGAAGAAAAAAATGAATCTCTCTTCAATCATTTAAATCTTATTACTCTTAAGGTCTTATTAACGTGAAAAATAATTATTTACTTTTTAGTAAACTGTTATACGCAGTCGAATTTTTTAATTAATATTTTAACCATTAAGCTTGTTCAATTGTCAGTTAAAAGCTGCTGGCTGAATATAAAAGTGATACAATTGAACTATTTTGTTTCAACGACCGTAACTTTCAATTTGCTTAAGTTGTATTTTATCCTATGAATAACTTTTATTTGAGAATTGAAAAATCGGCCCTTAATCTATTTAATTGAAGTGAACACTTTGATATTATTCTTAGTTTTATTGACTACTATTGTACTTACTTTTAAATTCCTCTCTTAACTACTGCCTGAAGACACTTTCTACATCTTTTTCATTCTAACAATTCCATAAGGGTGACAAACGACCACATAGTCCACCTGATGGTAAGTGGTTGCTGTGGCCCATAGACATCTACATCTATCTTCGATTACGGATCAAAATGCAGATGCGTTGTCACCCGTGAGGACTAAGATGGAATGCCTCATTTCCAGTAAAAAGGGTCTCCGGTTCTTTACACTCACCATACGAAACACAGCAGTGTTAAGCTGCTATTTTACGCTGGTATTCTGTGAGAGCGTGTTCCTTCCCCGTTCGAGCCAAACCCATTCGTGCTGCAACTATACCAGATATATAGCTGCAGCATGGCTCTACCACGTACATATGTACCGCGTCCCATTAAATGCTTATTTACCTATTGATCGGTGGTAAGGAAAAACATCGCGAGGAAACCTGCAATGCTGGCATAGATATAAAATCCCCCAACATGCATTCAGGCGCGGAAGATCCTTCCTTGTCTCATGAACCTGTGCCCAGCAGTGGAACTTATGTTACTTTACTTCATAAATATAGATTCAATAAGTTACTACTACTACAAACAATATTAAAACATACAATTTCAAGGTATTATAATATAGTTAGCAGATCCGAAAACACAAATCAGTTTTGCAGCATCATTGGATACAAATATATAAAAACAAATACACAAACACAAATATAATCGAAACACTAAGCGCACAGGCATTAAATCTATAAAATGAACCATGTTTACTTTGAAAAAATATCGTCGGCAAGTAAACACCAAGTTGATGATTTAATTCATACCTGCGAACCTTAATTTCAATTTCTTTTGATAGGGCTTTCTTTTTATAATAAGAGCCAGTATAGCGTGTTTTTTGTTGAATAATTGGTTTTCATTTATTTTATGTAATAGTGAACGCACATGCAGGAAGTCGGTGGATGCAGGTGGTTCAGGACCGTGTTTTGTGGCATACCTTGGGGGTTAGCCTATTTCCAGCAGTGGTCTTGTGAAGGGCTGTAACGATGATGGTGATGACACAATTTTTTTTTTACATATTATGGACTAATTTAGCGTCTATGTTTCCTTTCGATTATAATACAGTTGTCTTTAATGCAAGAGGGAATAGGTTTTTGTCTAGCTAAGTCCCACTACTCTTCATAATCTTCTGCCATATCACCACTTACCATCAGGTTAAATCCATCTATCCATTACATAACTGGCTGCTTCATGAGAGTTTTTGCCATTGTTGCCACGCTTGGCAGGCGGGTTGGCAACCGCAGTATATTTATTATTTTGAGTTATTATCAAAAAGATGATGCTACCTATGACTGGCTGCTTCATGAGAGTTTTTGCCATTGTTGCCCCGCTTGGCAGGCGGGTTGGCAACCGCAGTATATTTATTATTTTGAGTTATTATCAAAAAGATGATGCTACCTATGACTGGCTGCTTCATGAGAGTTTTTGCCATTGTTGCCCCGCTTGGCAGGCGGGTTGGCAACCGCAGTATATTTATTATTTTGAGTTATTATCAAAAGATGATGCTACCTATAACTGGCTGCTTCATGAGAGTTTTTGCCATTGTTGCCACGCTTGGCAGGCGGATTGGCAACCGCAGTATATTTATTATTTTGAGTTGTTATCAAAAAGATGATGCTACCTATAACTGGCTGCTTCATGAGAGTTTTTGCCATTGTTGCCACGCTTGGCAGGCGGGTTGGCAACCGCAGTATATTTATTATTTTGAGTTGTTATCAAAAAGATGATGCTACCTATAACTGGCTGCTTCATGAGAGTTTTTGCCATTGTTGCCACGCTTGGCAGGCGGGTTGGCAACCGCAGTATATTTATTATTTTGAGTTGTTATCAAAAAGATGATGCTACCCATCTCCTATTTCAGTTGCCCTCTGTCGCCTCTTACGACACCCACGGAGGATATGGAATAGTGGATATTCTTACACCTCCACAACATGATTAGGTTAGAGTGGTCAACAATTAACAACAAACGTATATTCCCGAAAACGCTTTATTAGCGATCCAGCTGATTAATCTGAAGAGTGTAATTTGATCGTAACTTGTTGCTAAGTACAAGCCATTGTCCGCATTCGAGATACTTCGAAACAGAAAACGACTTTACGAACAGACCCTTAAAATAGATGATATCCAACAGTGACTAATAGGTTTCGTCGCTCCCTAAAACATGTTGTAAGGTTTTTTTTGTAATTAAGCGTAGACTGGATACAAATTACCTTTTTAAGACATTGTATACTTAAAATAAAACGCTTCTTAAAGCGAAACGGACCTTGAACGTTTTTATAAAAAATATTTTAGTTACATTTACCGAAATACGAATGAATTGCATTTTTTCATAACAGGAACATTTTTCATAAAAAGAAGGTAATGCGACTGGATCATTTCGGATGCAAAAAAGCGGAAAATCCCGAATATATTTTATTGCCCTCCCTTCTTTTGTACTCATACTTGATAAATACACAAATAATAAAATATACTTTGTAAAAATATCTCAATTGGTAAGAAAAATAAATTACGAAAAAAATACACTAAGCCGGCTGAAGGAGACAGTTAATTAACCTCAAAAGCTTCAGTGTGAAACATATTAAAGACTTAAAGAAAAAAGCGTTTAATTTACTACTTGAAAGAAACATTGTCGCAGAAAATTTATAAACGAGATCTCCCTACTCAAAATGAAAATAAAATCGTTAGCTGCACGTTCCTTTTTATCAACAAACAGGAGTAGGAACAACGTTTTTTCATAAAAAGGTAATGCGGCTGGATCATTTCAGATGCAAAAAGGCGGAAGACACCGAATATATTTTATTTTATTAAAACGTACATTCTATTGCTTTTCTTTTATAATGTCTCATACTTGTTAAAATTACACAAATAATATAATATGCTCTGTTAAAATATATCAATGGTTTAGAAAATACAATGAGTGGTGTTAAAGGCGGATCTTCCATTTCCAAATGCAGCCCTCTCTTACACGCGGTACACCGAAGGCACATATTAAGGAACGAGGCTCTAGCGACAGATAAAAGACGGTATTTTTTAATTATTTTTTGTAAAATTAAGTAACAAGCGAGCTAATAGTTAACCTGACGGTAAGTGGCTATTGCAGCCCAAGGGCCACTGACGACTTAGATTGAATGTCTCTCAGCCTGTAATTTTACTGGTTCTCTATAACATTCCCTTCAGACCGGACTACAAGAGTGCCCGCACTACTGATTGGCGGTAGAAGTAAGTAAGGTGATATCTACCCAAACCGACTCCTGGGCAGAAAAGGAATCCTACCTAGTAAAATATCATTTCCAATATGCCTACCCCAAAACCCAAAGACTGTGATGAGGAGTAGCATAACTAGTACGAGAAGATCAGCTTTAAGCTCTCCAACTGTGAGCCAAGTGGTGAGCAACTCTTTAAGGTCGGCTCAACCGAAAAAGGACCACGCTCTCACAGAATACCAGCGTAAAATAATAGCTTAATTCTGCTGTGTTTCGTATGGTGAGTGTAGAGAACCTGAGACAATTTTCACTGGAAACGAGACATTCCATCTTAGTCGTCAAGGGTGACAGGGATATCCATGGGCCACATAATGCAGTTACCATCAGGTGGACGGTGTGCTCGTTTGTCGCACCGGTCCTATAAAAAAAATGACTGCTTTAAAAGACTTCATAAATTCTTCAAGGGGATAAGACAAGGATTTAATATATACTTTGATGTTGGCATTGAATTATATTTTATAAAAGTATTTCTATGCCTTTATAAGGTACAATCCAATGATAACAATAGAATAGATAATCCGGAATAGAAAATCCGGACCACTGAAATAATAGATTTGAATAAAAAAAACTCCGTGCCGCTTTGATAGTTGTTAAAAATTTAGAGAGACATAATATTCTGTTTGATATGAAAGAGAAGTTTTATATTTTAAAGCAGATGATAGGCATACCAGTTTTTTTTTGGCCTAATAACACTATCACATACATTTATTACAATTATTACCTGACAGCTACGTGAACTTACGGGTTCCTAAAGTATCATTGTTTATTGTGTTGTATAGCATGCTATACAACACTTGTCCCGTTCTGGATTCGAACTCGCGGTTTCGCAGTGCAGCGAAACGATAGAATATATAGTGTAGCCTCGAAATATAAGTATTATCCACATATTTAAAACATAGCATAGTCAGGGTCTGTGTGTTGGCTCTTATGCTATTTATTTATGTAAAACGCCTCCACGATACAAGCAAAATCCTATTATGGTACCACACACTACTTTTAAATACGAAAAAAAGTGTTTTAAATATGTATTAATGTGCCACAGTATCGTCTTATATCGCCTGTATCAAGATTTTTTTTTTAATATTAAAATGACAAACGCACTCACCGTCCACCTGATGTTAAGATGGTACTGATGCCCACCGGACTCCTATTAACTTCAAAGATGTAGGTTTTCAACGTGTTAGAACCATGCTGCAGCTATACTGTCCTCGTAAGGAGTCGGAACGAGGCATTCTATCTTAATCCTCGATTAAGAATTAAAATGCAGATGTTGTCAACCCTGAGACTAAGATGGAATGCCCCGTTTCCAATAAAAGGGTCTCCGCTTCTCTGCACTCACCATACGAAACACAGCAGCGTTAAGCTGCTATTTTACGCTGGTACTCTGTGGGAGCGTGTTCCTATCCTGGACGAGCCGACCTTTCGTGCTACAATTATGTAGCATATACATATATAATATGGGGTAGTGTATATTCTTACACCGCAACTACACGGATTATAAGCAAAATAATTTATTACCCAATTTGTCCCGTGGGTCTTATAGAAGGCGATTTTGGACAATGCCAGAGAAATATTATAGTTTCCTACATGGTGGCGGTATACCATCTCATTTAGACGTAAAATACCCAGACCAGCGACGGACAGCATCGTCAATGGTACGAGACGTCTGATACTGCGATCGTCATCCGCCTGCCAAGCGTGACGACAATTGAGGTAAACTCTCCCAATTACAGTGAGGCCCATGTCCAGCAGCACACTTTTAGAGGTTGATGAAGAAGTTTTTTAAGAAAGGTGCAATGAGATTTTTCCACCAAATGCTAACACATTTTGTATACGATGCATTCATCTATAACTATGAAGGAGGTTATTTCGTCAATAATATCCATTCGAAATTGCCAAACCCTAATTTAATAAAAGGTAATAATGTGATATAAGTGACATCACTAGTGACAAATATCGATTTTGTAAAAGATAAGACGAAATAAAGAAGATCTTCACTTACCAACCCGCTCGCAGAGCTTGTTTAATACGAAAAAAATAAATCAAGTAATCCAAGCCAGTTGATGCATTCTTCTACAGAAGTGGAATAAGAAGGCTGATAATAATTAGAAGATATTTAAAAGCAACAACATGTATCAACAAGTATTGCGCGTAATTTCCACATTTTGGTAAAATTACGGATTCTCTGATTCCTCTATCAGTATTATCTGTATCGTAAAAACTACTATGTAAGTATTCCAGTTACATTTGAGTTATTCTGAGAAACGTATCCTTTGTAAGCGATATATTAGTTACGATCCAAGTCTCAAAGCAGCGTAGAGACTTCAAATGCTAATTTAACTACATAATACGTGATTTCGGCTATCCCCAGAGACCCAGAGAGTTTTACGAGAATAATTATTAACGCCTTTCCAAAAAATCTCTAAAGTTATGTATAAACTTATGAGATATAAACTATTTCACATAACATTTGCTTTCAACCAACCACTTCCATCAGTTTATATCTAATATCATATCTGCTGAACATAATATGATAAAATTATGTTACAAAATTCTTTTTGCTCTCATTGTAATTGTTATACGTGTTGTAACGGTTGCGAACCCCATTTATTCGAATGGCTTAAGATAATTTCACACGGTTCACCGCGCGTGTCTCTTGAGGTTTCACTAGTGTTGCTATTCTTTCTGTTATAAAAGGGATTTTCTATTAATGAACCACATGCATTGATACATTAATAATAATAACAAATGAGGTTTTAATATGTAGACATATATTATATTCAAAAAGTAATGAATTTTCCACAGCCTGAAGCAAAGTCTAATATAAAAATGAAGAAGAATTATTATTGCATTATTGTTAAGACTTTTTTTTAGCACTAAAAGCGCTTATTCTATTAAACAAAAAGAAAACGGAATTCTGCTCATCAGAGATTATCATCTTAACCTATATAAGTTTTTGCGTCAAGCTATAACGAAATATTGAATATGGCTACCCTAAAGCTACCACAAGGGTCGCTGATGTAGGCGAGATTAGATGCAAACGATGCCCCGCCGTTGATGGCTCATTTACCTCCTGAATAACGCATTGATATTATACCTTTACCGCTCTTTTGATATAAAATATACACAGCCTCAAGATCATTTCCATATCATTTCAATAAATACTGTCCTTATATCGTTACCCATGTTGCTTGATGAGGATCCTTTTGTGGAGTAAAACAAAACATTTTGTTCGCAGTTAAACATTAATTTGTGTCCGCACCAAACAAATACAAATTCTAACATCGATTCCCAAATGTATTCAACACAGCATACTATTATTAATATATTTGTTACTTCTAGATTATAATTTCTATTTTGTATCCTTCTTTCACTCTTTTGTCAACTGCGTTCTTATTACGGGTAATAATAAATTTTATTATCTCGATTAGATTTAAGATTATTACTTAAGTTCTTGTTTCGTTTTTATAAAACCTTCTCTTTTCTATGTTCGTATTTTAGCTGACTTCAATAGAGGAGTTTTCAATTCGACTGCATAATTATATTTATAAGTGTGTTTTATTAAGAGAGCGGACTTACTTATCCCAGTCAACCCTAATAATATGTTCGGGCGTAATATGTTTTTTGTTCATCAACCGATTTTAATGGTGTTTCTTTTTTTGAATAGGTTATTCTTAAGGGGTGGTTTTTCTTTGATTTTACATAATAAAGAAAAAATTTAACCCTAAGGGTGAAGAAATAGGGGGTGAAATTTATTATGTAACTTTTAAGACGGTATTCTAGTCCTTGTCCTTGAATTTGTAAGTATTTCTTAGATCACTCAAAAGAGTAAAAAAATAAACTTTTAAAGTTTATTCTTAACTCTAGTAAAAACCGACTTCAACGTCTAAAATGAATCAAATAAATTTCAGATAAAATCGCTCCTGAAGTCGAGGCTTTAATTTTTCGATACACTATGTCTTAGCACCGACTTTAACAATTTTTACATGAAATTTATTTTATGCTTTTTAGTTTTGAAGCCTGTTCTCACTTTCCTTAAGTATATGTTTATAAAATTACAAAATCGTTCGATATAAAAATGAAAATAGTTTTAATTTTATCTGAACCTAAGGATAAAGTCTCAGTGGAGAGTGTTCAACGGGGCGGCGGAGCGATCAGCGTGCATGACAAACACTCGCTTTTCTATTATACAGTATACACTATAACGAGTGAGCTGAGTGGCGACCGCTAAAAATTTATGCCTAATGCGCCATTACGCCACACGCCCCTGAAGACTCACCACCACGGCATTGGACTTAAGCCTGACTGAAGAGCACATTATATACACACGTTGCTATATCACAATGTAAACACTTTCCGCCTAATGCTCTTGACCAAAGCCTTAGCTAATAGCGTTTTCCTCTTCATATTTAGTTATATAGGCCTTAGTAATAGGACCTCTTTTCTGCCTAGGAGCCTAGGAGGGTAGGTACCACCCTCTTACCTAGCCGCTAAATAGCAGTGCCTGTTCTGCTGTAGTCCATTCTTCAGAGTACGAGTATAAAGAGCCACAATAATTACAAGCTGTGAGGTATTCCATCTTATTCCACGGAGGAGGCAACGCATCTGTAGCCTTCTATGTTGGAATTTGGGTGAATTGTAAGCTCGCTTATTACTTCTATTATACAAAAACAAAAAAAAAACTTGGTGAAGAATACCGAAACCGGTGACGGGACCTAGCATCAAAGGAGCGAGATCTTTGATATATGTCAGCCAAGGCCAAGCCTGACGATTACGAAAATTCCTTCCTTCCTTCCTTGAGAAAGGTCTGTGGGCCGCGGGAAGACACATAAATGTAAATACGTCTATCATATTCTAATGCAAACGAACATCTGTACCAATAACAGAAAATTTGTCTTGTGATGGCGCCGTCGTCACGCCACAATCGTAATGATTCAAAGCTTAAATCACATAATCGAAGTTACCGAAGTACTCTGGTATATAGAGAACAGCTCCATACCAGTACATGGAGCGTTGGCCGGTTACGATCTCCCCTTTTCCATCCACGGCTAAAGTGGCCATCACTTTGGTATCACACCAACTCTTTGAGGTAAACCAAAACTCTTTGAGCTGACATGAACACGCAACTTGCAACTTTTGGAAACTTCAACTTTTCGGTTGTGGCAAACATTGTCTGCAGTTCTCTTGCAAGACAGCCTAGCTTCATATGGTTCATAGCAAAATTGGGAAAACGCTTTCTGTTCCTACAAGTTATTCTCTTCGCTACAGTGTTTTATGGCACGACCCTGAGCCTTTACTACTCACCTCTACTTTATGGTACTCACCCTGGACTACAAGGCAACTCCTGGCAACTTGCAACAAACCGGAGGGTTAAGTTATCGAAGTTTCCTAAGTATTTCGGATTGAACATCTTGCCCAGTAGGAGATCTCCCTTTTTTCTTCCACTGCAAAAGTCGTAGATGCAAGGTACCAGACGCCTTGCACCTTAGACTGTGCACCCTAAATCTGATGTAATTATATTAGCCTCATAAGTAGGGTATCCTATGAGTCAACTATTAGAAATTCCAAGAAGGTTTCAATTAGGAAATGCTCTAATTAGGAAATATTAAGAAGCAGAAGGTGCAAGACGATTGAAACTGCGATTTCCAATCTGCCTATCCTATAGTAACGATTACTACCGTAATCCTGTATCCTATGTGAGAGATTCATTTTATGCGTAGGCTAATGCAGAAATGCAGAAGTCTATAAATGTCTAAGTACCTATATAAGTCTATATAAGTATATAAGTCTAAGAATATCTTTATATATAAAAATTACGTGTCCCATTGTTTGTCCGCGAAGAACTCCGAAACCACTCAACCGATTTTAATGAAATTTTGTAAATGTGTATTGCTTGCTCTAACTTGAGAGTTTTTATCCCGATAAGTGACTCTCATCTCATTGCGAATTTAAAGATTTTTAAAGGACAAACGATCGCCGAGAAGTACAGAACAAAGTCTGCCTGGCCAGTTAGTAAGTATTAAAGTCTTAGAATGATGATAAGGAAATGTAAGGTGGTTCTCAGCAATCTATCGGTGATCATTATTTTTCTTCTATCTATATAGACTACCTATACCACACCTGCAGTACAATTTATCTTTTTAAATATTGAAGCGACAAAAGCAGTAATAGTCCAATTAATGGTAAGTGGCATGAAACACTTTAACCAACTTCAAACAAACCGTTCTACAGATTTTTAACGTGGTAGAGCCAAGCTGCAGCTATATTATGGTTGTAGCACATAGCAGTATTATGCTGTAGTGTTTCGTATGGTGAGTGTAGAGAACCGGAGATCCTTTTTACTGGAAACGAGGCATTCCATCCTTAGGGGTGACAACGCATCTGCATTTTGAAACTTAATCGAGGATAAATGTAAATGTCTATGGGCCACAGCATCCACTTAGCATCAGATGGACTGTATGCTCGTTTGTCACCCTTATTCTATAAAAATAATACAGATACGGTGGGTGCACTAATGTATAGCAGTAGAATTTGGCTGCGGCGCCGCAGGGCGCAATTTCCAAGTCTGAATGGACTGACAACAACTACTGACTAACAATTAATGTTTGTGAGCGCTGCAATATGATTCCAGATCAAGATGTTTGTGTAGCTTTTTTTAAATATCTAAAAATATAAAAATAACAAGCGCTTACTTTATATCATATTTTTTCTGACTAAATTTAAATCTATACATATAATAAATCTGTAGAAAAGTCGTGTCTGTAATTCTAATATATTCTTGAAAAAGCAAGTCCAGGGAACTAAATAAAGGGTTCTGAAGCCAAACCAGCGGTTTTTAGAATTTTTGTCTGTCTGTCTGTATGCCTGTCGGTGTATTCCGGATTCACGCAAAAACTACTGGACCGATTTACATGAAATTTTGTATGTAGGTAGTTAGTAACCCGGGGCAACTTATAACCTACTTTTTATCCGATTACGGAACTTCAAAAAAGAAGGTTAAGTATTTTCCTTCCTTGAGATGTTAATTTTCTATTATATCTTAGTTATAGGCGGGATGACGGATGTTTTTCAAATAAATACCTTATTTATAAATAAAGTTTAAAATATAGTAATATCCTTGGTAAAATAATTTGAAACTACACCGATTTAGTTATCAAAACAGCGCCATCTATCATGAAATGGAAAATGTAGTATATTTTGCCTTCAGTTACTAATAAATTAAATAATATAAATAATGTTATTTTATTTTAAAAGTGTAATAATTTCAATAGATAAATGTGACGTCTATCAAAAGTATGAAAATTGATAAAGTTTTTATTTCAATTCCTAAATATATATGTAAACTGATAAAAACTGGTTTGTCTGCAATTATTGCAAAATTTTCATTATCATTATAGTTTTATTAAAGATATTTTTATATATGTCGTGGCCAGATCGTAGAATATATCGTATATCATAAAGTAGTCTATCATTTCGTGTAATAGTGTGGTCATTTCATGATATTTAACACTGTTTGTTGACCATCTCATGATATAGCTTGACCAAATCAATGAATAGAAATCGTTTGAAGATATTAATAACTAAACACAACGTTGCTATTTCATGATATTATGGTCATATTATGACGATATCATTAAATCGTTTTTCACCGCTAGTGGCGCTGCTATCGTATTGTTTAACAGAAACAGAACTTTTAACAGAATTGACATCACTTTATGCCTTATTGATATAATAAATAAATGTTCGCTTCTATCGCTGATATTACTAGATAGTATAATTTTGACTTTCATTATTTCATCTGATAATAGCGCTATCTACTTACTACTAAATAAACTAAAATGGTAAGTCACTGATAAAATTAAATAATAGAATGCTACTGAATATACGATTTAAATAATTGAAAATTCGTTCGTGGCATCGTAGGATGTGAAATTACTTTCAGTTTTTATGAATTGTATTTAAACAAATAGGAGGGCCGTGTAGCTCGCCGTGAGATTTCATTATGGCACGGGAGCAAAACGTGTACGATTCCCTCGAGGATGAACCTGTTATAGAAAATTTTACGTGCTGACTTAACACGCGTCTGTTAAAGTGGTGAAGAATAACTTCGTGGGGAAACCTAGATGTCTGAGTAATTAAAATAGTCGTGGAGATGTGAAAACCGTTAATATGCATTGAAGCATTGCAGCATACTCGATTTTTCTGCCCACAAAACGCTATAGGTAATGAGGAGCCCTGTGCACAGTAGTGAGGCGTAATATTAGCTGCTACTTTACTTTTTTACGTTTAATGAGACTTATAAATTAGTTTGTAATTTAAGATAGCTTACATATTTTCAGACATATTAAGATATTTGTGACAGTTCTGGTTTCATAGCACATATAAGAATATGTAAATGAACAGGCTCTTGCGGAAAAATACTTTAAGTAAAGAAAGCAAATTTTACTTAAACAAAGGTTCATTTTATTTTACTTGTCAAAGGCGATAATCAAACTAATAAAACTTAAATTTCATGGTACGTAAGCATTATTATATATTTTAACATATATTTGAATTGCAATTTGAAGTGTCGATTTACCACGTTCTCGGCGGTGAAGTCATCTCGTGTCCCACTTTTTTGGCCAAAAACTCTCTGCGGCCTGAGCTCAGTAGTAACATGTATATAAGCTGCTACTTTTTTACTTTTCATGGGGCAATATATGCAGTTTTTATTTCATTCATATTTTCAAGTATGTTACTTTTTTGTTTTCACTCTACCGTAAATATTAAAGGTTGCAAAGATGAATAGAACTCATTATCGTCAGCCTATCAAAAGTCCACTGAAATGAACATAGGCCTCTCCCATAAATTGTCAACTAGCTGGATATTTGCTATAGTTGCTACGCTTGGTAGGCGGGTTGGCAACCGCAGCTATTATTATTTTGATCTGTTGTCAGGAAGATGATGCTGCCCATCTCCTGTTTGTTTTCCTATGTCGCCTCTTACGACGGGACGATATGAGGTGACGGATTCTCTTTCACCGCCACAACAAGGCGAACATTTTTCTACTCCCGTTCATGAGTGAAGTGCTTCCCACGTTCACTGTGAATAAAATTTATAAGGAATAAAACTAATTTTACGGATTTTATCGCGTTTAATTTTCACTTTTTTAATTCCCGATGTTTTGGGCACTTTACAGCACCCATGGTCACGGGAGGACTGAGGTATTTGACGACCTGATGTCATAGTTACAATAGAATAGAATAAGAATAGAATAGAATAAATTCAGTAGTATGCTTGGGTTTGAATTTAATTTTATTAATTATAGGGTCCTTAGCAGATTGTAACACTCAGCCATCTTCCATATTAAAATTAGGATGTTTTTTAATTTCAATAGCCTCGCGAATCATCATTGGTAGGAATTGGTGTTCTATTGCAAGGATTTGTTGTCTATCAGATCCGATATAATGGTTGCGACGATATTAAACATGTTGACATACTTTAGACTTCCCGGAGCGTCGGTACTTCACATCAACGATATGTTCTTTTACGCTAGTTTTTATGGAATTTCATCCAAAGATGCGTAAAAAAGCCCCACGTAAAAAAAGTTAAAATTAAACGTGATAAAATCCGTAACATTAGTTTTATTCCATGTGTAGATTAATATACATCATTATAAAACTGCATTTATGAAATTTTGAAGTCTACTCGAACGTAAAAAAATATCTACATCTATTTTATGGTGCCAATCAATATTAAATAGGACCAATGATATGAATAAAGTATCTCAAATAAACATTATACCGTAAATTGATAGAAGACCATGAAATGCATCATTATTTTGTTAAAACTAAATTAACTTTAATTGTGAATGAATGTGAAGAGTAAAATGTAAATAATAATAATAAATTTTGATTCCAAGACAATTTACCTTTCTTATGGATACATCGGAAGACACGCCCGATATAAAAAAATAGGAGGTGTTTCTAGTCATATATATATATATTCACGTGTTCCTGTAGCATATTATATCTATGCCAAATACGTCTAATAGTCTTCATCTACGTCTAATAGTCTTTTAGAATTCAAAAAAAAATCTTTGACAGACATGGAGACATAGACACCGAGGTAACTCTAAAAGTGATCGAATTTTGCTAAATTAGGCACGGAACAGCATTTAATAATGTTCCTAAATTCAAGCTCACGCGGGCGAAACCGCGGGTAAAAAGCTGGTATAAAAATAAATACGTTGACTGAATAAATCGAAGTACGTTAGTTGTTTCTATCCATTGAGTAATACCAAAATGAATCCTTTAAGATTCGATCTAACAATTGCTTGTACTAACAGAATTGAATCAAACTCGATAGCATGCCGGAGCACAATACCGCCAATTATATGAATTGGAAAAAAGCGGACACGCTCCTTTCCGTTGGATTTTTCAAAGGCGATTCTAGTTTTAATTCATTAAGTTGTACCCTTTAAGTTTATATTGCTTTTAATTGTATTAATTGTTTTTTTCTTTATTTTGATGTTTAGATACAGACATTGTTACAATTCACATAATTTGTTGCAATTTAAATCACGCGGGATGATTGCCTAATTTACATGCAGCGTAAAATACATTAAACCGAATAAATCATCATCATCATCATCACAGCCCTTCACAAGTCCACTGCTCAACATAGGCCTCCCCCAAGGAATGCCACAAAGCACGGTCCTGAGCCAACTGCATCCATCGACTTCCTGCATATCTTACCAGGTCGTCACTCCATCTAGTGGGGGGACGCCCTACACTTCGTCCGCCGGTACGAGGCTGCCACTCGAGAACCTTTTTTCCCCATGGGTTGTCGGTTCTTCGGCCGACCCATTGCCACTTCAGCTTACTAATCCGTTGGGCTATGTCGGTCACTCTGGTTCTACTGCGGATATCCTCATTTCTAAGTTTATCACGCAGAGAAATTCTGAGCATAGCCCTATCCATACCTCGCTGAGCGACCTTGAGCTTCCTCATCCGGCCAGCAGTGAAGGACCACGTCTCAGTTCCATAGGTCATCACTGGCAACACGCACTGGTTGTACAAAACCGAATAAATAGACGCTTTTAAATAATGACGGTTGCCATAATTTCGATGATGATAAAACAGTAGCAAAAGCACTATATTATACAAATCTACAGCCCTATGTCGGAGATTAGCTTTATACATAGTTAAAAGGTTTCCAGCATTAAGTTCACTTATCCATCTAGCAAGCGTGGCATTTAGAGAAAATTGTGTAAGTATGAGAAAGTCCTTTGTTTTTCTTTTATATAAGTAGAGATGACAATTGAGCACACCTCACCTGGTGGTAAGTAGATACTGTACGCCACAGACACCTTAATTTATACATCGATTGGGAATCAAAATGCAGACGCGTTGTCTCCTAAAGACTATCATATTATAACCGCAACTAGTAAAAAGAAAAAAGAAATAATAACAAGTGCATACTTGTAACTACTGTTGTGTGATGTTCAAGTGCGAAAACCAGCATCATCTTGAGATCGATTGCAAAAAGGTCGATTTGTTTAATGATCGCTAAATACTTTATATTTTATTTCTTTTTCTTATGTAATAATTGCCTAAAATAAACTTGTGGCAATATGAACCACAATAACAGTATTACGTATAACTAAACACAAAATTCGTATGCGGTTCGAGCAAAACCGCTATTAATTTATTTCCATACTAGCATGTGCGTATTATACTAAAATGATTATTATTGTAGAGTATACTTATAACACTTTAAAGTATAATGTACGTGGTAGAGCCATGCTGTAGCTATATTATGGTTGTAACACAAATGGACCGGCTCGACCGGGGACACGCTCTAACCGAATACCAGCGTAAAATTGCTGCTGTGCTTAGTATGGTAAGTGTAAAGAATCGGAGACACTTTTACTGGGAACGAGACATTCTATTTTAGTCCTCAAGGGTGAAACGCATCTGCATTTTGATTCTTAATCAAGGATAGATATATAATATGTGTATTGGCCACAGCGTCCACTTACCATCAGGTGGACTATGTGGTCGTTTGTCAACCCTATTCTATAATAAAGCTGTAACAATGGTTATAAACGACGGATTTAAATATGAGTTAGACATTTTAAGTGAAACTATAATAAGCTGTACAACAAAATAAATTTCATTGATTTCGTGAAATGACAAAAATGTTATGTTGACTTCCACACCATCCAAAATATCCTCCCAAAGATAGACGGAGCACTGTATATTTCAAGTGACGCCGAAACCAAGCCAAATCAATTCTCAACTTATTGTAAGAACTCGCATTTACGCATTTTGCAACTAACTTGATTTTAGCTGCTTATGGCATCGAGCAGTGACTCTTTGCGGGCTGGTAAAGAAAGAAAGAAGAAAGATGTATATGTGTTAAGAATTTGAACTCGGTTTCGGCGTTATTTAAAATGTACGTAACACTCCATCTACCAATAACTTTTTTCTAAAATATTAATACACGATCTGCTTAGTTCTGTATATGGTTTAAACCTGCGTTATAATCTCTATCTCTATACGAGATTGTCGAGATTCAGAAATCACCCGTGCGAAGCCTGGGCGGGTCGTTAATATAATATAAAAATTAATTGCTGTTCGTTAGGCCCGAATTTTTTTGTGAGTATTTGAGTGGGCCCCTGAATGCTTTATATTTGATTCGATTGATGTCGTTGTGATCCAGAAATAACCTGTGCGAAGGCGGGGCGGATCGCCTAGTTTGTAAATTAAAATATGTATTATATATATATATATATATATATATATGAAACTATACAATGTAAAAACAATTTGAATGAGGCTTCAAAGAATAAAGAAACACTTTGTATTTTAAATCAATCATGATATTATCATTAAAAAGTGGATGATGATTATATAAGATATATTATCTTAGGTATATTGCAATTAAAAAAGCTCATTTTACTCAATAATCACAATTAATTGTCTACGATGTTCTGCAACTGACAGAGGTAACGTTTGGTAACAATTGGTATATTAAAACAATATCTACAGCGTTGAGTCAATGTCCTCTTCTTCACAAGCCTCAGGGCATTCAATTATTGTTATTCCACAGCATGTATGTACTTTACTTTTGTGTTATGGAACGGTGAACCGACTCTTACGGTAAATATTACATATTAGTATGTAGTTATTTCCCTATTTTATTTGTCTAATCTGTCTGTAACTCTATTGGTTAAAATTAAAACGCATACAAATTTCGCTGTGATGTGAACTTCCCCAACAAACTGCCACTGTTGCAGTTATAATATGAGAATCACTATTAAAATCTAGGCACAAACGTAAGACAAATTATAAATTATTTTGTTCGTTACAAAGTAACGACGTGACATCTCAAATATGACGATGCGGTTCTCGTGGCCTACAGCCCATTATCGTAAAATCCAGGAAAAGTCAAATAGTAAAACTCCTGGAGAAAACTAGCGTATTTCAGTCTGATATAAGACAACAAGCTTACGTTCAACATAAAGAACTCAATTTGGAAGGCAAACAAAGCGCTAACTTCGTCGTTAACGCTACCCTCATCAGCAGAATTTGGCGTAAAAGGTATGTTCAAATGTATGAGTAAAATATATTACTCAGACACTTGCAAACTTTATGTAAAAATATCAAATACAAGGACAATAATTATATAACATTCAAAAACATAAACTCCCTTAATTTTGTTTATTCTGTATACTATTTAATTACGTTAGATAAATATTCTAAACAAAGACCGAGTACCAAATAATCTTGTGAATTAGCTATCTTTTTCAACAAAGGCTTTGTGTACTGAGAACACTTAACTTGAAATGAGAGTCATTTTCTCGAGAAAGCTCTGTCTACAACTCACCGGGACTAAATTGTGTTTTATACTTCAAATCACTTACAAGTATCGTCACTTGTTAAAATTTACTTACATTGTAGTACATACGCGGCTAATTCAGCGGCAAGGTCGAAGCTGACGGGCAGGCGGCCACGCAGAACATCCTGCTTCAGTTGCAGGAACAACTGATACCTAAACAAAAGAATTAAAGCGTTATATTTTAATGAAATTATCATCATTTCAATAGTCTGAAATAAATAAAGAAGGAGGAAGACTTTTGTACCAGACGTATCCACACTTCATAATCTTGGGTTAGTTGATACTAACCCAAGATTATAAAGGTCTTAAAAAGGGCCTTCGTTCAGCAGTGGATTTTCATTCCATCAATCTATAGTCTATCACACAATTAATATGATACAAAAGCTTGTCGCGAGATTGTGTAATGTAATAAATTGATGGGTTTGATTTAATTTATAATTTATTTTCTTCTTTTTAGAGCATTTAAATTAAAGCTTGTTTTTAAAAATGTTTTTTTATTAGTAATTTTTATTTTTCTTTTAGTTTTTAAAGTCGTATGTATTATATTTCTTAATTAATTTTAAAAATATAAGTCTCTTCCTTTGTTTTTTTTTTATAAGATTTTAATTATTAAGAGAGATTTTATAGGATAGGGTGACAAACGAGCACACAGTCCACCTGATGGTAAGTGGTTGCTGTGACCCACAGACATCTACATCTATACTCAATAAAGAATCAAAAGGCGGATGCGTTGTCACCCATGAGGACTAAGATAGAATGCCTCATTTCCAGTAAAAAGGGTCTCCGGTTCTCTACACTCAACATACGAAACACAGCAGTGTTAAGCTGCTATTTTACGCTGGTATTCTGTGAGAACGTGATCCTTCCCGGTCGAGCCGACCCATTCGTGCTACAACTACACTACTAATATAGCAGCAGCATGGCTCTACCACGTAAACAAATTTAGACTTTATTTAATTTAGATTTTATTTAATTTAGACTACACATTTATTTATTTTAAGTAAAATTAATTTATATTTGATTTAAATCGATAGCTTAATGTTATAGATGTGAAAGTTTGTAAACTTGATTGGATATTTCTGACCCAGAGTAACGCATAAACGGCTTAACAGATTTGGATGAAATAGAGTACAAAAGGTATAGGCGTTTTTGTTTCTACACCTGTGGAGCGACGAGCAGGAGCTAGTTTAAGAATAATTAAATGACTAATAAATTTACACTCCTTACAGAAATATTGTATTAATTTTAAAATTTTCTACTGTTTTCTTAAATGTATTTCATCTGTAAATAACGGAATATTTCATGAGGAATACTGAATATTCACTTAATTTTCCTTTAACTGACAAAGTAAGCTTAGTAAAAGGCTCCGTAAGATATATGGCCCCTAAAAGGAAATTAAATATTAAGAGACCATCACGGCAAAGATTTTCAAAGATTTTACAAGTATTAAACAGCGAGCTTTACCCAAAGGGAAAGATGCTTTCACCATGTTACAGACTTACAGTGGAAAAGGCGGGGGGTCGTGTCAACAGGGTAATAACGAAATTTTGATAAAATCGTTCCCCTTCTTTTGAAGTTTCTAAACAGGAATGACACAATTGACATAATGAATATGGATATTTTGCTGCTTGTGTACAGCTATTACAGTAGCTAAGGAACTGACGAAAATTATGAAACTTGAAGCATAGAATTAAAAATTACTTCATTTAAATATTAAATAAAATAGAATAATTTTTATTCAATATAGATTACAATTTTTTGGAATAAAGTTCCTTATCGGAAGGTACAAATTTGGCGGATGGGGGCTAGGCGAGAAAAAGTGAAAGATTTTTCCGTCACGACACCTTCTGACGTAGTTTAGACGGCCTTGGCGGCTATAAGGAAGCGAGATGGAATAATAACTAAATAATGGAATAATAACGGCTCCGTGGCGCAGTGACTTAGCAATGAGTTGTTGCGCTGGGGGCCGCGGGTTCGAATCCCGCACGGAACAAGTATTTGTATGGCCTACAAATAATTGTTCCGGGTCCGGATGTTTGTCCTTGTGCAATTTGTGTTTGTAAACTGCCTCCACGATACAGGAGAAAATCCTAGTGTGGGGATAACGTTTTTTAAATTAAAAAGAATAAAAAGAAAAAGAATATCCATCTCCCTCGCACTTTTTCTTATCTTGCCATGAAAGAAATATTATTTTATTTTAAATGACGCTTCGTTTTAATCGACGCTAGTAATTCATTTATTTGTATATGTTAATATTTTTTATATAGCATACGAGCACACAGTCCACCTGATGGTAAGTGGATACTGTGGCCCATAGACATCTACATTTACCCTCAATTAAGAATCAAAATGCAGTTGCGTGTTCACCCCTGAGGACTAAGATGGAATGCCTCGTTTCCAGTGACTTAATAAGAACGTGGTAAAATTATATAAATGAGATCAAATGTACCTATTTGTTTGTGTTGTTTTTAATTTTGGTCTCTGAATTACCGAATAGTTAGAAAACGTTTCGAGTGCTGGATCATTTAAGAAAATATAACTTACCTACTCGTATTACATAAAGCAATGGGATAGAATAGAATAAGAAGAATAAATAGAATAATTTTTTTAAGTGCACCTGATGGTGTCTGGTGCAGCCTATAGTCACCTGCAACTGCAACAAAGTGAAACAAAGAAGGCCACAAATGCGTTGTCACCTCGGAGGTCTAAAATGAAATGCCTAACAGCCTGTAAATCTACACATAATTTAGGTATGAATTTACTAGATTAAAAAAATGTAAGTAATAATTTACTTCTTACTTACAAATCGTTTTAGAAATCAACTTATTGTATCAACAAATGGTATAACTGGGTATTTAGTTTCCGGTTCTCTACACTCACCATACGACACAGCAGCATTAAGCTGCTAATTTACTCTGGTATTCTGTGAGTGATCAATAATATAATACGTTTATCAATAATAATACACTACGAAAGGAACTTCGTTCCAACCGAGTGTTCCACGACACTCACGCATGTTTTATTTTATAGGATAAGGGTGATAAGCAGTCCACCTGATGGTAAGTGGTTGCTGTGGCCCATAGACATCTACATCTATCCTCGTTTGCGAATCAAAGTTCAGATGCGTTGCCAGCCGTCAGGACAAAGATGAAATGCCTTTTTTCCAGTAAAAAGGGTAATTCCATGTACGAGTATTTCATATCGAAAGTCATTTTTTTACTTTTACCACTAGTTCGGAAAAAAACCTCTGTCCCGGGAAAAACCAGCAAGAAACAAAGCGGGACTTTTTTTCAAAGTAAAATATACAATAAAACACAGGTTGTACAAACTACTTACGAAACTTATTTAAGAAACATCTTGGAAACGACCACCACCTTATTCCCAGGGGTTATTATCAATCATGTATTCATTTAAATTACACAGTTTTTGTTTAATAAAATATTTAAACTTAGTAATATAGAGACCTTCTTTATTTTATGTGACTTTGATGTAATGTTGTATAATATACATTGCCCCATAAATACATTACTTACTCTGAGGAGTCGAGAAACTAGTATGAATGGTATAATAGAAATGCATTGTCAAGAACATCGAATTAAAAAAAAAGACTTGACTCATAGTGTGTTATCAGATAGTGAGAACGAAAATAATTTAAAAAGTAAAACGATCTTAAAAAAGTAACATCCTATATTTGTCCGTTTCTAGGCACAGGCTTCTTTCTCATTACTGAAAGGTATTTTAATGCAACTAGTCTTCACTTGTTGTTGACTTCAGATTCAGATATGCAGGTTTGTTTTACTGCCGAGCACGTGGTAAAACAGCACTTATAATTGCAATTAATAATTTAATTAGTGGCCAGCGAGATTGACCCCCAGCTTTGTTTTAAACTGTGAAATTTACGTCGAGCGCTTAGATCATTTTAAAGTCAATACCTATATAATATAATGTATAAAAGAAGTATTCAATGTGTTCTCCACCTTTATATAGGAAAGAATATTATACCTCTATATAACATTTTGTAATCCGTTACTGAAAATTATCTTTAAATATAAATTATAAATCTGCAACAAAGTCATAAATTATGCGAAGATGGGGGGATCTAATAAATGATAAAAATGGTATAATAATAACTTTTCATAACACAGTTCACGTAAGCAATCTTAAATATAAAATTATATAATTTTATTATTGCCTGAACAATTTATGCAGCATTAACAGTGCGAGGGTTAAGGTCCATGAGAAGCAGGGGCTTAGAAAACACTAATGAAGAAAAAGATCTAAAAATTATCAAATTGATAATTCCATGTAAAATTATAGTATAGGTATAATAGTATTTGTGATGAAGAAACTAAGGTAAGAATAATATTCAAGCATAAATCGCCGTCATCATTAAGAAATGCAAAACATATTTAGCTCGCCAGGTATACCATAGGCAAATAAGGCCGAAAGTGGCGTGAATGTATCCAATTAAAAATGATTTAAATGAAAAGTTTTGCGACTGTTTTCAAACGTTGCTATAAGTCGAGTACTCTAATGCTGGTTTGCTTCATTCACTCGTTTTATTCTGATTGCTATTTACGAGCTTACGGGGTGCGCTAAGAGCACTAGACCTCCTTACTCCTCTCCCTTAATATTAGGTTTCATGAGAATTTACATTTTATTTTCAAATTAATGAGATTAAAACATGTAAAATATTCAATTTGTCTAACAAAACTTAAAATTATTCGAAGTATCTATACTCGACCCTTTGTCAAGAATAGTGTTTACATTAAATAAAAAATGTATGACAACTTCTATATTGTATTGGAATGCTGAAACGAATGGCTTGTTTATTGATACATTGAGACGGCGATGAAAAGGCCTATTTGTTACGAAAACACCGCGTGCCGGAACGTTGTCATCTCCAGACATGAGTAATAGTTCTTGCTTTCAACGAACTTAAAACGGGGATATCTGTTTCGAAAGAAAATCATATGTGGCGTAAGTTTTGACTTTGAATATGTTTTGCCTATCAGCATTTTTATTGAACATTGAATACCTTTTTATTTCGAAAGTGCTTCAAAAATTATAAAAATCGTTTAATAAATCTATATCTACATATATAATATAATCAAATAAATCATAAATATTATTTTACATGGCACGCAGAAAAAATCATAACATCTTTCTTTCATCAAATATGATTTTCGGTATAAATATTGTGAGGGTATTTTCAAGAATGATATCATTTAACACTTTTGTGTTTCTTCGATTTTTCATTCATTAAACGAACATACTTTATGTGTCCATCGTCTTCTTCATCTTTCATTCTCCGATCACAGGAATATCATTTTGAAACTGATGTCGATTTACAAAGCATGAAATCAAAATTTTAATTCCTTATGACAATATATAATATAATACATACGGCTCCGTGGCGCAGTGGCTTAGCAATGAGTTGCGGCGCTGAGAGCTGCGGGTTCGAATCCCGCACGGAATTAGTATTAAATATACAAATTTTGTATGGCCTATAAATAATTGTTGCGGGTCTGGATATTTGTCCTTGTGAAATTTATGTATGTAAACTGCCTTCACGATACAGGAGAAAATCCTAGTGTTTTTTTTATAGGATAAGGGTGACAAACGAGCACACAGTCCACCTGATGGTAAGTGGTTGCTGTGGCCCATAGACAGCTACATCTATCTTCGATTACGAATCAAAATGCAGATGAGTTGTAACCCGTGAGGACTAAGATGGAATGCCTCGTTTCCAGTAAAAAGGGTCTAGTGTGACGGTAACGTGAAAAAAAAGATGGCAACATTATGGGCCTGTATACAAACAATTACTTATAATATATTGAGATGATTAGACGGCACCACCAACCAGATCTCAGTCAACTTTTAACAGAATGAACAATAGGCCCGACGCGACCATATGGCACTATTATAATTATTTCATAATAATGTTCTTCATAATAATAGTGATAATTCAGTAAACGATTACGTATAAATGTATTTAACTGCCATTAAAAAGTACATACCGTGTGGTGATGGCATTACAATTATTTAGAACATGCAGGAAGTCGATTTATACGGAGGTCTCAGGACCGTGTTTTGTGGCATTCCTATGTTCAGCAGTGGACTTGTGAAGGGCTGTAATTAAGATGATAATGGTACTATACATTAAAAACAATTAATACTTGTTAATTGTAACTAAGGGTAAAAGAGCTCACAAATAATCCACGACGTAAACTGAAAGTGATTGTACAGTGATAAAATACAGAAATACACATAAATAACTATATATAAAGTTAAACACACTCAAAGTATTACTTAAAAATTGTATTTTGCTGATATCTTTGAAAGGTTGTAAGTTTAATAAGAACCCGTAACTCACAAATTGGCTTCGTGCCGACAAAGGGAAAAATCCTTTGTGACAGGCAAAGGGTAGTATTGTAGTTAAGTTTCGGGGAAGCTCTAGCAAGAAGCTTGCGTCTCAAAGGGACGAGGGCTGTCCTAGTTGTTTGGGAGACTATGCGAAAATATACGAGCGCTAAGTTAAGTAATTAAAATAGAAATGAATAAAGAATATATATTTTATTACTCCCGTACCCGGAGTGCTGCATTCGGATTATTAAGTAATAAAGTCAGTTTTGTAGAAATTAGAGTTATACGAATTGTCATTATTTCTTGTATAGTTATTATTTTTAAACGTATAATTATTATTGCGTTGATATGACGTTTACTATTAATTTTTTCTTAAGACTTGATTATTAATTATTTTCGCAAATTAAAAGATAAACATTGTAGTTGAAACATAAAACGAACTTTTTTTTATATTTTTTATAAAATTCAACATCCCTTTAATAACATTTTCTAAGATGTAGGCCCTTTAATTTGACCCTACTCAAAAAATCCTTTGTTCAGGAATGGGACGTATATAGCCTGTAACTTTTATTTTCCAGATCTAACACTAGATAATAAACAGTTTAAAGGCATACTCGCAGTATGAATAATTTACATAGTATGTTTCTGATGACAAAGCGTACAATTTCAATATAAGTGTAGCACGTGAAGAGCAACAGATGTGTTTTACTGTCGTTTCCTAACCCTCATAGCTTGAATAACGTTACATTAGTGTGCTGTAAGGTTGATATTACTATAACCTGAATATTCATTTTCAAAGGAACTTCTCTTGTACTATATTGATCTTGTGTTAATAAATTTACACAAATTTACAATATTTTGACGGTAGTCGACAAAATGGTAAATATATATATTATCGATCGAACAAAACGTAATTTATTGATAGTTCCACATTTAAAAAAGAAAAAAAAATAAGTTACAGCCTATGTGTATTTACATTCCAATGACTTTGAAATATTTTTTTCTTACATTGGACATGCAGATTTCCTCGCGACGTTTTCCTTCACCGCCGGGTCCATGGAAAATTTAACAATTTCATTGGTGCCAGCTGAGGATCTAAAATATATGGCGAGCGCTTAGCACCTATGCTGCCACGACTCCAAATATCAATAATCCTTTTAAAATGTTTCTTAAACCATAGCAAACCCGTGACTATCAATCACGATTTGTAATTAGACCGCATAAGCGCTGTTGCGTGTTGGCGAACTTCACATGTCTTCAAAATATTTTTCCTTTCTTGCATCTTCCTTATAACATCTAAATATAATAAAAATCTGTGGGTGCCAACTGCCAACCCGTCTGCCAAGCGCAGTAACTAAGTTAAAAATATCTTCCCTATAAGGCAATATAATATGAGGGAGACCCAGGGAGGTATATGTTCATCACCGAAATTTTGATAGGCTGCAATGAATGAATGACTTCGATTATCTTAAGCCTTAAAATTTCGTCTAATAAATAATCCTCTCCCTACTGTTACCGTTACAGCCTATTAACAGCCACTGCTGAACATAGGCCTTCCCCTTAGATTGCCTCATAGGGGGGAAATTTGCCATAGTTGCCACGCTTGGCAAGCGGGTAGGCAACCGCAGTTTTTTTTATTTTTAGTTGTTATTAGCAAGACGCTGCTGTCCATCTCCTGATTTGTTTCCTTCTCAATAATAATCCTCTCAGGTGATTGATGTAACTCGAAACAATAATAATTTAGAAAAAGTTTCTTATTTGTATGTATTTTTCAGCGGCATAATGCCGCGTCATAGTAATCACATACAAAATGGATTTAGTAGAAGTAGCTTGTATTTCTGTTCTTATAAACCTCGCAAAATCAAAAACAATTTTAGGTACATCCTCGTGTCAATGATCTTTTAAACAACGGGCAGTTCTCTAAAAGATTTTATTTTAAATCCTTCGTATCGTTAAAAAAATATCAAAAAGAGTCTCGAATATTCATTCAGCCTTTACGATTTTTAAATAAAGAAATAGTTAAGCTCTCGATCACTAAAAAACCTTTAATTATCCTCTTAATTTAAAAAGTCCCGTCGAAAGGACAGACTTTTATTTTTAAACTGTGGATAATAGCGCTATTTTGCGTTTAATTACAAATCCCCTTTTTTACTTTTCTACTATGGCTGAAATTAATTATTATAAAAACCACTTAAATTTTGTAATAATCAAATACAGTTCCTAATAATTTTAATAAATTTTTGTTTTACCTATTTATTCATTATTCTTCGTAATGAAGTCGCCATAATTATATTCTAAATTGGTATATAAAACTCCTTGCTAGTAAAGATTTTTAATGGACTTGTAAAAATTAAGGTGGATATATTATATCCATCTTTGGCAAGATATTCAAATTTGGAACAGTTTAAAACTTTTGTAACATGACTTCAGCTTTAACTATTAAAACTAAAACTATATTTGACTTTTGACAACGATGTCAAAACAATTTTTTATAATTTTGAATAACTACTTGTCAATACTCTTTGTTACAGTACTGTGGCGCGATATTGTGCCGCAGTGTTTTTACCGTGCGGCATAAAACTCGTAGAGCACGTCTAACCTTAGTACGGCTAAGTTTTTCGGGTGTACCTACTATAGCTAACAGTCCATCTGATGGTAAGTGGCTACTGCAGCTCATGAGTACCTTTTTATAGAATAATCGTGACGAACAAGCACACAGCCTGATGGTAATTGAATACTTTGGCCCATAGCAATATTCTACTGTTTCATACTAGTATTCTGTGAGAGCGTGGTCCTACCAAAGTCAGACAACAGAGACGACCCAATGCTGCAGCGGTGGCTCCACTACGTATAAACTACCAAACTAGTCAACTTGATACAAAGTAAGGCGCAGATAAATTACTGGCTTTCATATCCTTCAAAGCGAAACACATCGACGAATTCACTGCTGCCTGGCACTGGCGGTAGAAATATTTAAGAGGATAATGCCTTGGCAGTCATAGAAACGAACCTACATTCATACGTAAATACCAGCCAAAAGTATACTTATTTTGCTCTGCCACTGGAAACATCAACATCCTATCTTTTTATATCCAGCATTTCCTGCTAATATTTGGTACAATCGAAAAGAACTTTCCTCCAGCAGTGTACTGTCTATGGACTGAAGATGAAAAGGAAGAGGTAAATAATGATTTTAAGACGTTTTAGGGTCATGCTGAAGTTATATTATGGTTGTAGCACGAATAGGTCCGCTTGACCGGTCACAAGAGACACGGACACGAGGACCACGCTTTCACAGCGTGAAATAGCTGCTGTATTTCATATAGTGTGTGTAGAAATCCGAAAACTTTTTACTGGAAACGAGGCATTCCATCTTAGTCCTCAGGGTTGACAACGCAAATGCATTTTGATTCTTAATTAAGGATAAATGTAGATGTCTATAGGCCGCAGCATCCACTTACCATCAGGTGGACTGTGTGCTCGTTTGTCATCCTTATTCTATAAAAAAAATCATATACTGCATTTTGATTCTTATTCGAGGATAGATTTAGAAGTTTTCGGGCCACAGAATCTACTTATCATCAGGTGGACTGTGTGCTCGTTTGTCACCCTTATTCTATTTTTTTTAAATACTATAAATCATCCCTAAATCATATAATATAAATTTATATGATTTAATGCTGGTTTTTGAATCACCATTAAGATAAACTACAGAAACACGTCATTTGACGGCTTAGTTTTATCTGTTGATTGAAAATTCAATACTAAAAGTATCAAAATTAGAATTTTAATAAAAAGTAAAAGTCTGTCTACCTGTCTAGGCTAATCTGCGGAATGGCTGAACCGATTGTAATTAATCTTGACGAACAGAACACAGAGAGAGTGAGAAAGAGTCTTGACAGTTCTTGAGAAATCGAAAAATTCATAAATCTTCTTCGATGATTAACTTAAATCTAAATAACGCCACAATTATAAATCCCATTCAGGCGAAGCGGGGGGGGGGGGGTTAGTTGATTTTAGATAATATTAGTTATAACTATTAAAATAATTTCCCTATATATATATATAGTTCTTTGGAGTAAATTTTACTTTTGTCCCCATTTTGTGGAATTTTTTCTTCAAATTGCAATTAAATTACCCTTGAGGTGTAAACAATTTAATAATTAGGGAATCACTAAATCGATTTACAATTGGCGAAGATTAAAACAAATACAGAAAAGACATAGTCTAATTGAGAAGCTACTCTTTTTTTTATCGTGTGTTTTTACATGATAAAAAAACCTTACCATCTTACATATTTTATTACACATTCGTTTCTTTGATGAGAAACCGCATAAACAAACATGGCTTCTTACTTTAAATGTAAAGTAATCAATTTGATTTCTATACGCAGTTAACGGTGCCTTAATATCAACAAATAGTAGCTAAAATATACATTGAACCGGATGCGGGTTTAAAGAACCCCTCTATTTTTTGCCTCTAAGGAACTTTGACTTAATAAATTAAAAGCAGAAAATGAAATTTCAGTAAAATAATTTTATGTCGAAAGTTAATGAATTCGTTATAACAATTTCCTGGAATTCAATACCTTACAAATTCGAACTTCGTGTTATTACAAAATTATTACCTACGTAAATTGTAGCATAAAGTTTCAAATTGGAGAGTAGCGGAATTTATTTAATTTAACACCAAATTGAAATGTCGGTATTTCAATTTGGTGTTTAATCTCTGTGAGTTTATTAAAATCACATTATGTTTCTATGATATAATCTGAAGAGATTACAAAATTCTAAATTCTAAACAGCTAAACCTTCATACGTCAACCTGCTGGGCGAAGGCCTCCTCTTATGAAAGGGTTTTAGGGCAGAAAGGAGTCTGTCGATCTTATCCGTATCCGACTTTATAGTCTTCGAAAATATTTTATACTACAACAAGTGTTAATATTCTTCGGTTTACGGATTAAGCTCGTAATATAATTATTCCTCTAATATAATGGAAACAGAGAACAAGTTTTAAATGTCCATTTATGTACAGCGTAGACCTAGAAAAGGTGTGTGGTGTGAGGACATGCAATTAAAGCATTAAATATAGATTTTAAATATGAATATCGACTGATTTTTAAAATTTCTTGTAATATAATAGCTTTTATGTCAATATAGCTAAAAATTAATATTTATTTTGTCTAACAAAGCTCGTATAAAAAGTTACCTTGTGATTTCTTCCAATAATTTGCAAGGATCAGCCGCGTAGAACTTCACTCCAAAGTAAAAGGTGTGTGAATCAGATCCTCGAAGTTGGCGACGCAACTTTCTCCCTGCGTCTAGCCAATGCTGTACACAAAAACAAGATTCTAATTTATATTGAAATCAAAATGTAAAATGCACATAATAACATTGTGTTTTTTTACAATATTTTATACAAACGAGATTTGGGGCTAAAGAATTTGTTTCAAAACATTATTATTGATATTAACTAAAATAAAGGCTAGAGCTAGACTTTGCAAGCACGAAAAAATCAATTTTAGATATTTTTCGTTACTTGATAATGTACAGAAAAATTAACAAAAATTGATTTTAATTTTATTAGCTCTCGTAGAGTATAATAGATTTGCCGTCCCTTGTTAATTAATTCTCTCCATCGCCGACTATCTAACTTACAAGGTAAAATATGTTTTTGACATCGTAAAACTACGTTATAGCTACTAGGCACTGGTCGAAGTTTGTAAGAGGGAAACAAAGTTGAGGAGAAGCTTAGTAGTATGAAGTGAAGACTCAATTACTGACACCGAGGTATTATCATTGTCCTCAACGGTGACAATCTATGTCGCTACAAAAATAAAGATATAAGTTACAAAGTTAGGTCCCATGACATAACAATATACTTTCTAAAAAGGTATGAAACAGAGTAGATTTAATTGGCAAATATCATTACAAATTCTCGAACTTTTATTCGTTTATTTTTAGTGGCCCATAGACATCCATGTATCATCGATTACAAATCAAAATGCAGATGCGTTGTCACCCGTGGGAACTAAGATGGAATGCCTCATTTCCAGTAAAAAGGTTCTCTACACTCACCATACCAAACACAGCAGCGTTAAGCTGCTATTTTACGAGCATGGGCCTTTCCCGGTTGAGCCGACCCATTCGTTCTACAACTATACTTATATGTTTAGGTTATCTCGGCATAATTTCCTTCCCAGCTGAGAGTGTGATAAGTCAACAATTAATAATTTAATTAGGGCCTTAAGGTTAAATCAGAAATAAATAGGGCTTATTTCTAATTATTCAAAATATTTTTGGGCAAAATCTTATTCTTGTTTTAAATTAATGCTTACCGTTTGGTTATCTTGATCAACATAGCGGAGACCGAAGTAAGCTGTCTCTAGGAGATCTAGATGTCTAAAAACCACGTCGAGCAATGCTTGACCAGTATTGTTGTCCTGTAAAAATATATATTAAATAATATGATGTAAATATTTGTAATTACCCCCCCCCCCATGATTAAAGTTACGAAGAGACGGCCCCCAGTCCCCGGCGGGCCCGCTATTCCTGGCTACCGTGGCGACCGTGGTAACGGCGGGGCAGGGGGTGCTAAGAATCTCCGGTGGAGGTTCGGTTGCCACCTAAGACGACTCGACCTGGCAATATATAAAGCACGCACCCTGAGGACTGACGAGAAGATCCTGGAGCTGGAAGAAGAGATAGACAAGTTGCGCTGGAATATTATAGGATTATCTGAGGTCCGAAGAGAGGGGGAGGACATGGTAATCCTCGAATCCGGCAACTTGTTCTATCACCGCAAGGCGACCATCTGTCCCAAGGAGGTGTCGGATTTATCGTCCACAAGTCTCTCGTTAACAACGTTGTTAAGATTGAGAGTGTGTCGACGAGGGTTGCGTACCTTATACTCAGAATCACCAAACGGTATTCGCTGAAGGTCATGCAGGTTTACGCACCAACCTCGGCACATCGCGATGAGGAGGTGTAGGAAATGTATAAGGATATATCTAGAGCCATGCATTCCTCCAAAACCCACTATACGGTGTTAATGGGAGAATTCAACGCAAAACTAGGCACAAGAGAGAACGGTGAGCTAAACGTAGGGAATTTTGGAAAAGGGCCAGCAGCTAGCAGACTTCATGGAGAAAGAGGGACTCTTTATGATGAACTCTTTCTTCCAGAAGCGGCCCCAGCGGAAGTGGACCTGGTCGAGCCCCGACGGTTCGACAAAAAATGAGACGACCAGACGACAACTATTCAGTGATGTCTCAGTGATCGCAAGGGTGAAAACTAGCAGTGATCACCGAATGGTGAGAGGCACACTGAACCTAAACGTTAAGTTGGAGAGGTCACGTCCAATGAAGTCAACCTTCCGTCCCACTCGTGCTCTAATCCAAAGTCCCGAAACCTTTCAGCTCGAGCTACAAAACCGTTTCCAGTGCCTAGAAGATTGCAATGCAGTGGACGACATGAATAACAAGCTCGTGGAAACTGTCCATGCAGTCGGAGCTAAATTTTGCAAGACCCGCCGCAGAAGAACACAAAAACTCTCCGATCACACTCTTAATATCATGGCTGTTAGACGGGAAATGAAGCTGTAGTCTTTAGTAGATTTGACAGCATACAGGCAACTGAACAGACAGATCACCAAATGCATGCGGCGGGTTTTACGCAACTTTAATACTCGTATTGAAGAAGCGATCGAGCGGAACCAGGGCTCCAAAGTCTTTGCGAGAGATCTGTCTGCCAGAAAGAGCCAATTGTCGAAGCTGAAGACCGAGTGTAGCAGCGTCGTTTCCGGGACACCTGAGATTTTGAGCGAGATTGAGAGGTTATAGAACCTGCCCATAGGGCAGCTGTATACATCATCGTTGGAGCCACACGCAAGTGTGAGTAACGATCCAAGAGCAAGTCTTATCCGACACTATTCCGATGATATTCCGGACGTCAGTCTGAGCGAGATTAGAATGGCTCTCCAGCACCTTAAAAATGGCAAGGCCGCAGGCGAGAATGGAATGACAGCAGAGCTTCTGAAAGCGGGTGGACAACCGGTACTTGATACTTGTCCTTCAGAAGCTCTTTAATTCCGTCCTTCATGGTGGTACTTCACCGGAGGCGTGGAGCAGAAGTGCGGTGGTCTTCTTCTTCAAGAAAGGCGACAACGCTCTCTTGAACAACTACAGACCAATTTCCCTTCTCAGCCGCGTCTACGTGCTGTTTTCGAGAGTCATTACGAATCGTCTCGCATGCAGACTCGACGACTTCCAGCCCTCCGAATAAGCCGGTTTCCGAAAAGGCTTTAGCACTATAGACCACATACATACCCTTCGGCAAATTGTACAGAAGTCAGAGGGGTACAATTTGCCACTATGTCTGGCGTATATGGACTATGAGAAAGCCTTTGATTCCGCCGAAATTTGGGCGGTGCTGCAGTCCCTTCAGCGATGCCAAGTTGACTGTCGATATATCGAAGTGCTGAAGTGTTTGTACAGTAGAATTACGATGGCTATCCGAGTACAGAACCAGAGTACGAAACCTATCCAACTGCAGAAAGGTGTAAAACAGGGTGACGTTATATCCCCGAAACTCTTCACCGCTGTATTGGAAGACGTTTTCAAGCTTCTGGACTGGAAAGGATACGGTATTAACATCAACGGCGAGTACATCACTCACCTTCGATTTGCCGACGATATAGTCCTTATGGCAGAATCGCTGGAGGACTTAAGCACTATGCTCAATGACCTTAATAGTGTCTCCCACAGGACGGACAGGTCTTAAGATAAACATGGACAAAACAAAGATCATGTATAACGTCCATATCACATCTATGCCGGTAGTTGTTGGGAGCACTAAGCTCGAAGTTGTTGACGAGTATGTTTACCTGGGACAAATAGTCCGACTAGGTAAGTCCAACTTTGACCGAGAGGTCAATCAGCGGTTTCTTCTCGGCTGGGCAGCGTTCGGGAAATTACGGCACATCTTCTCGTCAGGTATACCTCAAAACTTGAAAACAAGACTGTACAACCAGTGCGTGTTGCCAGTGATGACCTATAGAACTTAGACGTGGTCCTTCACTGCTGGCCGGATGAGGAAGCTCAAGGTCGCTCAGCGAGCTATGGAGAGGGCTATGCTCGGAGTTTCTCTGCGTGATAAACTTAGAAATGAGGATATCCGCAGTAGAACCAGAGTGACCGACATAGCCCAACGGATTAGTAAGCTGAAATGGCAATGGGCCGGCCATATAGCTCGAGGAACCGACAACCGATGGGGAAAAAAGGTTCTCGAGTGGCAGCCTCGTACCGGCGGACGAAGTGTAGGGCGTCCCCCCACTAGATGGAGTGACGACCTGGTAAGCATGCAGGAAGTCGATGGATGCAGGTGGCTCAGGACCGTGCTTTGTGACATTCCTTGGGGGAGGACTATGTTCAGCAGTGGACTTGTGAAGGGCTGTAATGATGATGATGATGAAATATTTGTAATTATATATTACACTATTATATTGTAAGTTGCAATGAATTTAATAGGATACTACTGAACCGTTTTCAAATTATCTTTAATTAAGTGCCTGGTATATAAAGCCTCTCATTTCAGTTATTCGAATTGAATGCTGAGTTATAATTTCGTGAACTGAAAATGCCTTCGCCTCAGGCTCGGTAAAATTCCCTGTAAGAGTCAACGTAATCAGTCTTTAGATATACAATTTCTTTTGGCTTAATTTGTGCCAAGGGGAATTATTTCTCGGAGTGATTCTACTTGAACTACGTAGCTTAGTGAAATATAAATCGCTGTACTTATATATCTTTTATTAAATATAATTAAGATACATATTTTAAAAATAATATGCTATATGTGTGCACATTTAACAGTGATATATTAACAATAATAATGAAACTTTAAAAAGGAGAAGTAAAACAGACTTTAAAAAAAAAAAATATTTCTACATAACAGCTTCCGAAGTCGGTGCTAAGACATAGTGTATCGAAGAATTGTAAATGTAAATTATTATTTATAACATAGTAAATAATAATTTACATTCAGAAGTCTATTTTTAAAAGTTTAATTATAATACCCTTTTAAGTGGACTAAAAGATTGTCACAAGTTCAAGGTAACAACAAGAATGTCGTCTAAATAATTACATTGCAAACTTCACCCCTATTTTTTCACCCTTAAGGGTGTTGTGTTATAAAGGATCCTTTGAAATATAACGTATTTAATAAAAGAATAATCAATATAAACTGGTTCAGCCATTTTCGATAAATTGGCGAATACTCATAAAAAAAAATACGCCTCAAATATAGTTATTTCTCGTTTTTGGAACTAGTTTTAAAACATCGATCACATTAAAATTCTCTTTTGACGTTTTAATAACTTTTTATTAGAAACTATATTGCAAATATAAAGAAAGCGGAAAGAATTCAACTTGCTCTATACTCCCACGATACCGCAACGAGTTTGCTGCAAATTAGAACTTCTCGATGTCCGACTCTCCACAATTAAGCTAATTCACACGCGATGGTGTAGGACCAGTAAGACCAGTAGTCGGCGATATGGTATTGGCAGCGTAATAATAGGGGATCGAGACTTGGAAGCTCTCACGCACATCACGAAGTTATTTGCGTGTGTCCTTGCTTTGATTGACTGAGAACGCAAAAGCCTGCATTTTAATATTGATAAAATTTATGTAAATTACTTCTACCGTAGGACTGTAATATTTAACTTAAAAAATACTGAACAATCAATTTAAAAAATTAAATCTAAGAACCAGACTGCAGTGATTTTATTAATGCTATATTTCCAATGATGTACCTCAAAACTTGAAAACAGGTTTATACAACCAGTGCGTTATCACATATAGCTGAGACATGGTTTTCGTGGTGCCCGAAGTTTCTCTACGTAGAATAACCGACATAGCCTAACGGACCAGTAAGCTGAAGTAGCAATTATGGAGTGACGACTCCATAAGAAGACCAACTCCATTAGATGGAATGACGACCTGGTAAAAGATGGAGAGCAGTCAATGGATGTAGGTTGCTCACAAACAACAAAATTAGACCGAGCCTCATGGCATTCCTTAGGGAGGGCTATGTTCAGCAGATGCCTTGTAAGGGGCTGTAATAATAATGATATAAACGGTAATACTTATAAAAATTACTTATTATTTTTATTGCTTATTGTTTTTTTTTTGGTAGCAAGTTCATGACAATTAATGTCCGCCATATTTACATTGTGTAAATGACATTATGACAAATCGATTGAAATATCATTATTCAAAATTGAGCTACAAGTCGGCTACAAATCTAGAAGTTATGGGTGTACATAGAAATGAACTTACAAACCAGCCAAAAACAATGGGTATTTACTTATGAAATTGCCGTTCTGCAGTTACTGGCCATTTCAAATCAAAATAACTTTGGTTTGGCTAAGAATTCTAATTTAAAACTATATTTTATTTTAAAAACATGGAATTCTTTTTTCAAAATTAGTCATTTGTTCATTGGTTAGCATTATGTTTTTTATCGTATTTGAATCTTTTTCGTCATCATGGATACGTTAAAAATTCGAGTAATTATGGAATATGAGTACCGTCGTGGCAGCAACGCGGCACAAGCAGCACGTAACATCAACGACGTTTACGGAGCAAATACTACAAACGAACGCACCGCATGTAATTGGTTTGCCCGCTTCCATTCTGGAAATTTCGACCTGAAAAGTGAACTCCGTGCTCGTCCGAAAACTTTGGTCGACAATAACGCATTAAAGGCGATTGTGGAAGCTGATGATACTCAATCTACGGCTGAATTCGCAGCAGCTTTCGACGTTAGCATCAAAACAAAATTGGTCTATTTGCGTCAAATTGGCAACGTAAAAAAGCTTGATAAATGGGTGCCCCACGAACTCAATAATCGCCAGCGCGAAGTACGCGTCGAGACGTGCACTTCGCGCTGGCGATTATTAAGTTGCACTGCTCAACAGTCAATCAAACTAAGGAAATTTGAAACGTATTGTTACTTGCGAAAAAAATGGATTCTGTTTGACAATCGCAAGTGCTCAGCAAGTTGGTTGGATCCTGGTTCAGCACCTAAATAATGCCCTAAACGAAAACTTACCCCCCGAAAAGTGATGGTCGCTGTTTGGTGGTCTAGCGCTGGTGTGATTTATCACAGCTTCTTACCAAACGGGATGAGCATTACTGCAGATGTGCGTACTATGAAGAACTGAACAAAATGATAGAGAAGCTCGCACGTCTCCAACCAGCTATGGTCAATCGTTCGTCCCCGCTGCTCTTGCGCGACAACGCGCGACCTCATACTGCAAAACAGACGGTCTCCAATTTACAAGAGCTGAGTTTGGAAGCTCTTCGTTATTCGCCGTACTCACCAGACCTTGCGCCTAGAGACTTCTACTTTTTCCAGAATTTGGATAACTTTGTGGCGGGAAAAAAAAATTCAATACCCGAGAGGCAGTACAAAATGCTTTTGAAGAATTTGTTGCCTCCCTCTCAAAAGACCTCAACAGAGGGGACATGATGATTGGTAACAATACCAAATCATAAACCAACATCATCCTCATCCTCATCATTGCCCTGTCTCGGATGAAGCTGTAAGAGCTGCTATACATATATAGGCTAACAGCACTTATATCATTGATTTCTTCAAGAAGGGGATCAATAAACTGCCACTGCGTTTGCTAAGATGCATTGATTGCATGGATAACTTTGATTAACAGAAATAAAAAATATAGAAAAAAAATTACGTTAACTTATTTCTTTAAAAACCGCAATTTCACAAGTAAAGATATAATATTACATTTTAGGCCCTGTTGCAGTGGGCGAAAAAATAAAGTATATATTTTCAAAGAAGTTCACTTTAGCCATTATAAGGGCTTTGAATGCTTCTGCTTAATCTTATATAAAAGCAACTAACTGGACTTTAAGGTTAAAGAATTCCCTATGCATTCGATCCCTTTTTCGAATGCAAACAATTACCAGTGGCGATATCTACTTTTCTAAACGGTTATATTATAACCAACTTCTGGTCGATAAGATTGCTTTATTTGTGCAACTTATAACTATGCGCTTATCTATTTCCCTTACTAAATTAAAGCACCTAAGCGTAATCTGAAAAAAAATGTTCTGCCTTTTAATACATACGAAGAACAAGTAAACAATGCAGATCTTGTCAAATATTATGTCTATAAAGTAAGTACCGAAGCAAAAAATGTGTATAACAAAATTATACGAAACACAACTCAATTAATTTAATCCGATTACAAGCGTGAAAGTTTTCTCGCCTGAATCTAATATGCTTGTTTCCTAATATATCACTCCATAAGTATCTATATAAATGTACTTGTATTAGGACTCCATTCGGTTTGTGGGAAATTGCGAAACAGTTCGTTGATCTGAATAATAAATGATTTAATAACGGGGCGCGTTTGTTCTCCGTAAAGTGTGTTGAGCTCGAAAAATGGCATGCGATTTAAAAATCGGACAGAAACTGATTTGACTGTAATGCGATTTGGACACGAACTACAATTTCTATGTAACTTAAATCTAAAATATATAAATGATAGGTTACACTTCACTCTTGTTTCTGGTCTCTCCTTTGTATACATAATAATTGTTCACTGATTTTTTGCTTCCCTATAATTTCACTTCTAAGACCAGTAGTAGGGTCTTGGTAAATGTTTTTCCTATGACGCTACTTACTTTTTTATTGTTAATGAGTGTGTTCGACTTGTACATGTTGTTGGTAGTTGCAATTAGAAGTGATGCTTACAAGTTATTGGAACTAATAAGAGAGTAGAGACATCGGCACGAATAGGACTACCCATAAATGACTACGGTATATGGTCCGCTTTCTAAGAATGTAATGACGGGTAGCCATCAAAGCTACCTGAAGAGAACTGTAATGAAGAAATTTATTTCTTTTAACAATTAATTAGACGTCGGATTTCATATGTAACGAAACGATATATCCTTCTTTGCCTTACATATAAATCGTGATGATGATTATATTATATTGGTAAGAATACCTAGTTGCTATGCCACGTATCCTATAATGAAGCAAAAATCACAATTATAGTTTTTTAGAATGGTTGTTACGATGGTCCAATCTTAACCTGTAAGCGTTACATCAAATACGGCTAGTTTGTGACTAATGATTATCTGTATAATGTGTCAGATACTTTTGGCACTATGTCCTCTGTGCAGTTGATAACTTCCGACTCTATTCGGAAGGTGTCATATGGTCAAAATTGACCAATAAGGCATTACGTATTAATTTTAGGGCAGAGGTTATTTTTATCCTGTAGATAATCTAAAGTTGGATAAGCAAGCGGATCATCTAACAGTTTCAATTGTAGACAAAGACATATATTATAAACCAGTTGTGCCGTATACTGGTGTCAAAGAAAATTTGTCACTTCATACCTTGGGGGCCATAGATGAGATGACGGTATACCATCTCGTATATAAGCCAGATTACGGTAAGAAACGTCCACTACTGTGATTGCTGATATTATGCTCGCCGAGTCGCTATGATTACGGCACATCTGAGCATCTGACTCACTGTGCCCAGCAGTGGACTGTTTACGGACTAAGTAGGAAAATTTATCAGTGATTAACGTCCTATTTAACTAACGGGTCCTGGGTTCAGATACGCAAAGTCAAAAATATGGGAAAAATTAATTTACTTTCTCATATGTATTAAATTTGCTTAAAATATTTTAGGAAATACAGGGAGGTTAAAAGTGACTGCTACACGGTACGATAATAAATACACAGTACTATACGGCACAAAAACGTCGAATTAAATTGTGTATTGTAAAACAACTAAGATCATATTTATATATTATTAGTAACAATATCTCTTACTGCCGACGCGAATGTAGCCACTTGCAATTGTGCTTGCTACTTGAGTGAAAGATGTATCGTAAGTTTGAATTAGAATTTAACTTATTTAAATATTAATATCCAATATGGTTGCCGTCGCAATCAGCAATTCCACTAACGAGCGCTTTTGCAACTCTATACCTTATTTAAACTTTCTCTTCTAATATATATACCCAGTTTAAATCTTTATTTGAAATGCCCTTTTCTTGCACCTTCTTGACGCTCGCTATTGACAATTAAAAGTTCGACGCTTAAAATGTTTGTCACATTCTGAAATTAAAAGTTCAAAAGCTCATAATTTTTTAGAGATGACCTCGTACATTCTTTTAACGTATTCGAGTACTCAGTCTTTGCAGTATGTATAAGGTCGGGGAAAAAGTTTTATATGACAAATTGAAGACATTTTTTTCCAAGTTTAATTACATGTAATTATAATATATATATGTGCCATTTTGTTCAATAACTTGTTGCCATTTTGTAGGTAGTGACATAATCCCGTTGCTGTAGAAATATTGGGATTTTTGATCAAAAAAAATGCGACAATTAGTTTTGACAGTCCTCTCTTGATGTTAACTTAACACTACCCAAAGAATTCTAAAGAGACCGAAACAGGTGAAAATCTGAAAGTGCAAGGTCAGGACTATACGGTGGATGCATTAACACTTCCCAACCAAGTTCTCTCAATTTTTGCTGAGTGGCCAAATATGTGTATGGTCTGTTATTATCATTATGAAAGACCACCCCTTTTCTGTTGATCAATTCCGGACGTTTTTTTTTCAATTTATTGCTTGAGTCTCATTAGTTGTTGGCAGTAGAGATCCGAATCGATGGTTTTGCTCGGCGGTAAAGGCTCATATAAACGATGCCCTTCCAATCCCAACATACACACAGCATCACCTTATTGCGTATTAATCCGGGTTTCGCTACAGTCTGTGGAGCTTGACTACCCTTTGACTATTTATATATATATTATATTTATATATTATATTTATATCTTTTTCGCACGTTCTTGTCATAGGTGATCCACTTTTCTTTACCAGTGATCAATATTTTCAAAAATGGTTTGGTTTCATTACGTTTCAATAGAGAATCGCAAATGAGTACATGATTCATTAGGTTTCTTTCAGTAAGCTCGTGTGGTACCCAAATATCGAGCTTTTTTGTATAGCCAGACTTTTTAAAATGGGTCAAAACTATTTTATGGTCAATTCTCAATTTTTCTAACTATTAATATGCCGATCTTGCTCCACTTTTTCAAAAATGGCATCGATTTTATCATACAGAGGCGCGAAAATAGCGCGCTGCATCTTTGACATCAAAATTCCTAGACTGAAAACGCTTGAACCAACTTTGTGCTACACTAACTGACACTGCATTAGGTCCATAAACTACACAATTTTTTTTCGCGGCTTGAGTCCCATTTTTCCCTTTTTTGTAATAAAACTTCTTTCTTCGTTAGATAGAACTCATTTTGGCGGACAGAAAAACAATTGAAAAATGGCGGGAAAGTGTTTTTTATTTTTTATTCATTTTTCTTAATGTCCTATATGTATTGATATTAAAACCAGCCAGATACAAACAGAACAACTTGAAGACACTTTTCCCCAACCTATTATTACGAATGCCTAAGCTTTCGTATGGGTAGATACCACCCTATGCAGCAACGTATCTGCTGTGTTCCGATTTGAGTTGTTGGAGAGTCACTGTGCTATTTTTAATTTCTTATAGGAAATAAATAAGAGCCTTCAAGGAAAGTAAAAGGTCTTAGTAATAAATTCCGTAGTTTAGCTTAAGAAACAAATTTACAAAGTGGTCGCATTATTACGGACCATAATTAAAAATGGTTATTGTGGATACAGTTAAGACTTGAATACTTTTAGGTTCCTTAGAATAAAATATATCTTTGGTATAAACGAATAAAATACGTAAGTATTGACATTATGCTTTTAAAGTAAATCAATCTTACTGAATTAGTATTTTGTGAATGTATGTTGAACCTATTGAGATAAAAGGTAATTGAATAAAACCTTTTAACGATGACCAAACTAATCAATTCTCTTAGGAGATGTATGAGAGATTACAAAGTAAGTAAATATTGTATTTGTAGCTAACATTTATTACCAATATTAATTTATTTAATACAATTATTCTGTTTAGTCAATTTATTAACAACAAAATGTAAGTATTTAGACCTCTTAAACGTACATTAAAAATCTTTACCAAGTTTAAACGATTTGAATTCATGCATTTTTCTTTAGCAAACCAATAAAACAGCGAGAACATTGTCAGTTGTTTGATAAAGAAGCAAGAAAACAACCGTCAGACAATAAAGACGACACCGACGACTATAAAGAGGCGCGAGGTGCATTTACGCAGTGAACCGTGAAATGCCGTCGACTCAATTTGCCGCCGCGACACTACCCAGCAATGTCCTCCCGCACAATACACTTCGCAGTGTCTCCTAAATTACTGAGCAATTTCTTCGGCACTCGTCCCAGTAGTCGAGACAAATAAGACAATGCTCCCAACACGGAATGTACTTGCACGTTCCGTTCTGATTGTGCAATAAAAGGAACGAAGTGATTGAATATTTACTATCTGTTTTTGTTTTTGCTTAAGCATTTATTTTTTAACACTGCATAACTGACACTTTTTTAAATTATAACAATTTGAAATGAAAAGTAATGGCGGCTTACATTGGTGAGGTAAGAGTACTACTAGAAAAAAATCACCCCATCCATCCGTCATGGCGATGTGTCGTCAGTTGATTAAGTCTGATATTAAATATGGCATGATATATGGCAATCTGTTATATAGTATTCATCCTAATTTATAATTTCTAACAGTACAGATAAAACAGTACAGTTAGTAATACGTCTCATATAGAGTAACCAGTGATCGAAGCCTGTCTATAAGTAGGCAATTAAAAACTTTTGTAAATCTAATTCCTGCGTGCGCTAGGTGTTGCGGTAATGACAAATAATCTCAAGAGTGCCAGTGTTTGAACAAATAAAAACCTCTCAACCCTATTAAAGCAATCACTACGACACCTTAGTACTATTTGTAATGATGATGAGGATAATGAACGGCAACAATTTTTAAATGATCGGAAGCTGAAGAGGACTGCTAAGTAAAATTTCCATCATAGTTCTTAGAGATAACAATGCATCTGCATATTGATTTTTAATCGATTATAGCGCACGTAAGCGTCTACGGGCCACAGAATTCGTTTACTATTACTGATTGTTTGCTCATTTATCATTGTCACTTAGTTCTGTTCTTTTTTTCAAAGAGAGCACAGCTCTACGCCATCATGGCTTAAGGGTAAGCTCATGATTAAAATCTCTATATGCAGAAGTGATTTCAAAAAGCTAGTAAAGTAGTAGCTCTTTGATTCGTGGATTCTTGTATTCTCCTACATATATTGAGGATAAATTTTAATACCAGTCCTCAAATCGTGACATTACAGTAGCAATACACTTAATCAGTTTTAGCTACATCTCCTTCTCTGTTCAGGCTACACTTCAAACTCCTTGCCAGAAGACGTTACAAAAGCTCCAAACGTTCACCATACCATGGGATGACCGGAGTATGCGTATATGAATATAATATTGTGAGCCAATGCAATTTTTATTGTTAATAATAAATTTCTAGACAATAATCAAAATGCTTGGGCTTACTTGTCTGTCTAATGAAATGCTTCATGTTGAAATAACAACAACAAAATCAATAGTCAGAGGCATTTTATTCGATTCAGACTTATTCAAGCTCGTTTCTTACGAACCGTACATTTATTATTGACCTATACAGAGAATAAACGGCAAGACTGAAAAATAGATTTTAGATCTAAATTATTTGAGCTACGAAATGTCGTGGTAGAAATCAAACAAGGATAAATAAACTCAAGTTATTCTCTTGCTCTCAATCTCTTAAACTTTGCTCTTAATATTCATTTCCAATGTTTAAGTAAATAAAAAATAGTTATAAAAACAAATAAATCCTTAGCAAACAATCCAATTTTAACGTTATGAGAAAAGGCGAAAGTTTCACTGGATCCGTTTGAGACAAATGGCCCTTTGTAGATAGGAAAACTCTGGAAAGGGCGACGATTTATCTGAAATAACCATACAATTTAGCGAGAAATGTCGAACTCTCGTCGCTTCCACTTTACCCAAATTGGGCGATTCTAGCCCAATATATCTTTGGAATTTGTTTGACGAGCAAGTTATGCGTGGGATTGTAGGGCAGAGAAAAGTATTACCATAACAGTTCGACCGTTGTTTACGGTTATGCCAAAGAATTATAGTAATATGTCCGGATAAGTGTCAAATCCATTGGATCGAAGCAATTTTATATGTTTTCATTTGCGAGAAAGTTTTCGAGATAATACTGAGATACTGTTTACGTACTCGTTTCGTTGGCGAGCGAAGTGTAAGTAGGGTAAAGTCATAAATTATTACAATATTCGCTTTGCACTCTGCAAAGCATTGATTTCATTTTTTTAACAGATAATATTTTTACACCACGAAATTATATTATAATGTTCATATTTTAATGTTGTATCGTCCGTTGCGACAAAATAGTTTGAATTAATAGAATCAGGCGTTACTTTGCGGAAATCCATTATACTAAAGTTGTAATTATTTACTTTGCCAATATCCGCTTAATAAAATAAAATGATGTGTCTTACCTAGTTTGAAGAGCACCTCCCGCCCTCCCTCAATTGCGTGCACTATCGAGTAGTGGTGCTGGGATTAGTGGTGACGGGGATGATAAATATTTACAACTTTAGTAAAATAGTTTGAATAGCACGACGTGCACATTATATAATTTGGCAACTTTCTCGCTTCAGCTAATCAATGAAAATTGATAATATTTTAATGCTTCTGAAATCAAAGCCACGAAAGAACAGAATAAAGTCAAAAAAATAATGTTGTTAAACATATTTCCGGTTTTAGAAGAATCGTAAAAAATTTAGATCTTTCCCTGTAATTTTACCGTTTTGAATGGGGAATTTAAAATAAAAACAATTACAAAAACAAACTTTATTTTACTCAAATAATTTCCTAAACTATTAACACATTCTCGCTATTTTATGGGCAGTTTGTTAATGCCCTCGCTATAGAAGTCAGCTGAACGAGAATTGCTGAACTCTTTAAAGGTGGTCTTTACTACTTCTTCGGAATTAAAATTATTGTATGACAAATGTTATCTAAACTTCGAAAAAGTGGATTTTTGGGGCAAGGCCTGACCTTGCCCCACAAATATCCACTAGAATATGGTGGATGAGACAGGGTCTCTAGCTTTAGCCCTGCTAATTCTGGCAATAACGTCCGATGCATCAATGCAGTATGTAGCCGGGCGTTCTCGAGAAGACGGAATGGCGCAGAGCAGTACATCAGTCTGGGTTGTTTAACAATAACGGTCAACAGTAAGTTTTTTTATTTCCATTTAAAATTTCAAGTTAAATCATAGCTATTGCAGTTCAAAGAAACCGGCATAGATTATTATTATATACTGAATAATAGCTATTTTAACAAAATGGAAAAAATTCATAGGCTTAGTGCCTATGAAATTTTTCCATTTTTACTAAGACCTAATACTATATATAATTGAAATGTTTTAGAACATTTCAATTTATATATAGTATTTATAAAGAATTTTTATGTACCTATACATTTATACTTGATAATAATATGTAAAATATTCGATTATTTACCAGCAGTGGGTTGTATACAGGACCCAAGTGTTGATAATTATATAGGTAACACGTGCGTCGCGGCGGCCGCGAACCACTCTCACATTCATCGCGCGACGACAATGCCAACCAAATAGAATTTAATATTCATAGAGTCGCCGTACGATTCAGTGAATTCGTCGTCCGCACCTTGGACCCGAGCCCCGCATATAAAAGACCTGCCAGAAGCCCCTGGGTGTACTTCAAATAATTCGTCTCGGAATAGCTGCACTTCAAATGTAAGGGAACAGAAACAGAGAAAAAAATCTCACGTTGTCTCATACAGCGAAATTGAAAAATACCGCCGGTGTCCGCGGGGATGCCCGCGGTGAGAGATTTCGAAATAATCTTGCCAAAGATATAAGAAAAGTTTAGAAGAAACTACAGCCCACAACCCAAATGTCACAAGTAATGTGTCCACAAATTGTATAAAAAATGTACTGTACCATAATACATATAAAACCATACACTTAAATTACAGGGCTTGATTTATTTGATTAATGAAATACATAATACTATAAAATTATCCCTCATACATATTTATCCATCCAAGTCCATTGCTGAACATAGGCTCTCCCTCAAGGAGGGCCACCTTCATCCATCGACTTCCTACATGTCTTACCAAGTCGTCACTCCAGCTCTACACTTCGCTTAACGCTACGAGATTGCCACTCGAGAACCTTTCTTGCCCATCGGTTGTCGGTTCTTCACCCATACATAAAACTGCATTAAATATAAAACCACTTTAAATTATATGTTCCCTTAAAATGCATGCCTCTATTTTGATTTCGGTTTTAGTGTTAAATTTGCGAAATTTATTCAAAGAAAAACTTTTTTAATTAGTTGCATGTAAAGAAAGTAACGTTTAACCTCATAAGTATTTACCTGAATCTCGTGCAGTAGCTCCCGTTCGTCCAGAAGAACAACGCGGCAGGCCAGGGTGCGAGGCGCAGGGCAAAGGCATTCCATCATCCTACCGCCAGCAGCCAGTGGCTTTCCTCACGTCTGTAATAGACATTGCTATTATTATCTTTAAGACAGTGTGTTTAAAAATTAGACATATTGTTGTAATAAAAATGAGCCACTCAGAAAGTTAATCGAAACTAAAACAAAATTCTATGGTTAAATTTTTGATTAATAAATCTTTTCAAAGAACTCTCCACCAGCATGTATATAAAGTTTTAAGCGTCTGAATTAATTAAGGAACATTTTCCAGTCCGCCTCAGACATCTCATCCACGACCTGCTCGAACGCTGCTAGCGCATTTTCCGGCGATAAAAACTAAATCCCTTTTAGCTGATTTTTATTTTAAGTCATAAAAAGAAGTCACACGGTGCTAAATCAGAGCTGTAATGACAATGCATTAAAATAATCTGTCCAGTGTCTCATACAAAATAAAGTTATTTCGCAAAAAATTATATAAGTTATTGTATATAAGATATTTAAAACAGATTTGCTGTAAATAAATGCAACTGCTTTTAGGTTAAGTTCATTATTAAATATGAAATTACTGCGTTTCTCATTAGAAACCTACATTGTTAGTTTTAAAACGCAATATACTCGTAACATTCATATTTAGTTTCCTGCTATGATATCGATCGCAGTTCAGGATTTGTTTATCTTTCACCTACCCGTATGCTATTCAGGAATTTCAAAACATAGATGTAACATCGGTGTATTTTCCACAAAGCCAGAAGTTGTTTGAAGGCAATTACGGAGTTATTTGCAGTCGGACTCAATAGTGAAATCACCAAAAGGTTGGTCGAAGCCAAATATATCCTCGTTAAAAGTTAGTCTGGGGAGCATAGACTAGCACCGGCGTCGGTATTAACAATTTTCTTTTAATTAGTAACCGCACCTTTCTATATAACCAAATTCAAATCATGGTTTTAAATTACGAACTCGATATTAATAATTTTTCATTTAATGTTTTTTACGTTTATACATCTATCATAGTATATAATATTATACATATTATATGCATATATTATACTATAATATATGTATAATATGATATGTAGTTGAATGTAGTCGATAGATGCTCATACATACTCGTATTGGCAGTGCATTGCGGTAGAATAACATTTATTAAATTTAATGGTGGACATTTACTATGATGATCTTATTAACGTTTATATTTACATACTTAGTACAATTTGACTCTTTGAAAAATATATCGGTATAAGGTTTCTGTTATCACACGAAAAAATCACTAAAACAATCACTATTAATGTTCGCAACACAGTTTTAGGTTGGAAACACAAATACCAGAGCAAAGTTAGAAACTAAACAAACCGTGAAAGTAAAAGGCAACATTAAAGTACCCTGAACACACTGCACCATGGAACTCTTAACAGCCAGACAAACCAAGAACTTTGAAACAAACAACAAAGACGGCAATACGAGCCATTAATCCGAACGATCCCGACAGAGATTAGTGTTCCTATTGACCCCACAGCCCGCGCTGCCACCCCAACGTAGAAAACATTTTCTCGCTATTGTCTGAATGGAAATTAAAAAAAATGGAATCGCGATTGACATGGTGGCTCTGGGAGGTGATCGCAGAACGTTCGCGCGCTAGCTCTGATTTTCCCTCCCTTTGTTCGGCACTATGCAATCTAAAAACGGTATCTTTGCACGGTTATTGCTGTGTTTTGTTCGATGTCATACCCACGGATGTATTGTTTAGTGATTATAGACTATTCCCACGAAGTTACTTCCAAAATTATACATCAAGCGGAATAATGTGAAATTGAGAAGACTTTTGCTATGAAGTAGATAAGAAATAACGCAGTTACTCACATTGATATTTTTTAATATAAGCATTTCATCATAAATATACATCAGAAACAAACACACACACACACACAAACACACACACACACACACACACACACACACACACACACACACACACACACACACACACACACACACACACACACACACACACACACACACACACACACACACACACACACACAAAAATTTCTTTAACATATTAAACATTACATTATAGATTATTATATTTTTACTGAGAAACTGAGATCTACGATTTTGTTTTAGATCAAAGTTTTATAAGAGATATTTGTGATCGGCTGTCATTATGATTATCATTACATTTATACATAGTTATCCATAGTTTTTGCTAATTTTACCACGAAAAGATGTGTGTGATTGCCTTGAAATAACTAAACATAAAGTTAAAGATAAGAAGTTAATTGAATTAATACAAACGCTGTGATATTTTTTTTATTTAAACAATTTCAAAATTTCAGACTCAGATTTCAGAATCGATTAATTTCTTCATGTTCAATATTTCCTTGTGTAGAAACTGAATAAATTTACTGGGCAAGGTTTTAAATTACTTTGCAAACAACGCCGAATGTGAGGAAGTCGCGTGCTTGCGCCTCACAGTTAAATAATTCAGCACATCCTCGTTCGAGATAAAGTTTCACGCCCCCTCACAGTAAGTTTAGATTATAGTCCAACCACCTCTGCCGCTATTCTTCTTATTAAATGTCCTTACATACTCACCGCGTAACGCTATTTTATGCAATTATTTTGTCCTTGTTTTGTGTATAACATTAAACTTTAAAATTTTAATACATTTTCTGTATGTTTTCTTTTACAAAATAAGATTACGAATGTATTTTGTAAAAGAAAGCCATATATATAAATGTCAATACTTACTATTAATAATATTAATAATACAATATGTACGATTATTATAATCTTCAAATATAGGTGACTATATTTGGAAGATTATGAATAGAATCCAAGGACCATTTTGATTCATTATTGTTTCAATCGTAAATATCATTCGGCTTCGAAAACTTGGCTTTTTATAGTTCACAAAGACGCGCGGCTTAAATCAATTAGTGCTTACACATTATTTTAAATTATTTAAGTACCTTTTTCGAGGATTGTCTTTGTAAGAAGATTTTTAAGGATTATTTTTTAAGAATTATTTTTATTAATATTTTCAAGGACTTTCTGTTTAACTATTACAGGCCTGTGCTTGACTACTGTCCCACCCGCTTGTAAGTGATTATGTAGCCGAAGATGGTAAAGCGCACTATCTTAGCATAAAAAAGCCTTTTCATTCTTGGCCTTAAGACATCCACATTTCCTCATTAGTCATTAAGGAGTTCAATGCTAAACATTGAGAATTAAAAAATTTTAAAACATTAGAATTAAAAGAAGCTTAGATCTACCAGACCTTAATCGCCTACTTTATGTTTCAATAGGACCCATTACCGTTACAGCCTATTAAAAGTCCTAGAAGATATACTCGTACCTTAGTTAGCTATGAAGCCTATGTTCAACGGTGGGATTTTAATAATCTGAAGTGAATATTATAGTGAGTCAAATGTCGGATGCCTATACCATTCCAAATTAAGTTTATGGATGTAAATAAAATTGTATATAGTAAAACGAAATATTATCGATAAATAGAAATTAGTGTGAAACCTGTCTGACATAGATAGTTTTTACTTGTCAGTAGATACAAAAATCTAGTTAATAATTCTATTCCGTATTTTCTTATTTATTTTCTTTCTAAGTATAGAATTCAAAATTCAAATGAATATTACAAAAAATCATTGTTCTTTAGATTTCTTTTAACCGTTCTCTTCCGTAATTTGTTTTCCAATATTATTAATTTATCGGAAATACAGAATACTTGTATTCATATTGCAAATCTTTAAATAATCTGTTAGTGTTTTGCATTCCTATTATAAAACAAAAACATTCGAAAATTAAACATTAAAAAATGAAATGAGGTAATTCGAAACTTGGCAAAACTATTTGCTTTTATAAGGCATTGATTACCTACAAGAGTATAATATGAAGGTGTAGGAGCGAGCGGACGCTTGTGGATGCCGTCACGCGCTCACCTTACGCATACTGATGGAGCATCGCGCTTTGAACACAAACTCAGTTTTATTCATAGTAAACCACCGGCCAAGAGTACAAACAGTTCAGTGGTTGTATGTTAATGCCTTTAAACACGGTGAGACTCCCCAGGACATAATATACCTTACATCTGAATTCATGCATTTAATTTGCAGAACAATTAATTAGTTCTTGAATGAACGACTGACTGCTTTTGCATAATTACATCCAAGAAAGCAGTACTGTTTCGCTTGAAAGCTCGGAAATTATTATTTACATTAAATAGATTCTTTTTGTTTCATTATTTAATATAATAAATAATGACTAATTTCTAACAATAAACAGTTGCAGCTAAACTTCAGCTATAAATGATAAAACTTACGTTAAAAATACACGAAAAACTTAAACGTAAGGTAAAAATAATTAACCTTACGTAAAAGATATAAAATAAACACATTTCAGGGCCGTTATTATCTCGAATTACGGAATCGAAATGGCCGGTCAATACGTTTTCCTATCAAGTCAAATGACCCAGCTCGAATTTTATGCGGCCATAACTCGCACGCAGCGTCGTGAGCTGCATATGTAGAATGTATATGCGACGTAAAACATTAAGAAGTAAACTGATCAAAGGTCGTATCTCGACGGATGGATGCCATAAACTTTTGCGATGCTGCCGCACTTTTCGCGCTTCCAGACCGTATCCTTTTTAACAAATGCATCTCATACATATTATGTATATATACCCTTACATAAAATGAACATATTTAGATACTTTTGATTTCTACTTTGTAGTTTAAATATATTATAATGCATACAGGGTTATTTTGCAATAACCGGCCAAATTTGCAGAGAAAGTTCAGAATAAGTAATATAGGCAAATGGTGAAGAAAAATTAATTTAAAAAAATCTCAAACATTCTGTTCTTTTATTTTTTAATTCAAAATGCGTGGTAATGCATTATATTACACATAACATATTTTAACTAATTTTACTGCGCACGCACACATTCGTAAGGGTCGATCAGTAGACAAAAACGTTGTTGCCCATAAATCACAAAAACTGCAATAACGGTATATCATTATTTATATTATATATTTGAACTTAAGTATAAAATTTGGCTATTCTTTGAAAAAATAATATTTATTATCTACCAACTTCAAAAAGGAGGAGGTACTCAATTGGACTGTATGTTTTTTTTTATGTGTGTTACTTCATAACTTTGTTCTACGTGAACCGATTTCGATGATTCTTTTTTATTTGAAAGCTGGTGCTTCTCATGTGGTCCCATATAAATTTCATCAAGGTCTGACTAATAGTTTTTGAGTTATTCTTAATAATATATATTGAAGTCGGTTGTACAAAATTATGAATTTTAAATTATTAAGTATTATTTTTTAATTATTTATCATGGATAATATCCAAAACAATCTTTACAGTTATTATCTTTTGCTTTTTATGTCTAGTAAAAATACAGTTACTGTATACACGTCGCGCTGCTCAGACGTACAGGTTTCCTTACGACGCTTTTATTTCCTTAACCGTAAGCACATGCACAATCAATCACATGCAAAATTGCAATTTACAATCATCGGTGCCGGCGGGAATCGAACCTGGTTTGCTTTTACTAATGTAATTTTAAATGGAGAGGAGCTGAGTATTGTCGAGAACACCATTTTTCTTAGAATCACAGTAGACGCGAAGCTTCAATGGGGCCCCCGTATATCAAAACTAGCAAGCAGACTTAATTCTGCAGCATATGCTGTAAAAAAGATTAGAACTCTTACCAGTGTTTAAGCATCTAGACTAATTTACTTTAGCTATCTCCATAGCATAATTTCGTATGGTATTTTACTATGAGGAAATGCGAGTGACACAATTATATTTGTTTTACAGAAGAGGGTCATATGATCAATCTATGATTTAAACCTAAAGAGTCACTCAGACAAAAATTTAAGGAAATCAATATATTAACTTTGGCCTCTCAATATATGTACGAAAATGTAATAAGCAAAACAAAAATAAAAGTAATTTAAAAAAAATAAGTGATATTCATTCTGTAAATACTAGGAACAGACACAAGCTAGTAGTACCAGTTACTCGACTCCACCGAGTCAGTAATTCATTCTTAGGGCGATGTACGCTTTTACAACAAAATTTGACCTCAAATTTCAAAAACTTTATTAAACAAAGTTTGTTTAAAAAGGGTTTTTGAGGAACCAATGCACAACGAGTGACTGTTTGGTGCGGATTTTGGTCTGGTGGCATTATTGGGCCATTTTTCTTCGAAAATGAGCAAGGAAACGCCGTTACAGTGAATAGTGATCGCTACCGCGCCATGCTAAGCGATTTTTTTTTACCAAAATTGAAGAAGATGACAGACAACATTTGGTTTCAACAGGACGACGCAACGTGCCACACAGACAACGTAACAATCGATCTTTTGCGCACTGTTTTCGAAAATCGCATAATCATCCGAAATGCTGATGTCGATTAGCCACCTCGAGGCTGCGATTTGACTCCGTTGGACGTTTTTTTTGGGAGGGGCCGTTAAGGACAAGTGTTACGCTAACCATTCAGAGACGATTGACGACTTGAAACATCAAATGGAAGTTGCCATTGACGAAATGAAGACCCAAACAATCGAAAATGTACTGAAAAATTAGACTGATCCAATGGGGTATTGTAAGGCTAGCCGTGGCAGTCATTTGAATGGTGTTGTCTTCCATTCCTAAATGGAAAGGTTCAATATTTCTAATAAACTCATAACTTAAAAAAAATATTCATAAGCTTTTTTTATAGCCGATTCAAAATCCAAATCTTAAATGGCCCACCCGTTATGTAAATAAAATTTTGTTGTACGATATCTTTAGAACGAATCAACAGATTGAGATGGGCGAGACGTCGTTCGAAAGAATCGGTCGAGCCATTTCAAAGATTTTCAAAAAATATAAACCAAAAAAACAAAAATTAAATAGATTTTCGAGCATTTCGCTCGAAAATAAGCGGGAAGTTCCAGGTATGGCCTGCAGTGTCAACCGTTTTTCAGATTTTTTTCAATAAAAAAGCCCGCTGGGATTCTTGCTGGTTATTCCCAGAACAGAGGATTTTTTGGTAAATTAAACAAAAGAGTGACTTTCAATAAGTATTATTTATAATCTATATTGAATAAAAAAAATCTGTTTCTGTCTCGCGTACTGTGAAATTTATGGCGAGCGCTTAGCCCCTGAGCTACCGCGGCTTCTATAATGAAATGTGTAACTAGGGTGGGATTTAAATTTATATAAACTTTATCCATTGAAGTAATTATGTACTACGTACACATATTACTTCAATGACTGTATCAAGATTTCATTGCATACTTTGAATGTTTTTCTTTTACTGATATGATCAGAATACTATTGATTTAAACTAAGATTAAGATTTTGATACTTTCAAATACGTGGATGTTACATTACTTAAGTGGTTGATTTATATAAGAAACAATTTTTTAGAAATCCTTTACTTACAATTTAATATTTCCGACCTTGTTTTACCAATATTGTTCATCTGTTACAAAGTCAACAAATTACATGGTCTCAAGTGGTTGCTTGGAGTAGTGCCAGAAGCATGCTAGCGAATTGCTTACGAAGGACATAAATTGGCGACATATGTTTACAATAAACTACAAAGTGGCTCTGAATTTTTAAAAGGAAAAGAAGGTAATACCCACCTTAATTTTTATTATTCGATCGCGGTCAACATAAATTTCAATATTGAATGAAATTCTAGTCCTACTCAAAGTTCAAATGAGTCAGGGATAATCTTCAGTAATATCCATGTTCTCAGCAGCTTCGACGAAGAATTTTTTTCGTCTACGAAATTACTGGTTACATATCTTATTATAAGTAATTTCTTGGATCTTAAATTATAGCAGGTAGCCCGCGGCTATCTTTGCTCGAAGCACCTACAATCAGAACAAGTGGAGCCCGCGTCCATATGAAGGCTCAACCTTCGGCCCCGCCCACAGTTTAACATTTTTTCGACTCGCCTGGGGATTAACTAGCTCAACTCATTGTTTTTTTACAGTGTAGAATAATTGCTCAAGCTTAAAACTAATGCCGAAATAATTATGATTTCCACTTACAATATTTTGGTTCGTCACGCAATTTATTTTATTGCAATACAATTTTACTTATAACAATGTTTCTTTAACAAAATTAATAATGTTTTAAGAATTTTTTACCAAATGAGAAAATAATTTTAACGGTGTTACGCTTTTGCAACGTATTTTAAATACGGATAATTAAAAAGTTGCTTATCGTATAAGGATTCTCGACTCTTTGTCCGCTGTTGGCGACGCTGCTATATAGAATTTTAATAATGCTCGTTCTACCGAGAGCGCATTAAGATATGAACGCAGTATGGGTGTCGCGTCCCGACCCCACCCTTCACCTCGGTTAAGTAAAATCTTCTTATTGCTTTTAGTGTTCATAGTTGTGTGTACCGTATAATTATAGCATCATTTATAACTTATATCGTGTGTACTTCAATTTTTGTAAGCGGTAACACACTATGATTACTTAAGGTTCGTAAGGTTGTTTATTTTTTATCAACTACTCACTTTTATGTCGAAATGTTTAGAGAGTTCCGATTTTAGAGCCTCGACATACATCAAATGTGAAATAAAAATAGAAAACATTTTTTACGAAACAATTTTTGAATATATCACATGTTTTTCTTCTTTTTCACCAGTCTATACAATCGACAGCTGAACACGGGTGTCATTAATTATAAGAAAACCGTTTCCTGTTGTGTGTGGCGACTGTTAGTAGCGAATGTAGTACAACATATCAAAAGCCCATTTCTGAACATAGGCCTTCCCTATATTTTGCGACATACTTGTAAGGGGGCGATACTTGCCATAGTTGCCACGCTTGGAAGGCAAATTGACAACAGCAGATTATTTTTATTTTTGTAGTTGAAATTAAGAAGACGCAGCTACCTATCTCCAGGTTTGTTTCCCTCTGTTGCCTCTTAGGACACCTACGGGACGATATGGCGAAGCGGATATTCTTACACCGCCCACACGGTAACTTTATCATGGTTACAATCAATAATATAACACAAATGGGTTGTCTCGTTCTGGAAAGAAGACGCTCTCGTAGAATATTAGCAAAAATAGCATTACAATACTGTTATGTTTCGTATGGTGAGTAAAGAGAAGCGGAGAGCGGAGACCCTTTTTACTTGTAACGGGCATTCCGTCTTAGTCCTCAGAGATGACTACGCATCTGAATGATGATAATTTAAAAATAAGGTCTAGTAAGTGATGCATTATTATGTACGTGCGTGTGTGTGTGTGCTCGTATCACTTATCATTTCTTATAATCAACCCTTATAGTATCAACTAGATAAAGTGCGATGATTGGGTTCTCTTGCGTCATTACATAGCGAAATATAAAATATGAATATTGCTACATCGTAAACTCTTTTTAGTAAAGAATTTGTTTGTTTTTCTCTTTAATTTGTATATCAAATAATATAACTCTCGGAACTTAGTGGCTTAGGTACGTACATTAGACTCACGTTGCGATGAATTAGTTATGAAACTAATTGTTTTGTTTGCTTTAATTTGATATTATAGGCATATCAGTTATCAGACAGGCTGTATATGTCATGATCATGATGTAATATGAAGCAAATTATGACGGAAGTGTAATTTGATCTGCCATTCTAGATATGGGTAACTCAGCGAAATGCCATGCGTCAAAATAACTCAGCCATCTGTCAAAATAAAACCGTGTGGCCAGTAAGTAAAATAAAATGTAGAGAAAACAATGAAGCCATTTTCTTTTAAAATAAGAAGAATAAAATGTAGAAATAACAACATCTTAACACCTTTCGCTGTGCTCCAACACATTTTTAAAGAAGTGAGTTAACACATGGGCATAGTGAACTGAGTTAGCGCAATTGAATAAATCAAGTTTTACATACTTATCGCAATTAATTTTAACTTTTCGATTCCACGAGTGTGTACGCAAGTTCAAGTGCACTCTCTATTCCCTCATTTTTATTAGCGGTCGGAACGGTAATCTGACTTGATCGGATAGAGATCAGGCACCGGACCAACGACTTTACGTGCTTTCCGAGACACGAGGGTGAAACACAGTCATCTTCCTGACTCCGGGCTGCTGCTGAGAATTTCTTGAAAGAAAAACCCATTAACTGATTACTGACCCCGGCAGCAGATTTAAGGGGGTAGCGGTGGTTTTTAAAATAGAGATAATCTTCACACGCATACATAATTGCCAAGGCTAGTGATAAACACTCGTAGGTATAAAAAAAAAATTTTTTTTTGAATAATATACAAAGACTATGGAATCTTTTACCGATTTTTCATTTATTAAGATGCTTCAAAAATGGGAAATTTACAGATGATAATGGGAAATAGGAAAACTACAGAATGTGAGAGACATTTACGTAGTAGAGCCCATCTGTAGCTGAAGGTATATATGTGTATATTGGTCATAGCATCCACTAACCATTTTGTGGTTTTAGTACTGATTAGTCACCTTTATTTTTATAAATGAAAATCCATCTTAGTGCCTAGGATAAATGGTTTATTCTTATCGGACGCATCTGTAGCTTTCTTTGTTTAAAAATGGCTGCAGGAGTTCATGGGTCGCTTACCATCAGGTAGACTGTTGGCTCGTATGACTCTGATATTATAAAAATGATTGTACCCGTATATTGTACATTCTTCTTCTTCTTCAAACCTTTAAAGACTACGGCTGGACTTGGACGTCTACCTTTGCAAATATAGGAGGGATTTGCCTTTATCACGCTTGGGAGGCGGATAAATGATCGCTACTTTGACTTTGCACCCAGTCGTCGTTCTTGATATTTTACATCTAACGTAAACGATAGAGTTATACCGACATCTATCGAAAGCCGTGAGATCTTTCTGGAATTTTTCCTTTTCTATTTTATCTTCTATCTTACCCATGGGTTGAAATGAGATAATGCATTCGCTAAATTTCGTCTCTATACGCTTATATTGCTTTAAAATATCAAGGAATTTATGGATAATAATACCTCCAATAATCCATAGAATAACCCCTGGGAATGAGGTGATTGCTACCAAGCTATGTCTTATTTGTTTTGTGTTGTGTAACATAATTTATGATTGTAAACTGTTATTTTTTCAAAAAAAATGTGCCGCTGGGTTTCTTGCTGGTTCTTCCCAGGACAGAGGTATTTTCCGAACCAGTGATAAATTAAACATAAGAATAACTTTCAATTAGTATTATTTATAATCTACTTATATCGAGTATATAAAAATAAAAGTAAAAGTGAAGTTTATATTTCTAAGTCTTATGCCGCCAACATACGACTTATAAAACATAAAGTAGTGTATTCTACAGCGTAGAAAAAAAAAGTAGTGTATTCTACGTGTTCTAGAGTGTAGTTTTTATAAAGTATGTTGTGCACAACATACTTTATAAAAACGAACAATTACGTTCACTTCAAAACAGAGTCGTTATATTATCTCGATTAACGTATTCTCCGCAATCCTTCACCTGCGAGTGAGCAACTAACGAAGAACCCTCTAAAACTTTGCTTTACGTTCGCTCCCGCTTTGTGAAGCGAAAGCACCGTACCCCTCCTACTAAAACGCGTTTTAATGAAATGGGATCGTCGCGAAATTCGTCTAAATTTTCGCAACAATGAACGGAACAACAGGCGTCTCGAATACGCAATACGAGTAGGTACTCGCCCGCCCGCATAACGAGGGGTTAAATTAAATAACAACGAAACTTTGAGAATCCCCGAGTCTGGAGTGCGGTGGTGTAAAGCGAATGGAGCTATATTAGTTCGATTCCTATTGGAACTTTCTGACCGCAAACTGTTCGTGACGGGCACTCGAGCTGAGGCGAGCGACTTACAGTTGCGTGCCAGTTTGTCAAGAAAATAATTATTGAACTTATTTTATTTCTTTGTAGAATACGACTATTGGATTTTAGTACGTACAACTTCTTGTATATCTATATCTCTATATAGGGTAAGAAGAATACAAAATATCTTTGCACTGTATAAAACGACCGAGGTTCTATCGGCCGACAAATCGAAACCGAAACCAATTCGCACAACCTGGTGATGGGCACTATTATTAGGTCTAGATCCCCTTCCTTTAGCTCGACATTATTATAATATTAATTTATGGTAAAATTATAGGTAAACATACGATTTAATATTTAAATACCCATCTTCTTCTTAAGTTTGAAATGGTTAGTAATAAATGAATGAGGCAGTCTTATCCCATTCAATATGTATCTTTTCGTTGTAAATAATATGTTATTATGGTATATTTGTTTATTATATTTAATAAGTTAATATTATTATTTTATAAATATGTATCACATTTTATCTATTCATAATATACGTTTATATATTATGAATAGATAAAATGTGATAAATAAGTTAGTTTTTTCTGTTGCGGCTCTACCCATAGCTCTCACCACACTACCAAAGGTTAGCTGGCAGAGAATGCCTTGTCGGCATTAAGTTCGCCTTTGTACCAAATGTTTGTTTGTTCGAGTGCAATAAAGAATTTTCTATCTATCTATCTATCTACATATATATATCCTAACCAAACGACAATATTATAAAAATATTGCATAATAAGATGGCTCCGTGGCGCAGTAGCTTAGCAACGAGTTGCAGTGCTTAGGCCAGGTATGGCCTACTTGTAATTGTTTCGGGTCTGGATGTTCGTCCATATGTGAAGGTAATGATTAAAAAAATAGATAAATATAAAAAATAGTTTCGGGTCTGGATGTTCGTTCATGTGTGAAGGTAATGATTAAAAAATAGATAAAGATAAAACCCATAATAAGGTGCATCTCGACACCGCCCGCATCGTCCGCCGGTTTCCTTCACTTTTCCCCAATACTCTACCGTTTCCCCCATACTCTACTCTTTCTTATGTGGGGCTCCATCTGGTTGGGTTTTATTTATTTATTTAACCCATAATAATAATAAAAATGTCCTCCAGACTGAATTTCGGTCATTGCAATCAGCAGCCAGTCCCAACGGAGACTGTTCATCTGCAAAAGATAGAATTATAGAGTACGAGTGCGTGCGCAAGCATAGGTGCACACTCTTTCTCCTCACTTTCACAGTCCAATGGGACGTCACACGCAGGACCAACGACTTTTCGTCCTTTCTTAAGCACAGGGACGAAATAACGCCAACTTCCTGATTCCGGGCTGCGACTAATAATTTCTTGACAGAAAAACCTAATAATAATTTATTTTGGCCTGACCCAGGATTTGAACCCAGGATACTTACGACCACTAGCACCAAGGCATTCAACCTATAAATATCCGACGGATAAACACAAGCTATTCTATTATTTTTAAAGTTTTGAAGCCGAATCCGCCCCGCTGTTCAAGAGTGCATTGGCAGGCTTCACACATCATATCGTCGAAAAAGATCCAGAATTTTTTCACCGCCGCGTATATGGTAAACCAGCACTTAAAATTGATATAGGTAACAATTTCAAAATTAATCGGGTACTATGGAATTTCAGACGATACACCTAACGAACTACCACGGCTCTTCCAGTAATGTTTTATTATAATCATCGATGAGTTTAGAACCATTTGCTTAATTTTTCAAAATATCATACATATAATTAACCCCTAATACAATTTATATAGGTTACTTTAGTACAATTATGACTTACTGTACACAAATTTGAACAAGACCACTCATATTGGCCCAACAAATTTAGGTAGTAGTAAATAAATATTATTTCAGGGAAAAACTTTAGCACCACATCTGGTTAAATCCCACATCACACAAAAGCGTCATGACAAAAATGTCCTATTCTCTGTAGACGATTATTGGAACGGGAACGCTTTGACGGACACGATTCAATCTGGTAATCGGAAATGGGCATTGCGCTACAAAGGCTCCATTGTGATCTGGCAGGGACACCCGCTCCCACGCTTCTCGCCGCATGCCCGCGAGTATTCATGCCAATAATACACCTCATAATATTATACCGATAGATGACGGTACTATGGCACATCGTACATTATTTGCACGATAAAGTATGTACGATCCTCGTTATTATTGTTGTTTACCACTATTTTAAGTGTTTATTAACCATGTCACGGGTCACGGCAGTGAAGGAAAACATCTCGTAAGGTAACCTTTTTTTTTTAGGAAATGGGTGACAAACGAGCACACAGTCCACCTGATGGTAAGTAGATTCTGAGGCCCATTTATCATCTCTCCTCGATTAAGAATGAAAATGCAGATGCGCTGTCACCCCTGAGATGGAAATGGAATGGAACTAAGATGGAATGCCTCGTTTCCAGTGAAAAGAGTCTCCGGTTCTCTACACTCACCATTAGAAACACAGCAGCATTAAAATGCTATATTCCGCTGGTATTCTGTGAGCGTGGTCCTACCCCGGTCGAGCCGACCCATTCGTGCTACTACTATAATGACAAATGACTTCACATTCTCAACTGATAAGGAAATTATATCGAGATAACCTAAACATTTCGCAGAAATAAAAATTGAGATTATGTAATGACATTTGCCAATGAAATCTGCTCTGTTTCATACCCTTTTAGAAAGTATATATTTTTTTTATAGTATAAGGGTGAGAAGCGAGCACACCTGATGGTAAGTAGATTCTGAGGCCCATTTATCATCTATCCTCGATTAAGAATGAAAATGCAGATGCGCTGTCACCCCTGAGATGGAAATGGAATGGAACTAAGATGGAATGCCTTGTTTCCAGTGAAAAGAGTCTCCGGTTCTCTACACTCACCATACGAAACACAGCAGCATAGAGCTGCTATTTTATGCTGGTATTCTGTGAGAGCGTGGTCCTACCCCGGTCGAGCCGACCCATTCGTGCTACTACTATAATGACAAATGACTTCACATTCTCAACTGATAAGGAAATTATATCGAGATAACCTAAACATTTCGCAGAAATAAAAATTGGAGATTATGTAATGACATTTGCCAATGAAATCTGCTCTGTTTCATACCCTTTTAGAAAGTATATATATTTTTTTATAGTATAAGGGTGAGAAGCGAGCACACCTGATGGTAAGTGCTTGCTGTGGCCCATAGACATCTACATTTATCGTCGTTTGTGAATCAAAATAGAGATGCGTTGTCAGTCATGAGGACTAAGATGGAATGCCTCTTTTCCCAGTAAAAAGAGTCTCCGGTTCTCTACACTCACCATTAGAAACACAGCAGCATTAAACTGCTATTTTACGCTGGTATTCTGTGAGAGCGTGGTCCTACCCCGGTCGAGCCGACCCATTCGTGCTACTACTATAATGACAAATGACTTCACATTCTCAACTGATAAGGAAATTATATCGAGATAACCTAAACATTTCGCAGAAATAAAAATTGGAGATTATGTAATGACATTTGCCAATGAAATCTGCTCTGTTTCATACCCTTTTAGAAAGTATATATATTTTTTTATAGTATAAGGGTGAGAAGCGAGCACACCTGATGGTAAGTGCTTGCTGTGGCCCATAGACATCTACATTTATCGTCGTTTGTGAATCAAAATAGAGATGCGTTGTCAGTCATGAGGACTAAGATGGAATGCCTCTTTTCCCAGTAAAAAGAGTCTCCGGTTCTCTACACTCACCATTAGAAACACAGCAGCATTAAACTGCTATTTTACGCTGGTATTCTGTGAGAGCGTGGTCCTACCCCGGTCGAGCCGACCCATTCGTGCTACAACCATAATATAGCTGCAGCATGGCTCTACCACGTTGAAGAACCTGCATGTATTTGATATAAACTAATTGTAAAAACACCGCGGTGGACTTTTTCCTTTCAAAAACTCTTTACGTCATTAGAGGTCTGTGCCTAGCAGTGCAACTTTTAATTCAAGCTGTTAGTTGACTTTGTAATATAAGACACAAAATACTTGCGAGAAAACGAATACACAAATTAGATTATGTTCAATTTTTTATTGCTGTACTTAGTTATTTACTTTGTACTTTATTAAAATTTAAATTTCCATATTTCACAATAATAAAATGTTTGCTTCAAACTTTTATTAAGATACAATTCAATAAATTGAACACAGCTTAGAGAGTCTCCAAATATTTTACCCTATCGAGGACAAAAGAAGTGTTGGAGGGATAAGTTCTTTGCGTCAGTGTACCGCGATTTACAAATGTCGGGTACAAGAGGGCTCTCGACCCTCTACCCCGGTACCAAAATCACCCCGCTTTCTAATCAAGATTGTGATTTGGTCCATGAATAACAGCTTTTATTGCTATACAAACTGTCTCCCCATAAGTCGTCCGTCGGAGAAACGACGACGAAGTTACTTCCAGTAAAACGTGTAAAAATTTTGACAACAGGGTCGCCAAAAATTTCCCACCAGCGAAAATGCAAAATCACATTTTTTATCTAGAAATATTTATGAGTTCGTTTTGGATATCGCTTCTAAATTCTATGGCCTATTGTTACGACATTAATTTTTACATCAAATAGCACGCACACATTGAAACAGTTTTCCGCTATATTTTATATATACCTAACTAAACTTGATACTTGCTCAGGCTAACAAAGGTAGAAAGGCTTCAAGTGAAGCCGAAACCATGCTCAACTTTTTAACACGCACTTATGCACACATCTATCTTCTTTCTTTGTTTATAAGCCGAAAAGTAAAAGTTTGCACACATATGCATCTAAAACTATGTCAATGGTTGCGAATTATTTTAAATATGTATACATGTATGTGAGTGCGTCTTCTTACTATAGCTTGAGCATGGTTTTGGTTTGGTTTTTGCATCACTTAAAATGTACGCAGCACTCCGTTTTTCTTTCTTTGTTGGTATAAAGCTACTTGAAGTATTATTAATTTTACAAGTTTTGAGTAAAGTTAGTTCGCGAGAAACTGCTCGTGGCATGGGTAATAATTTTCTTATTATTTCTGAATTTGAGAGTGGGGTGCGGGTTCAGCATTTTTACAAAATAATTTTGTACATGACGCCGGCACGCCGCATCACACGTGTGGGCATGCGGCTTTATTACCGTACATTTACCGCTTGTAACATATGTGAGTGAGTGAGGAATGTTTTTTATAACATTATTTTATTTTCAGTAACGATTACCTTGGTAAGGGTTTTCTAACTAACGACATAAAAGATGACAGACGGAATTCATAATTAGAGATGCATAAACGTAATATGATGAAATTAGATTAAAACAAAACAAAAATTAATAAAAGCGTAAAGTAATATATTAAATAAAAATAAATCAATCAATTCAGTAATCAAAAAATGTTAATGCAGAGTATTTTACTGGGCAAAGTTTCGTAAAAATTAAAATAAAACATTTAGATGTATGCTTTTACAAGTTATTCCTTTCAGTCAATATGTTTTTACTGGCGTGTAAGCTATGGTCTCTTAGATTTATACATCTCATCAACTAATTCTGAAAGTAAGTAATTATTGTAGAATTTTACTAAATGTCCCTCCATGTTTGCCTTCCAGAATTGGTCGTCCCTTTTCAACCGACTTCAAAAAGGAGGAGAGGTTTACAATTCGTCGGAATCTTTTTTTTTATGTATGTACACCGATTACTCGAAGACGTCTGAACCGATTTGGAAAATTCTTTTTTTGTTTCAAAGGGTATTTCCCAGGTGGTTTATTTAAGTTTTTTCGAAATCGGTCGAGCGGTTTTAAAAAAATCAGCAATAAATTATATTTATATTGAAGTCAGTTGTACAAAATTTTTAATTTTACCACTTGTTACTTATTATGAATTCGTATTTTATTTTACCGTCGCCAGTCCATATAGCAAATACACACATGTTTTGACGTAGTTACTCGTAATTGACCCTGAACTTGGTAGTACCATTTGTGTGGACTGTTAAAACGTCAGATTTACACAACCGATTAAGGGTGCGTTTGCAAATCGGGCAAAATTATGGTGTTTTTCGGTACATTTTGTGACAAAACTAAACCAAATCAAACATAGTTAATAACTACCACGTATAGAATGGTTCTTCATCTTCAAATGGTAGTAACGTTTTTAAATGTCACAAATAGTCGTAAAAAAAAATAAAAACTGATACTTATTTTTTCACATATTTTGCTAATACTAATGAATCATAATGGATTGCAATAAGGGTTATTTTATTTTTGGTGCCTGTTTTGATTTGTTGTACAAAAATTACGATGAAAGTGAAACCACAGTCCGCGCTCGGCCGCCGTCGTGAGTGGATACTGTATCGCCTGCCTGCCTGAAAAAGATCGCTGTACATACACAAAATATTCGAATTTGATACATAGGTACTTGTAAGGTAAAATAATATTATTATTTTTATAATCACACATTTTTGTTATAATATTTTGTTTCGCTAAAAGTAAGTGGGATTTATCTATAAATATATATATAAATGCCTATTCGTCTTGGACTTTATGGAGTGATCTGAAAGTGTACATCGGTGACAGCTACTGGAACTCCTCGACGAGTAGTACTAGGTGTGCCGAGTTTGGGCTCGTTTTGTTAGTTATGATGCGACCTTACCTCCGGACTTGATGGAGAGACCTGATGATGTACTTCGGTTCGATTCTATACCTATCAATTTTGCAAACGCGTCCTTAACGGCGATTATTCCGATCCGATATGACTTAGGGACCTTCAAGAAAAGAGCTTACTCTTTTATAAAAGGCCGGCAACGCACCTGCAATTCCCCTGGTGTTGCAGTTGTTCATGGGCTGCGGTAGTCACTTACCATCAAGTGAGCCGCATGCTCGTTCGCATCCTCTATAAAAAAAATTGAAAAGTCAATATTCTTTTGTTTGATTGCTTCTTCGGGTTCCATATTATCGGGTTCATATTTGCCGTCTAGAGCAGCACCCAGAAATGAAAATTCGTGGCCCATGTGTAATCCACAGTCTTGTAGATTAACATCTAAAGCCCTTTCTGATTCTCGCAATGCTTTATGCTTATTGTTGTTGCTATGTTTTTAGAAAGCACATTGCCTCAATCGTAGGCATACAATATTTGCATAAAAAGAGAAGCGCAGTTAGTATTTTCAAACCATACAGCTGTTAACTTTTTTCTTCTAGTTTCTCGCGAGGGCGAGTTCAAACTCTTTAAACTAGTCCTACTTTAAACATTTTTTTTCTGTTTTTGGGACTTTACCAACTGTAATATTATCATAAGATCGAGTATTTCTGATACAAGCATAGCTGCTGGTATTCCCATCAGCAATCAAATGTGAATAAATGAGTTCGTAGTCTGAGAAAGACCTTTTACCTGTTAAACCCACAAAATTTCTTGAAACACGTATGATCTGGTGGCTCAATTCCTTTGTTTGCTGATCGGGAACATGTGACACAATATTAATTTTTCGCCCCAAGTACAGGACTTCTTTACTGTGTTGGCCACCCATTTTCGCAGCGCCAGACGAAGCATCGTAGCTTGTGCCGTATAACGTTTACTCAACAAGCGTATGCAATTAAGGCTATCATTGGTATTTCTTGAGACTACATATTTTCGATAAGTTTTGCTTGCTAGTTTTCTTTTTTTCCAGCCGTTGAGACTTTGCTCCGTTCACAACGCTCCGTCGTTTTTTTCCACCATTGGCAAACTTGATTATACGTTGCTTCATACAACCGCAGAGGCACGATGGGGTGTTCTTGCCTATGGAGAATAGGCAAGAATAGTATTAAGATGGATATATTCAGCACCAGTGGATATAATTCCTGCGCTATAACTTTCTGATTTATGCCCATTTTATTACCGTCTTTGACCATTGTTTCGAGCTTAAAATATTGTCATCCGTCAAAAACAATAATAAAATATTTTACTTACTAAAGGACTAATTGTTGACAACTTGTTGATAACACTATAATCGTGCACTATATTTCTTAAGTAAATAAATTAAAATATCCTTTCAACTTACTATTTTCCTTGGGATCTTTCAAATAGATTTTTTTGTTTCTTAAATTTGTCAGTGATTTCAGATATTTTAAGCTTTGAAATTAACGGTAAAAGAGAAATCAATAAAACCTGTCTTTAGTTTTCTAAATAGCATCCACAAACACTGTATTAATCTTCAAAAAATTTCTAAGTCTATTTATACCATAAAATTTGCTAAAGTTATGAGTAATTAGTATTTGTGTAAGATAAGCGGTTGATGGACATTAACCAGGTTTGAAAAGTACGGTTTTGAGCTAATCAGCGCTTGGAACATGAACACGTCCTTGAATAATTTAATTAATAAAAATAACGCCACATAATATATCCTATCCAGGTAAAACCGGGGTGGGTCGCTAGTTTTATTTAAAATAAAACATCACTATAAAACTTTGACTTCTTTTCGTTTTATGATCGGTTGATGTCGAAATCATTGGAACATTCTATGTCAGTCCAAATCGTTTCGATACACACAAAAAAAAACATTTTCTTATATTAAATTCTATTTATATGTACTACAACTAAACAATTTGTCTCTATCTATACAATTCTAGGAACCTAAATTAAATCATCTCTCCCCTAAAACAGAGCGCAGAAATAGTTTACCTAATAGTTTAATCAAATATTTTATTCGTATATAGCCAATAATTGCCTTAAAATTGCATTCAAGTGCATTAGTGTAAAGTAGACTTTAGGTAAGCAGATCCTGCATATCACGTAAGTAAGCGAATCTTAACACAATCTTTATATTATTGCTTACTTTCTTTCTAAAAACACTATAGGCTTACATATTATTAAATCAATCTACCAAGCCAAGTCTTGGAGAGACAAGGATAAGCAAAAGTAATAAGAATATTTTATCAAATAAAAGGTAACAAATGGGACGAGCGTAGTTATCACTGACAAAACTAGATCGAATGGAAGAAAGATGGCTTCCCTGGAGACATGTTCGACCCAAAGCACATATAGCATAGCCAGGCTAACGCTCGCAAAAAAGAATATTACGAAGTTGTGTAATGTAACGTATTGATTCACGTAGTCATTTCATACGTTAGTTTAGGTAATAATTAAACTGTGATGTGAACATGTTTTATACATTCCAAAATTAATGGATTCTTTACAAAATAATTAATTATAATGATTACGTTTCCTGCAGACTATCATTTCGATTTATTATTGCTTTTGTTTTTTAACAACGGCACGGAGCCGTGTTTTACTGAGTTTTAACCTTTTGTTGATTAAGTACGAACCCCACCAAAAGTCAATATTAAAGACAAACAAAAGTTTAAAACTGTTTTTGAGGCTGATACTAAAGTAGTTTATTCACACGGTTTATTTATTTCTACATTTCATCTGAACCGATGCATAATCTTATCGCTAAGATTCTTGAATATAAAAAAAACTGAGTGCCCGGAAGGATTTCTTATAATATTTACCATTGAACTATTATGTACTAAAGTAGTACATAATATCTCAATGATATTTACGTGAATATTACTACACATTGTATAATAACTTAGTCCGGGACTATGGGTACTGCAAAGCACTCGAAACGTCGGGAGTTACAAATACAAACAAACTGCTGGCCGTATGAGGACGCTCAAGGTCGCTCAGCGAGCTATGGAGAGGGCTATCTCTGCTCGGGGTTTCTCTGCGTGATAAACTTAGAAGTGAGGATATCCGCAGTAGAACCAGAGTAACCGACATAGCCCAACGGATTAGTAATCTGAAGTGGCAATGAGCCGGCCATATAGCTCGAAGAACCGACAACCGATGGGGAAAAAAGGTTCTCGAGTGGCAGCCTCGTACCGGTAGGCTAAGTATAGGGCGACCCCCCACTAGATGGAGTGACGACCTGGTAAGACATGCAGGAAGTCGATGGATGCAGGCGGCTCGGGACCGTGCTTTGTGGCATTCCTTGGGGGAGGTCTATGTTCAGCAGTGGACTTGTGAAGGGCTGTAATGATGATGATGGCGATGATTTGTTTCGTATGGTGAGTGTAGAGTAGGGGTGAGAATGCATCTGCATTTAGAATTTTAATCGCGGAAAGATCAGATGTATGTTTTACTCTAAGTTAAAGATTTAGATATCTATGGGTCACAGCATACTATCAGTTGGACTGTGTGATTGTAGTTATTACCCTTTTTTTATGAAAAAAAAAAACATGCGTCGTGGAACACTCAGTTGGAACGAATTTCGTTTCGTTTATTATTATTGATAAACGTATTGTATTATTGATTAACAAATACAAATAAATGAATTACTAGCGTCTATTAAAATGAAGCGTCATTTAAAATAAAATAATATTTATTTCATGGCAAGATAAGAAAAAGTGCGAGGGAGATGGATATTATTCCATCTCGCTTCCTTATAGCCGCCAAGGCCGTCTACAGTACGTCAGAAGGGGTCGTGACCGAAAAATCTTACTCTTTTTGTCGCCTAGCCCCCATCAGCCAAATCCGTACCGTCCGATAAAGAACTTCGTTCCAAATAAATCAATTTTGCAAAATACTAAAAAGAACTTAGCTTAAGCATTTCTTTCTCTCGGGGTAAGTTGTAATAGAGACTTGATACCGCTAGATTTACTACTTAGTGTTAATAAGACATCTTTATACTTTATACATTTGTTTAGCTTTCATATCTTTACTAAGTGGCAGGGCTCGGCATCTGCTTTGCGTTTCGTTTGAGCTGTATATAGTATTGTAATACCCTCTTGCCAAACACCTGAGCACCAACTTCTGTGTTCCAGTGTGAAGAGAGCCGGTATAATTATTAGATGTGAAGCATTTCATCTTACTTCTCAGCTTCTCAGGGTGTCAAGTTATAATAACTGTGGCCAAATCTCTTTACAATCAACGCATATTTAGCATGCTTTGTATAAATATTCACTATTAATATTGTACCTGGAATCTAATTAGAAAGCAAGGAGATTTCAATGGTTTGATCATAAAGAAAAGAGCGAGATTAAAATTAAAAAAATACCTACCTACTATCGAAACTCATACTGCAAAAATTAATGTGATTTGCATAACTGCTGGCTATAGTTGGGATTTGAACCCTGATTCTTTGCTTTATTAGTCAGGTCTACTGACCACGCCACTTCTGACAAGTGTGTTTCAGAATTTTTGGAAAGAAAAAATACATAATTTTTTAGTATACTTATTTACCAGACAAATGAAAGTACACAACATGCTTATTTTGATATTTTGTTTCATTCGTTAGATACGGCATCTTTTATGATTTTTTGAAAAGATTGAAAAATCAATTTTGAAAGGGTTTTCAATACTACAATGTAGATTGCAGAGCAAAATAAATGTCGACGAGACTCGTCTTCTAAATTTTAAAGTAGTTATACAGTTATTCTTTAATATTTCGGCTACGCTCTGCGACACTGCGTGACCCAATGTAGCTTGTTATCAAACTTATTATAATAAATGAAATGTAAATGGATGAATAAATGGAAGAAAAATATGAAAAATAAGTTAATGGACAAAGCCATGTGTGAATCAAATTGAGATTTGAGAGATTTTATTTTGAGAAGATTAATTTATAATATCCTCCTATAAATAATATGAATAAACGATGAAGAAGTTTCTATTCTATGAATGTGCTTCAAAAAAGTAATCATACTTTACTTAGTTACATACATTAATATTAGGTAGCTAAATAAAATAAAATTATTGCCAAAGCAATTGTCTGCTATTGGATGAACGGTGACGGTCACAGTAGCGGCCATTCAACCCAGCCTGACTCGCACTGCCCGTGCTCACTGCTCTACAACACAGTAGTTTGTTTTTCCATTATCCCTTAACTCAACACTCTTCTCACTTCAGCACTCATCAAGTATTACGCTCTAATTCACAAGCTAAATACCATCAATCAGCCACCACCGCAACACAAACTGATTATCACATAAACTCATTCTAACAGTAAGTACCACTTCTATTTCACTCACCTGAATACGAAGTCTAACTCAACTGGTTATCACGCCACAGAAATCCATACAGAAATCTAAGTAGGTTTTAAGAAGTACTTTGAGGCAAATTTTGCATTCAAATCGTACTCGAGAACATGACTGGAGGAGCCGGTATTTTCTCTGAACACTCTCACGACACTTCTTAAGCTCACATTTTATTTCAAGTACAGGTACCTTGATAAACTCTTTTACATTTCTTATAAACCCTGAACAGTGTGTACAACAAGTGTTATAAACAAAAGAATGGGTTCGCGAGCGTATGTAACTTGTAGGGGGGCAGCGTGGCACCTGTCACCACGGCGAACAAGTTTGTACTGCCGGCCGACGGCTGTCGGTTCCGCGTTACTCCCGCGTGCTCCCGTCCCGCGTTCACAGCAGCTCTATCTCGGGTTCTTGGGGTAAACCGAACCTCTTAAATACGCTGATGTAAACAATTAAATTCTTTTCTATTTAACATATTCACAAAAATGTAAACCAAAATACAAATCTCTAACTCAGAAAACTATACCTAACATTAAATATCTATCATAAATAGAACTTCGCAATGTAGAGACAAAAAGCTCAAGCTAGTCTGCCTCGTTGATGCTACCGCCATCTATAATTTTATGCTAAAAACACTTTACATTGCCATCTACGAGCCAAGATAAGAACTAAATTAAACTGTAGAGCCTATTTTTGAAGGTGATCATTAGCTCTACATGACTTGTTTAACGTAATGCAAAGAGCTTCACAAAGATGGCACGATAGAAAATATTTATATTAAAAATTTATAATTGATAATGTGTGATACCTATTTTCTATTTTATAATTGAGTCTCATAATTATATATTCAAAAAATACAAGCAAAAGCTCTATCAAAATTTAATTGGAAATTTATATTACTGAATATTTTTTTTACAGCTTTCTATAAAATATCCATGATTATTTTGGTTTACTATTTTTTTTCAATAACTAGATTATAAAGAGATCCGAAATAATAAAACTATCGACCTATGTATATTACACAGAAGCACTGGTACTCTCTTTATTTTATTGTAATATCTTTAAACCTAGTGGCTTACTTTTACTAGAACGAAAAGGCATTAGCACCCTGTTTTCAAATACTGGCTAAATTAAAATCCGATATTTCGTATTTAAACATATTTCTAAATGCAAAACATTTTTTAAGCGTAGGCTTCATATCATATTATTGAATGTGAGTTCCTATGAAGTCGCTTTGACATAAAAATCTGTTGTTAATTTATTTTTAGCCGTTTTCCATGTTTTAATTTTCGATGTCGTTGTGCTAAATGCTAATATATTACAGGTGACTTAAGCTGTTGTGGAAGCTACAACCTTCAATGTAATTTATAATAAGTACTATTACTTACCGAAATAAGCAGTAAAGTCGCATGTCAAGCTTGCTTAATTTGATGAATCTGAGCACATATTAAGGCTTTCTGAATCGTAATTTTACTTATTATAAGTAGTTTAAGTATATTATAAGTAGTATAATAAGTGAAAAATTCGCTATGGTGGGGTAGAAGAGGCAGGCAAATCTTGTTACAAACGTAATCAAGATATAATATATGTATATATTTTAATTTTGCTTAATATTTCTACATGAAAAGGCATTTTTATGGAAATTTTATATTTATATTATAGAAAAAATATTTGAAATTGCTTTTTTAATAATTATACAACCACAAAAACTACACTATTATATAAATAGTAGTATTAATAATTGGCTCTACATAAATGTACAGAAATCTTACAACTAACTCTTCTCATTACTGTTCCATTAGTCACAATAAAGCATTTGTATTCTGGCGAGAACAGGAATAGGGCGCAATAGCAATACTGACTCAGACTCTTATTGTAATACATACGTGACAAAATTTTGCTCTATACGTCATACAAATTACTTTTAAAACTATATTTGTCCGTTATTATTTAATCCCCCATCAAGTATCGAATACCGGAGGTTCTGCGTCTTACTTGTTTTTCTTTATATTAATACGGCCAACAGTGAAAGACCACGTCTCAGTTCCATATGTTATCACTGCTGACCGTATGAGGATGCTTTTATTCATTCAGCAATGTATGGAGACAGCTGAGCTCGAAGTTTATCTGCATGATAGAATGCGTAATAAAGATATCTGCACTCTGCAGTAGGACCAGAATAACTAAAGTTGCAGATCGTATACTAGAAGATATTTTGCTTTGAAAGGCTCGTTAAGTAAGCAGCAGTAAGCCAAGTGTAGCGCGATAGCTCAATGGATGCAGGTGGCTTAAACCTGTGTTTTGTGGCATTCCTTTTGTGAGGCTTGTGTTGAGCAGTGGACAAGTGAAAGGCTATGATGATAATAATGATGAACACAAATATAGCTTTCTTTATTCTAATGCAGATGTAAGACAATTAGACCGTTTTAGTTAAACAGGAAATTTAAATGATAAAAGGAAATGTCGTATCGTATAATATGTATAGAACAATCGGTCCATAGGGAAATTTTTGCAAGAACTATATTACGGACTGATGGGTCGGATAATAAGAGGGTTATTTCCTCGCTCAGAGGATAATTTTTGTAATATACCAAAAGAGCTATATTATAATTTTAGTTTGTATAATATTTTATGAATTTAATGAATAAAGCAAGTTAAGAATCTAATTCTTAACTATTCAGATTAAAAACTATGTGTGGGTCGCCTAGTAGCCGAAATTCGACCGTAATCCATTATAAATTTATAGGTTTGTATATTAAGCAAGCTGTATTTCACTTCCAAATGCACATTAAAACACAGATATTTCATATACAAAATATAAAATAAACGATTTTTTGCCTTGACATACGCTGAACGTACTATTGAAAAAAGAACATTTGAAATCGAACAAAATTAAGCATTCTATAAAAAAAAGTAATTATTTGTTGGCAACATTTTAAAATTCTTTCGTGTCAATCTATACTCTGTGCGACTGTTTGACCACAGATTAGTATGTGTTTAATATTGGCAGAATGAACGTAAACTATTAATGTTTTATTTTATTTTATGTAATGTAGTTTTTTAATGCCTCCAAACCTTTAATTATGCTAAATCTTACACTCCGCCGTGCACGCAATATGCTTTAAAGGGGTTCAAAGTTTTCTCCTCACATATTAATATATAGATATAAGGAGATACGATCCAGTAGTATAGTATGATCCAGAAGTATTAATTTTAGTAGATATGCAATATTGTCGATCTTAAATACGAAATTATATTAATGTAGGAATAGCTAGCTCCGCGACTTCGCCCGCGTGGAATTCATTACGATTGGATTTTATGGGTTTTAATTTTTTTGCTCGGAACCCTAATTCCTTTTCTAAACTAAAAGTAGCCTAAGTTACTTCTTATAACAGTGAAAGTCCCGTCAAAATCGGTCCAACTGTTTCGGAAATTAGCCGGAACAAACAGACAGACAGACAAAAATTTTAAGAATGTTTTTTTTTTGTTATTAGTACCGTATATTCTTTCATATGCATTTAGTAAAAAGCTGTTATTTTAATATTACAAACAAACACTTCAATTTTATTTATTTGTATAGATGTATTTAAGTTTAAAAATAGTCGCCTCAGCTTGGCAACCTAAAAAAGTTTCTAGTCTGAATCCACCGAGTGATTACGGTATGAGATTCTTTTACTCACTACACTACTACTACTTCTACAAATTCTGTGCACAGGCGTGAGTGTGAAAGTGTTCGTGACATGTTCGATAATGTGATATCAAGAGAGAGACAAACAAGCAATTTTACGTGGTAGAACCATGCTGCAGCTGTATTACTGTAGTAGCAAGAATGGGTCGGCTCGAACAGGGAAGGACCAAGTTCTCACCCTCTCACAAAATACCAGCGTGTATTCACTTCTTCTGTGTTTCATATTATGGTGAGTATCTCTCCATACGAAACATCGAACTGGCGGAGGACTGTGTGCTCGTTTGTCACCCTTACTCTATTAAAAAATAATACATAGAAAATATTAGATTAACTACTTAAAATATCTCTTATCCAGTACAGTACCACGGCTTAATCATAATTCTGGATTTCATGCACATAATTACGTAAGGGTTTAACTTGGAGCATGGCAACTTTTTCACCAACATCCCACTTGCATGGCGACCGACATAAGGCCGAGACGACTGTATAAACACCCTGAACTCAAATTTCACTGAATGGTGATGTAAACTAGACTTACCTCGGTCGAGCTCTACAGTCACAAACCCAACTCAGCACAGCGTAGTAATTACGGACAAATATTTTTTTTTACTACCTGATGCTGTGGCCCATATACAACTACATTTATCCTCAATTAAGAATCAAAATGCAGATGCGTTGTCACCACTCAGGACTAAGATGGAATGTCTGCTTCCGGTAAAAAGGGTTTCCGGTTCTTTACACTCACCAGACGATAAACAGCAGCATTAAGCTGCTATTTCACTCTGGTATTCTGTGAGAGCGTGGTCCCACCCCAGTCGAGCCGACCCATTCGTGCTACAACTATAATATAACTGCAGTGTGGCTTTACCACGTATATATCTTCCAAACAATACTCCCTAATTGACGTATTCTTGAAAAGACCTATAAACAGCAGTAAACATAAAAAGGTTGTGATGTTGGTGTGAATGATGGTGGACTTCGGGCTATGAAAATCATCAGATTCCTACAACGTTTTGTACTGTGAACAATTATTTGCAACCACATTTGATTGCGTCAAATAGCTACCACGATCAACTGCTTGCTTTCATTACTTGTCACGATATCGAACGCACGCTTGAAATGACCTTCGTATCGCAGTGGACAGAATTTCGAATTTAAATTGACACATTTCATAATATTAATACACAAAATTACGAATAAACAAAAAGATCACACTACCGACATCTTATTATTTACTCTGTTATTATTCCCTCTAAACTCGTCAATATTTGGCGAAAATACGCAATTTTTTTTTTGTAAAAGTTTTTGTTATTAAATGTGCATATATACTACCAGCTCTAGAAGTATTTCACGCCTGGACAGCTTCTAACTTGATACAAATCTCAAGTCTGAACATGCATGGAGTATTGTAGTCACCTTTGGGATGGCTCAGCAAAATATCAACTTCCCGCACTCGACTCAGTGGAACGTTGAGCCAAGAGGCGACAAAAAGCTGGTGGAAACTAAGCTTCACAGGTTAGCTCACCGCCGCCAAGTCGCTAGTTTGTCAGTCTTCTACAGATTGTATTTCGTAGAGTGTGCCTATAGGCTCATACCGCCATCTTCATTCTCCTATCGGAGTACCAGTCGTACTGCAGGTTACGATCCACACTTGGTTGACATTCCGAATATTCGTACTAAGCGCTATAAGTTATCCTTTATAATGCGCACAGTAAAGAAGTGAAATGGCCTGCCGGCGTTTGTTTTTCCGAATGCGTATAACCTGAACCTCTTCAAGATCCGTGTGAACAGGCTTCTCCTGGGCAAACTCGTTCCATCGTAGACCTCATCTTTGCCCTCGGGCGAGATGGAGGTCAAGAGTGAGCCCATTTTTAATAAAAAGACGTTATCTAATTTTTGACCGCCTAATTTAGTAAAACCTCCAATTTAGTAAAGTTCTCTGATAGATGGCTTCTCACTGTCGACAATCGACTGTTCCTTAATGTATGTTACGCAATTTCTTCGCAATTTCTGAACTGATTTTAACTATTATTTTTTTATTAAATGGGTTTACTTCGTGGGTTGTATGTATCCATATAAATTTGGAGGAAAAATGACACCCCTAAGAGTGTAAAATAGGTGATGAAATTGAGATTTTAGTGATATATAGGTATGTGCGGCTAAAAGCCGAAGTGCGGCTGCACCTAGTTGTAGCCGGCTAAACTAAGTGTAACCGCACTTTAGCTTTTACCCGTAACATCTACGTACAAAGTAAGTTGTCTGTGTCTACATATCTTGAGCTTGTGATATTCCATAGGCTACTCAAAAGGGTCAAAAATTAGATTATTATTAAAAAGACAACATTAAAGAACTGAAAAGATTTTTTTTTTACTTTTAATAAAAAGTAAAAGCCGACTTCAAATAAATAAAAAGAATAAAATAATGTCACATTCTGACATCGATGTACTACGAAACCGAAACTAAAGCCCCGACTTCAGAATGTGAGATTACATATTTTATTCATTTTAGTTCTTTGAACTTCGCTTTAACTTTTTATTAAACGGCGACGATTTTCATAAATATATTGCACATGAACAAATATTCAGATCTGGTAAAATACTCAGTTATTTTAGCACCGACACCGGCGTTTGAAATCGGATTGCTCGCGTGCTATGAAATTCAAGGTGAATGCCCAGCCACTTAGTTACCACGGCTCAATACATCCATCATGTACGTACCGTGTGACATGTTTTTCCTTTACTGCCAAGCATATGGTAAATCAGCAAATATAGCAATGAACAATTTCCTTAGCGCCGACGGCGATCGAACCCGGGTCGCTCGCGTACTGTAAAATTAGGGCGAGTGCTGCGGCCCGGCAAGGCAATGTATGTGTATTATGTTAGTGAAAGAGGTAAACATATTTCTTTAATTTTTATTCTATAAAAAAATATACCGTGTAGTGCCGGTGTAAGAATATCCATTACCCCATATCATCCAGTGAGTGTCGTAAGAGGCGACAGAGGAAAACAAATCAGGAGATATTCTGGACCTATGTTCAGCAGTGGCTTTAATAGGCTGTAACGCAATACAAGATAAATATGTATAGCATTACATGTAATATATAAGCGATTATAATGCCACCAAAATAAACAATTTCAACTCTGATTTGTAGAACCATTTTAACATCTTGTGGGAGATAAAACGTAATCAATTGGGGATTAAACGCTCTTATTAGTTTCTAACACCACTAAAGGTTTTTTGGTTAAATTGTTTTTCCTGGTAACGTTAAACAAAAGTAACATTCTGTAGAATGGCCGATTCAATAGTTCCTTATCGCAAACATAATTTTAGAACATTTTATGCCATGAATGAAGTAATCTATACATATAATAAAATCGTAAACACAGATTTTGTCTGTTTGTGTATTTGTGCACGCTAATCTTAATTGACGGATTCGGGGCGCAGTACCTTAGCAATGAATTGCAGCGCTGGGGGCCGCGAGTTCGAATCCGCACGGAATACAAATAATTGTTCTAGGTCTGGATGTTTGTCCTTGTGCAATTTATGTTTGTAAACTGCCTCTACGATACAGGAGAAAATCCTAGTGGGGTAACATTTATAAAAAGAAAAAAAACAGTAATAGTAGTTTTAGTGATGTATTGAACAGTAATAGTTATAAAAACCATTTAAGAACTTTCTGAAAAACTTAATGAATTGTTAGCAAAAACTAAGGACGTAGTTACACAAAAATCACAATCGGCGGCAGCTTGCTAGATGCTGGCATTCCCGTAGCTATCGCGTGCATTCACACGTGCCTTTTGGTATGCGGTTGCAGCCTCCAAATGCTCCTGCCGCACATTGCATACTGAAAAATCAAACTTTGTGCAATCTACTTGTTTGGCACCTAGAGGCACACAATTTGACATATTCACATGATAGTATGGCACGTGCTCCGCGCACTAGTACTACTAGACTTACTGGTATGCCATAGTGCAAATACCTATAGCTCATAGGTATTTGTAGTCCCGCAAACTGCGTCTCTCAATGGGCCGCCTGCCGGCCATATACTTACCTCGAAAAACCTGCAACCGATGGGGAAGAAAGATTCTCGAGTGGCACCCTCGTACCGGTAGGCGAAGGGTGGGGCGGTCCCCTACTAGACGGAGTGACGATCTGATAAGACATGCAGGAAGTGCTCAGGAAGGGCTCAGGACCGTGCTTTGTGGCATTCCTTGGGGAGGCCTATGTTTAGCAGTGAATTTTGAAGGGCTGTAATGATGATGATGATGATGATGGTGAAACTGCGTCTCATTCTAGCTTGACGTGACGCATGAATAAGTCGGATGAAAATGCACTGCTCAGTTACACTATCGGTAAAAATTTATAAAATAGGTTCCTAAAAAAACTTAAGAATATCAGAGCTCCATAATTAACTACATTAGTAACTATATCCATCAAGAGTACTGCGAAAATAATGACGAATTAATTATTTTTCGTATCTAACGGTCAATGATTCCGCAGTGTATCATAGGCGCCTAATTATTGTACACAGCTATTAACAGTCATCAGTGTCCTTCCTGACGCCTCTCAGCCACGTCAAAAGATAAGTAAACCACAGTGACACAACGCAATGAATCGCCAGTTACGTAATCAACCTTATGAAACTAAACCATTGTTTAACAATGGCTAGACAAGTAACGTCCAACAAATCCTTTCTGGTCCAGAAACTGCGTCCGGCCTAGATTTGTGACAATTAAAAGTCGGTAGTGAAAGTAGTAACCGTCTTTTTGGTGCTATTCTGTTTTCATTAGAATAAGACTTTTTGCTGTTTTTGATTAAAATAACATGGAACATGTTAGTTAATACTGAGGTAACTTAAAGAGTTTTGTTTCGAGAAAATAATCATTATAAATTTCAAACACCAAAATGGCCCTTTAAATGGTGCAATTTATTCCTCAGACATGTAGGTTTCCTCATGATATATTTCTTCCCCGTCCAGCTGTAACTTTACTCAACGTTAGGCCGCGGTGCTCCTTGTGTGGCATACAAACAATTGTTCAAATCTGGATGTTTGAAATTTACGTTTGTCAACGCCCTCACAATATTGGAAATTCTTCCAATGTTACTTTTATAAAAATAGAAATAATATAAAGAAATAATGTGTAGAAAATATATGGAAATGGGTCAGCAATGTATTTATAATGCAGTTATATCTTCCTATTTTACCGAAGACATAATATGGCAGTCCCTCATACATTAATAATGACTACGAAGCGCATCAACGGCATTTGTCATCCATCACACACACGCGGAATTAATAATGCTCTAGACGAGGAGGTGCATGGATGATGTCATGCGGTGAAATTAAAACTTTTTGATTTTTTTTGTTATGTAGTCTGTATCAATTGCAGAGCTAAGGCTTCCCTTTCCTTTTCCCAGCTCGCACGATCTTCTGCAATAAACATGCTTAATAAACATTTTTGATTTTTAAGTTTTATCTTTAAAATTATTCACCTGGTTACGTAGAAAGACAATCTAGTTACCTGGTAACGATAAAAAATATCGCATTAACTCGTTTCATCGTTTGACTGTCATAAGCTCAAGATAGCCAATCAGCACCTCCCCCCTCCTCCCCCAAGGGGGCCCAAGTCCAGTAACGGTTCATAAGCTGATACGCAAAAAGGAAACGAGTATAATCCCAATGTTGGAATCGCCACTTATTCGTTTTCGATCAACTCAAATAATTTCGAAAACTTTTAATTGCAATCAGATATAATTAGATATTTACAATAAACACAAGCGAGACGTTTGTCTTAAATCCGGTGAGAGAATAATAAAGCATAGGTTACTAATGTTGCCTGGGCCAAACTGAAATTATCTCTGTTGATGAATGCCAACACAAAAAGCTCTAGCTACTAACAGCTTTAGTGATTGTTGACTAAATCCGTTCGGACTGATTAGATGAATGATATAGAAACAAATATTTGTTTGAAGTAAACAAATATCTTGTTGTATATGCCGTGTGGTGGCGGCGTAAGAGAAACCATAATTTCATTCGTCCCACGGTTTTTTTGACAAGCGAGCACACAGTTCACCTGATGGTAAGTGGATGCTGTGGCCCATAGACATATACATTTATCTTTGATTAAGAATCAAAATCCAGATGTCTAGTGTAGAAATCATCAACAAACAATCAAGCGTGATGATTATGGAAAATCTTTCTTACAACGGGAGAGAACCATATCCAGCAATGGACTTTAACGGTCTGATGAAAAGAAGAAGAACAAAGAATGTCACATACGAAGTGTATCGTTTACTATCGTATGATATATTCATTTACTATCATACAAATAGATGTGTATATCATACGATAGATATATCATACGATATATCTATTTGTATGATACTCAATATTTCATAACTAAAACATATGTTGTCATATGTATGTTCATGACAACTAATTATTCACTCAACTTTCTTCCCACAAAGTATCGCGATGCGGGCAAGAATGTTGTGTGTTGTAGCGATGATTACGGCACTTGACGCGGGGCCAACGCTTCGCGGCGTTCAAGTGGAAACCGCTGGTGGCTGGTTCCCAGGCTGAAACCGTACACCATTGTACGGCCGGTGCCGGCTTTGTTGAACTTGGAATGTCTAATGCCGTCGCTATCTGTTAACAATACTCGTATGTGTTTTTGAATAAGTTCATGAGAGTAAATGAGAAAATATAAGTTCTTTAACTGTATTTTATTTACTGAGTACAGTTATGAAACATTAGATTTTTTTAAGAAAAATACGGTTGTCTTTGTCTTATCTTACTATTTATTCTACAATCATATTATAGTCTAGTAATCAACGTACACAACAACAAAAACAACCTACCTTATGAGAATCTTGGCTTCAAATCCTAGTGAAATCTAATACACACATACACACATATAATATATACAATATAATCTTCATCTCCTATTTTTCTACCTTTAAGGATGGATTTTTTCTAAATTTATATCAGACCTCCAATAAAGTTTGTCCTATTTAATAAAAACAAGAATGATTTAAATCAATTTAGCCGTTTCTGAGAAATCGTTGAACATAAATAATATACGCCTCGAATAATAGAACCGTCTATTTTTTTTATCTCGGTTAAGAATGAAACACTTTGAATGTTTTTAGTTAACACGAATAAAGGGCAGCTAACATCTTTTCTTAACCTATTACATCTATTAAGTTAAATTTGCACTCGTAATGGAAAACTCATGTAGGAAATACAGTGCCAACATTCACACACGTTTCAATGACTGTATCGCCCTACAAAGGAAACCTTTAAAAGCATTTGTTGAAGTACGCCGATTACGAGGCCGATTGTAAATGCAGCTTTTGTTTTGTTGACTTGTTCTAACTTATGTGAGTAGACAAAAGTCAAGTTATTATTTTAAGGTACTTAGTAAATTATTGATTTAAAAAGAAATCAGCGCTGCAGCATTAAAGCAAAACGAAAGTTATTACTAGTATATCATAATAAAATTCATTTCTTTGTTTGAAGTCTGCCGCGTATTAGGTTTAATTAATGCTGTTCGACCGTGTATCTAGTGGCGGTGTAATTATATAAGAATATCCTCTACGGTATATCGTCGCGTGGGTATCATGAAAGACCACAGAGGAAAACAAAGCAGGAGGCAGGGCCTTTCTATTAACAACTAAAAATAAAAGCTACGGATACAACCCGCCTGCCAATCGTGGCAACTATGACAAATATCCATCCTGTGAAGCAATCAATGGGGGAGGCCTATACTGTGTACTTTTGATAGAATAACAGTGTAGTGCTGTTGTGAGAATTAATTAAATATGAATTTAATCATAAATCTTTCCTGCTACGTCGCCATATATTATATATACAGGGTTATATTTCAAAGAGTAGCCAAATTTTAAACTTAAGTATAAATAGGTAAATAATAATATACGGTTGTTTAAGTTTTTTAAAATACGAGTAAATCAGGCATCTACTTTTATTTGAAATTATCCCAAATTAAATGTGATTTTCTACCGACTTCAAAAAGCAGATGGTACTAAATTCGACTGTATGTTTTTTTTTTTAGTGTGTTACCTCATAACTTTTTTTTGGGTGAACCGATTACGATGATTCTTTTTTTAGTTGAAAGCTGGTGCTTCTCATGTAGTCCCATATAAATTTGATCAAGGTTTGACCAATAGCTTTTGAGCTATTCTTAATAATTTATATTAAAGTCGGTTGTACAAAATTTTTAAATTATTATACTTATATACTTACAAGTACAGTAAAATCAGGTTAAATAATGCATTACCACTTATTTTGAATTCAAAAGATAAAAAGGACAGAATTTTTGAGAATTTTTTAATGAATTTTTCTTCACCATTTGCCTATATTACTTATTCTGAACATTCTCTACAAATTTGGCCAGTTATTGTTGCAAAATAACCCTGTATATGGGTATATCGAAAGAACTTTTACGTTATGTATGCAATTTTTTATTCTAAAAGAACATTCGTGTACCTTGTTTAGTACATAAAATTCTAAATGTATGAGAAACAGCAGTAAGATGTCTAAAATTCTGTTACTTTAATAGGTAGGTACTCTATTATTAAAGGAGAACAAAATGTGAACGCGCTCGTAAATGTATAATGGGCAACTATAGTGTGAAAATTTTTAATTAAGCTAACGGTAACTCTGCAATACATTGTACTTAGTAAAATGAGAAATTAGTGAGTACTAAAGACTCTTATTTCCCAGACAGTTACAACGTGACTATTATTCTTACTTTGTTACTTACAATTTCCCTGCAATATCACATATCGTCGTTAGGCATTCAAAATCGCAAGAGAAAAGGAGCTACTGTACAAGATACTAGAATAGAATAGAATAATTTTTTATTCAATATAGAGAGATTTAATTCCTATTGAAAGTCATTTTTTAATTTTACCACTCGTTCGGAAAAAACCTCTGTGCAAAATTATACAATAAGAAAAATTGTACCAATTAGTTACAAAACGTATTTAAGAAACAGCTTAGAAGCGACTACCTCATTCTCAGGGGTTCTTATCAACCATGTATTCATTTATATTATAATAACCCTTTTTAAACAGTTTTTGTTTAATACAATATTTAAACTTGGTAATAGAGGAAAGACCTTGTGTATTTTCTGGGACTTAACTTACTCTATAGTTTCATGAATACACATGATGATGACGACATGATGTTACTCTATATGCATTTCTTTTTATAAAAAAATATTTTTTAATATAATTTTTTTTTATTGAAGTTCTACTAGTACACTACAAACAAAGAAGGCTACAGATGCGTTGTCACCTCTGAGGATCAAAATGGAATACATTATAGCCTGTAATTATAGTGGCTCTCTATAACCTTCAGAACACATTGCACATACTACTACTTGACGGCAGACATAGGTAAGAAAGTGGTACCTACCCAGACGAACCCCATGGCAGAAAAAGAGGCGTAATACCTATCAATCTAGAGTCACGTTTTTATAACATACTTTCAATTAAAATTCAAAGAATTTTTGGTAATATTTTATGTTCGCGGTTTTAGACTCAAAACATGATATAACTACGTTAATTAAAATTATTCCAAGTTATAAGAGTATATTTCTAGCCTTGTCATAGTAGCGAATGAGTAAACCATGCCTTAATATCGTGTATTAATTTCTTTGTATAATTGTACCTAATTGTTGCTTTTTAATTTATAATGCATAATTTTCTATTGTTTTTGTGATAAGTTTGAAGATAGGTTTGGGGATGCAGCATCAGAGATACGGGGTTATACACAACAGTCAGATTTGAAATCAACAATTTACAGTTTTGCGCAAATGTTGGCTTTGGCTGGGATTCATATCCAGAACCAGCGACGTAGGAGCAAGGTACTGTAACCACTAGGCCACACAGAACTAATTATGACCAACGCAGTTGACAACTTATTATTATTACTCGATAATTGTCGTCGGAATCTAAAACAAACACAAGAACATACGTAAGTCATCGTAACATTATAAATATAATATAAGTATTTACTTGCTTTATAATGACATATTTGAAATGGATCAAATATGTAGCGTCGTAATAATAATAAAACGTGTAACCTTTAAGAATTTAATAAAACATGCAATATATCGCTCAGTAGTCAACGCGACCCGGATTCAGTCCAGTTAATTGATATAAGTTTTGCATTAGTTATTCGTGAGATTCACAACAGCGACTTTTTTATGTATTAATTTCCTTGGGAACATAATTTGCATATTATGAACATTTCTATAACCGTTCATTATATAAATCATGTATAGATCAATAAGAGTAATCATATTCTTATTGCCGTATTCGACCTCTTCGAAAGACTTAGAATTGTTATCGCTTTTTTTAATGTTAGCACACTAGGATTTTGTCCTGTATTGCACAGGCGTTCGACATACATAATTTGTACATAAGCAAACATTCGGACCGAGAATAATCATTTATAGGCCATACAAATACTTGTTGCTCGCGGGATTCATACCCACAGCCCAGCTACTCAACTATAGCCTCTGTGCTACCGAGTCGTCGTCAGCATTTTCATAAGCCTAAGCACAATTTATATTTGTATATTATGTTTTCTTCTTCAAAGTGTTAACCCAGTTATTACCTGGATCCGCTTTTCAAATCAAACGGTGGCAGCGACTTAGTGTGTAGTATACTGGGTGGTTGTCAGTTGACTTCGTGACTTCATGCTAACATTATCTGACTATTTCCTTACAACTTTCTCTAAAGACGAAGTTATATTACTATTTTCTTCCTACATAATGCTCAATATATTTTACACTTGTGTACTTTTAAAATTACAATTGTTCGATATAAAATAACATAAGATTGTGAAATACTATTAAATTTTAGTTATATTTTAAAGTTCTACATATTTTATAAGTGGTAGAGCCATGCTGCAGTGCCCTGTCATTAGGCTACTCACACTTCTAGTATATTATTATTGATTAACAAATACAAATAAATGAATTAATGAATTAATGAAATGAAGCGTCATTTAAAATAAAATAATATTTCTTTCATGGCAAGATAAGAAAAAGTGCGAGGGAGATGGATATTATTCCATCTCGCTTCCTTATAGCCGCCAAGGCCGTTTACACCACGTCAGAAGGCGTCGTGATGGAAAAATCTTACACTTTTTCTCGCCTAGCCCCCATCCGCCAAATTCGTACCGTCCAATAAAGAACTTCGTTCTAAAAACATGCGTAAGTGTCGTGAAACACTCGGTTGGTTTAGTAGTATATTATTATTGATAAACGTATTATATTATTGATTAACAAATACAAATAAATGAATTACTAAAATGAAGCGTCATTTAAAATAATATTTCTTACATGGCAAGATAATAAAGAGTGCGAGGGAGATGGATATTGTTCCATCTCGCTCACACTATAGAAAGGGGGTCGTGACGGAAAAATCTTACACTTTTTCTCGCCTAGCCCCATCCGTCAAATTCGTACCATGCGATCAGGACCTTCGTTATAAAAAAGTTTACACCTATTAAAACTTAGTGCAGGTACTGTAGTAAAGTGATACAGATACAATTTTACAAATGTACATAATATACTGCGCAGAATGACTGTCGTTCGACGCCAACAGATACCACATAAAGGTCAAATCACAAAGTTTAACCTTGAATTAGAGGCACACAGTACTAAAGGTGGGCTTTAATTCTAGATGTACGCATGTAACATTCATACTAGCATACGTAGCATACGAACTGACATTTGTTAACTTTGATCAATTTTATTTGTTAGGTATTAATTCAACGCTTCCGACGCTTGTAAAAATATATATTATTTATTTTTGTTTAAGTTATTTTAAAACTGTGGCTTCTTTAACCATATTTATTAAGAAAATAATATTATGGTAAGCTTATTCAATAGTAACCGCAAACATATAAAACAATCACCACTCTTTATCTTTGTATTGTTGCACCGCAATGTTATAATGTTTATTATCCACGGTTTATTTATTACGGAGTATTTTATAATTCTCGTCTATTATTTCTTTTAATTGTCATTTATATTTTTAAAATACAACTAACTAACTAAAACAGTCCACATATATTATATGGGCCTAAGTTATAAATGTGTAAAAAGTTATAAATATAATCTATACTGTAATCTCAACACTTAGCAAGCATATTAGCAATCCCAGTACAAGACCACTTTACTATGTCACAGGCTAATCTATTTTAAGGAATGTTTGACATTGTTATTCTGCTATTTATCACGGTAATTTTTAGACGACTCATTCCCCAACATAAGTGATTCTTTTTCTTAGACTACCATACCTATAAAATACTTTTAAAAATACTTAACCCTTTTTATGTCTATCTTACGAAGACCACTGGCACCGCCTTCTTTGGAATGAAAAATAAAAACAATCTACTAGTACTCTTAACTACAACACAAAAGTGTGTGTAATTTTTTTTTTTACCAAGAATAGAAAACTTTACTACCATGTTGATTTTAGTTGTTATAACAATTTCATTATTATGCAAGACATTGACATTCTACAGGTGTGTTTTTGGCAAAGGGCATGACAATTCCCAGAACAGCTTAGCCTGAGCGATGAGAGATGTTTACTGCAGTGGGAATATTTTTGGTTGCACTCGTGACAGGTTTAACGAGAAATGGTATCTGTTTAGTAATTTTCAAGACAAAGTACCGAGTTTTAAATTCTTAAATTCATAATTTTTGAAAACCTTACGCACAAATGAATTTGTAGATACGACGAACTGCAAACAAAAAACAACACAAATACCATTGAATTTATTTTGTTTATGATAAAATTTCTCATTATCTAAATTGTGCAACATTTTTTTTTGCAACATTTTTGTCGAATTTTTACAGACGGATTAGTACCTATTCGCAATAAAGTCTTTTGTATAGAATTATGCCACTTCATCCCCATATTTAATTGTCATTCTATTGAATTTTTGAAACATACGACAGGCCACATGGCAAGGCAAAGTAGTTAGTAGATAAATATGTTATATTCTTCATAAAAAAGTAAATTATTAGTAAAAAAAAACATAAAAACCCATTAGATAGATAATATACATATACATAAATATATAAATGACAATTAAATTGAGATAAAATTGAGAAAAAGAAAATGTTAAAATTCGACGATTAAGCCGAGATCTTCGAGAATTCGAGATAGATATACCTAATAGTGACCTACCACTGCCCTTATGGGCAGATATAACGACGAACATACATACCAAGCAAAAAATAGGCCCTCCTTTTAGGCTCCGCCGCAGTCGGCACAATATGCAAGGTCTTTATGGAACTCTTACAAGCTAAGAAAGTCTACATACAATGGCGAAACTATAGCCTGTGTACATTTTTACAGATATTTTAGACGATCCATTTTGTGGTGGTCACGATATTTTTCTAATATTTCTCTGCATCCACTGAAGAAAGTTAGTCTATTATAAATAAACAGATCGCGGTAATGGTTTCTTATATTCATCTTTAATTTATTCAGTCATCAAATGAAAAAGTCTACAATAATGTATATTTTGAAGTCAATTTAGTGAAGAGAGAGAGAGAGAGAAAGCGCCTATAAGCATTATTTATTAAATTGACATGATTTTTATATTTTTTCCTTTTTAAACTATTTCCCCAAATAAGAACAGTAGGTAATACAATGATGATGACGTCATATGAACGTCGATTAACAATTTCTTAAGGTCAACTAACTTCCAGCGTTCGCCGTTTCCTTAACATATCGCAGTTAATTATTTATCTCGCACATGTTCGTAGTGTTCTCAAAAATAATTACCTACTTCAAAAGGAATCTTATCTAAATCTTAATTGTTGTGATTAACATGACATATATAATTTTTATGTATCGGTCAAGTGCATGGCATGCACAACGTCTGTTCTGTACTCCTCGACCACTGCCCTGTACCCACCGAAATTATGTATTACATTGTACATAGCAATTTTTAAGAATTTTTCTTAAAGTAAAAGGACATAAAAATTACACAATTTTGATAATTTTCCTTAAATAAATGCCTTATTGCATTTATTCATGATTTTTCATATAATTTACTTAAAATAAATAAATGAAATATAAAATAAGTGAAATACGAGGTTAAAAATTTTCAAGGCCATCGTATGGAGTGTCTGAAGTACTATTTCGAATTAATAATTTTTTTTTAAAAAGGAGCGCCTAAAAGGAAGTATGAAACAGCTTAACTGATTTAAATTCTTTTTTGTTAAATATGAGATAATGAAACCACTGAATTACGATATGAGATAATATACTAAATATGAGATAATGAGACCCTTAAGTATGTCCACTTCAGGGGTGATCTCATTTAAATTTGAATAAAAATTTCATCCTCAATGGTGAAAAAATAGGGTTAAAACATGTTTAACATTTTAATGTTACTATTTAGGCGACATTCTAGTTGTTACCTTGAACTTGTGTTATTCCTTACACCACTCAAAATAGTGAAAGAATATTTTTTTTTAATAAAACGTACAAACCTGCTTTAAAACTAATAAATTACTAATTTCCACGTAATAGTTTTTGAATAATGATTTCTTATATTTACGCGAACACTACACATTGAATAAAACTACTTTTACGGATTATATCGCGTTTAATAACTTATTTTTATTAATTCCCGACGTTTCGGGTGCTTTACAGCACCCATGGTCACGGGGGACTGAGGTGATTGACGTCAAGATATCAGAGTTAACCCGGAGTACCTTCAGCTTTTTAATTATTAATTATTGCGTAGATCGGACCAAAATTAGTTTTATTCAATAGTTTTTGAAGTTAGGTTTTAATTCTTCGATACACTATGTCTTACGACAGACTTCAGAAGCTATCATGTGGAAATTTTTGTTTTAGTTTAGTCCTAGAAGAAATGACCAGTTTAGGGGTAAGTTTTGTTCTGGCAATATTGGACTGGACAAATATCATAACGGACAGGATTGTTCCTGCGAATAAGTTTGACAATGTGGTGTGTGATAAATCATTCACAGTCAAGATATTTTTAATCGACATTACCATCCCGTATGACTAGCTCGTAAAAGTAGAGATAGATAAGAAGAAAATATATCTGAACTTGGCATATGAAGTGACAGTTATGTGAGGCGATCTAAATTATTCCTGTAATCGTTTCTGCAAACGGGTTAATCCCGGTCAGCCTCTTAAGTCGTCTAAGATGATGGTACTCCTTGATAAGCCGCTCCGATCTCTTGCAGAATGCAGAAGGCGATGCTCCTCGATACCGCCCACATCATCCACCGATATCTTTCCCTTTTCCCCTAATCCTGGGCCAATTAGTCTCCCCTACTGAAGGCTCTTGACTGTTTGGGTTTTATTTATTTATTTAACTGTTATATATTCTACTAAGTATACGCTTTATTCTAAATGATTTATGTTTATAGTATATTTTTATATATTTTTGCTAGTATTTATACATCTCAATTAGACGAGAAAACCTCAAATAGCTCAAAATAATGGTTAAAGCGCAATTAACAGCGCTGTAGAAAATTTTCTAGGATATAAAAATAAAGATGTCAAACCTTTTTCCAATGAATATCACCAATAAAGCAGTCATAATCTTTAACCTTAAAAATGTAAAGCTACAGCCTATATACGTCCCACTCCTGGCCACAGGTCTCCTATCATTTCTAAGAGAGTTTTACGACAAAGAAATGTCTGCCGCACTGTCCCAATACGCGTTGGCGGACTTCATATTATGTATTCGAATTTTTTTTTTTAATTTTTCAGACTTGCGATATTAACTTTAACCTTATTTTAAAATAATTAATTATTATTAGAATTCCCACACAACATTTTATTTTTATTAACTCGCACACCACGAGCCGTAATGACTTCCTTTACATACAGCCAACCGGAAAATATTTTCTAACTAAAAAAATTAAACAATAGCCGGCAGAAACAGGAAATCTTTCCAGAGTTCGTTAGAAATATCAAACTAATTTTCATAAATTTTATGATTCACTAATTTGAACGTGATTCATGTTTACTTAATATAATTGAACCTTCTATGGCTACTTGTTAGGACTCAAACAATACATACCACACGTTCACACCCAATCGTGTTCCGAAACCACAACAATATACAGCTTGTTTTATTTCATAGTTACATAAAGCTATTTCTTGGCATTTCAAAACAATGTTATGAAAAATTATACAACATAATTTAACTTTTAACATTAACATATATACTATGTATTAGAATAGAATAATAGAATAGAATAGAATAGAATAGAATAGAATAATTTTTTATTCAATATAGATTACATGTGTAATTCTTATTGAAAGTCATTTTTTACTTTACCACTGGTTCGAAAAAAAAACCTCTGTCCTGGGAAGAACCAGCAAGAAACCCAGCGGGACTTTTTTTTAAATGTAAATTTTACATTAATGGTTGTACAAACTATTTAAATACAAAATTTATTTTAGAAACTGCTTGGTAGCGACCACCTCATACCCAGGGGTTATTATCAATCATTTATTCATTTATACTATAATAACCCTTTTTATACAGTTTCAGCTTAACAAAACATTTAAACTTGGTAATAGAGAGAGCCTGTACACTTTCCGGGACCTTGTTGTAATAGCGTATACATTGCCCCAAGAATGAATTACTGACTCTGTGGAGTCGAGAAACTGGTATCACTAGCTTGTGTTTGTTCCTAGTGTTTACAGAATTTATATCACTTTTTACTAAAACTACCTTTGTTTTGTGAACATACATTAAATTTTCGTAAATATACTGAGAGGCCAAAGTTAATATATTTATTTCTTTAAATTTATCTCTAAGAGACTCTCTCGGTTTTAGGTTGTAAATTGCTCTAATGGCCCTCTTCTGTAAAACAAAAATAGTTTCTGAATCAGCCGCATTTCCCCATAGAAAAATCCCATAAGACATTATGCTATGGAAATAACTGAAATAAACTAGTCTAGCTGTCTCGACACTAGTGAGACCTCTAATCTTTTTTACAGCATAGGCTGCAAAACTTAGTCTGCTTGCTAGTTTGGATATATGGGGGCCCCACTGAAGCTTTGCATCGAGAGTGATGCTAAGAAAAACAGTGGATTCAACAGGGCTCAGTTCTTCCCCATTTAAAAACACATTGGTACCCAGATTTTTAACATTCGTTGTTGTAAATTTAATACATTTATTTTTATTTCCGTTTAAATGTAGATTATTAACGTTAAACCAATGCACTAATTTTGATATAGCATTATTCACGTCGTCACATTTAAATGATTGACGTTTAAGTTTAAAAATCAAGGAAGTATCATCAGCAAATAATACTATATCATGATTATCCCCTACAAGGGAAGGTAAGTCATTAATATATACTAGAAATAGGAATGGGCCGAGAATCGAGCCCTGAGGGACACCCATTAATACAGGTGACCCGGACTACTGAGTTTTAACATTTCATTACTCTTCTCACATAGATAAAATATATGAGTATGGTCTATCTTTTGGCGCAAATTTCAGCGTACGTTTTAATTTTAATTTTAATTCCTTCATTCATTCATTACAGCATCAAAAATCCACTGGTGAACAAAGGCCTCCCCATAAGATTGGCTCGTAAAACCCCCAGATTTTGCCATAGTAGACACGCTTGGCGGGCGGGTTGGCAACTGCAGTTTTTTATTATTTTCAGTTGTTATCAGGAAGATGGTGCTGCCAAACTTCTGTATCAGTTTCCTTACGACATACATAAATTGAATGATATTAGTTCTTTTAGGGCGCCACCACAAGCCCAAAAATAATATTAATTACGTCTGCTAAAATATGGTCACACTGAAATGTATAAACCATTCGTATCTTCTTGAAAATAGTCTAAAATTGTTAGAAATGTTATAGTCATTTAATCCGTAAAAAAATAGTTTTATTCGATCTGACTTTTTTTTCAAAAACTCCTTAGAATAATATTCCCATCAACCACTCCAACTAAGCTGGAAACTAAGCTGCTTCTGCTAGGAATGGTTCAGAGCAATAGTCGAATGGCGGATTCAAACTCACGACCCTTTAGTTACACAGTCCGCACTTTAACCATTAGACTATACTGCCGCTTATTATAATTGTTCGATATAATATTTTCGGGTTTCGTAAGAGGCTACTGAGGAAAAAAAACAGGAGATGGGCAGCAGCGTCTTCCTAATAACGACTAAAAAATAAAAAAAACTGCGGTTGCCAAACCGCTTGCCAAGCGTGACAACTATAGCAAATATCCCCCCTATGAGGCAATCTATGGGGAGGCCTATGTTCAGTAGTGGACTTTAATAGACTGTAACGGTAACATTTTTTGGAACTGTACTTAGAAATATTATTATTATCAATTAAATAAATGAATATATTTTAAGTTTAATAAAAACCTTAATATTTAGAATTTCGACGAAAAATTACTTTTCACCACCGTTTTATATATTGGTGTTTATACGGATGCCAACAACAGCCTAGGTCCTTAATAATATTTTAGATCAAAGGAAGCTATAAAGAATTTAAACACACTGTATTTGGGAAAGGTATAACATACCTCGCCTTATGTTTAAGCGTCGTGCGCCTGCGCGTGCCCCTCTGGAGTTAGCGCGCAGGAAACACGCTCCGCTAGTCGACCCACGAACGTTATGCTACTCGCTTTCGAACTTGACAAACACCTTATATGTTTATGTAGGCCATGGTAAGAAATTATATTGGAATACTTAAATTTGATTCAATAATTATGAGACGCGAATATAATTAATAAAAGCAACAGCTGCTGACGGTATGTTCCATGCACGAAATATCTTTCTCTTTTTTATACTGAGGACTTATATTATATTATTATTTTAAATAACGAAATACACTTCTTTTTTAACATCATCCCGCAAAAGTCCACTGCTAGATTTGAACCTCTCCCTTTGTATGAAGAATTTTCCTTAATCATCACTCTTGGAAGGCGGATTGACGATCGCCGTGCCAGACGTCTCGCACCTTTGACGCTGATTCCTGTCGCCCGTCTAAGTACGCCTGCCCATAAAGGGATAGTTATACTGCCATTTATCGGAAGCCATGAGATATTTGTAGAATTTCCCATAGTCGCCTCTTAATACAACCGCTGAACGAAATGGCGTAGGGGATTCTCGGACACCGTCACCACACGGTCAATGAAATAAAAATTCAAATTACTGTATTTTACTGTTTTATTTGTCTATTAGTAGCATGCGAATTTTTTATCCTCTTCATCTGCCCGAAAACGGTTCACTGCTGGAAACGGGAGTGTCCCATTGTAGAGAGGTAGAGTTTGACCTAATTTCGTCTTCTTTTAGTTTTTGGCAATGATATTATGAGTGAGAAGGCCCTTTCACTTAAAAGTCATTTTTACTGATATCTTTGGTTTTTGGTCATTTATATTTTTTTGGCCGAAAACGAACACGCCTATTTTATAATTACAAATTATAATAACATTTTATAATTACACACCAAACTAAAATCACAACAAACGGATTAATTTAATTACCTTAATTACTTTCAAATTATTTGTTGAATTTGTTTGGTTATTTTAATTGTCCTAAGTTGTGCGTGTTGATATGCAGGTTTGCTCACGATGATATCCTTCAATGCCGAGCACGTTATAAATACATAAATAGTTAGAGCCGACCCATTCGTGCTACAACTGTACTACTAATATAGCTGCAGCATGGCTGTAGTAGAGCCATGCTGCATCTATATTACCTCTATTATGGTGGTAGCACGAATGGGATGGCTCGATCGGGGAAGAACCACGCTCTCACAGAATACCAGCATATATTATGAGCTTGTTTTGTATGGTGAGTGTAGAGAAGCTTAAATCTTCTTTACTGGAAACGAGATATTCACATGTCAGCCCTCAGGGTTGACAACTCATCTGCATTTTGATTCATAATCGAGTATAGATGTGGATATCTACGGGCCACAGCATCCACTAATCATCATGTGGACTATGTACTCGTTCATCATTTCGTACATCGTATGGAGCCTTTATTCTATAAAACAATTACACTTTAAAAACACCGAGGTCTTTTTAATATTCAATTTATTTAATGAATGGATTACTTAAATCAAATCAATTTACGTAACATGAGTTCTCATTTTAGTAATTAACTTTGATAAAACCTAACCTTAATCTAACCCAGGTTATATGAAAGAAGATTGAGATTGAGTTTGAGTTTAAAAATTTGAAAAAACTAAAATAATGGCAGTGGCAAATAAACTTAACTTACGATTCTTGAAATAAAATTGAATGACTCTACGGTAGACCTAAAATCACATTACTATGTATTTGGAAAGTTAGGAATTTTATACCTACAAGAATAAAGCGTCAAGAATGTAAAGCAAGTTATTATTAACGACTGTTTAAAATCATTCATTCCTCACGGTTGAATGGTTTCCTATAACATATTAAATAGGTGGCCGGGAGACGTTGCGCAGGTACGCAAGTGTCGTCATAATAAAAGGTTCCCGTCTGTTATAAGTGGCCTTTTAAGATCCCTTAAGTTCGTTATTCTCAACCACATACACTTCGCCTTTTTTATGAAATTTTAAACTTGAAATCTAAAATCGGATGAAAATTATCTTAAGCGAAGACTTAGTTGATCCCTGAATTATTGTCAATGATTTATTTCTTTATTTATTCATAATATCATCAGTAATCAATTATTTGTTATTCACATATGAATATTAAATTATAAACGGTTGCAATATATTTATATAAATGCAAGATGTGATCATTTTACTTTAAAGTATTTTAAATTACTACGTATATTAAACTTAAAATTAAGCATAGAAAAGTCAAAATATTTGATAAAATAAAATAAAATAATTTTAAACACACAAAAAAAACAAAATAGTCTTTGAGAGCTTTAACTGAACATTAATTTCGTGTAGAGTCAGCTCTACAAACTTTATTACATTAGCTTTAGATATTTTTTTTTTAATTATATCTACGAATAAGACACACGACAAACATCGAAAATATGTAGATGCGAAATTCAATGCATCTCATAATTAATGCTTCAAAAATTATATTAAAAGTATAAAAAGTTAAAATTTCATACTATCAGATAATATATTTTATTTATTTGTGTAAGTATGAAAACTATGAAGGTAATTAATGAATCTAATTTATTAAAAAAACATATTGTTAAATTCATGACATAATTTATGAAATTAAATTATAAAAATATCTCTACAATACACAAAAATTTTATTTTAAGTAGCCAAGCGAGTAAGACAGTAACTATCATCCTTATATTATAAATACAAAACTATACAATCATATTTCGATTACGTTTTCTTATACAAACAATAAATATTTGTTTATTATTTCATTAGCTTATCATTAACCAGGTGTACTCTATAACACTAGAGTGTTATCAAATATTGACATCTCTTTTTAACACTAGTGCCGGCATATTTTATCCTCTTCACAGTCGAACCCTACGGTCACGGTGTACACTGTAGAGACAGCAAAACAATATCTTAACGCGCGTATACCTACGTGTTTTGAGGTTATGTCAGTATTAATCTGACGACGCCGTCAAGCGAACGTACGGTGCGCGCTCTTCGTACCAGCTAGTTGTCGTGTACTTGTGTATTGTTATGTTATAGGATCGATACTTATAAATCGAGTGCATTGCAGTGTACCGCTTGCAGTTTAAGCTTAAAAATTATAATTTTATATAACAGAAGAGGAATGATCGCAACTTTTAATCTAAAGTTTCAACCGATCCCGTATGTTTTGGATTTAAGCGTTTTCTTGTAAGGTGTGTACGAACCTTTATTTATTTTAAGTATTTAGATATATTATAATGAATAATTTTTTGTGTCCATTATTCATATTATATTACAGAATAATAATAAATATTAGGACATTTGACATACTTTTAATAACAACAAAGCTTATTGACTTTTACAAAACATTAAAACGCGTAGTGTTCGTTACTAAACTAATAAACCGTTACGTTTGAATCGTAGTAATATAAACTGAAAATTTGGATAATGATAAAGAATTTAACTAATATCACTGGCATTATGTCTATGTATTACATTATTTGTTATATTATATTATATGTACATATATCTTTCATTTATTTAAAAAAATTGTTTCGCATTTGTTTTCAAATGATTTGATTCAATTTAGTCAACTGGAAACTGATAAAAATTACAACAACCTTTGCAGTGCATGAGGGTTCCTATCCAACTTCCCCTTGTCCGGCGTCCCATAGTGCGGCGCCCCTTGCTGACTACACTCCACTAGTCAGCTTTACCTTAGTAAACAAGTCATCCTTAGAACTCATGAAATAAAGTAGATATTGGTCTGACGTTGATCTTAAAAAGTTTTAAGGGCCTGTCGTCGCGGTGCATTCGTACTCCACCCTCACTTTATTAGCTGTATCTTATGCAAGCTGCTGCGTCTATTGTGGCTTGCATCAACCATTAGGCGATTAATTCGTTGCATTGTTATGATATTCATTGTTGTGCAAATGATAGCTCGAAACATTTAACCGTCAACGAACACTTATTTAAATATTTATACAAAGTTAATATTTTTTTTTTTTACAAAACCAGTTTTTAAAATGTGTATTTTTAACATATTTTGAAAATTGATCGTGACATTTAAATTGAGTCCAAAAAAGACATAAATTATAACCATATTATTTAACCAATACTTATCTTATTCAGAAATTAAATGAAATATGTATGAGTCTATTCAGATTTTACATTGCCAAAAAAGGATTGCCTCAAAACACAACTTTGGTCATTGTGATAATAAAACTTGGCTAAACTATTTGGCGTATTAGAAGTTAAATTTATGTCAGATTGATCAATTCTTGAAAGAAATAAAAACTACAGTTAGGTGTATTCACCTGTTGCAATAAAATATAACGCTTTACTATATACGTATTTCAAAGTATACTTAACAATTTGAGGTTTTTAAAAAACAAAGCCGTGTAAAAGAATGCACTTTTTTTTTTGCGGATGGAAAATCATCTAATGACGCCTTCGCTGTGGGTGGAGCGGAAGGGTGTCAGACTTTACTGACTAAAACCATCCGTGTTCCTTCAGTGCCCTTACGTTCCGGAGCCGCGGTATCTCTTCGAACAGCCCGCAGCCCCGGTAGGCGTCAGGCCCTTGCGGGCCCCTTCACGCTGCTGACAGCTCTATGAGGCGCGCGTGGAACAAAACGCGCCGTCGACACGGCCTGTCGTCGTTAGACGGACGGACGGCGAGCTACCCATTGCTCGCCGTCCACAGGTCCGCGCCTACGGTGGTCAGGGCCACGACGTAGCCCCCGACGCCCGGGCGTTCTGCGGCGGCCGGGAAGGAAAGCTGTTGCTCTTCCTTCTCCCGCTCCGCCACCTCCTTCGCTAGCATCACTGCTTCGCAGAAGGTGGTGACGGCATCCCATTCCGTCTCGCTCCGGACCATTTGACCAGGGCCGGACGCGAGGTCGCCGCCGCCTATCGCCGCTACGAGTACACGGCGGTGCTCCGCCCAAGCAGGGCACACCTCCACGTGTGCTCCACCGTGTCCTCCGGTCGATCCTCGCAGTGGGAGCACCTGCGTTTCCTCCCGCCCGATTCGGTGCAGGAACCTCCCGAACACACCGTGTCCGGTGAGGACCTGCGTCAGGCGGAAGGTGAGGACACCGTGGCGTCTCTCAAGCCACTCCTCAAAGAGGGGCTTATCGCCACTATAGTGGCGTGCCCAGCACGGGGTTGCGACAGTCGCCTTCCATGTCGCCATGAGATCATGCCGGAAGTCTGTTCGCTGCGCGACAACTGCCGCGGCAGCGGGTTTCCCCAGTGCCTCCGCGCGCCATTCGTGCAGGCGCGCGAGACTATCGCCTCCAGATCCCATGGCGGCAATCCAGCAGGAGGCTCGCCGCCTCGCGGGAGATCGCGGTAGCGCGAACCATCTTTACGGCAACCACCCTTTGGGGCGCGTTTAGGTGGTGGACGGCAAGCCGCGCCAAACCACGCGCCCACACCGGGGCCCTGTAAAGGGCCATGGACCTCACGATCCCGCGTAGAGCCTCCGGCAGGAGGCGTTTGGCCCCAGGTTCCGGCAGGAGCCGCCTGAAGGCAGCCCCGGTCCGTTCCAGTTTGGGAGCCAAACGTCGGAAGTGCTCAACGAAGTTCCATCGGCCGTCGAGGACGAGTCCTAGGTGCTTCAACGTCGACTCGACGCCGACGGATACCCTCCCACCATCACTGAGGATCCCAGTGGTGGCCTGTTCCGAGGACCATGGAAGTGCATGGCCTCGGACTTGTGCAGAGCCACCGAGACCCAGTTGCCGGATCCTCTCAACGACTATCGCAGCCCCGCGTGTCATAGTTTCCGCCGCCGCCTCGTACGACCCCCTGTGCCAGTATCAGCGTATCGTCAGCGTAGCAAACTACGCTGACGCCGGTAGGGAGGTCGGCGCGCAGCACCCAGTCGTAACCGATGTTCCACAGGGCGGCCCCAGAACCGAACTCGGGACACCGCACGACATCTCTCGCCGGTTCCACTCACCGTTTCGACGGGGTAGATGACGGCCCTGTCCGTCAGATAGTCCCCGACTATACGATGGAGATAGGTCGGCACCCGGTGATACCGGAGTGCCTCAATGCAGCTCCAGGGCATGGAGTTGAGGCGTTGGCGATGTCGAGAGACACCGCCAATACAACCCCTGGCCACTGCATCCCCGTCGTGAGGGCTCACGCGCATGATGGCGTCCACAGAGAGCGCCTTGCGGAAACCAAACTGGTGTTCCGCAAGATCCGGCCCTGTCTCGCAAGGTGCTCGGCGAGGCGGTTTGCAATTATTTTCAAAGAGCTTGCCCACCTCGTCGAGCAGCACCACGGCCGGTATGCGGACGGAGAGTCCGCAGGGCGCCCCGGCTTCCGAATGAGGACCAGCTTCCTGTCTTCCAACGAAGCATTGGCCTCTCCAAGCATGCGCTTAGAGCCCCTCCAGTCGGGGCCTGAGAGTTCCTGAGGCCAGGACCCAGGCTTTGCCAGGCGCCATCGGGTCCTGGGGCGGTATTCCTGGCCTTGAGCCTACGTACCGCCACCTCAGGTCTACCCCGGTCCCTTCCGGGATGTCGTCGTCGTCGTCCTGGTGGTCCGCTTCCGGCACCGCAGGTGGCGGAGCCATAGGGCGGATGTTCGCGCGCAGGAACAGAGCGCTCACCACATCCTCCACGAGCTGAGGCCGGAGACTCTGCGTCAGCGAAGGCCCAGTGCGGAGTTTATCCCGCACCATCTTGTAAGGCGCCCCACGGATCTCTATCGAGAGTCTCCAGCATCCCTCACGGGCCCGATCCCGGGCCCGCAGGACAGCCTCCGGAGGGCGGTCTGCCGCTCTGTATCCCTGTACAGCCCGCCTCAATGGCTGCCGCATTCGGGACGAATGGAGCCTGCGATGCCTGGCGCAGGTGCCGCGCGGCGACACACGCCCTGCGCAGAGACGTCAGCTCACGCGACCACCAATACACCTGACGCCGGGCACTTCCTGGCCGGACGCGGGCATTGCCACGTCACATATGTCGGACATGGCCTCCTGGAACCACCCTGCCTCATCATTGACGTCGGCAGGCCTGTCCGGTGATGACACCCAGGCCTGCACGATCGACGCTTCCAGGAGGAGCTCCCGGTCCAGCTGCTTCAGCGCCCAACGCGGACCACTGGGCCTGTAGGACTGGCGCTCGAGGGCTGGGTGGAGACGTCAAACCGGATGTACCGCTGGTGGAGAGGTCTCCACCCTCCATGACACGCCAGTCAATGGCACGCGGCGACAGAGCGGGGCTAGCGAACGAAATGTCCACCACCGACTCGCCCGCATCCGCACACACGTGGGACAGAACCTGATTTAGGACGACCAGGCCTGTCTCCAGAGCCCAGTCTTCCACCATCCTACCCCGCACATCTGTACGACGAGAACCCCGCCAAGTTCTTGGCATTGAAGTCCCCGAGGACAAGTACGGGAGGGATAGCCTGACGACGACTGCTCTCAGCTCTGCAAGAGAGTTGTGAACTCGGCGAGAGATCGGTTCGGGAGAAGTACACCCCACAATGACGAACTCCTCGAACTGTGCTACACGCACCCTGACCCTCCTGACACCTTCAGGGTCGGGGTACCGGCGGCGGCTGAAGAAATGATGGCCACTGAGCCGTTAAGGTCCGCCACCCAGTCCTCCCTAGGCCAGACAAAATACGGCTCAGCGACCACAGCGATAATCGACCACTGCGCCATGCTCTGGAGCAACAGATCCTGAGCACAGGCGCAGTGGTTGATATTCGCCTGGAGGAAGCTTAATGGGGCCGTTATAGGCATTCCATTTCAGCCTCCACGGGGCGCCTCTCTGCGGGCGTCGGTGTCGCGGCGGCGGCGGCAGCGACAGCGACAGCGGCGGCGGCGGCAGTCGCGACTGCGGCGGTGGCCACAGAGGCGGTGGCGGCGGAGGGCCCGCCCCTACCCGCGGCCTTGGCCTTGGCGGGTGGCACGCAGGCCCTGCTTCCGCCCGGTGATCGGCTGGTTTGCCGGTCGCCGCACATGCATCACAGTGCGGCGTGGCGCAGCAGGTCGCCGATATGTGTCCGGGCTGACAGCAGCGGAAGCAAAGGCCACTGCGGTCAACCTCCGAGGCGCATTTCACCGATACGTGGTGCCCCACGAGACAGCGGTAGCACCTCAGAGGTCTGGGCCCAGCAGCTTAACCTGCGCTGAGACCCAGCCCACCAGAAGCCTTCGGCCTCCACTATGGTTTTGGCCGCCGTAACAGGGCAGCACACCGTGGCGGCATGCATACCCTGTTGGACCGGGCGTATGGCGCCTGACCTGATCTGGTCAGTAGTGCACCCCCCGGACCTGGCGACGGCGGCCACCAACTCCTCCTCCGATACCGAGTCGTCCAGACCCATGATGCGCAGGTCTGCGCATCTGACGGCCTGACACTCGGGCCTCGTCCGCGTCCAGGACGCTCTGAGCTTCGCAGCCAGAGCATCCGCGGTCGCGCCACTGATTCCCTGGGATCTCCAGCATACGGGCCCCGTCTGGGTGACTTTGAGCCGGAGGCCCCGGTGATCCTGAGCTCCCGAGATCCACCGCCTCTTTCGTTTTGCGAGCAGATCGCGGTAGGTAACGCCCTTCTTTTCTGCGTCCGGCTGTAGTGTAATCACCAGCTGCGGTCTTCGGGGCGCGGAGCTAGCCGCGATCTTGCGCGCCCTGAACTGGCGCTGCTGCCCTGCTCTTGGCCTGGCTGCCTTCCCTTATTTTTTCCCGACCACCTGCCAACCGGCTTCAGCCGCGGGAGGTGTAGGGAGCTGAGGGGCGGTGGCGGCGGCGGCAGCTGGCTTGCCGCTGGCGCTGGCACATTCGCCGCAGGCACTGGGGCTGGCGCAGCCACCGCCTGTGCTGCCGCTTTGCCCTTTTTGCCTTCGCCTTGCCTCTCCTTCCCGTTGCCGGCTTAGCTGGAGCCGGTTCAGCCGGTACCGGTTTTGCCGGAGCCGGCTTTCAGGGGAGGAGGGCACCGCAGCCCGCCCGAAGGCTGGCTGGACGGCCCCGGCTTGAGCAGTTGTGGCCGCGTACGAGACCGTTGCCGGCCTCGCCGCCGTCTTGTTTGCCCCTAGGGGCCGCAGGACGATGCCCTCCAGCACGGAGAACTGGTGAAGGCAGCCAGCTCCTGCCGGACCAGGTTCAGAACCTGGTTCTCCATCGGCACGGGCTGGCTTGGGCGCTGCGTCTGGGGCGCTGCGCGAGAGGCAGGCTCACGTAGACTGGCCAGGTCTGCGCGGAGCTTCGTTCTCCTTCTGGAGAGTCTCCATGGCGGACGTCAGGCGGGCCACATCCGCCCGCAGCCTGCTACTGTTGGCCTGCAGCCGCCATGATGGAGGCGGAGGCCGCGGAATGGCCTTTAACTTTGAGGAGGTTTTGCTTGTGGGCCACGACCTTGATCGCGGCCTCCACCTCCTTGCGAATCTGGCCTTACGCTCCACCTCGGAGCCGCCAAAAGAATGCACTAGGTACCATATCATCCTGTGGGTATCGTAAAAGACGACAGAGGAAAATTAAATAAGAGATGGGGAGGAGTATAATCCTTATAACAACTTAAAATATAAAAAAAACTGCGGTTACTAATTCACCTGCCTAGCGCGGCAAGTATGACATATATTCCCTATGAGGATATCGACGGAAAGTAGACTTTTGATAGACTCTAATGAATGATTAAAAAAATAACATTTACACAACACAACAGCTTAGTGAATTATAAAAAAATACCAGATTTTATTTACCAGCCTGTAAACACTCCACTGTTGAATATTAGGCGCTGCTCTCCGTCACCGAATTTATAGAAGTTAAGGTAACAAACGGGCACACACTCCGCCTGGTAAATATTGTGGTCCGTAGACACTTACATCTCCTATTTAGAATCAAAATGGATATGCTGGGAACTAAGAATGGTTCGTTACCAGTGTCTCCAGTTCTAATCACTAACAATAAGAAAAGCAGCAATCAGCAACGCTATATTCCACGCTGGTATTCTGTACAAACGTTGTCGTTCCTCGGCTGAGCCGACCCATTCGTGATGCAACTATAAAATACCGCAGCATTACTCAACCACGTACAATAGATATTTAACATGATGTTACAATGTCTTATTCAAACGTCAACCTCAGCTATACCAGGTGCACACTGCTGACTACGAACAAGGCTCTGACGAGCAACAAATGACGGTATATCCATTCTGATGGAAATGAGAAACAGCAAAGGTACAGTACAAATACAGTAAACAGTAAACAGTAGTATGTCAACCAAATTCGGAAAAGAAAAGGGCGACGTACCGGCATTGTGTACCTTTGTGTACATAAACTATTTCGAGCCACTTTCGAACTCCTATAACTTAAAAAACTCTCAAAACTACACTTCGCTAATAAAAGAGTTGCGACCTATACGGGTGCTCCAAAACAGTTCCAAGAACGTTGTACATTCCTCTGTAGCAGTTTCTTACATTGTACATCCAATGTAAGAAACTGCTACGGAGCTTGGCACTTGTTAAGATCTCAACACTTTGAACATCGAAAGCCCCTTGGAAGTTTTTGGTGTTATTTGTCCCATGCTAACTAACCTGCCAGACCCGCGTGGCGAGTATAGGTAAATCTTTTCAAGTTGTACATGCCTATTGGTACATTCTTAAAAAGTTATATATCTTACTTCTTCATTCTGCATCAGCTTGTAAAAGTCCACTGCTGGATATGGGCCCATCCAATTGAAGAAATACTCCACCATTATTGCTATTATGGCATTTACTTCCTATACCATATATCATTCTTCTTCTTCATTCTGCATCAGTATTTACAAGTCCACTGCTGGTCATGGACCTGTCCGATTGCAAAAAGGCTCCACCATTATTGCTATTATGACATTAAGTTCCTATACTATATATCATTCTGCTTCTTTTTAATTCTGCATCAGTTTATACAACAAGTCTACTGTGGCATATACTTCATGTATATAGGTATATGATTCTACTTCTTTATTCTTTAAATTTCGTAATAAATTCGTAAAACTCCACTGCAGGACATGGACGTCTCACGTTATAAGGATATACACTTGGCATGTGGATTGAGAATCGCAATACCAGACGTCTCGCGTCTTTGACGCTGCTACCCGTCACCAACATGAATATTTAACATGTGGTGTAAACGGGATGGTCATACTGTCATCTATCGAAAGCCACCAACTCTTTATATCAATATTATTATATTCCATTATTATATCTTTATTCCAATATCTCATAGTCGCCTCTTACTTCACCCACGGCATGAAACGGAATGAGGAATTTTCTTGGAAAAATCATAATTTGACAGGCAACGAATAATTCTCTGCCCTTTTTCTAATGCTCTACTAGGTTTTCTGGCTTTTCTCTAAGTTATCGCTTATGATAGTCACGAAACGATTAAATATTAGATTTTGGTTTTACCTCCGTATGAATAAAAGACAAACCCTCTTATTTGTAATAACCATTTACGACAACTGTTTTAATGTTTTTTTAAAATATATATTCTGCTATCTAACTGTCGGGGATTATCAAACATTTTTTGGCTCTAGGAGCCAAAGATATGTGGTATGTGTTACTTTATCGTTGCGTAATTACAAAGTTTAATCAAGGAACACGTGGATTTCTTGGAACACGGCTTATAGTTTACACGTTTCATGCCGCAAAATATTACTATTTTTAGTGTCCTACATGCGTAGCATAAATGAAACGTTACGAAACGAACATGTGTCCATCTCATTGTTCCTAATTTGTTAACTGCGCTACTCCGCTATTTCGTTCGCTATACGTATGTACCTACGTGCGTTAGGTGGATAAACTGTAATAAATGAAGCACTTGATGATACTGACATTTTATGGTATTAGTTATTACATTAATTTATAAACTGTTATATATGATATAGACCTCATACGCATCGTTTAAGTGATCGTGATCACGCAATACTTTATCAATAGCCCATAAATACTGCTAAATTCACGGCTGAGCAGAGATACCCACCAGGTTTGGAGATATTTATTCGATTCGCCAATCTAGATAAGTGGAATAATGACTGCATTAGCAAAATCTCATCCAGCTGGCATATGTTACTTGTCATTAACAGTCTCGTTTTTCTTCTCTTTCGTCAGACCGTTATCTATCAGCCAATTGTTACGCTCATGGCCCCCTCCGACTGTATGAAAGGTTTGCCGTAATCGCCATGCTTGGCAGGCGTATTCCAAATGTTTCGCATTTCTGTCACTGCTCCCAATCGCCCGTTTGAGTAGTTTATATACATATTTTCCTTGTGATGGTGGGGGCGTAAGAGAATCCATAACCACATTTTGTACAGCGGATATTGTAAAAGGCGACTTTGGAAAACACCAGAAATGTTTTCTAGCTTCCAATAGATGCTTGTACAACCATCTAGTTTACGTTCGACCTAAAATAGTCAGACCGCCGACGGGCTTCAGCGTCAAACGTTCGATACAACTAGTGTATAGTGGTTGTCAATGCCAGTTGTGTACCAAGCGTGATCAGTACGTAAGGCAAATCCTTAATTCAACGGGATAAGGCCAAGCCCATGCCCAGCCGTAGATTTTAGGGACTGTTAAAGGAGAAAGTTGAAAGATGTGATATACCGCTCTCTAACGCAGATTATGAGGTCTTTTGTCCTTTCTCATCGTCACAAAAACTTGCAAATGGAAAGTCTTTAATTTTTTAATATAGCACGTTTTTAAAACTGACTTAATAGTATAAAATATTTTCTCATAACCCCACATATAATTAATACAGGTAAAACAAAAAACGTCGTGCACTTGCAATAGATAACAAATGCATCACCTAAGTCGTTAACAATTTTATTGCATTGCAAATGATATGAAATAATGAAATGTTGTGTGAGTTTTAGCCGACATCAAAAAAGGAGAAAGTTTACACTTCGGCTACATGTATTTGTTTGTTCTATTGTATTCTATTCTATTCTATGAAATTAAAATAAATATATTTTCAAGATTGAACAACGAACGAAGTTTTTACGCTTCCATAATTACTTGCCAATCATGAAAACGACACGATACATACCTCTGGCGCATAACGTTTGATTATTATCTGTGAGGTCCTTGATCTATACAATAACAAGCGAGAGCGCGGATTTTGACACGAGTCTGTAACCTTTCACGATATATCACCACGTAACGTGATCATATTCGTAAATTTTTCTAAGAGCATTGAACGTAATATATTATAAATATTGTTTGTAATATACCACACAGTAACGTATCCCACACCCATTAATAGCCTCATAGAGGGGAATATATTTGCTATATATGTCACGCAACGTTGGTAATCGCATTAAACTTTTTGAATGGTTATCAGAAAAATGCTGCTGCCCAACTCATGATTTATGAGGGGGTAGAGCTACGCCGCAACTATATTGTGGTCGCAGCACAACTGAGTCGGCTCGACCGGGGAAGGACCATGCTCTTACAGAATACCAGCGTGATTTAGCAACATAATGCTACTGTGTTTCATACGGTGATAATCGAGATCCGGAGACCCTGTTTACTGGTAGCGAGACATACCATTTTATTCCTCAGGGTTGTCACCCATCTGCATTTTGATTGATTTGAGGATTAATGTTATGTCTATGGCACAGCATTCACTAATCATCAGGTATACTGTGTGCTAATATGTCAACCTTACTTCTATACAAAAATCTCCATAGGACGACATATGTTGATGGATACTTTTGAATATGGTTCCACAAATATCAGCGTTGGAACATTATCATGATGTAGCACGTGCTGTGTGGTGTCGTTTTTGATGAATATTATCCTTAACTTATTTCTATAGTTTTTTTTTTGTTGTTTAGTTTAGTTGTTTGACTGTCTCATTAGTCTAGTGATCGTAAGCGCTGCGACTTCTGATCATGAGATCCCGGGTTCAATGGTCGGGCTTAAATCAGTTATTAGGGTTTTTCCTAGATTGTCGAAGTTTGTCCTTCTTTTTCCTTTCCTTTTCATTGGGCCTGCACGTGATCTATCTCCGGTTTTGTTGGATGCCGACTCATCGGACTATAAGAGAAGGAGTTTGAGAGTATCCTAGTACTTATGCGCCCGATCGTACACTATGACCCTTCTAATCTGATCTGATCCGATCGTGCACTATAATGACATTTATTTAGTGGAATTTGGTCTATTAGTTTAAGTTAAGAGTTAACCTTAACATAAACATAACATAAGCTTAACATAATATTTGATGCTGTTGGCTTTTTTATATAGCGACGTGTAATTTTTGGTTAATTATCTAAACCAAAAATAAATCTACTCATAAAATTATTTTTTTCCCTTTTTTTGTAATAGGAGAACATTACATTTCTTTAAACCTCTCCACTCCTTGCACCATACTAATAGCGATTAAACAAAGACAACTACATGCTTTAAAAGGATTCTTCCTATGATCCCTAGCTTGTATCGAAACACACACCATAGCAATTTGAACATGAAATAGGTCTTCAAGCACAAAGAATATAAAGTAGCGTCATACAAATGAATGTACATATAAATGTTCCGAGTCTCGCATGTTGGATAATGAAGCTGGGAAACACACAATGGCATCTTTATGTAACGGTCCAATATACTGCTAAGAAATACGTCGATGACAAACGCACTACTGTGTGTAATACACAGAATAATGAGAACATACCAAATGACATCTGTTGTATAGCAAAATATAACTATTTTAAAATAAAATAGCTGACTTGCGTGTAGCTTTATATTTAACTGTTATGTGATATTGTCCGTATGTAAAATATGCTACGTAGCCTCGGTGACTGCCTCATTGGTCTAGTGGTCGTAATGACGACTGCTGATCATATGGCCCCGTATTCGAATACCGGGCCGGGCTAAAATCGGTTTTTGAGTTTTTATGCCAAGAAATTCTTAGTAGCAGAACTGGAGGCTGAAAGTTGGCGGTATTTTTACCCCCGTGCCTAGGAAAGCACGTAAATCGTTGGTTCTGCGCCTTATCTCCCTCGTGTCGTGTCGTGTCAGAAAACCGTCCCATCGGGCTCTGAGAGCAAAGTATTCCTTTTCTTCTTGTAATTTTAGTGCTTGAGTATGCGCGCAATATACTCAAACACTTAAATTCTGTCCTTCGCAGATGACTAGTCTCCGTTGAAATTGCGTCGTGACCTAAATTAAGTCTGAAGGACATTATTTTAATAAATATGGAATTTCGATTAATTTAGTTATGTTTTCATGTGGCATTAACCTCATGCGTTCCTAAAATTCATGACTAATCCAGACGCGATAATTGACTGATATTTGATTATTGAAATTGAGCAATATTTGGTAATCGAAATCCAGATCTATATTTTGCATTTACGCATAAGACTTTCCCAAAGAATGGTCCCGAATACCTGCATCCATCTCTCTTAACGTCACTCTCAGCGTTTTTCGTGACTTCTCAAGCGTCACAAGGCTGTCTCGCGAGAAACTTTCTTTCTCATTGGTTGTCAGATTTTGGAGATACATGGCCGACCGATTGCCCATTCTTACTGATCTATTGAACTACCATTTATTGGAATACCAGTGTAAAATAGCAGCCTAATGCTGCTGTATTTTATATAGAAAGTGGACAAAAAACTGGACACCCTTTCTACTGGATACGAGGCATTCCATCTTAGTTCTCAATAGTGACAACGCATCTGCATTTTGATTCTTAATGGAGGATAAATGTAGATGTCTGTGGGTCACAGTATCCACTTATCATCTGACGGTGTGCTTGTTTATCACTCTTTTTCTATAAAAAAACAAACACCGAAAAATATGGATACCAGACAGGTAGACATGACTTGGGAATGAGTTACAAATGCTTGTTCCGTGCGGGTTGGAATCCTAACAAATATTTGTAAGCCCTACAAATAATTGTCCGGGTCTGTATGTTAGTACTTGCGAAATTTATGTATGTAAACTACCTCTACGATAAAGGAGAAAATCCTATTGTGGGGGTAACGTAAAGAGAGACTTTACATTTAAAAAAATATGTTACAGCCTACATACTTCGCACTGTTAGGTACCAGGCTGGTCTCATTTCTTATGGAGCTGTTTAGCAAAAAAGAGCTTACTGCGTTGCTGTAGTGCTTTAAATTTCTCATAAGTACAGGATTTCACATGGCCCACCCTTTAAGGAGGATCTCGTATATGACAGATGTAAATTTCCCAGACCGGCGACAGTAAGCATGGTCAAATATGCAAAACAGCTAATATAATCAATATACCTACCAAGCGTGGCGATCAACAAATTTTTCACATAATTGAGAGATCCATGTTGTGGACGTATAGACTGACAAAGAAAGCAAGAACAAATAATTTTGTTTCGTATATATTATAACGTTAACGTTGGATAAAAGTAAAGTAAGGTTACAGCCTATATACGTCCCACTGCTGGGCACAGGCTTCCTCTCATTTCTGAGAGGATTTCAGAGCAAGGAATTGTCCATCGCGCCGCTTCAATGCTTTTTGAAGGAGTTCACGTCTTCAAAACCTTTTTTTAAATTCTCAGATGATCATAAATCAGAACTTAAAATTGCAATTAACAATTCCATTAATGCCGGGGATTGAACCCGGTTTACCCACTTACTGTGAACGTTGGGTATGTTAACAATAAATGAAAAAATATATCTCTTGCAATTCTTACATACATTAATTCTTTAGGAGGTTAATAAGTTCTTAACCCGTTATAAGAAAGAAAAATTGTGGAGGGTTTCATTGAGGAATTTTTACGTATTCCTCATTGTAAAGTGTTCTTTTCACTCTAATGTGTCTTCAATACTAACTTATTGTTTTTCATATATCATATACACGTTTTCAAACATATCATTTATTTCAACTAGGTCAATTAACCGTGAATTTAGTCGCTATTGTTTAACTTACATCTAAATCTATTACTCATTATAATTTTTTAATATATCAATGCCAAACCACCACTTGCTTATGGTAAAATAGAAACGTTTTTTCGTATTTTTCTTTGTTTCTGTTTCACATATCACACATAATTTGTGGATAATATAAAAACGTGCACATCAACCTATGTAAGTACATGCTTTGACTCTTGTGAAACCTCGAACGTTGTCCCACATACGACGTAGCGAATCTTAACGTTCAGTACCTATCATCTATCCGTTCAACCCACTTTAGTTTTAGCGTGGGTTACAATATCGATTTTATTTCTGCTTGCGGGGACTAATTAATTTCCTTTCTTTTTTTAATTTTTCTTCAAGAAACTTATCATGAATTCAAAACACATCTAAGAAGCTAATGTTACGTAATATAATATTGAAAGAATTTAGTGACATCATGAAGAACTTCATTTATATTATATTCAATAAACAAACGAAAAATATTACGGAATTATACGTAATTTTATTTTATTCTAACTTACAAATGCAATGTTCGTGGAGTTTCAGATCCTATTGTTTTCTCCCTCGCCTCTACCGCATAACTTTGATAGCTTTATTGCAGACGTCTAGACGAGAAAATACAATTTATAATATGTTAGTTTATAGCAGCTCTAGCTAACAGCTCTACGCTGCCCTTTTGTAGGAATATACCTAAATAAAATGTAATTTGAGCATGACAATTAAAAAGAAATAAAATAGATAATATACGATTGTGTTACATGTGTGACAGAATATTGTTATTAGTTAGAAGCTAGTTTATATCCATGGAACTGTGTTTCTTACTCATGCCATAATCATCCTTACATAAATATTTTTTTTAGTTTAAGTACAGATATTATAGAAACAATTCTCATGAGGTTATTCAAGTTATTACCTTAAGTGCTAACGCCCCCTGAGACTCGATAGTTTCATTACTTTTGGTATTTAACAACAGGACCATCAACAAAATTAAGGTTATAACAGAACATTTATTAATTATCGTGGAACACTTTTGAAAACAAAATTATGAAGATACACTTTAAAAATTTAAAGTTATTTTTTATGTTAAAATGTTTTATATTTAAAAATAGAAATTAAGTTATTTTACTTGAATTTTTTTAATAAGGCCGGCCACATACATACGGAATTCCGTTTCGGGATTCTGATTCGAAATTCTGAACGGGTCGGGCACATACATTCGGAATCGTCGTGTGTGACGGGTCCTTGATTTTATATGGACTTGCTACGTTCGGAATCCCGAATCGGAATCCCGAAACGGAATTCCGAATGTATGAGGCCGGCATTAAACTGGGCATTTTTAACGATAAAATATTATTTTTATATAAAAAATATTCATTTTACGTTAGTATTAGAAGGAAAATCATTTTTAATCAATAGATCAAGAAGTAGTAAAATTTATGTTTTGGTTTAGGCATGACAGATGCAGCGGCTTTATTATCAAAGCTTGCTCTACTTCCTATAGAACCAATAAGACAATGAAAACTGGCGCAAACCGATTTCCCTTGAGAAAAATAATAAAGGAGGCTAACTAACTGAACAATAATGGTTAAAGTCGAAAGAAAGTAAAGCAAAGTAATTTCCCAGATTCTAGATATAAATCTAACACATTTCTCTATTAGAAACAACTGAATCCTGTTTTTCTTACACTTACTATCAAACATGTCAAACACACACAGCCACAGAAAGGTCTTTGTTTTAAAATAAACGTTATTATTTTATAGGACAGAAAAACTAATCTAAAATAAAAAAAAATTGTACGCAAGGTTTTATCTGTAATAAGAAAATAATATTAATGTATAATTTTTACGAACTTGATATTTCGTAGAAAATTACTGAAGGCCGTAAAATTAAATTTACGAGAGAAAATCTTGTGCTACTATTTGTTGATCGATTTAGATTTAGATATACGATTCGCGCCGTCATAAGTAATTTTACCCTTCCAAACTGTCAAATTTCAATTTCATACCACTTTCTCGTTGCGTGCGCTGTTTGTAGGTTCGTCTTTTTTCCCACGAATGATTGTTTGTCAAGAATGAAACATATTTATTATCGCATTGTGTTTACGTCATAGACAATGCTGCACAGAATAGTAATAAATATTTAAATGTTATTACTACAAATAATATACACTTCAAACTATTTAACATTACTTTTCATTCCAACGGGCCTCTGCAGTGGGCGTTGAAGAGTCGATTATTAGCTGCAGGGCCTCTTGGTAGATAGTAATTGTGTTCTGTGTGCAGGGGTAATATGGTGCTAATTGCTGTTTAACATATGATTTTAAATTATTTGCTACATAATAGTTTTTATGAATACAAGAAATGTTCAATTACCTTGAAACTACAAACTTGATAATATACTTTACGTCACTGAAAGTTTTTCGTAACTCATAAATAAAACAATTTGTATGTAAACTACCTAATATATTATTTACTGCTTTTCAAAGTATTCTCCATCACAATTAAATACTTTTTCATTAGATCAAACCGTTTTCTAAAACATGAGGACCATTGGACTGAGGGCATGTTTTTCACGTGCTGGTCGAAAGCTATTACGACCTCTTCTGGCTCCGTAAATCTCAAACCTCTCATCAAACCTTTGAATTTTGGGAAAATAACGAAATCGCTTGGTGCGAGATCTGGTCTGTGTGCGGGATGGGTTACGAGCTCCAACTTTTGAGAAATCAAAAATGACTTTGTCTTGTACGCGATGTGCGCCGAAGCATTATCATGGTGCAATAGGAAACGACTTCTTGGTAATTTTTCCCTAAATTTATCAAAGACATTGGGCAAACAAATACTATTGTACCACTCAGCATTGACTGTATTTTGCTCATCATGTGAGACGGTGCAGACAGGACCCGCCTAGGAGAAAAGAAACGCAATAATTTTTTGCCCACGCTTCTTGCATACCTCAATTTTGTTGGTTTGCTGTCGCCTTCGAATACCCGTATATAAGGTTTTTATTTTTATTTTCGGAATATATATACATGTTTCATCTTCTGCCACAATATCATACACAGCATTTAAACATCCGTGGCCATACTTTAACAACATTATTTTACACCAATCAACTCGAGCCCTGACCGTAGCCACATTTTTCTTTGTGAACTTTTAAAACCATAATTCAATTTTTGCTACGGATGACGAACTTGCAACTTGTCATAAAAAAATTGACATGCGACTACGCCCCGTGTAGTGGCGGGTAAGAATACCTACTACCCCATATCTTCCCATGAGTGTCGTAAGAGGCAACAGAGCGAAACTGAAGCAGAAGATAGACAGCAGCATCTTTCTGATAACAGCAAAACAACAATAAAAAACTGTGGTTGCCAACCCGCTCGCCAAGCGTGGCAACTAGGATAATATACCCCCCATGATTAAAGTTACGAAGAGACGGCCCCCAGTCCCCGGCGGCCCCGCTATTCCTGGCTACGGTGGCGACCATGGTAACGGCGGGGCAGGGGGTGCTAAGAATCTCCGGTGGAGGTTCGGTTGCCACCTAAGACGACCCGACTTGGCAACATATAACGCACGCAACCTGAGGACTGACGAGAAGATCCTGGAGCTGAAAGAAAAGATAGACAAGTTGCACTGGAATATTATAGGATTATGTGAGGTCCGAAGAGAGGGGGAGGACATGGTAATCCTCGGATCCGCCAACTTGTTCTATCACAGGGAGGGCGACCATCTGTCCCAAGTAGGTGTCGTATTTATCGTCCACAAGTATCTCGTTAACAACGTTGTAAAGATTGAGTGTGTCCACGAGGGTTGCGTACCTTATACTCAGAATCACCTAACGGTATTCGCTGAAGATTATACAGGTTTTCGCACCAACATCGGCACATCCCTATGAGGAGGTGGAGGAAATGTATGAGGATATATCTAGAGCCATGCATTCCTCCAAAACCCACTATACGGTGTTAATGGGAGACTTCAACGCAAAACTAGGCACAAGAGAGAACGGTGAGCTGAAGGTAGGGTAATTTGGAATAGGGCAACGGAACCCAAGGGGCCAGCAGCTGGCCGACTTCATGGAGAAAGATCTCTTTATGATGAACTCTTTCTTCCAGAAGCGGCCCTAGAGGTAGTGGACCTGGTTGAGCCCCGACGGTTCGACAAAAAATGAAATTGACTTCATTATAACGACCAGACGACAACTGTTCAGTGATGTCTCAGTGTTCGCGAGGGTGAAAACCGGCAGCGATCACCGAATGATGAGAGGCACACTGAACCTAATTGTTAAGTTGGAGAGGTCACGTCTAATGAAGTCAACGCTACGTCCCCCTCGTGCTCTAATCCAGAGTCCCGAAACCTTTCAGCTCGAGCTACATAAACCGTTTTCAGTGCCTAGAAGATTGCAATGCAGTGGACGATATGAATGACAAGCTCGTGGAAACTATCCATGCGGTCGGAGCTAAGTTTTGCAAGACCCGCCGCAGAAGAAGACAAAAACTCTCCGATCACACTCTTAATCTCATGGCTGTTAGACGGGAAATGAAGCTGCAGTCTTCAGTAGATTTGACAGCATACGGGTAACTGAACAGACATCTCCAAATGCATGCGGCGGGACTTATGCACATTTAATACTGCTCGTATTGAAGAAGCGATCGAGCGGAACCAGGGCTCCAAAGTCTTTGCTAGAGATCTGTCTGCCAGAAAGAGCCAACTGAAGACCGAATGTGGAAACATCGTTTCCGGGACACCTGAGATTTTGAGTGAGATTGAGAGGTTCTATGGGCAGCTGTACACATCATCGTTGAAGCCACACGCAAGTGTGAGTAACGATCCAAGAGCAAGTCTTATCCGACACCATACCGATGAACGGACGTCAGTCTGAGCGAGATTAGAATGGCTCTCCAGCACCTTAAAAACGGCAAGGCCTCAAGCGAGGATGGAATTACAGTGGAGCTTCTGAAAGTGGGTGGAAAACCGGTACTTAAAGTCCTTCAGAAGCTCTTTAATTCCGTCCTCTATGATGGGACTACTCCGGAGGCGTGGAGCAGAAATGCGGTGGTCTTGTTCTTCAAGAAAAGCGACAACGCTCTCTTGAAGAACTACAGACCGATTTCCCGTCTGAACCGCGTCTACGTGCTGTTTTCGAGAGTCATTACGAATCGTCTCGCATGCAGACTCGACGACTTCCAGCCTGCCGAACAAGCCGGTTTTTGAAAAGGCTTTAGCACGATAAACCACATACATATCCTTCGGCAAATTGTACAGAAGTCCGAGGAGTAGAATTTGCCACTCTGTCTGGCGTATGTGGACTATGAGAAAGCCTTTGATTCCGTCGAAATTTGGGCGGTGCTGCAGTTCCTCCAGCGGTGCCAAGTTGACTATCGGTATATCGAAGTGCTGAAGTGTTTGTACAGTAGGGCTACGATGGCTATCCGAGTACAGAACCAGAGTACGAAACCTATCCAACTGCAGACAGCGTGACGTAATATCCCCGTAACTCTTCACCGCTGCATTGGAAGACGTTTTCAAGCTTCTGGACTGGAAAGGATACGGTATTAACATCAACAGCGAGTACATTACTCACCTTCGATTTGCCGACGATATAGTCCTTATGGCAGAATCGCTGGAGGACCTAAGCACTATGGCTCAATGACCTCAATAGCGCCTCCCAACGGTTAGGTCTTAAGATGAACATGGACAAAACAAAGATCATGTATAACGTCCATGTCACACCTATGCCAGTAGTTTTTGGGAGTACTAAGCTCGACGTTGTTGACGAGTATGTTTACCTGGGACAAATAGTCCGACTAGGTTAGTCCAACTTCGACCGAGAGGTCAATCGACGGATTTAACTCAGCTAGGCAGCGTTCGGGAAATTACGGCACATCTTCTTGTCAGGTATACCTCAAAACTTGAAAACGAGACTGTAGAACCAGTGCGTGTTGCCAATGATGACCTATGGAACTGAGACGTGGTCCTTCACTGTTGGCTGGATGAAGAAGCTCAAGGTCGCTCAGCGAGCTATGGAGAGGGCTATGCTCGGAGTTTTTCTAAACTTAGAAATGAGGATATCCGCTGTAGAACCAGACTGACCGACATAGCCCAACGGATTAGTAAGCTGAAGTGGCAATGGGCCGGCCATATAGCTCGAAGAACCGGCAACCGATGGGGAAAAAGGGTTCTCGAGTGGCGGCCTCGTACCGGCGGTCGAAGTGTAGGGCGTCCCCCACTAGATGGAGTGACGACCTGGTAAGACATGCAGGAAGTCGATGGATGCAGGTGCTCAGGACCGTGCTTTGTGGCATTCCTTGGGGGAGGACTATGTTCAGCAGTGGACTTGTGAAGGGCTGTAATGATGATGATGATGACTACGCCACAAATATTATAATTTAATATATGACTTTCTTATTCCAATTTGTTCCATTCGTAACATAATTTGCTGAACCAATAGTATTTTCCATGCTCTTTGTATAATAAAACGGTAATGGAAACATTTTTTGAATAAGAATGTAATTTCAGCATATGAGTCCAAAAAATTAAATAATTGTTTCATTGTAGACTTAACTAAGAAAGCTCGATAGGTATACCATAACACATATATACGCAAGTCACATTCCAAAGGGCTTATTGTGTTAACCATAAATCTAAGTTTCGTTAATAAGAGTGGGCGCAGCGCAGCTTGAACCGATTGCACGGATCAGAAATACTTACGTAACAACGTGCCATGGCCAAATGACTTCACGCTTTGCGACTGGATAAGTTCAAGACTATGTTCTATTTATATAATATAGCACATGATTGTTATTGATTGACTACATTACAAATATCACGATAATTATATAATACTGCAGCCGCGTAAGGGCGACGTAAGATAATCCATTACCCCATGTAATCCGGTTAGTCGTAATAGAGGACTATAGGAAAAGCCAGAAACATTTCATAGTTTCCGATAGTGCTATAGCCATACCGCTTATATCAGGCATAAACTACTCTGATCGGCAAACTTCAAAGGTATGAGGCATCTCGTACTGCGAACGCCATTTCGCCTGCAAGTCCAGCAGTAGACTTTTACAGGATGATATAGAAGAAAAATAAACATAATACTGAATCTTCTTTCTGTAGTCATAAAACATCAAATCTAGCTTATTTTTTTCTAAGTATTAGGTTGTTCGAACGATAACTGCGTTGGGAAATTTATTAATACGTTTACGAACTCGACGCACTGTAACGAAGATTGGTTATTAAAAATTAAAATTGGGATCACACTTAGTCTTTCTTAAAGCTGCTCAATCATCACTAAAGTTTTACTCGCATAACTTATAAACAAACAAGGACGGGACAAAAACCGGAATAAATTTAAGATGGCATTATTTAGTTTTAAAATGATGTACCTCTTGATATAAAACAAATTTATTATTCATACTTAAACGACAGTGTGGGTTATAGACGTGGGAGTAATACTCATTTTATATTGTTTCTGTTTTTAACAGCTTTGGGCATGGGCAAAAATATATGTATAACTTTTGAATTTTGTGTTAAATTAATTTTAAATTAGTTACAAAAATGCAAAAATATAATGAAAGTTATTTAAATATAATCAAAATTCATTAAACATTTGCCGTGTAGTGGGAGAGTAAGAGAATGCATCACTCCATTTTTGTCTCGTGCGTGTATAAAAGGCAACGATAGGCAATACCATAAAGAACTTAAGGCTTTCAGAAGATGACCATCTTGTTATATATCTAGACCGGTTAAGGAAAGCGCTTCACAGGTGCAAGACGTCTGGTACTGCGATCATCAATCCGCCCGCCGAGTGTAACGATTATGCTATACTCTTTACAACGGAACAGACTCATGTCCACTTTTACCATCTGTTGAAGAAGAAGAATAACAAGAATCAAACATGCACTCTTTCTAGAATTAGTGAAAACTTGCTAAACGTATCTCATATGTCTTAAGCATATTGTTACGTATTCGAATTCTATCCAAACTAGATATACACGATGTGTCTGATAAAATAAATGATAAAATCCCAGAAAAAGTAATTAAAGAATAAAAAATACAGCTAAATACATTCCATACAAATTTAAATTTTAAATACATGATCTTCAATGTTATGCATACCGAACTAAGAGAAAGATCTCTGGTGATATTATTTTGCACGAGTGATAAAAGAAATTGTAGAAATGAAGTCAGCGTTGTTCGAAGCACCGGAAGAGCGGTGGCCGCGACCATCCGGATTCGGCATGCAACGGGACTGCGCCGACGCCACCGACGCCAATAGGTAGCAAATAGTTGCCATGTCGGAAACTGTCGTTAGTTTCCGAACTAACGGAGGCTCCACTGCACTACACAATGAAGTACGAAACAACAATAGAATGTAGTACACTTTTTTTATAACTTTTGACATTTTCTTGGAATGTTGACTAATCGCTAAAACTTTTCATTACTCGAAACAAAAGACTACTTACCAATAAGAGACTGGCTAATGAGAGACTAATGAGGAAATCAAAAATCGAGCTGCAGGTTTTATTCAATAAAGAATTTCACTATGAAAGTATTAAACGAATATTTCCCAGGATTCGATCATTTTTAATATTAGAATTTCGTTCACTACCTCCACTAAAATTGAAATTGTAAAAGTGAGGTTAGCTTAAATGATTCTGATTGTATCCATTGTTTTAAACTTTTTATTTAACCAAAAATTACAACGTATAAAATATACAAAATAGTCAAATCATTATAACGAATTTTCATTCCTTCATATCAGCCTATCAAAAGAACACTGCTGAACCTAGGGCTCACCCATTGCTTCTGTCGCCCCTTATGACAACCACGGGATGTTATGATTCAGTGAATTGTCTTACGCCGCCTCTACACAAGTTGAATTGCATACATAGGTAGGCAACGAATGAACCTTAATGAAATTTACTATACATAAACAATTGTTGATTCGATGCGACGTTGTTTCCACTGTGTTAATCTTAGCCTAAGCCTAAGAGCAGAAAGCGTTTACGGAGCGTGCAGCCTGACATCGTCACAAGCACACGTTTTCGTATTACAGTGGTCTGTGGGGCTACTGAGACGCCGATGTGTTTCGTCATGAACGCCATACCCCAACTCCACTGCACCCTCATCGCTGTAGCATAAGCTTATATACTACTTTGAAATATACAGAGTGGTATCAAAAGATAATGATAACGATGTTATCCTCCTGTACAATATTCGAGCACTATCACAACTCACAAATAAGGATAGTAGAGTTAAGCAAGTGCGCATCAGATTATATAGAGCCACGCTACGAGTGTAAGCGCGAAACGTAGGGCGTTAGAAAATCAATCGGCTAATGGAAATAAGAGTTAATTATGACAGATGGCGGAACAGACATCTCATTATCGTGAAACCAAAAATACCCGGAGCAAAAACTAGGAGCAATGTACAAAGCGCGAATGTTTTTGCTAATTTCTCTTACTTTGGAGATCTGTATCACAAGCTGTAGGCGGCGGTCTGGTCACTACAGCAGGCGGTCGCAGTAATAAATGCTTCTGACGCTGATACTCGTGTTTAGTTGACGTATGTATTTTAAATCAGAATATTAGAGATAGTTACTTTGCTGAGATTTGTCATTTGTCATACATATATTAGATGATTTTTACAATATAAAATTTTCTTAATTCAAACAATAATTGTGCTTTTTCAATGCGATAAATTGAAAGTATAATGATACCTTCTCAATAATGATTGTAATACGTTTTCAAAATAGTGCCAAATTGCAACTGCTAAATTTACTAAAATTGATGAATTCAACTGTAATAATAACTAACAACTCCGCACTGGTAAATCAGCTATTTGTGGTGTAATTTGAATAAAGATTACTAGTCAGTTTCTGTTAGTTACAAGACTTTCAGTTGTTTAGTAGTTTGCATCGTGTACAGGTACAAGTAAATTTGACATCAAGTAAACACCTCCCCGAAAATTAACAATAATTGCGTTTAATTCATTTTTATAAAAAATAATATTATCTTGTTTGTTATTAATTTACTCGTTTCTGTATAGAACTATGTATAAACTATAAACTAATCGCATGTTCAAATACGAGTGTGTTATACAGAGCACTCTTTTGATAAAACAAACGTAGAATTTTGCTTTAACTGCAATTTATTGCCGGTCCCCTAATTCTATTTGACCGCAGGGCGAACATCGATAACAAAGATGGCCCCTCGGTTCAGAGAGTATGGAATTTAATATCAGTATCTTGTCCACAGCAAGCCCATCGCACCCTATTGATTTATACCCCTTAGTGATACTCGGTTCTCAATAATATACAGTTTAAATATTGTTTTAGTTTTAAAGGAGTTGTCAATACTAAACCAGTTTCGTTCGATTTCTTTAATATCATTTCGTGTTGAGAATGAAGGATACAGCAAAACATTAATCAACCGTGAAGAGCTTAATAAAGCGTATGTTCGATGCATTCAAGTCATTAGAGAGTCTCCACACGCAAGCCCGTACGTTTACTGTTTTAAAAAGTGGTATTTTTTTTTACTTTGTGTCTGTTTGTGTAACTTAGGACTGGCTCACATTATTGTGTGTATGATAGTATGATATTTTGTAAGCTTTATTTGTTTAAATATTATGAACCAATGCTACACTATCGCACCTGACTGCATGTAACTTTTTACTTGTTGAAAACATCGACTTCATTTAAATGTTTATTAAAGATTTTTTAATCGATGAATTTTCATTAAATAGGCAAAATTTTAATCCTAACATATTTGTCTACATGTCATCAACATGTATGTCTACTGATAACGTGTTTCATCCATTGGCCAATGAGGAATTGGTAACTTTTGGTCAAAACTGTAAATTTCAACCACTCTAACACCTAACTGGAAAAGTAACATGTCTAACATTAGACTGATTACAGGTAAACTTCTATAGTTATAATAACAATGATTAAGTACAACCAGAACCCCAGAACTTTAAAACAATACACCAATATTATGAGTACAAATATGTTTATTATTCAAATGTTCATTATCATGAACTTATGCTATATAATTTTATTACGCAGCGTATTTAATATAAAAATAAAAATATTTTATCAGAAATTAAAAAAATAGGATGCTGTTATCCGCTTTTAGGTTTTCCACAACTTTGGCAACTGCTTTAACTAATAATGATTTCTTATATTTACGCAAATACTATACATGGAATAAAACTAATTTTGCGGAATTTATCGCGTTTAATTTTAACATTTTTATCCTATGTTTTAACTAAAGATGTGCGATTTATCAAGACTATAGTTTTGAAAGAGAATTTTATGGATTATTATTATATTACAAAATACATACATTAATATTATTATAAACTCAATTCTAAGAAAACTTTTAAAACATTATTAATTCGTAGGATATATTTTGCAACATACATAAGCAAAATTATTGAAAAAATCCTTTATATCTAGATTTACACGTATAGCAACACCCTAAATGTTAAATAATAGTAATAATGCTATACATGAGAGGTGCACGTCGTTACGCTTGAGAGGATAGCTCCAAGCTCCAACACATAGGTGCCCGCGGTGCTGTCGGACACACATCGTTTGTTATTAATCAAAGCAACTACATTAAAACATTACTTATATAATAACACTAGTGACAAGCCCCACTTCGCCTGGGTAGAATATATTAATGATCTTAAGTGGCGCTATTTAGATTTAAGATGATCAAAGACTATTTATTAGAGATGGGCCGAATATGGATTTCACCGAATACGAATATTCGGCCGAAAGTTCGGTAAAACTTTTACCGAACCGAATATTCAGCCGAACATTATTCGGCAGGATTACCTCGGTACCTAAACAATTCATGTCAAGACTTATTTACATAAAGCGCGCGGGATTAGAGCTGAACCCTGCCCCTCGCTCCCCCGCCACACCTGACATGTTATTGCATCATCTAGTACTGAGCTGATCATTTGACTGTTTTTGTGAGAAAAAAAGTGTTTCGTTGTATTATTCTTAGTGAAAATTGATAATTATATGATAAAAATGAGTGGCAGGAGGAGATCTACTATTTGGACTTATTTTAGAGAAACTGGCGACCAAAGTAAAGTGAAATGTACTATTTGCGAAAAAATACTTTCACGGGGTGGCAGCGGTTGGAAAGCTTCATCCTCGGCTTTGAGCAATCATTTAAAATTGAAACACACTGCGGAATTTTCTGGTCTGGAAAAACCTGTGCATCAGGTAGGCTCAAATATACAAAATATTGAAACGACACAGCATGAATGTGAAGTTGCACAGGTCACCCAACCCTCTACCACTGGTGCTCAATCTACAAATACCAAAACCTGTCCAACCACTCAAACTACACTAGAAGATTCATTTATCTACCGACTTCAAAAGGAGGAGGTACATATTCAATTTGACTGTATGTTCTTTTTTTTAAGTGTGTTACCTCATAACATTTTCTAGGTAAACCGATTTCGATGATATTTTTTATTTGAAAGCTGGTGTTTCTCATGTGGTCCCATATAAATTTGATCAAGGTCTGACCAATAGTTTTTGAGTTATCCTTAATAATTTATATTGTTGTCGCTTGTATAAAATTTGTAATTTTAAATTATTTCCAAATGGCTAATCGACGACCCCAGATCACGTCCAACTAATTCAATTGCTGAAATTATAGCAATAGATAACCAGCCAATTTATAGTCGAAGATAAAGGCTTTAATCGGCTCATGCAGTTGGTAAAGCCCAAATACCAAATACTAAATATATAGGTGAAACAGTGATTCCACAACTGTATGAAAAATTTAAAAGCACTATTCAAGATGAGCTATCTAATTCCAAATGTCTATCGGCTACATCTGACATGTGGACAAACATGTTCGTACATTTCAATACAGTGGACACTTTGAGTACCACTTTAACAAATGTTCGGTGATTTAGCCGAATATTCGGCCGAATACGAATATTTAAAGCTGCCGATTATTCCGAATACCGAATATGAAACGAATATTCGGCCCATCTCTACTATTTATTTCATTAATTTTTTGTTTTTTTTTTTTCAATATAATCTCAATATTTTTCGAAAAAACCATAGCCTTGATCACTGATCAGCTCTCTCAGCTATAAATTTAGCTGTTCCAAAGAGTCCAAATCTTTGGAATACCTAAACATACAGACAGACAAAAATTTTAAAAATGGTTATTCAAGCTTTAATGGCATACAAATAACCCCTTCAGCTCAATGAAAGGCAGTTATTTCCATATTACAGAGAGACACTTCAATTTATTTATATGTATAAATTATGCAGCAAATTCATAGTATAAGAATAGTGATCCATTAAAAAATTTAAAGGATTTGAAGGACGTGCTTTCCAAGGCACGAGATTGAAACATTTCCTAACTCCGGGCTGTTACTGAGAAGTTGTTGACAGAAAAACCCAATAACTGATTTTGGCTCGACCCGGGTTCAAACCCGGGACCTGATGATCAGTAATCGCGTTTATGACCACTAGACCAACGAGGCACTACAAACAAAACTTAATACATATATATCATATGTACATTCCTCTCCTGCTGGGCACATGCATGTCCTGAATTTATGCGAGGGCACAAGATCAAAGTGTACCAACCCGATCTGAAGAACTTCCTCTTTTTTAACTATTGTAACGTTAAAGTAATAGACAATCCATACCCCAGCCCATGAAAACCTGCAACCAACTTCAAACAAAAGCTAAAGGTGCGTTGTCACCTTTGAGGACCACGAGATTGAATGAATGGATGGCGTTACAGACTATAATTAAATTAGCTTGACATAACTCTCCGCTTACTGCAAATGACGTGAAAATAAGCACCTTAAATTTCTCTAAAGTACACTACTCTATACTTAATTCTAAAACGAGCTAACGTCTACTGATGACTTTCTTATGCTAACAAATTAAAGTAATTGTCACCCCTTCATCCATCCATTAAAGCCTATAAAAGTCTACAACTGAACATAGGCCTCTAACATAGTTTTCCTGATAGGGGGATTTTGCCATAGTTGTCACGCTTGGCACAGTTTTTTATTATTTTGAGGGTTTTTTTATAGGATAAGGGTGACAAGCGAGCACACAGTCCACCTAGTGGTAAGTGATTGCTGTGGCCCATAGACGTCTACATCTATCCTCGTTTGCGAATAAAATGCAGATGCGTTGTCAGCCGAGAGGAATAAGATGGAATAACTCTTTTCCATTAAAAATGGTCGCCGGTTCTATACTCACCAAACGAAACACAGCAGCATTAAGCTGCTATTTTACGCTAGTATTCTGCGAGAGCGTGTTCCTTCCCCGGTCGAGCCGACCCATTTGTGCTAGTTGTAGCTACTATTAATATAGCTGTAATATAGCTCTACCACGTACCACGTACCAGTTGCTATCAGGAAGATGCTGCTACCCATCTCCTGTTTCAGTCTCTCTCTGTCGCCTCTTACGACACCACCGGGACGATATGTTGTAGTGAATATTCTTAGACCGTCACTACACGGCTACTACTGTTACTCCTAATAATATAAATTTTGTTGTGCCTTTCCTCCGTACTGACGGTTTTGTAGCATCATTCTTTTGTCTTCACACTCATTACTCCGTAAATAGTCGCTATTTGGCCGTGCGTTGGCGATCGTTACCTTACCTTACCTTATACGTTACACCTTACGCGAAGAGCAGCGTCAAAATTATACCTTAACTTCGGAGCTGTTCTTCGACGCCCGTCGGTATTTTGGTAACAGAAAACATTGAGAAAAAATTTAATTTTTTGATGACATATTAAACTTCACCAAAATGATAAATTAGAGTCCGTACGCCGCGCCATCACTGAATTTAAGTACATTTCCTTATATCATATAAGCGTTACGTCGGACACAGGCAGGTTAGAGCAAGTAAGAGACACTATTTTCGAATTAACGTGTGACACACAGTTGAAATCCTCCGATAGACCTCCGATTAAGATGAGAAGAAAACAGCGTCACTTTATTGACAGATTCTTTTTGCATACCTTAAAGAAGTCATCGTGGTCTACACAGACCAATTTGGAATACTTTTAAATTTTAATTTAAGTAGGCTAAGATTTATAAAACCTATATACTATTTAGATTAACAGAAAATTTCAGAAACCCAAAGCATTTGCTAAACAAACATCTATTGCGTATGTGTTGATTATAATTAGTGAAGAAATATTACGCTCACAGGGCTCCATATGACCCTGTTCACCGGACGTCGGTTGTTTACCGAAGCCCACGCGAAGTAAGCGTTAGGCGCACGGTGGTCAGTTATACATCCAAACATGGTTGTGTTCATAAAAAGAAGCTTTAAACTAAATAACTCCAACATCAACCCGATACTAATAGGCCAGCTGTTCTTAGGACGTAGCGTATGCTCTTTCTTAAGTGGCAATAAAATCATGTCTAATTATAGCAATGAGCTTCTTTAATGTACTAACCAGTGCCTCCTCGCGTCCTTTATTTGGTCATCGAGCCAAAGCAGATAATTAAGTGTTTAGGATGAAAATATACGAAAAAAATTACAAAACTTCCTTAAAATAATCATACACGATCAGTGTGACATCGGAATTTTCCAAATATTGCCTATTTCAGGTATTTACAATAATTAAAATCCACACCGTATCTTATCGTCATCTCTTTTAAGCCCACTGCTGAACCTCTTGGTGGTGAAGCTAACCAGTGCAAAGCACGCTGGCGTATTTTAACAAAAGCATAGAATTCAGTCTTGTTTAGAAAATACCCACATTGTAATCGGATGGAAAAATAACAAATTATTTTATTTTGTTGTACGCATCACGAACGACGATTTTTTTTTAATTATTTGAAATAATCCCAAATTAATTCCCTAATGTGTCAAATCCATTTATTTAGTCCTTGAAAATTTCTTATTTTATAATTATAAATAATATATAATAAACCTTTGTCGTATTTCACTTACAAATTATAATTATAGGTAATTTAGCTTTTATCTAGTAATACCAACAAGAATTCTCGAACAATAAGGATAAGGATAATTTTGATGTTTTCACTAAAATGACCTTAATTAGATAAACATCACCGTCATTCCTGCCCATCAGAAGTCCACTGCTGAACATTTGCCTCCCCCGTAGATTGCCACAAAGTACGGTCCTGCCACCTGCATCCATCGACTAGTTGACTACCTGCATGTTTTTTTCAGGTCAGTTAACAATAAACGGATACAAAATTGTTTAAGTTTTTTACATATATGACCAGGACCATTTATATAATAACTTAGACCATACTTTACTAATGGTTAGCTATAAACAGCCTTTTCTCACTGAAGCTATATGTATATGTACATATTGCTTGAATTTCGTTTGCAGGCTTTATGAGCTGCAATAATCACCACCATATGAATAGCTTAACTGTGACCGAACTATACGCAAACGCTGCTCAATTTTAAGATGTCGTTAAGTCTCGTGATGTCACAGTCACTTTGACTTGGGCATTAGTGTCCAAAAGGCTAAAATTATCGGTTCTATCGATTTCAGTCTTAAACAATGGGAGCACCAGCATGGGGCTCGCGTGGCGGTGATCGGCCGCGGCTGCTGCGTATGACGCCGCTGCGGCACAGCTTCGCCGCCCCCGCCACGCCGCCCGCTCCTCCCCCGCCCCGCTCACACGACTACGCCTCCGACGCCGATACTAATAAGAAAGGTAACTTCCGCTTACAAGTTTAGAACCAACAGTCTGCTTACTTTAACCGTTATCGAAAACATTGTTGATTGATTTTTAACATTAACATTAACATTCATCGCTTATACTCTACTCGGTATTGCGTACACACTACCTGTCCATTTTAGAATAGTATTTACTTTATGCCTTATATGTAAGATCTTCATCCTTTATAACACTGTTACTCGAACTTTCAGAAGAAAGCTGGAATGCGAACTTATCCCAAAGATGGAGAAAACTACGTCGACGTTGTTCGCGATTACGTCCCGGTTCTGGTAACCGAGAAGCAAGCCCAGTGCGATGTTCTCCGTCCCCTCCGCGCCCGCCACCGCACTGTTCGCCCGCGCCGCACTCAAAACTCTCTTTCAGACATCGTGGAAAAGTTTATACAACGGCTTCACTGCGTGTGACCAGCGGAGCTCCAGATTTACTGCGAGCTTTGGGCAAACTAGGTGGTGGATTACGCCGTCGAGCTCTTTCCGCGCACGATGTCCTCAATCCTCCACAACAACAGCCAGCCACGTTTTACGTTCCAAGTCCAACGGTTGAGAGACAAACGTCTTCACCGTCGCCACAACGACAGTCGGCTACGTTACGCCGCCGCTGCAGTTCACCAAATGTGTACAGAGCCAAAGACTCAGCGGGACCTCGTGACCGCACTCCACTCATAAGCCAGAATGATGAAACTCGAGATGTTGTTGATTACAGTTATGGTATGGACCGCAGGAGGAATTGCAAGGAAAGTCGAAGTAGACCGTACAGTGAGAATGTAGAAATGGAACTACCTTGCAGGAACGGTTATAATCGTCTGCCAACAAATATATCTGATAGACTGTGGGAAGAGCCTTACAGGTTACCGCGAGTGCAAGCGCGACAAGAGCCAATTCAGCAATTACGGAATGGTGTTTCTGAGTTAAGAGTAAGTGCTACTCCGCGAACACCGAGACTTCCACCCGCGCCACCAACGTCCGGTCAAAAGCTAGGGAAACGGCCACCCGCTCCTGAACCACGAGATACGCACACTTTCGAGGTATGTCTATCAAATTTATTTTCTGAATTTAAAAAAAAAACTCTAATAATCATTAAAACATCACATATAATTTAACCTATCATTAATATCGCAGCCCTTCACAAGTCCAATGCTGTATACAGGCATATTTGTCACTAATAAACACAAAATGATGAGGTTAAAATTTTAATCATTGCCTTCTTTTCATGCAAGATCAATTTTCTTTTGTTAACGCTAGGTGTCAGCTACAACTCGCTGAATAATTATTTATGCACAATTTAGTGTTGTTTGTTATTCTATCCTTACTACATAACGAATGATATTTTTAGAATGGGATGATGTTTTCGGTTTATGTTGAAGAAAAGAAATCAATCAACTCGTTAAAACAAACACATACATAACAATATTTGTTTAGTATCTTTGTGTTTTTAAACATATAACAGTTTTTTTATCAAAAACCTAGACTGAACTAGTTTTATGATAAAATCAACCTAATCTAACCAAACAACCCTAACCTAACCTAAGCTTAAATTTTATCATAAAAACCTAAACAGGTTTTTGATCAAAAAACAGGATTTCTTCAGGTCAATGATAAGATTAAGTAGTAACTTTGTCTTCTTCCGGTTCTTGATCAAAAGGCTAGGTTTTTGATCAAAAACCTGATTTTATCACAAACCTGCGACATATATAAATAAATATAATAATTTGTAGGCTATATATGAAAATCGATTCTTAAGCAGTAAACTCCAAATTGTAAATATTTTTCAGGTGCGTTTCACAAAATCAGCTGGGGGAAAGGGCCTTGGCTTTAGCATTGTTGGCGGTCGCGACTCCCCACGCGGCGACATGGGCATCTTCGTCAAAACGATCTTCAACAACGGCCAAGCAGCTGAATCTGGCCTACTGCGAGAAGGTATGCTCGTAACATATATCATGAATATAGTAATTACATATGGATTTGAATATTCATGTCCTTTTTCTTCTAGAATACTACAAACAGGTAGGTGGTAAATCATGAAACTTAAAATTAAGCTTTCGGTAAATAGAAGTTAGATTTCACTTTTATCCGTCACGGCAGATAAATTATATTAAAATTTTGAGATAGTACTTTGGGCCATGCTGGAAATCTAGGCTTTCTTTTCGAACTAAGGAAACACGACTATATACATAAGATCCGGCTATATACAAAGAAAGTCAACAAACTTCAAAGCCATTTTCGTTTACGTATATAAAAATACATCTACTTATAAGTTACTACTTGCGCAATTAAAAAATGGGATCGTCGACTCTCTATGCACCTCGCTTGCACTCTGTCGCTGACTATACTTACCAGCCGGTAAAAAACCACAAAAAATAACGTCATTCGTGCGTTGTGAGCGATAAGCGTTTTTGTGCTTCTAACTTCAGGCCCGAGTAGCGCAATATGCTTTTATTTAAAATATTAAATTATTACGAATGGCCGCCCATTGATCGAAATTAGACCGCAAGTCATAAATTTTTTAAGTTTGTGTATTATGCAAGCTGTATTTCACTTTCATTTTTCGAACTATTCATACTATATGATATATATCGTATATTATGTAAATATATGTCATATGTATACTATCTATGCTTTAAACTGCACATTAAAACATATACCTCATATACAAATTATAAAATAAATACATTACCTCCATGACATATTACATACAGATTCTTGATAAAGGAACATTAGAAATCACACAAAATTCACACAGTCAATCTGTTGGTAATTATATTGTTGACAATATTTTAAAATTCTTTGGCGACAATCTCTACTCTGTGCGACTGTTTGGCCATAGACATATAACAATAAATGCTTTATTTTATTTTATATATTTATACGTGGTAGAGCAACGCTGCAGTTATATTATGGTTGTAGCACGAATGAATATAAGAGAGAATACCAGCGTAAAATGGCAGATGATGCTGCTGTATTCCGTATGGTGAGTGTAAAGAACCGGAGACCCTTTTGACTGAAAACGAAGCATTCCATCTTAGTCCTCAGGGGTGACAACGCATCTTGCACGCTATCTGCATTTCGATTCTTAATTGAGGATAAATATAGATGTCTATGGGCCACAGCATTCACTTACCATCAGGTGGACTTTTTTTTTTTATAGAATTAGGGTGACAAACGAGCACACAGTCCACCTGATGGTAAGTGGTTGCTGTGGCATTGACATCTACATCTATCTTCGTTTGCGAATTTAAATGCAGATGCGTTGTCAGCCGTGAGGACTAAGATAGAATGCCTCTTTCCAGTAAAAGGGTCTCCGGTTCTCTACACTCACCATACGAAACACAGCAGCATTAAGCTTCTATTTTACGCTGGTATTCTGTGAGAGCGTGGTCCTTCCCGGTCGAGCCGACCCATTCGTGTTCGTTTGTCACCCTACTTGTATAAAAAAAATTATAAATTATATTTTTTTATAAATTTTAGTTTTCGTCACTCCATATAAACTTTAACAATGCCAAATCACAGTGCTCTCCGTGCGCGCAATATCCTACTAATATTATAAACGTGAAAGTTTGTGAGGATGTATGGATATTTGTTACTCTTCCACGAAAAAACTACTGAATGTGTTTTAATGAAACTTTACAATAATATAGCTCATATATCAGAACAACATATAGGCTATAATTAATAAAGATATTGTGTAAGTTAGTCAAAATATAACGATAAGTGTTAAGTAAGTCGGAAAAAATCTATCATCTGCAATCTATTTTGACGTGCGGTGCAAAAACTTTAAGAGTTTACAAATATAATGTATGGTGGAATTGTTTCTCCTAAATACTTCTATAAAAAAATCCTCGACAGTATATATCTATCTTTTATGTGTAAGCCATTATTACCAAAATAGTGAACCATCAATAAAATAAAATTTGATACTTTATTTTCAATGCACATTTTGCAATAACAAATGGATTTTATCAAAATAAATACTTTAATCGCTTCTGATATTCAAATTAGATAAACTTTGTCTTTTAAACTACGTAATTTGGTGAAATATTTTAAAAGTAACGAAGATATAAAATTGTGCGGTCCGGCGCACGCAGGGCGGTTGGGGTCGGGCGTACTGTGGGCAAGGTGGGGGAAAACATCGCTCATCGCCACATGAGCAAATGTACCTCTTCACGTTTAAACCGCTGAACCGATTTAGATGAAATTGGTATCGAGAATGAAGGAAATAGGATAGCTTTGATTACAGAAATCATCCCTAAAGAGGGTGATGGAATTTACTATGGAAGTGCGGTTATGATTTAAAGTATAATATCTACGCGGACAAAGTCGCGGGCAAAAGCTAGTGCTTAATAAAGGTACAAATTTCTTCCTTCACGTATTAATTTAAAGTAAATATGTAGCAGGCCCAATGATAAAATTTCTAAAAATATCACTTATAAATTATTTTACGACAACTCAGTTGCTTTAAATATACCGACTAGAACTTATCCTTTGCAAATAAACCAACATAATATTTTAATTGATACCATATCGTTATCCGTGTATGCTGACATAACACTCGATGAACTGCCATTTCTAATTTAAAGATTTATACACACGAGTAGTACACATTTAATAAATACTTTTAACATAACAGATCTAATATCGGATTACTCACATTTACATAATATAACCATTCACATTTGATTTTTGGTAAAAAAGTAAACTAATGTTCAGATAAGTTCTTGTCAGCGTAAAGGTGAACATTCTTTGATGACGGGCAGATGCTAGCTGTACCTATAGTTTATTACTACTACATTCTACGACCTTCGCGCACCTGCTCCCGTATGTTTATTTATTAAACCATAGTCTTTAAATTCATCAATCAAAGTTTATAACGTTGTTTTCGACTATTGCAGAACATAAATAATAATAATAATAATATAATTTATTTAGTTCTAAACATAAACACAAATTAACATAACAAAATAAATTAATGGAATGGAACTAAAATGGCGTCTACTCAGCACAAATGTTATAGAAACCACGTAGTGGTAACTATAACGCTGATTTTCAGTAAACGCCAGAGACATAGGTGCAATAAAATAAACTTAACTAATCACAGGCTCCAACATAAAATAAAAATACACTTATAAAATCAATAAAGCATGTATGAAGTTCGCACGCGGTAGAAGTGATACCTCCAAAAAACTAAATTTCGAGAGACTGACACGAATGCAGAGTATCAGGAGTAGGATAGTTGTAGGGTTTATTTATTATAATATTATTACCAAGATTAAAATTATTTTACATTTTATTCTACATTATGTTACATTACATAATATACATACTCCAAGTTTACAATTTCAACAAATAGAAGAGACAGAGACAATAGAAACATAGATAGATAGATTTAGATTTAGCTAAATCTAAGCTAAATCTATATATGTTTGTCTTTTTTTAGTGTCGCTTTTTCGTTTTATCGAGTTTCAAATCACAACGATTCTAAAGAAGTTTTCATTTCAAAATAAACTTTTTATGAAAATTAAAAGCAGATTTCAAAAACTAAAAGTAATAAAATATTTTTCATATAATAGCTTCTGAAGTCGAAAAATCAAAATCGATTTTTACCTTTCATTAAAATTTTCATATTTTACCGTTATGAGAAGGCCAATATCAAATTAAAAAATATTTCGAAGACATGTGAAATTCGCCAACACGTATTGGGGCAGCGCGGCGGACATTTCCTTACCCTAAACCCTCTCAGAAATAAGAGGAGGCCTGTGCACAGTAGTGGGACGTATATAGGCTGTTACTTCACTTTACTTTACTTTTCGATCTTTTTTTTAAAAAAAAACGTTACCTCCACACTAGGATTTTCTCCTGTATCGCGGGGGCAGTTTACATACATTGATTTCACAAGGACAAACTTCCAGACCCATAACAATTATTTGTAGGCCATACAAATACTTATTCCGTGCGGGATTCAAACCCGCGGCCCTTAGCGCTGCAACTCATTGCTAAGCCACTGCGCCACGGAGCCGTCTATATCACATCAAGTTCAAGCCAACAACTAGAATATCGTCTGAATTGTTACATTATTTAGAAACTTCATCACATTTATGCTTACATTATATAACATTGTAGATAACATTTAACATTACATATCATGTTTCTACCCTTAGGATTGATTTTTTTATAAATTTACATGGGACCTCCCCTGAAGTTTAGAATATTTAATAAAAGAAGAATCAATTAAATATGTACAGCTGTTTGAAAAAATGGTGAACATCATACATAAAAAAACTATGCGTCGAAAATCTATATTCAACGCACAGTTTCTTTTATGTATGTTCTTCTCGTTTTTTGAATTCGGTTAAAAGTAATAAAATAACCAAAAGAAGAACGATTATAACCTCATTTTAATGTAAAATGCATCCATTAAAGTTTTAAACTGTAATTTGCATCACGAATTAACGCTAACGTCGTATGATAAAAATGCTAACAGCCCAGTGAGCCTGCTGTAATGGCTTCTTTGGACGTAATTAAGAGTTTGTCTTTTGAGCCTATTTGATGTTAATTATCGTCTGTAAAAGGAAGTAAAATATTTCATATTTTGATTATATATGTATGTTACTCACTTAGTATGTGTATAATCCACTATTACTCACGCAAATTTTATTTAAAGTAACTTTACTTCAGACAAATAAAAAAAATATTCTCATATTGAATACTAAACGAAAAAATAAAGAAAATACAATTTATAATTGCTCCAAGATAATAGCTGGTTAGTCCTACGGGACGGTAGAGAATAATTGGTGTAAAACGAATAAATAATTTATGAAAGCATTAGTGTGTTGAACAATTAAAAGATTTAATTTCCATCTCTTGTAACGATTTTCATTATCGACTTTCAATGATAAATAATCAACGCACTGCATCGGTTGGACATCCAGATTTGATTCCATTATCTGTCCTTTTTTAACCGAGTTCACAAAAATGGGAAGTTTCTATATTCGACGGCTAGGTTCTTTTTAGGGGTAAACGCGCAAAGTTGTGTCTTCTGGGGATTGAACTGTCAATCCGAGACTTTTTTCAACAAGTTTATTCCGGCACTCGAAGACGTGCTCCCGAGAAAAATATTAGGACGGCTATTGTATAAGGCATATGTCTGATAATAAATCGTATGTCTTCAGAAATATTCGATTTCATCTAGCACCCATAGATAAAGACTGTTTTATTCTCCTTACAAAATTTGAGATAATTCAGCATCGCAGTAAGTGGGTTAAACTATAAATATTTTTTTTGTATTTTTGTCCGTTATTTAAGTAAATGCATTACTGACCTTTGACTTGAACGGTACCGTGTTTTAAAATAAAACTAGCTTTTTACCTGCGGCTTCGCTCGCGTGGGCCTCAATTTGGGAACATCATGAAATGCCGTTCCGTGCCAAATTTAGCAAAATTCGATCACTTTTAGAGTCACCTCGGTGTATCTCTTTGTCAAATAATTTTTTTGAATTCTCCAAGACTATTGGACGTAGATGATTGATATTTTGCATAGATATAACATGCTCCAGGAACACGTGAATAAATTAAGTTTTTCAAAATGGCATTAATGTCATATGTCTAGAAACACCTAATATTTTTTTATATCGGGCGTGTCGTCCGATGTATCCACAAGAAAGATAAATAGTCTTAGAATCAAAATTGTGTTATTTTTATTTTTTTATACACACCGCCTGCAACTTCACAAAGCGCAGTTTCGGCCTCACATCAAATACTCCTCCCATCTCTGGTTACAAACGAGACACAGTTTATCTGATGAAAAGTGGATGCTGCGACCCATAGGCATCTACATCTATCGATTGAGAATCAAAAATTTGGATGCGTTGTCACCCTTGAGGACTAAGATGGTTTCCAATAAAAAGGGTCTCCGGCTCCCTCACTCACCTAATGAAACACAACTGCATTAAACTGCTTTTCTATGCTGAATTCTGTGCGTGATCCTTCCCGTGCCGAGCTGACTCATTCGTGCTACAACCACAATAAAGCTGCAGCGTAGTTCTACCATGTGGTGTTGGTATAAGAGAATCGATCACACCCCATTCAACAAACGCGACATAGGCGTCATAAGATACAATTACACGAAATACCAGAAAAAATCGTTTGGCTTCCGAAAGGTGGCGGTGTAACAATCTCGTTTACGCCAGACATAAAATACTCAAACTGGCGACGGAGAGCGATTAAGGGAAATCCTCTTTATAACGGGAGCGGAAGAATTCTTCCTTAGGACCTTGATTATGATGATATTTGGTTCCATTATGCTTTCTATTACCACTGAGGTAAAATATTATGCAAATTACAAAGTATTTTTAACTACTATGCTTTGGTACAAAAATAGCGTCTTTTTTAGTTAATTTTCCTTAAAGAAAATTCTAATAACCAAAAGAAACGTATACATTTTTAGAAGTCTAAAAGTAACATATAAAAGTGTTTGTGTATAATATATAAAGAAGATCATCATTCATCATTACACCTTATCAAAGTCTACTACTAAACATGCCCCCCCCCCCATAAATTGCCTCATAGAGGGGATGATATTTGCCATAGTTGCCACGCTTGGTAACCGCAGTTTTTTTTTATTATTTTGAGTTGGTATCAGGAAAATATTGTTGCCCATTTTATGATTTATGACGGGGTAAAGCCACGCTGCAGCTATATTATGGTTTAAGCACAAATGAGTCGGCTCTATCGAAGAAGGACAACGCTCTCACAGAATACCAATGTCAAATAGCGGATTAATGCTGCTGTGTTTCGTATGGTGAGCTTAGAGACCCGGAGACTAACAGACTTACTGGTAACGAGGTATTTTATCTTAGTCCTCAAGGGTGACAACTGACAACGCATCTTAATTTTAATACTTAATCGAGGATAGATGTAATTGTCTACGTATATCATAACTGTGTGACTGTGGTGTGTTGTGGACTATTTTCTAGATTGTCACCCTTAATCTATAAAAAATCTCCTGTTTCAGTTTCTCTCTGTCACCTATTAATACACGCGGGATAATATTGAGTAGTGGAGATTACGCTGCTATTGTATGGCGGCATAAAAAAAATTTATTCATTAAAACAACTCTTTGAAACGTACAAACAAACATAATTATGACACACAAAACAAATTATATATAAATAAACTTTACTTTCTCAGGTGACGAAATATTGTCGGTAAATGGAAGAGGAACCGCGGGGCTGACTCATGGAGAAGCTATCAGGTTATTTAAAGATGTTCGAGCGGGTCCAGTACTTATACGTGTAGCGAGGAGGGCGCCGGCTCGCTGACTACCCTGCGCCTGCTGTGGCGAGTCCTCGCCGCTTCAGGCGCCTCTATCTTCTTCTCCTAATTATTCCACTCTATAACTTTACTAGTTTCAACGTAAATCAGCAGATGTTGCATAATTTGCATTATATCATGCCAAACATTTTAAGACTAATTCATAACTTATTCAACCATTTCACCAATGTTACCGAAAAACCTAAGAAAGTATTTTCGTGAAAAACTGTTGTGGAAATTATTTTATGACCAAGTCATATAAAACATTTTTCACAACAGCTTCATAAAACCAAGAGAACTTGTAATAGTCACTAAAACACAAGTCTTACTGACCATTATTCATATACATTAATTATTCAATTTAACTTAATAACTTGTGGAAAAAATACCTTTCCTGTTTATAATTTTCGAGAACTGTTACTAAGCACAAAAATACTAAAATTGAAAAATTGCGGTATTGAGTACTATTACTATAGATTTAAGAACTTCATCCCCTATATTGCCACCTATTTCTATGTCATATAATATGCCACCCTTATCGGTTGAGTTTTTTCTCCAAATGTTTATAGGATCACCCACGAAATATTACCTATTTAATACAAATGAATCATCAAAATCAGTACATCATAATATATAAAATTATTATATTATGATGTAATGATTTTGATAAAAAATGTATTTGAATTTTAACTCCTTTTGAAGTCGGCTAAAAATACTATTTTTCAACCGACTTCAAAAAAAGGAGGAGGTTATCAATGCGACTGTTTTTTTTCCCTCAGAACTTTTTTTAGGTGAACCGATTTTGATGATTTTTTTTATTTGATAGCTGATGCTTCTCATCCACATGAGATTTATTTGGGACCACTCCCAAATAAATTTGATCAAGATTTGACCAGTCGTTTTTGAGTTATCTTTAATAATGCGTATTTAATTGACTTTGACTACATTAATGATGCTCTCATTTTATTTATATTGAAGTCGGTTGTACAATTTTTTTTACTTTTCCACTTATTATGTGATCATTAGCATGACAAAAGTAAAAAGAGAACTTCTTCGGTGAAAAGGGTAACAAGGGATAAAATTCTCTCTAAATAGTGTGAATTAAAAAATTTAATAACTTAAACATAATTACATCGAGCTAGTTTTCAAACGTATATATTTTATGATTTGAAAGCTATTTAGCTTAGCCTAGATAGACATATGCAATAAATGTATAACTGCCTTTCCAAAGTAAATTTTATAGACCACGACAAAATTTGATTATAATAATTATTGTCTGTGATAAATTGAAGCATGTAGAATTGCAAAAAAAAAAGCCTAGTACATAAAATTATTTATTTATTTTTGTAGATAACGTATATAACGTTGTGTATATAAATAGCAACGTATTTTATATCGAATGTAATATAATTTTATCTAACCTATAACGTATAAAATATATGTAGAAAATGACACGTGCATTAGTTTTGTATAAATTTACAAAATAAAATACATTGTGCATATATTTATGTAGTAATTAAAATTAAGCGCTTTAAACTAATGTACCAAATAAATGTTTTGTATTAGGACGTGTTTTAATCATGCAAATATTAAATAACACATTTGTAAAACAGAGGTATTTAATTTTTTTGTAGTTTTAAATGCTTATAAATCTTGAAGGGGATGTAAAAATTTAATCAAATCAAACAAAACATACATTGAGAAATTGCTTTGGAAAATACTCCGTACCAATAATCTCTATAGTACCGAAAGCTGTCTGCGCCAAATCTTTTTCTACTTCTTTATCAGTCCAATTCAAAAGTCAGGGTACAAAAGGGCTAGCGCGTTTGGGCACAACGCGCGAAACGCTAAAACGGTCTTACAATGTTTAATGGCTTTTACTTGTGGCAGATTGGGACTCAAACGTCTTAAATATCGTCTAGATAATGAACTTCAAAATTGTAAAATTTTGCATATATAGCTAAAGCATCTTTTTAATAATGAGAATAGTGACAAGTTTGTGTATTTTTTTATAAATAAGTAAATAAACTTAAAAACAATCCTATATCTGCATTTTTGAAAAGATTTTTTTTATTATTATGACACTATTTTAATAATGACAATAGCCTAACGGATTAGTAAGCTGAAGTGGCAATGGGCCGGCCATATAGCTCGATGACCGACAACCGATAGGGAAGGTTCTCGAGTGGCAGCCTCGTACCGGTAGGCGAAGTGTATGGCGACATCCCTCTAGATGGAGTGACGAGGTGGCTCAGGACCGTGCTTTCTGGTATTCCTTGGGGGAGCCCTATGTTCAGCAGTGGATTTGTGAAGGACTGTAATGATGATGATGTTAATTCATTTATTTAAGTCACCTAAATAAATATAAATAGTAAAGAGCTGTAGTAGCTCAGGGGCTAAGCACTAGCTGTAAATTTCACAGTACGCGAGCAACCCAGGTTCGATCCCCGCCGGCGCCAAAGAAATTGGTAATTGCAATTTTAAGTGCTAATTTGCCACGTGCTCGGCGGTGAAGGAAAACATCGTGAGGAAACCTGCATGTCTGAGAAATAAGAAAAAAAAGAAATTTCGAAGATACGTGAAGTTCGTCAACACGCATTGAGGCAGCGCGGCGGACATTTCCTTGCTCTCTCAGAAATGGGAGGAGGCCTGTGCTCAGCAGTGGGACGTATATAGGCTGTATCTTTTTTTATGTAAAAAATAATTATAGTCTGTAAAATTTCTAAATAAAATCCTTGCAATAGAACACCGATTCCTACCAATTATGATTCGCGAGGCTATTAAAATTAAAAAACATACTAATTTTAATAGGGAAGATGACTGAGTGCTACCATCTGCTAAATACGCCATAATTAATAAAACTAAATCCAAACCCAAGCATACTACTGAATTTATTCTATTCTATTCTATTCTAATTATGACATCAGGTCGTCAAACACCTCAGTCCTCCCGTGACCATGGGTGCTGTAAAGTGCCCAAAACATCGGGAATTAAAAAAGTTAAAATTAAACGCGAAAAGTTAAAATTAATCCTTAAAATTAGTTTTATTCCTTATAAATTTTATTCACAGTGAACGTGGGAAGCACTTCACTCATGAACGGGAGTAGAAAAATGTTCGCCTTGTTGTGGCGGTGAAAGAGAATCCGTCACCTCATATCGTCCCGTCGTAAGAGGCGACATAGGAAAACAAACAGGAGATGGGCAGCATCATCTTCCTGACAACAGATCAAAATAATAATAGCTGCGGTTGCCAACCCGCCTACCAAGCGTGGCAACTATAGCAAATATCCAGCTAGTTGACAATTTATGCGGGAGGCCTATGTTCATTTCAGTGGATTTTTGATAGGCTGACGATAATAAGTTCTACTCATCTTTGCAACCTTTAATATTTACGGTAGAGTGAAAACAAAAAAGTAACATACCCGAAAATATAAATGAAATAAAAACTGCAAATATTGCCCCATAAAAAGTAAAAAAGTAGCAGCTTACATATATGTTACTACTGGGCACAGGCCGCAGAGTTTTTGGCCAAAAAAGTGTTCGCTGCACTGATTCCAACGCGGGATAGTCCCAACTGGGAAACTTCTCAGTTATGCAGGCTTTCCTTCACCGCCGAGAACGTGGTAAATTGACACTTCAAATTGCAATTAAATTATATGCTAAAATATATAATAATGCTTACGTACCATGAAATTTAAGTTTTAATCAGTTTGATTACCGCCTTTGACAAGTAAAATAAAACGAACTTTTTTTTAAAAGTAAAATCTGCTTTCTTTAATTAAAGTATTTTTCCGCAAGAGCCTGTTCATTTACAGGACATAACAGGATTACAAACCAGGACTGTCACAAATATCTTAATATATCTGAACATATGAAAGCTATCTTAAATTATAAACTGATTTATAAGTCTCATTAAAGGTAAAAAAGTAAAGTAGCAGCTAATATACGCCTCACTAATGTGCACAGGGCTCCTCATTACCTACAGCGTTTTGTGGGCAGAAAAATAGAGTATGCTGCAATGCTTCAATGGATATCAACGGTTTTCACATCTCCACGACTATTTTCTCTGATGAACTTCGTGGGGAAACCTAGATGACTGAGTAATTCTCAGACATCTAGGTTTCCCCACGAAGTTATTCTTCACCACTTATACGGACACGTGTTAAGTCAGTACGTAAAATTTTATATAACAGATTCATCCTCGAGGGAATCGTACACGTTTTGCTCCCGTGCCATGATGAAATCTCACGGCGAGCTACACGGCCCTCGTATTTGTTTAAATACAATTCATAAAAACTGAAACTAAGCTTTTGCATGATTGTTGACTACATCTATCTAGTAATTACACATCCAACGACGCCACGAACGAATTTTCAATTGTTTACATCGTACATTCAGTAGCATTTTATTATTTAATTTTATCAGTGACTTACCATTTTAGTTTATTTAGAAGTAAGTAGATGGCGCTATTATTAGATGAAATAATGAAATCCAAATCTATACTATATAGTAATATCAGCGATAGAAGCGAACATTTATTTATTAGGTATATCAATAAAGCATAAAGTGATGTGAATTCTGTTAAAAGTTCTGTTTCTGTTAAAAAATACGCTATCAGCGCTGCTAGCGGTGAAAAAGATTTAATGATATCGTTATATGACCATATCATGAAATAGCAACGTCGTGTTTAGTTATTAATATCTTCAAACGATTTCTATTCATTGATTTGGTCAAGCTATATCATGACATGGTCAACAAACAGTGTTAAATATCATGAAATGACCACATCATTTCACGAAATGATAGACTACTTTACGATAATATATGATTAATTCTACGATCTGGCCACGACATATGTATAAAAATCTCTTTAATAAAACTATAATGATAATGAAAATTTTGCAATAATTGCAGACAGACCAGTTTTAATTAGTTGACATATAGATTAGTAATTGAAATAAAAACCTTATCAATTTTCATATTTTTGATAGACGTCACTATTATCTATTGAAATTATTACACTTTTAAAATAAAATAACAAATATACTAGAATTTTTAAATAATTTTAATAATCTTATTATTTAAACATATAAATGTAAATTGTTTATATTATTTCATTTATTTTTCCATTTGATGATAGATGGCGCTGTTTTGATAACTAAATCGGTATAATTTCAAATTATTTTACCAAGGTTATAATTAGATTTTAAACTTTATTTATAAATATGGTATTTATTTCAAAAACACCCGTCATCCCGCCTATAACTAAGATATAATAGAAAATTAACATCTAAAGGAAGGAAAATACTTAAACTTCTTTTTTGAAGTTGCGTAATCGGATAAAAAGTGGTCCCGGTAGCCTATAAGTTGCCCTGGGTTACTAACTAACTATATACAAAATTTCATGTAAATCGGTCCAGTAGTTTTTGTGTCAATCCGTAATACACAGACAGACAAAAATTCTAAAAACCACTAATTTGGCCACTTTTTATTTAGTCGCCTGCCCGGCTAGCATGGGCGGGGGACAAAAATTTTATCCCCCGATTATATCCACTGACAAGAGATAAAATTATCTTATGTCAAACGGGGAGAAGTATATCCCCGTTTGACATAACGAGTAGACATATATCCCCCGTACGTAGCATGGAGCCAAATGAAAGATAAAAAATTATGCTTTTTTGACATTTGAAAGGGACAATTTTATCCTAGTTCATTGGACGTGGGTTGAAGTTTAAATTCATACAAAAAAATCTATCTAAGTCTAAGTCTATCTCCCATTTTATTTACTGTGGATATTATATCCACCGGTGTGCCCATGCTCTAAGGGTGGATAAAATTAAGCGAGGGGATAAACATTTTCTCCTTTCCCCGGGGATAAAATTGTCTCCTGCCCATGCTAGCCCTGCAGGACTTGTTTTTTCAAGAATTTATTAGAATTACAGACACGACTTTTCTACAGATTTATTATATGTATAGACAAGTTGCACTACACCCTGCAATACGTGTAGCTTCCAAGAATAAATTATCAAGATTGTATGATTTGAACAATGAGCAAAATTTAATACTGATGGAAGAAGCTTCCAGGAGATTGATATTAAAGTCTCCGCATACTACAAGAGATTTATTCTATTTATTAAGCTTAACTAAAACTTCTTCCATAATTTTTTCAAAGGTATCATACCTTGAACATGGGGGTCTGTAATCACTGACAACAATGAGGTGTTCAAGATCAACACATGCCATTTCTACAGTTCGCTCAACAGAAAGGCTCACAATATCTTTACGTTCTTTACATGATATGGATTTATTAGCTAATATTAAGGAGCCACCACGTAATTTAGTATCTCTATTGAAAGAACTGACCACCTGGTGAAATTAAATATGGAGTTGTAATCCTTCAACCAATATTCAGTAATACATAAAGTATGTATATGGCTACTTTTTAAAAATATAGATGTCTATAGGCCACAGTATCCACTTACTATCAGGTGGACTGTGTGCTTGTTTGTTCTATAAAAAAACCTTAATACTATTTTTTTAAATATTAGCTAGTAGCTTCCGATAGATGGCGATTTAATCATCTCGTAATATACCTAGAATGGCAACGGATGTCAAAGATTTCAGACGTTTAGTAATCCGCCACCGACCAACTAAATATCAGAAAAAAATGCCAAAGAGTTTTATTACATTCTTTACACTATCGGGAGATCATGTCACCAAAGCACAGACATGTGGTATCGTGAGTCATGAAAGAAGAACAACCCACGATGGCATCTTAAGCATAATACAACGACAACGAAAAAAATTCATCGACGTCACGTGGTTTTAATTCATAAAGACACTATGAAGCATATTATGACCGCTATGACAGGGACAACGCATCTGCATTTTGATCTTATTTGATGTGGACTATGTACTCGTTGTAACATTTATTCTTTAAAAAAAATCTAATGTTGTGCAGCGTCTAGTATAATATGTTTGGAAAGCGTGGGATATTTTTCTGACAGGAAATTTCTTATAATGTGCGGCTGTCTTATGAAATTCTACATGTTACTTGCCTGTGTAAATCTCTCGAGTAGTGCGTGACAAGTACTTTTGAATAAGTCTAGCAGTAAACTATCTAGAAGTCGGGCTTGATCCCATTTTGTCCTACCAAAATTAATCGCCGTATTTATTACGTGGTAGAGCCATGCTTCAGCTATATCATCGTTGTAGCACGAATGGGTCGGCTCGATCGGGTTAGGTCCACGCTCTCACAGAATACCAGCGTAAAATAGTAGATCTATGCTGCTGTGCTTCGTACGGTGAATGTAGAGAACTTTTTGCTGGAAACGAGGCATTTCATATTAGTCCTCAGAGGTGGCAACACATTTACATTTTGATTTCTAATCGAGGATAGATGTAGATGTCTATGAGCCATAGCATCCACTTACCATCAGGTGGCCTATGTGCTCGTTTGTCACCCTTATTCTATAAAAAAAGTGCTGATTTAGCACGTTCTCGGCAGTAAAAACATCGGGACAGAAAATCTTCATATTTAACAAATTAAAAATATTTGAAGGACAGAAAACAACTACAAATTCAAAACATTTTCAATCCGTATCGTGGCATTATGGTTAAACCGCAAAAAAAAACCCTCCCAGATGAGAGAGCGCCTGCACCCATCAGTCTGTTGTGTGGAGGCAGTTACTTTGCTTTTTCTTTCCTTTGTTCTATTTAAATAATTAAGAGCAAAAGTTCGTATAATTTAAAAAAAAAAAAACAATAAAAATATATCATGTTTATTAATAACATTACAAGAATATAATTTCTTTTATATAAATATTGGCTTTTAAGTTGCATGATTTTATTTAAAAAAGGTTTAAATGAGTACTGACGACTAATAAACTAAATTGTAATTTGTAGAGCACACTTTTAAAATAAATTGGAAACTATTTACAAAAAATATAATGTCATAAACTAAGTTAGTTCTACTAATAGTGGTAAGATAAGGCTAGGATACATAACATGAATATTCATGGCAAGTGACCTGGGATAAAACAGCTAATTTTGAAATTTCTCGACGCTGTATGTTGGAACGAAGTAATTGGTTAGGCAAAACTAATTAATAAAATACCTTTATAAGGTTTGTACGCCAACGAAAACTAACTGGAATTTTATTTGTTTAAATAAAATACATGCTCAACGTTTTTTGTAAATTAATACCAGGTTTGAGTTTTTTTATCTTTATAATTTTCTAGACATTTGTCACGAGATGGCACTCAACAATAGATCAACATGGTTGGTGTCTACTACTTTATATTAAGTACAATGCCTAGAATTAGGAAAATGTTAACATCACAAATTTTTACTGTACAGACTAGGATTAAATTATTCGAATCAATAAATAAAACAATTTAACAAATAAAACGGGAAACAGTCTTAAGAAAGGCCTTATTAAAGAAGATATATATTTTAAAATTTAATTGTTATATTGTTAGCGTAATTTCTATATACAAAAATCTAAAAAATACTGACTAATGCTATATAGCAAGTCTTAATACTATAGAGCAAGTCTTAATACTATATTCATTTTAAATGTTATTTTTGTCTGACAGTGTCTGAATGATCATGTTTTAATTATTTTATTTTCTATAATTAACAAAATTATAGAAGTACCATACTTTAAAATCTATCTCTTACGCACGTCATCACATTCACTCACCTAAGGCATTTAATGCATTCATTCTCCTTTTACACTATTTATTATCAACTTGTACAAACAACTGCCGACAAATTTCGATCGTCTATCCACCACCACAACACCATAGATAGATTTAGGCATTGCCTGTAGGATTTCGAAGCACTAAGGCTACAGGACCAGCAGGCAAAGATTTCAATGCTGCCCAAGCCTGGGTACGTGTAAATGTCTCCATGGATTGTCCACCTGCGGAGAGCAATTCCGCGCCGACTAGAATACGACCACTCTGTGCAGCCGCACCACCTAAAATAAACATTAATTAGGTATATCCTACTTCTTTAAAGAAAGTTTACTTCTAAAAGTAAAATAAATATTAATGTAAAATAAAAATGAATTGAAGATATTTGATCAACATATATTTATGTATGTATGCATTCCATCTTAGTCCTCACGGCTCACAACGCATCTGCATTTTGATTCCCAAACGAGGATAGATGTAGATGTCTATGGGCCACAGCAACCACTTACCATCAGGTGGACTGTGTGCTCGCTTGTAACCCTTATCCTATAAAAAAATGTAAATATAGCCGATATAAAAATTCAAACCTGCAAATAGCTTCTTAATTGTCAGAGGTCTGTCACCATGCGGCGAGTCACGACCACCATCCAAGCCGAAACCGAGTCCAGTTCCACCGCCAGCTTTTTCCAAAATTACTGTCACAACAGCACTGTCGGTTTTATCGTCTTTAAGTTTTATATCGTCTGTCTCCTGACGATCCCTCGACTCCGCTGATAAACGCAAAAACAATCAATTAGTAAATAAACTTTACAAACACAATCAAATATTACATCACGTTGCGTCATACCATTTTCAGAGCCGCATCCCGTTACACTGTCGTTTGGTACAGTTTCATTATCTATTTCAATAACCACTTCAGAACGTTGCTCCTGAAAGAAAAAAAACGATATCGAACTTTAACGCCATTTCTAATTACTTCTTGTCAACTTCGATCACGGCGACCACTATTAATACTCTCGTAAGCTGTTCACACACAACTTATGATATTGCAAGGGCGAAGCGAACATATTATTATGTGTTAACTCTTAAGTGTCTATAAAGACATTTGCATTTCATTTGCATAAGCAATTGCATTCCCTCCTCATACAAATAAAAGCACACAGTCTATCCGATGGTAAGTGTATACTGTGGTCCGTTAGCACCTATATCATTAATTAAGTATCAAAATCGAAAGAAAAGTTCTCGAATGGCAACTTCGTACCAATACGTGAAAAGTGGGCGACCCCTCACTAGATGGATTGAAGACCTAGTAAGAGATGCAGAAAATTGATGGATGCAAGTGGCTCAACACTTTTTCAAGTTTTTCACACAACTTTGTTCAGCAGTGGACTTTTAAATGTGTAATGATGATGTTGATGATATATATTGTAATTTTTTTTATATTGAAGCCTGAATTTCCCCTGGTCCTAACTACTTCCGTTGGTGGTAAGCCAGAATAGCACATGAATTAAGTACTCGCCGTAATTTTATTTTACATTTTCTGAGCAACTTGGGTTCGATCCCCGTCGACACCTAAAAAATTGTTAATTTTAACTGCTAATTTACCACGTGCGCGGCGGTATGGGAAAAGGCGAGTAATAAAATATTTCGAGAAAATGTGAAATCCGCCAACACGCACTGCTCCCTCACCTTACCAGAAATAAGAGGATTTCTGTGCCCAGCAGAGAGACGTGTATTGGCTACTACGTTCGTTATATTTATAAGTTCGTTATTTTTACAAGTACCTTAAGAATAGTGACTGATTGAGCATGCGTAAGACCCGTCATTGTGCAACCATTAATACTTCTAACTTTTGCTCCCCTTTTGAGACCTGCTTTTGCTGCTATACTATCAGCTAAAACCCGATGAACCTAAAATAAAAAGATTTGTTATTAAAAAATTTGTTGGTTGTTTACATTCCTAATAAAAAATCCATCCCTATGTCAACCCTTGGATGCTATAACAGGTGACTATAGGAACTGCCAGATAGTTTACATGGCTTTCTATTGATGGTGGTACAATCATTACGTTTACACAACACCCTAACCGATGTTGTTAAAACAGCATCAAAGGTGCGAAACGTTTGGTTGGACTGCGATTGCCAATCCGCCTGCCAAGCGTGACAATTATGGCAAATATTGTATTGGAATAATTATGGTCTCGTTATAACGGGAGAGGCCCAATTCCAAAAGTGGACTTCTATTATGATGAACAAGAAGAAATAAAAAAATATTTTGTCACTTACCGTAACATCTTTAGCCTCGCAATCAATTCCACCAGCCAGTATTAAGCCTACGCCTGAACCAACTCCTTTCCTAAGTCTTATAAGAGAAGTTTTGGGTTCTTCGTTAGAACTGATTTCTATCTGATCATTGACTACGTCTTTTTTTAAATTTACGTTATTTATTGGCTTTTCGTAACACAGTGATGGTTTAACATTGTCAAAAGCGTCAATATTATCACAACCACCATTTCTTATTAACACGTTGTCTGGTTCATTTCTTTGCAAAAGGTCATTATTTCTTTTTTCTTGTTTATATGTAGGCAATGTATTTGATTTTGTATCCTTATAATGATCTTGGCCTGTTTTCTTTATTTCTTGTAAATGCTTTGTCCCATCTTCAACTTTCGAATTTTCTAAATTACTATCATTGTGCTTATTTCTGCTAGATGTACTCGAGTTTCGTTTCAATCTTGAAGTTTTATATTCAGTTTTTCGTTGCCGGGCAAGAGTTTCATCATCTGTATCAGAATCACTTTCAGCAATTACTTTATTACGTCGTCTGTTTTCGCCTTTATTCGTTATAGCACTCACCGAAGATGTGAGTGTAGAAAGACGTTCAGACGATTTCTGTGCTGGACCGGGAGATCCGTTGTAAGACTCATGACAAAATTTTGTTTCAACAACAGGTGATTTAAGGTTAACATCTCTGCCGCTCCTGCATTTGGCCGAAGCTACGATGTTTCTCCTATTTATTGTATCTACGTTATAACATCTTGAAACCTTTTTCTTATCTGAGTCAGCAACAGAACTTTCAAGTGAGCTGCAACTTGCTTGAGATCCAGATGTTGCTGCAGAACCCGCAGAAGAACTAAGTGATATATTAGTATCCGATGATACAGAACGGCAAACCTTACGCTTCAAGAATTCCTCACAATTCTTCTCTACGTTAGAAGATTTAGAAGGAATTTCGGATTTGACAAGTGTGTAAGACGTATAGTGTGAAATTCTTGGTGAGAGACGAGAGCTATCCGATTCTATAGTATCAACGTGGTGCATAGGTGATGAGGCAGAAGATCGATAACTAGACTGCGTTGAACTCATTGCTGATTCATTGTCACTGTCTACAATATCAGTGGCGGTACATATTTTAATTTCTACATTCTTATAATCTCGAATGTCACCCAGGATGTTGTTATATTCTCTTGTAGATAAATGTGTTAAATTACCGGAATCTAATGTATTTCTCGCTGATTTGAATAAGTTTGGCTTAAAATATGTTTTACTCTGCATGTTTACTTTATCATTTATCTTAGACTCTGGTGTAGATTCTTTTGAAAATGTCGAAGGTGTGTACACTTGTAAAGATTTTCGTTTAAAAGCAGGTGAATATTTGGGTATATTATTCGCTAAGAAATTATTTTTCCATTTAGTCTCATTTACATATAAGGGTTTAGAATTTATCAAGTTATCCTTTTTCAATACATTATTTTGGTTAGACTTCAAAATAAACGGCTTGGAAAGTGAATCTTTAACTTTAATTTCTGGAAGATCAACAATCGGTGTTTGTACTTCAGGTATCACTAAGCCCCGCAGCTTAGACATAGATTTTTTTCTCTGTTCTATAATGTGTTCTAGTTTGTGAGTAGTCACATTTTTGTTGCTAGCATCATCGCTTATACTTCGAGTGTGATATACATTACGACTAAATGACGTATCAATAGAGGACGGTAAAGTTGTGGTACTTCCATAAAATAAGGGCGTTTTTGTAAGCTCACCATACGAAAGACAGCATCGTTACGCTGCTATTTTACGCTGGTATTCTGTTAGAGAGTGGTCCTTCCCCGGTCGAACCGACCCATTCGTGCTACAACTATACCACTAATATAGCTGCATGGCTATATTAGTGGTATATGGCTCTATCACGTAAAAGTATTTATTTTAAGATTACTATAATTCATTAGAGTAAATATTTTACTAATTTTTATATGTTCTACTAAATTTATATGACTAAAAAAATAATTTCGACATTAATATGACAACACTGAACGGAACCGGAATCGTAGCAGGCGCAAACATACGCATTTCGTTAAAGATGTGATAAAGTAATCGCTAAGGTCCAAATCACTTGACGGTCTATTATCGCAGAATATTATTCTCCTAATTACGCTTCGTTTAGAGACAAAAAAAAATTATGAACATTATATTCAAATATTTTTATTTAGACCTTTAATTAGCTTTTTTTTAAATTTATTAATGACTGCGAAATACGAGTATAACACTTAAAATTGTAGAAGAAACGCATTTTTTCCGCATAAAGTAAGAATGAAAATTATATGAAGGTTCACATAATCCTTATCGGTCTTACTCATAAAATTAACGTTAATTTAAAAATGGTTAAAGTTGTTCTCTCCTTCTCTCTACCTCTCTCTCTCTTTCTCTCTTCACTAAATGACAATAGAAAATTAGACCAGTCGATAATAAATACTCAATTTAAGTCAACGATTAGAACGTTTATATATTTTCTGTAAGCAATCTGATTAGTTTAAATTCCATAATTATCCCGTATTTAACGTCGCAGAGTGGTCTGGTACCAAGTAGATACGATTTCTAATCCGCCTACCAGGCGTGCTGACTATTGCAAATTCTCCCTCAAAAATGAGAATCCAGTATCCAGCAGAGTTTTATTATAGGCTTATAACTTTCATTTCATTTAACTCACCTTATAAAAGAAGTTCAATTCGACTGTATTTTTTTTAATGTATGTTACGCGATATTTCCGTCAATTGTGAACCGATTATAATGATTCTTTTTTTATTAAATAGTTTATAATTCAGGGGTAGTTTCATTTAAATATGGAGAAAATATTATACACTTAAGGGTGGCAAAATAGGAGTGAAGTTTTTGATATAACTATATAGACAATATTCTAGTATCTAATTGTTACCTTCATCCATTAAAGCCTATAAAAGTCCACTGCTGAACATTGGCCTCCCTCATAGATTGCCTAATGGGAGGGAGATTGCTATAGTTGCCACGCTTGGCAAGCGGCTTGACAACCGCAGTTTTTTATTATTTTGAGTTGTTAAGGAAGATGCTGCTGTCTGTTTCAATTTCCCTCCGTCGCCTCTTACGACACCCACGGTACGATATGGGGTAGTGGATATTCTTACACCGCTACTACACGGTGCCGGTACGAAAATACAGTAACACGGTATTGTTACCTTAAGCTTATATAACTGTTAAACCACTGTAAATTGAATATAATATAAGTAGCACATTTTCCGAACAACATCTACATTATACATAAACTTCATATAACAATATGGAGTAAAGGCCGCTCCCCGCACCTTGCTCGGCAGAAGAACTTTTTTCCATCGATGGCATATTGATAACCCAGACGCAATATGAACACGCGAACTTGCTGCTACCAGTAAAGAAAGTTCGTTAGCGCGCTAATCCATCACGTATTTATTTTGTCTCTTCAATCTCGAAAATACAAACTTGCCTTGCTCTTGTATCCAATTATTAATATACAAACACAGATTTAGGCATAATCAAATCTAGTGAAAATTAGCACTTTCCTTAATACCTATATATATTTGCCTTCCCGCAGAAAGTTTATCAAAGACTATTAACTTAATATAAATTTAATTGAACCGATAACTTACAGCGCGGACAGAGTCTAACAGATTTTGGATTTTACTTATAAATCATCACTTGCACTACTTTGTTTGCGTAAGTAATGTTGACGATCTAAAATACTGTGGAAACATAAATCACTAGTTTCCTATTACAGTTGACCAACTTATTAGCCAACGTGATGCGTCATGTATTTTATCATTCTGTATTAGTCACAAAGCTAATATTATAAATTTATAACACTTTGGAAAATTGAGAAAGATCACGATCGTTTTATTATATTAATAATCACATGCGCGATGCCACACTTTTATTCATTCTCAGCGATAGTGTTTAAATGTCTAGAGGTATTTTCCGAACCAGTGGTAAATAAAAAAATGACTTTCAATAAATATTATGTTAAAGTTAAAGTTACAGCCTATATATGTCCCACTGCTGGGTATAGTCCTCATCTCTGAGAGGGTTTAAGGGCAAGATGTCCGCCGCGCTGCCCCAATGCGTGTTGGCGAACTTCACATATCTTCGAAGTTGTTATTTTTTCTTATTTCTCAGAAATGCAGGTTTCCTCATGATGTTTTCTTTCATTATTTTTTTTATAATTTCATAGATAACATTCAAACTCAAAAAAATACAACATACTTTGACTTTTGACATTTAAGATATATATCTTAAATGATACGGTATATAAAGTTACGGTAACGTGTTACAAAAACTTGGTAACATTCGCACTGTAAGAAATTGAAAAATTCCCATTTACCTTCTCTTTCTTCTACTATTGGATGTAAATAGGTATGTCGTATTTTGATGACACTGTATGATTTCGTATCCAACACAATTATTCGCTTTGTATACATTGCCTCTTAAGAAAAATATACAATAATTAGTAATTTACTACACATTAACGAAAAAAATTACAGATGCGTCTGTTCTATTCCACAATCTGATAATACATAATCCCTCACACATTTAAACATAAAATATTTTTCAACGCACGCTATGGCACGCTTCAGCGTATTTAAACAACTGTAGAGTCTGAAATTTGACATTGTTTTTCCATATTTCAAAAATTCAAACAATCCTTCTCAATAACAATACCTTACGTGACATATATTAACGACATTGAATTAATTTATTCAGTTGTGTAATTATTAATTGGAATATTCTTTTAAATTCAATTGTATTACATACAAATTAAAATAATCTTAAATTTAATTTGTTTTAAATGCTGGCATAGTTACAAGGAATCCCACATAAAGCTATAGTAGAAATATTTATACATAAAGAAGTTATTGAAATATATATACAAATACCTCGCATAAAACGAATATCTTGATTATCATATATTATATGAATAATTACTCCTGTACATATAAATAATAAAGCCTTAAATACAGCATGAGTCAATAAATTAAAAAAAGCCAACTCTGGTAATTCTTTTCTTAAAATTCTTATTATTAAGCCTAAATTGTCTTAAAGTTGATAATGAATTTTTTTTTCAAATCAAATTCTTTACCAGGTAAATAAACATATAAAACATACTTCTTTTTGTGTATAATATTATTGATACAAACATTCAATTTCCTATTCTCTTATAAGATCACTGAAAAGTATACTTCTTTAATATTCAATACATCTACATCATACAATCATAAAATCGATTTTCTCAAAATATATAACTTCAAGAATTGATTTTTATTTCCTTGTGATTTTGTCCCATATTGGTCTGGGACTCATAGTTAGGTTTGTGATTGTGAAGATGTTAGGCTAGCACTTCTTCAAGAATTTTCTATCAAAACCCATATTTTTTAGCTAAATGTTCGAGTAGCTCGCTACTCTTTGGACTCTCCCCTCTGGGATTACAGGCGTGACGCTATATATTCAGTGAACTGAATCGAAGACATTGAATTAATTTATTCAGAGTCTTAGTTAATAATAGAAAAGTCTTTTCATTTATTTACTATTCTCATTTGACATGATGAGAATCATTAGCATCAGCATTACAGTCCACTGCTGAACATAGGTCCTCTAAGTATTCCCAAAAGCACGGTCTTGAGTCACCTGCATCTATCCACTTCCTATGCCTACTTGTAAGAGGCTGCCACTGTATAACCTCTTCCCTATGGTTGTCATTTCATCGAGCTATGTCGATTACACTGGTTCTACCATTTATATCGTCGGTACCGATTCTATCACGCAGAGAGACTCCGGACATAGCAATCTCCATAGTTCGCTAAGCGACCTTAAGCATCCTCGCGCGGTCAGCAGTCATCTGTTCCTCATGTACACTCTAGTTTTGACGTTTAAAGGAATATGCTACAAGAAGATGTATCATAATCTCCCGAACGTTGTCCATGAGAATACTTCCTAAATATTCGCCTATAAAAAAACCTACCTGTACAAAATTAAAATTAAATCGATTTTGATAAACCAGTTAATTGTTAAAACGATTAAGCTTTTGGATTTTAATAAATAGAAAATTGTATCATTTATGAGACAAGTAATATTTCTTCAAATAATATTATTAAGACATCCTAAAATTTTATACGCAAGTTAGCAAATATCTTTTATTCTTACATAAAGTACATATTATTATGGAGTCGTTGTTACATCCAGTACTCAAAACGTAAAAGTTACCTAATTTGGTCGTAAATGAATCCGATTATAATAAAACAATATACACTTATATTTTTCAATATTTAAAATCAATGCAGACCATGGAGCGACATGGAGCGTCTGGGCAACTTCCGTGTGTCCAACATAGCGAGATCTTCTTAAACAATAGATCCCAAAGTAATCGTCGTTTGCACTAATTCATAACACTACACTTTCATTTGTCAAACTTGTTTTCGGTTCCTGTTCATTCATAAAGAATTTACTTTCATCACGTCCTCCAAAAAAAAATGCACAAAAACAATGATACGAGATCGGCGTCGTGAGAACAAAGTCGATTCACTTTATTTTTAGTCTCTGGTGTGATGTCACGGAAGAGAATGAAAGGGTTCGAGTTATGAATACGGAACGTTTTGATTAGCGACCGAAATAACTGTTAATTTACATAGGGTAGGTGGAGCGTGCGTGCGCGCACGGCGGCGAACGAGCAGAAAGCGCGAACGCGGAGCCGCCGCGGCGGGGCACGATGCACTGAGCCGCCGCCGACTTGCAGAATTTTGCAGCGTCGCCGCCCTTGACGGGGGCGTTGCTCCGAGCCAGGGACGGACTTCGCTGCGCACGCGACTCCCCCGCATCCCTCGCCTGACTGCGAACCCTGTCTTCGACTCCTTTGCTAGCATCGAGCAGAGCTTATAGGCGGACCATTTTCTAATAGGTAGTCATTACGAACAGCCGTTAAACTATATTGTATAAAAGCAGGTGACTGTAATCGGTTATATAATTTATTTTGTAGGAGAATATGTTAACGATACAAATAATTTATATTAATTCCTTATTATCGGTTGGGACATGTAGTTTTAAGATAATAATAATAATACATTACTCGTACACGTATTAGAGTTTAAGAAAACTTCATTCGATCCTTTGATGATACTAGTAAGAATACTCACAATCATGAAATTATTGTATTGTCAACGCTTCCTAATATGTCTGCACAATGTCAGGTCATTAAGGCGTTTGGAAGTGGGTGAAAACCAAATTGCAAAATTCATTACACACATACATACATACAGCCTATGATGCGTGCACTAAGGGAGGCCAGGGTTGACTACAAAGACAGAAAATTAAATAAACGAAATAGGAAGGCAACTGGACACTGTCGTTGAAGTTGTAGAGGAGGTGTAAGGCGAGAAGGCTTAAAACAAGGATGTCGACTGTTAACATTCATTTTTAAGCTATTTATAGAAAGTCAATTTAAACGTGATAAAAAATTCAGAATCTATGGAGGAAGATGAAGAAATTCAGAACAAATAAGGTACTAAAATAAACGGTGAGATGCATATTTCATTAGATTTGGCAGAAAACGGATCTGAGTAAGAAAAACTTATTGGAACAATAAACATAACGTTTAAGATATATCACTTGAAAATAAATGAAAAAGATGAAAATACTAAAGATATCAAATCATAAGTAATAATACACATATTACGGTTAATAATTATTGGAAAAAGTTAACAGCTTTAAATAATTAGGAAGCATAATTGATAGCGAAGCAAAATGTGTTCAGGACATATTATCATGAATTATAATAATCACTATAGCAAATCATTCCTTTCTAAAAATATTTCAAGAAATACCAAAAGATTTCAAGTAAAATCAAAACAAACATATTATTATTTGACAAATCTTTATATTGCTTGGAGTACTCCATATGTGTGAAATATGAACATTGACACAGAAAATAAATGATGGAGGTGAATGGAGGGGGTAATATGGATAAAACGAAAGACCATTGACGAATTAATGGAACAGGTAAAAGAAAAAAGATCGATAATTTCATTTATTGAAAACATAACAGGCTCCATTGCTGGGCTGATGTTGAAACTCGACAACTTCACTGAGAACATAATCGAAGGAAAAGTAAAGAAAGAGAGAGGATAAGAAAGACCAACAAAAATAAACATAGATCGTGAAGTATCAATTAAGTATGGACCAGCTTTTAATGAAAAGTAAAAGCCGAATGCATGGACTTAAAAAGAATAAAATAATTACTACATAAATGCTTCTGAAGTCTGTGCTAAGACATAGTATGTAGAGGAGTTGAAGCTTTTTGAGTGGACTAAGGAATATCACAAGCTCAACATAACGCGTCTAAATAGGTACATTAAAAATTCATGCCAGATTTTCCGACTGATCCCTGAAGAACCACAAAAAGAATCGTCAAAATTGGTTTACAATTGACGAAGATATCGCGTTACACATATTCAAAAAGGACATACAGTCGAATTGAGAATCTTCCCATTTTTAATTCAGCTATAAAACTATCGTATCTTAAGATATAATTTTAGTGCAAAGAGATAAAAATCAAATAAATTTGACTTTAATATAATTTACTATTCTACAGCTTCTAATTTAATCTTCTTTCATTTAGTTTTCTTAAGTGCTTTTCAGCTTTAGCTAATGTACTAAACTACTTTTTTAAGAGCACCGATTGAATATTTTTGTTTGGATCACAGAATAGCATATAGTTCTTAAAGTTTCCAATTTGTTGAAGTTGAGGTTGAAAATTAAGGTTAAATTTAACTCAACGTCCATCTTAAGGTTTGGTGCATAAAACTAGAGCTATTAATATCTTTATATCGTTGGTTACTGGTTACAAGCAGCCGCGCTCGCGCATTGACGGCGCCACGACCATGTCAGGGTCGCACTCGCGCCCCTTGATCGCTGCGCTCTACTTCCGATTACGCGCTTTTAAGTTCACGCTTGTTAAACCACACACAGTAATTATTTTCATATGTCAAATGATTAGCGTTTAAATTGGCTGCGTGAATCTACAACCCCATATGACTCTCCATGGGGGTCGTAAGAGGTGACAGAGGGAAAAGAATCTTCAAAAACAACTCAAAATGTTGAAAAGCTATGGCAATATGGTAAGACTATGTTCAGCCGTGAACTTTGATAGGTTTTAATAAATGAATGAATTGAATGGTTTCATACAAACTAATCGTGAGCAAAAAAGTTTGTGAGTTTTTTTTAAATCTTTCAGCACCGTCCACGCGCAGTAGTAACTTAAAATTCAGCGTCGACCCTGAATACTATAGGGAGCTAACAACTCTCCGTATTATAATGTCACAAGTATGTACACTAACACCAATCCTTTGTCAGAGATCAGGCATTCTTATAATAATAAATCATACCCAAAAATAAACAATTTGTGTCATGGAAAAAATATTAATTCCGGTTGGAATAAGAACCTAGGATTCTTGACACAGTATTAGATGGAAATTGTGGTCACTAAACCACACGGTCGTTATTAACACGTTATGCAAACCAAGAAAATGTTACATTACAACTTATATACTTATTAATCCTCAAGGCAGCTTGTTCTAAGTAAGTTCAGCTCAGTGCGTACACGGATCTTGCGCACGCTTTCTTTCGCTTCGGAGGCCTGAGAAAAGCTAGCAAAAAGGAATGCACCGGAGTGACGTCGCGGCCACGGAGGCTGGAATGTGCCCGGGCTCTCCGCCGCCCCTCGCAATCCGGACGCGGCTTTTAAACCGCTCCAACGTGTTTGCGGAGTTGTTTGCACATTTTTTTACATTCCCGTCCTTTTATTAAGCTTTTATATTATGTTCAATTTATAATTCTAGTCTAGCAGGGTGATTAAATCTAATCCCGTCGTGCGGATGGGGCGTGTGTACTTCTTTTTATATTTTAAGCAAGCCTCTAAATTCATATTCTTTACACATATAAACTAATTTTAAAATTATTATTTTATCCTTGTTTTTTTTGTTATTATTACTTTACAAAAGCATGACGGTTGCCAACCCGCATTCCAAGCATGACAATTATGGCAAATATACCTCCCCCTTTGAAGCAATCTATGGGAGTGGCCTACGTTTAGCAGTGGACTAAGAAAGAAGACTTACTTAACAGAGGCCTGATACTATTACCAACCGAAATGTAGCTAATAAAATTGCATTAACCAAAAAAGTTGACTAAGAAATCCTTATCATTTTAAAAATTTTGCTACGATTTGGCAGACAATACTTTTGAACGTTTGTGAATTTGAATAATCGATAAATATATCGATTAAATATTTAAAAAGTGCGAACCAAAACCGACACTATGAAATGGATAAGTGAAAGAAAGTGTAATCGATTTCACTTTCAAAACTAAATTAACTTTCTCCAGTGACATTTCTTATGTAATTTTAACAAGATAAAGCGTTCATTACTACTGCATTCATATCTAACATTTGTACGCAAAGGTCAAAATTAACTGATAGTCTTCCTTTTGTCAAAGTTAAAACCCAAAGCAAATTTATCAAGGAGAGAGGGAGAGAGAATGTATTTATTAACTAAAAACTCGATTTATTTGAAAGTTTGAACCTGATCAACTCTTACATAATCGCTATATGTTTGTCCGGAACAACATGCGAAAACGTTTAAACAAAGTTTTTGGTATTGATTGCCTCGTGTACAGTGAATGGCCGAGGTACAAAATATACGTATAGTATTACATCAAATGAAATACTTCTGTGGCGGCATGCGGGCAAACTGAAACTGTGCACGCCCTGGAATCCACAAAACCATATTATGCCAAACGTTGCATCGTTCTTTGTTTTAGCTTCATCTCAATTGAAACCTTACGACGTACACAATTAGATAAATATTGGCAGAAGAGCTTCCATGTTAGGGTTTAAAGTGCTTTTTGTTAGGTCTTCAAGAAAATTCTGCGACTTCAATTTTAAACAGCAGCCGGATAAGTGCTTTTAACTCATCGAGATACTTGTATTTCTTCTGTTCAGGTTTAAGTATAATTACAGTTTTTATCCGGCTGGAAATGCTTTCGTAAATGTGCAATTATAATTGATAGAATATTTTAACTAATACCATTCGTAAAAAATAACGTCGAAACATTTTATTCTTACTGGCACGAAATAAAGAATCGTGAATGGAGTCGATCGAAACTCAATTTGAAATTAAAGCTGTAGCACACATGTGCCGCTTGAACAATGAAAGCTGACGGGTAGGTCGTGATCGTTACCTTAATGGTCATACAGTTCCTTTTTTCAAACTCCTTACTTTCCTTGGACAGTTTAATTTTACAATGAGAGGACAACCTGATTTCCTTCAGTAAATAGACAAACGCAGGTGGCTCACTCATGGCCGTACTTTTTCGATACTCCCTGAGGGAAGCTCATGTTCATAAATAATAATATGCTAGAATACCAAATCTTATTAAAACTCTCGAGAAATCCTTAAAAAATAAATCTTAAGAAAGTAAAGTAATAATCTCATCGATTAATGTAAGTAATTAATTCGAATAAATGCAATTCTGTTCTAAATGTTTCTTATTATTAACTTATGTTTTATATAATCATATTTTGTTGTTAAATATGATAGAAGTTACATTATAATACAAAATCGCTTGTATATATAATATTCTTATATAAGCAGAATGTAGTATGTTGATGAAGCATACCTTACAACTTCTACAACGCAAAAAATGTACAAATTAAAATAACATTTTAATGCAAATATTCAGATTCACAAGCATTACTATTATATGTTTTTTAAAGCTTGTATCAAAAGTGCATTACGCCATGTGCAAAGAATGAACAGGTGTGACAGAACTGCGGTGGAGGGCGGGCGAGCGCAAGGTGCACTTTCACGACTTGAAACCAGCAAGGATTCGCTTAGTTACCTATAAATATATATACGCTCCACTGGAATGCAATAAAAATAAATTTCTCTAACATCCACGTAACCTATTGCGAATTCTACATAAGTCTGCATAATTTTGCAATAGCTCTTGATCACCCGCGAACACGTTTTTAAGGTGTGATAAGAAATCCTAGTGTGGGTGTATCTTTTATTTAAATAAAAATAATAATATAAATTATACTGGTTTGATCTATTTTTGCTTCTGTTCACTCGAGTTAAATCTAAAGGCGTTTTTGTCAAAATGTATTTACATGATTATAACTTACTTTTAATGAAATTGATGTGGCAAATGACCTTACAGTGCAACTGATAGTAAACGTTTTATAATACTGGTTTTGTATGTGGTAGAGCCATGCTGCAGCTATATCAGTCGTATAGTTGTAGCCCTAATGTGTCGGCTCGACCGGGGAAGGACCACGCTCTCACAGAATACCAGCGTAAAATAGCAGCTTAACGCTGCTGTGTTTCCCATGGTGATTGTAGAGAACCGGAGAACCTTTTTACTGGAAACGAGGCATTCCATCTTAATCCTCACGGGTGACAACGCATCTGCATTTTGATTCGTAATTGAGGATTGATGTAGATGTCTATTGGCCGCAGCATCCACTTACCACTCGTATGTCACCCTTACCCTATAAAAAAATGGCTACAGCAGACCATATACACCTGCAACCAACATCAAACAAAGCAGGCTACAGACGCGTTGTCATCTGTTAGGACTAAGTTGGAATACCTCACAACCTGTAATTATAGTATGAAGAGCTATCTCCATACTTTTTAGACCGGAGCACAATAGTGCAAGCACTGCTATTTGGTGGCAGAAATAGGTAAGAGGTACCTGCCCAGACGTATTCCTAAGCAGAAAAGGTACTGTAACGTACAGTAATGTAGTACCTATTGTTCCGTGTTATTATCATTTTATTTTGATTTTTACGACGGATGATATATTTCCTTTGTATTTTTACGACAGATGATATATTTCCTTTGTATTTTTACGACGAATTTCCGTTAAAAAGTTTATCTAGTTATTTCTTTATGACTATATTTTCATTTTCAGATGAAGTCTCTAAAATTAAGCAGATAAACAGCTAATTAAAATATTTAATATTAGTTTTTTGTTTCTTTAGTTTAGAAAATATTTTTTATATATAATCAAGACGGAACGGTTATTTGTCTCACCGACTATTACTTACTTACTGACTTAATTTAAAAAAATAGGATTTTCTCACCTTCCCAAAAGTTTCTATCGAATGACGATTTCCGAGTTTTCGTTTCATTTTTGTTTACACTTTTCCTGAAACAAAAAGCACATTATTATCATTATTTTTTGCACATAATTATCATAAGAGTTGTGGTAACTCAAGATCTGAACGCTCAGCTTCAGTTTCAAAGCACGGTTTATTTTATACATGTGGTAGAGCCACGCTGCAGCTATATTATCTTTACAGCACGAATAGGTCGGCTCGACCGGGGTAGGACCGCACACTCACAGAATACCAGCGTATAATAACAGCTTAATGCCGCTGTGTTTCATATGGTAAGCGTAGACAACTGGAGACCCTTATTGCTGGTAACGAGGAATTCCATCTTAGCCCATGCCTTTAACAGACTACCAGCATGAAGCAGCAGAATAATGCCGCTGTGTTTCGTATGATAAGTGCCCTTTTTAACGGTAACGAGACATTCTATCTTACTCCTCATGCGTGACAACGCATCTACATTTTAATTCTTAATTGAGGATAAATGCTGGTTTCTTTAGACCACAGCATCCGTTCTATAAAAAATAATTAAATCCTTATTTACAACGTTAAACACATTTATGCATGATGAAGAAAACATAATGTAGAATTCTGCATACCTCTGAAAGAAAATTCACGCGCGTTGGAGTAGCGCAGCAAATACTTCCTAGCTGAAAAACTCACTTAGATTTAAGCAGAACCCAGCTGTGAGACGTACGTAGGTTGTAACTTTACTCTATATATTTATGTACATCCTACGTACCATGACGAGATATCTTTGTTGTACTATTAATAATATATTCATGTAAGTGAAATGCAGATATAGTGAATATTTGAAAAAGATAAATGCGTATCATTGAGGAAATCCATATAGCCTCCTATATTTTTTAAATCTCCATCCGCATTTGGTCAGTAGTTTAATAAGTGATGTGTGGTCAAAATGACAGATAAACAGGCCCACAAAAATTCCGTGTAACAACGTGTTGTATCGAATCATTTGGGTTTATCTACAAAGTTTTGTCTCTTTCTTTAAGTATATATTTATTGTGAAGCAGATTAGAAAGAGAAACTAAATTAATTCTGAGTAAATTAAACAAAGAAATTTAAGTCAAAAGCCGGCTGATGTTAGAAATATAAAAACAACAAAAAAAAAGTACGCAAAATAAGCCCACAGACATCGTATTTTTACCTCACCCGCCGGAAGAAAGGAAGTGTTAGTAATGACACAGGTGCCACCGATGGCACGAACCGGTAAACAAATTGAAAAAAAAATATTATGTCGCATTTTTATATCTATATAGTCGTTCGGTCCTTTGAGTGTCGTTAACTGCGACTAAAACACCAAAAAGATGCCATCACTCCAACAGAAGACAGTGTAACCATCTCATATATTTTGGATGTGACATACTCCGACTGGCGACGGTAAACGGCATCACAATTACGAGACATCTTGTTCTGCAATCGCCAATAGCCTATAAAGCGTGGCGATATTGGCAAATACTCATTACAGTATAGGTCATTTTTAAATAGAATATGGGTGACAAACGAGCACACAGTCCACCCGATGGTAAGTGGTTGCTGTGGCCCATAGACATCTACATCTATCCTCTATTACGAAACAAAATGCAGATGCGTTGTCACTCGTGAGGACTAAGATTGAATGCCTCGTTTCCAGTAAAAAGGGTCTCCGGTTCTCTACACTCACCATACGAAACACAGCAGCGTAAAGCTGCTATTTTACGCTGGTATTCTATGAGAGCGTGGTCCTTCCCCGGTCGAGCCGACCCATTCGTGCTACCACTATACTACTAATATAGCTGCAGCATGGCTCTACCACGTAATAATTGATTGTGGTAGTTGAAAATGATATATTTACCTATATATATCTATTATAGTCTTCCAACTAAGTTAGTACCTACATGACATACACATAGTAATAGACTACATAATTTGTGAATCTAAATATATATCAACCATAATTAGAGTATAACACGGCATTTATAGTATTTTACAGTACAAGTACCGTAATATATACTTGATCTGTATATTATTTCTCTTTCTCTCGCATATTACTATTTCGTTCTCGCATATTTCCTTTCTCTCGCATATTATTTCTATGATGTTTTATTTATTGGTGTCATTTTTATGTATTTTTTAAAATTAACAAAATTGGTGGAAATTTGGTGAAATGTCTATATCATCTCAATTACTTTTGGCGAACTTATTGTATAAATGTGAATCAATTATGTATCCTGTTTATAAACGATATAAATAAAATTGAAAAATATGTTTATTTGTTTTGTGTGTGTGAGATTTAAAAATTAATCATATTCTTAAAAATTTATTTGACCTTAAGTTTTACAAAGTTTTTATTAAATCTTCAATAATGAAACGTCCAAGATAGGTCATTAAAGTTCTACTAAAACATTTTGGAGGCAGCATCGTGCTTTAAATCCTTATCTCGTAGCGCGAATGGCGTTTAAGTGATCAATTTATGTAATAATGCTAATTAAACGTAGTGGGTAGCGTACCCGCCGTCATCCACCACCCTACCATTATCGATACTTAATTTACCACTCTCTCATTCAACATTGTAGATAAAACTCAAATAATGCCTATGTTGCTTTTCTTTATTCAAAGACCTGATAGTTTTCTAAGGTAGTCAATGCACATTGGACTCGATATTCAGAAATATCAAATCATACTTCCTCCCATTGTAGCAGGTATTCTAGTATCCTCCTATTTTAGTAGTGGATATTCTTATATCACCACTACACTGTATTTTAATCATATATAACACATAACACAGAAGAAATATTACGAAAACAAATCTAGCAAAATATACCATGGAAGAGATACCTACTGGTTCATCAAAAAGATGATTCTGTTATGAAGATATTTGATTCATGTATACTACCATATCAGACGTAGAGTTGTACATAACAGGACATAGCAAAATTAGAGACCTGCAAACGCAATATTAAACAAAGCGTGTTCAGCATAATTTGACCTACACCGCAGAATAAGCTTACAGTGTTTTCAAGACTCAGTGAATTGCTTCAGTTTGGATTTAATTTTATTTAAAAAATGCAGGCGATGTGAGGTTCTTTTTACTTCTATTCATTTAAAAAGATGAAATATATTACATATATTATGTTTTCTTTTGTTTCCTTAAAAGGTTCTATTAGCTACAATGCTGATATGTTTGTTTAACAAATTAATGAATGAATGGAATCAACAGTAAAAATATCTATATTGTTAGTTCAGTGTAAAACAAATTGATTCGGACTTTATACAAAAAGCTTTTAACCATATGAATTTTTATTCTGATGCGGGCTTGGAACCAACAGCAGCCCAGATACCTGCACCGGGACTAAATCTAGGTCGTTAAATGTTTACAATGTTCGTTTACAAAGTCCATCGACAACCGCGGAGAATCGAATACAAGTGCATTGAACTAGCTAGCAATCTATCGCCTATTACGAAACCAAGTTTACAATTTTTCCGTGAAATCATCGAAATTGATAGTAACCTACATACAAGATATTGCGAATATCAGTCCTCAGAAATGTCGCTGCTAATCGATTCAACACAATTTAACAAACACGTGCCTTATTGTTACATAACTAGTGATATTGCATGTTTTATCGTCACGTTTTAAATAACTTTTTTATTAATATTATTATTTTAATACCAAGTACATCTTAAAGGTACTGATTACTGATTTGTATACTTGGAAATAAAGTTCTATATTTTTTTTGTATAAGAGTAAGGCCTGAGTAAGCGTTCGACAGGGCAAGACGTTCAGCAGGCATGACAAACACACGCTCTTCTATTATAGTATCCGAAGTGGTGAAAACTAAGAATGTATGAGAAACGCGGCGCTTTGCTAGATCCTCCGCCTCCGTCGTATCTACCACGTACGCTTTCCATGAAGGCCCTAGGCTTAGACTGAGCAGAAAACGGTCGGCAGTGCGAGTGCCGCGCCCGTAGAGGTGCGGTAGACAAATATTTTAAGCGATGCGCTTTAGGACACTGTAATACAAAAGCATTTGTTTGTCATGCACGCATAACGGTCTTCACTGAGATCCCTGAGGCTTAAGGATAGAAAATGGACTATAACTTTAAATTTAATTTAAATAAAGTTTTTCGGGGCATTAGTCTCTAAAGGCCAATTACTGGTAAAGTCCCACTATTTATGTCCTTAATATATGATATAGTCTATTTCTCACACATACAGCTTTTCTCATAGTGTTTCCTTCGCCGAAAACATGCTACATTAAAATATAATAATAATAATAAACCGCGCGCTACCTACTTGCAATGCAGTGGCTAAGCGGATTGATTTATTCGGATGTTCTCTGAACGAGGTCACAAAGGCTACCTTGTTATTTTTATGTTTTAGTTTATAAGCTTATAGTATGTACTATAACTAAAATCTATCGTATTAGGGCAGTCCTGTAATGATATTAGTAAGTTGATTTAAGAAATAAATAAATAACTCTATAGATGACTATTAAAATTTCAGTAGTTCCAGTATTGGAAATAAGAAAAGCCCTTTAATCGCAAAATTTGTGTAGAGTAAAGCTTAAACAAAAGAAGGTACGTGAGCATAAAAATACGTATTTCTCTAGTTTTACAGAATCCCATATTGAATATGTTTCGGGAGACAGGTAGCCGCAAAGAACTTCCTAGAGATGCAAACAGGAAACGACAGTGAAAATCGCTTTTTACGCTGCCTAAGCTCAATAATATTTTACGGTTTCACTGTCACATCTGCATGATTTTTTTCCAGAATCATTAAAAAAGTTATTTGTATGATGTTTTGTCAATCACACATTTGTAGGACTTATTAAAAAACCACGTCACAAAATAATTTAACCAAAACAAATTTTCTAAAGTCTTAAATTAAACAGTCTATATAAAAATATCGGAGATATAAATATCACTCTGATACATCTCGTTAGATTTACAATCATATCGACAGTAGATAAGTAGAATTTGTAACTGTAAACTAAATGGTAACAATTTAAAATGACTTCAACCTTTATTTGATTTCTCGGTCATGCGAGAGCCTAGATCTGACGGTCATGTCGAATGAATGTCGAATCCAACTGGTAATATTTGTTGAGAAGTGCCACAAATGACTTTAAATACTTATACTTATCTTAATAATAATATATTTATTTACTCTCATAATTTAAGTTAACAAAGGTAAAGTAAAGTATAAACAATGTAGACTATGTATGTATGGGCAGAGAGTTTGGTGTTTGGTAATAAATAATTTATCAATTCCATATCTGTACCACTGTCTGTAATATTGGCTAATTGATCATTTGCTTAAATCAAGGTACTTAATTTGTTGGTGAATAACGGATTTGCTATTTTAACTTTTGTTACAAACATTACACGTAATATTTTGATACTAAAGTGAATCAAGTATGTCTTTGCAATTGATAAAATACGTGTGTCCACAGCTGAACATAGGCCTCCCCCATAGATCAGCCTCATATTTGCCATTATTACGACGCTTGACAGGCGGATTGGCAGTCGCAGTTTTTTATTTTTTTATTGTTCTAAGAAAGACGATACCACCCATCAACTGGTTTGTTCCCCTCTGCCGATTCGTACAACACCCATGGGGCGATAATAGGGTAGTGGATATTCTTACGCCGCCACGACACAGTTATGACGTATACAATAATAGTTAATGTTTTAATAAGTAGAAATATTGACTTCATTTTATGCTTTTTTTAAATAAAAACTATTAAATAAAATAAAGGTTTTCGAAAAGAAAATATGCCCAAAAGTGTCCTGAATAAATACAAAAACTGATCATTAGGTAAAAGGTCAGGATCCGTTAAATAGCAAACGACTAAATTCAGAACGTCACTAAATTGCAACGAAGCCTAAATTCGATGTAATTCCCCACTTCAATATAAGGTGTCACGCCGACTAAAACTTATTTGAAACACGTGTAATTTATTGGCGCTCAATTTCTTTATGAGATCTAGTCCCCACTTCAATATAAGGTGTCACACCGAAAAAGATTTTTTAGAACACATGTAATTTATTGGGGCCTAACTTCTTTACGAGATCTAGTTATTAATATTTAAATTACAAATCAAATACACTCAGAAATTAAATCGTTTTTCTTACAATCATCTATAATGGCAATGCGACTTAGTAACAACTGAGTGTATTGGCTCGGTTCGGCTCGGATAGGATTTGAACCCAAAACCTGCGACTCAATCACATTTAATCCATACATTCGCATTAATAGTCCTAACGGATTCTAACGAATATCATGCTAAAATTTTGCTCTCGTGATTAAATTGACGCAACTGGGAAGCCTTATGCTGACTTCTTGCCTTCTTCTAAGAATAACTTTTATAGGATTTTTTTAATTATTTCATATTGATAAATGGCATTTTCGTTTTAAAAATCCATCATACAAGAATAGAATCAATCATGAAAAACTATGTCAATAATTTACACTTTAAAACAAAGAAAAAGGTCAACGCATAGGTACCGATTGCATTTTATATGTTTAACTCAGCATTCCTTTCCATTGCAATCAAAATTACTTAAGCGTAAACGCTTAACATGCAAATTTTATTAATGCGAGCATTGAAACGCAAAATTCGATTGGCAACAAGTAATACCTATTACGGTTACGTATGTCGCAATATTGAATGCTATGGAATAATAAGGATAAATAAAACACAATCTCGGAGTCGCTAAAGTCGCCATGTTGGAACGGGGCCTAACCTAGGTTAACCGCGTCGTGACTCCTCGCCCCCGCGCCCTCGACATGCCTGCAAAGCCTGCAGCCTGCGGCCCGTCGCTTACCGGGAAACCTTCACGCTTGTGTTCGGTTACATCGTACCTGATTACAAAATCCGTTCCAACAAACTACTTCCCAACTCGATAAATCCAACCGTGCTTAAGAATGCAGCCGAACTTAGCTAAAATTCAATGAAAAGGGGAAATTCTAATAGATATTTTTACTAAAAGATGTAGCATTATTAGGAACTAGCGATCTGCCCCGACTTTTCCTGAATAGAAATTATTAATGTAGCGTTATTAACATTTAAGATAGTAAAGACAATTTATGTTATAAATATTCTGAATTTCAAAAAAAAAAGATTTAACTTTTGCGGATAAAATATAGCCTAGATCTCTCCTGATATTACTCTTATCTGATATTACTATATTTCTTCGTAAAGTTTCATCACGTTTGGTTCAGCCATTCCGAAGATTAGCACAGACAGACAAAAATTTAAAAAAGAGTTATTTATGTCTTACTAGCATACAAATAACCCCTTGAGCTTAATAGAGTCAGATATTTAAATATTACAGACAGACACTTCAATTTTATTTATATATATAGATTTCTATTCTATTTATGTGTTAAAACCTTAGTACAGACAGCCGTGGTCAGGGATAAGCGCTTGCTTTAAATTTCATAGTAAGTGACAACCCGTGCCGTGTCGTGTCGTGCCTTGCCGTGCCGTATAATGAAAAGCGTTAAAGAATCCATCCAATTTCGTATCATAGGTGTCTTTAGAGGCGACTATAGGATAAGAAAAAAAGATGTTATGGGTTCCAACACATAATGGTACAACCATCTCGTTAACACCAGGCGTAAAATAACTAGTTCAGCGACGGTAAGCAGCGTTAAAGGTGCGGAATCTTATACTGCGATATTCAATCCTCTTGCCAAGCGTGACGATTAAGACAGTGGGGAGAGATCCACTTTTCTGGTCTATGGGGGAGAAGGAGAAGAAGAGCAACCCGAGTTTGATCTCCCGAAATTGTAAATTGGAATTATTTAACAGGCACTCAACAATAAAAAAAAACATCGTGAGGAAATCCGCAATTTGCATATGTGTTACCCAATACGGATAGAGGCGGTGCGGTAGATTCTCTTCAGCTCAAAAAACCTTCTCAGAAATGAGAGGCGGTCTGTGCTTAGCAGTGATAATTGAAATAGAACTTACTATAATATAATATAAATAGACTTAACTACATAAGTTAGTCGGTAATTATAATGTAAGTGTAGATTTAAACATTTCTAGAAATCCTTATTGGATTATTGAGAGGTAAATTAGATTAGTTGTAATATATAATCTTCTATATTGTATAATAAATCAAAAAAGAGGATTTTACTTTAGTTAACTTAGAAATTCGATTCTGATGACATCCCGCACGTCAGTCTCAGCGAGATAAGAATGGGTCTCTAGCACCTTAAATTTTTTTACGGGTTTTGAAAAGCTTTATCACCATAGACCACATACATACCCTTCGGCAAATTGTTCATAAGACCGAAGAGTACAATCTGTCACTTTGCCTTGCGTATGTGAACTATGAGAAAGCCTTTAATTCCGTCGAAATTCGGGCGGTGCTACAGTCTCTTCAACGATGCTAAGTTGACTGTGGGTACATCGAAGTGCTGAAGTGTTTGTACTGTAGGGCTACGATGAGTATCTGAGTACAGAACCAGAGAACGAAAACTATCCAACTGCAGAGAGGTGTAAGACAGGGTGAAGTTATAACCCTTCGCCGCTGCATTGGAAGACGTTTTTAAGCTACTGTACTGGAAAGGATACGGTATTAACATCAATGGCGCTATTAAATCAAATCACTGAAAGACCTAGGACCCACACTATGCTCAATGATGTCAATAGTGTCTCCCAATAGGTAGGTCTTAATATGAACATCGACAAAACAAAGGTTATGTGTAACGTCCATGTCACACCTATGCCTGTAGTTGTTGATAGCACTAAGCTCGAATTTGTTGACGAGTATGTTTACCTGACGCTCAATTGACGGATTCACTCTGCTGGGCAGCGTTCGGGAGATTACGACACATCTTCTTGTCAGGTATACCTCAAAATTTAGAAACAAGATTGAACAACCAGTGCGTGTTGCCAGTGATGACTTATTGTCCAGTCCTTTACTGTTGGCCATATGAGGAAGCTCAAGGTCGCTCAGCGAGATATGAAGAGGGCTATGATCGGGGTTTCTCTACGTTAAAAACTCAGAAATGAGGATTGGTTTAAGAGACAGCTTGGAACAAACTGAGACAATTGGTCATTCAATCCTATTCACAGTGAACGTCTGGATAACAAGACGGTCAAAATCTATGGGAGACCATGATATTTTTGGGGAATCGGAGTTAAATGACGCATCCATGGCTTTCAACTTCATCGATCCACAATCTCGTTTAGTCAGTCGTAAATTCGCAGACCAGCGACGGGGAGCAGTGTCAAAGATGTGAGATGTCTGATACTGCGGATGGTTGTACCATCTTTTGTATTTTAAAACAAATTTTATTTTATCATCAAGTCGTAAGTTAGGTGATAAGTGTCATTAATTTGCGATTTAGACACGGCAAAAAATTGTTATCAATCAGGTTTGTTAATTTTCATCTCTACATTAATATACTACCACATAATATATTTTAATGTATTTGCTCTTTTAGTTTATATTCCATTTTCATACTTCAAATAATCTCACCACAAATATCAATTCTAAAACGGGTTTTGATAATTTGGCGTCCACCTTCATTTTATATCTTGACAACATTGATCATAAACGCGCAACCTTCCCTATTAGTCCATAGTAAAGTTATAAATAGTAACTTTATCGAATTTATGGGTTTATTTGTGCTGAATGCCAATCATAAAATTTCGCTTAATTTTTGTTTTTATAAAGTCAGTATCAAGGAAAAGTAGCCGTGGTAGCTCAGGGGCTAAGCGCTCGCTGTAAATTTCACAGTACGTGAGCAACCCCGGTTCGTTCCCCGCCGGCACCAATAAAATTGGTAATTGCAATTTGAAGGAATTTGAGTGAAGGAAAACATCGTGAAGAAACCTGTATGACTAAGAAATAAGAACAAAAAAATATTTCGAAGACATATGAAGTTCGCCAACACCCATTGGGGCAGCGCGACGGACATTTTCTTGCCCTTAAACCCTCTCAGAAATGAGTATGTCCCTATGCCCAGCAGTGGGACGTATAGACTGTAACTTCTTTTTAACTTTAAATTCAATATCAAGGAGTTTACTCTCTGTGTCAACATCTTCTTACCGATTATGACCAGATGGGAAACCCTATTTATCATCATCAGTGGTGGGTCATCAGTGAAATAAAATAAAACAAGGAATAAGGAATTAAAATTATGAAATTGTGCGTTCATGGACTTGGAAAAGGCTTATAATAGAGTGGACGGGAATGTGTTATAGCAAACACTTAACTGGTTTGATACAGGCATTAAGGTCTCTTTATAGGGACTCTAGTGCTTGTGTCAGGATCAATGGGGTCTAGTCGGACTGGTTTGGCATTCAAAAAGGTGTCAGACAGGGCTGTGTAGCTTACCCGTGGCTGTTTAACCTATTTATGGACAGTTGTTTGCAAACTTTGAAAGTTGAAGAATGTGGGTTGAGAATGGGTGAGTTAACCGTCAAATGCCTTTTGTACGCCGATGATCAAGTCATATTTGTGAAGTGAAGTCAGTAAAGTGATGGTTTTTGAAAGAGAAGTAAGTAAAACGTTATGTGAAATAAGAATAGAAGGGGAGATGATTGAGCAAGTGGATGAGTTTGTATATTTGGAATGCTTATTTAGCAGGGATGGTAGATATGATAAGGATATAGAATGACGAGTGAACGCAGGAAATAGAGTGAATGGGGGCTCTACACGCTATTATGAAAAGTCAGAATGTGTCAAAAAAGGCACGTATGGCAATTCATAATGCTGTGTTAGTCCCTACTTTAATGTATGGTAGTGAAAGTTGGGTCTGGCAGAAGAAGCATGAGAGTAGAATAAATGCTGTAGAAATGCGGTCATTAAGGAGTATGCTAGGGCTGAATCTGAATGACAGGGTGACAAATAGTGTGATAAGAGAAAAGTGTGGTTTGCAAGATGACGTTGTGACCAGGATTAAGAAAGAAATGCTTCGGTGGTTTGGTCATGTAGAAAGAATGAACGAGGAAAGAGTGACAAAGCAAATTTATGTTGCAGAAGTGAACGGAAGAGTCGGGAAGGGACGCCCTAGACGAAGGTTTGTCGACCAAATTGGCGATATTATATTGAAAATGTGCCAGATTAGGAGTACCCTTAACCGACGAGCGTGTATGCGTAGATATATGGATGTAAAGGAGGCGAGAGAAGTGTGTCAGGATCGTGCCAAATGGAAGTCCGTAGTCTCTGCCTACCCCTCTGGGTGACAGGCGTGAGTGTTTATATATGTATGTATGTATGAAACGACAGTTAATGAGTTGAAATTGATGATGTTGAAATCGCTGCTGTGAACTTTTAAGCAAATAAGTCACTCGGTAATTTATGAGGCAAATATAACATTCCTTTCTTTGTCAGCACGATCCAAGCCCGATCATAGAATTTTTACTATTTGTGTTCTTTATTTAGATTTACATAAAAGGTTTTTTTAATAGTTTAATATTTATTATGAAGTACAAAACGACTTCAAAGAACCAAAGAGAACTCGAAAAGTTAGTGCTAACTGCTAAGACACAGTGTATGTAATAATTAGAGCACCGACTTCAGAAGCTTTTATGTGGAAATTAATCTATAATCATTATTAATATTTCTTTTTAGTTGTTTGAAGTCGGCTTTTTCTTTTTATTAAGAGTTTTCTTTTCTTTTTGAGTAGATAAGGAATATTACAAGCTTTAGGTCATAACTACAATTAGTCGTATAAATAGTTACATTAAAACCTTCCTGCTTCATTTTTCCACCCTTAGGGGAGGAATTTTTTGTCCAAATTTATTTTATTTTGTTACCTCTGAAGTAAAATTAATTGAATAAAAGCAGAATTATTAAAATTATCAGTCATACAATCGAGACCGACTAAGGTCAGTATATTCATCCTGAAGAGACGAATCCAAATCTTACAGGCTGGCGATGGAAAGCAGCATTACCAATGGGGATATCGGCTTGGTTATTGGTTTGTTCTCCTAAGGAAAATAAACTCCTTCATGGACAGGTGGCTAAAAAGACAAATATATTTAATTCTAACCTTTTTTACTTAACATTTAACACAAGTAATCTACATAAGTAAATTTTCCCGTTATCTTCGCAAAATTGCAGTTTTTGTAGCAATTTTGAGTTTTTTCAGCACGTTTTTGCTATAGCGGCATCCTAAAAGCTAAGGAAACAAACAATCCGCCACTTTGATAACAAATACTTAGTATGCGAAACCAGTTCTGTTCTTAAGCCAATGTCATATTTCTGTTTTTTATATTAAAACATTGTACTTTGAATTGACTATGTGACATTTCGCTTACAATACTAAAGGATTTTTTCCAATAATTACAAAATATTTTACATATAGAAATATTTTGCGTAGATACATCAAGCACCAAACTCAATCTCGTAATTTGAATGCTAGTTAAAAAAATAACTTTAAATACAACAGCCTGGACTCGAGCATCTTTAAGATTGAGTCCAGGCTCTTGTATTTAAACTTAATTTGATGGTATCGGTGTAAGAAATCTTTCCAGCATTGCATTGCCTGCTTTCCTTGCTTCCGTGCATAGTGTCAGTGACTTATGTAACATAATTTTAAATAATAAAGTAAACCTGCGCTTTGCTGCGGAGGCAGGGCAGATGTTATCACAAACGCTCTGTCCCGGCGAAAATGTTCCACTGGAAGTTAATCAACAAAAACAGTGGGATGTTCCGTTGGTACGGAATGTGCAGAAATATTTGTTTCAAAAATTTTCATAGTGACTAAGATCAGGGCTTTCTAGCTGTTTTGTGAAGAAAGTCTCATGAACTTTCATATAAGAAAAGTGCTGGTAGGTTTTTCCGTCACAGTTCTTTGAACGATATCATCCGAAGAGCTATATGCAAATGTTCCCTCGGCTTTAGAGTATTGTGGAATATTTAGAGACGATGGCAAGAGACTCAACGGTATGAAATTGGTCCCTTGGGAGAGCAGTAAAGCCCTAGTGTGGGATGCCACTTGCGTAGACACTTTGGCAGCTCTTCATATCTCGCAGAGAGCCGGGGCGGTGTCAGAGGTGAATGAAAGCTGAATTAAATAAGTGGCGCAAATATGAGTTTCTGAGAGATGACTACCTATTTGTGCCATTTGCTTTATCGTTGCTTCTGGTGATAAGAGGGCTTGTTCTTTTCTCGATTAATGGCTAAGTATAGCCATTCATCGAGGATACGCAGCTAGCATTCTTGGCACGATACCACGGGGAGTTGGGCTGTATGATAATTTAACTTTTTAGTTTTAGTTTTTTTATTATTGTTTCTAATAATGTATGTATATATTTCAATTTTATCTAAATAAAATAATAAAAAAATTTGGTCCTAAATAAGTAATGTGAAAATAAATGATAAGAAAAATAGAATAAGCAATGAATTATAACATAAAACATATAATGTTATTTGTTTACAATCTCAATCTGGTCATAATAAATCGCCAATAGCATCATATATAGACTTGTTAAAACAATGTTGTTCTCGATGGTTAAAACAACGAGGTAATAAAATATCACAGTCAAGACGGGGGACGGGTGCGGGAGGAGGTCCCGTTAGAGACGCGACACTTCGTAGGAGCTGGCTCATGAGCCTTGCATCGGCCATGGCGGCGCGGCGGCGACTTTCTTCCTTACGCATGAATATAGGGCTGACAAAACTCAGCGAAACCAAGATACACTCTAGAACTCTACTAGTAATTTTATACTAAATTGTATCATTCATTTCACCTTCATTTATAATCGTCACTGTCATCTACAGCCTGTAAACAATCTGTTATTTGCAAAGACCTCTCTCAGTAAAATCCTTTGCCATATTATTTATTCCGCAAATCTAATTCTTCAGAGCTAGTATATTTCTCCTCTCTAATAACAGGCAATGAAAGGTAATGTTACCCTGATGATTTAAGAAATATTTTTCTTTACTAGACTTAATTAACCTTTTGAGACGTAAATATATATATAGATAATTTAATATTTTGCTGCAATTTAACTAGGTGGTAAGACTCCTTTTTTCCCTAGTCCGTCTAGGTAGAATAGAACACCCACTCCTGTGTTTCGGTTTGTATATAAAGAGAGCTAGTAGGTACGCACTGGAGAAGCACTGCGATCTAATTGCTCCATGAACCTCTCAGAACTGTGAGGAGGCCTGTTCTAAGCAGTGGAACGTATATAGACTGTAACTTTACTTTTTAGTTATACATACAGGTTATGAGGCATTCCTTTTAAGCCTCGGAGATGACAACGCACATGAAGATTTGTTTGTTTGGAGTTGACTATGCTATATGCGTTATTTGGTGACGTACTTAAAAAAACACCTCACTCTCATGTTATTAGAATAAATGAATATTTCTTTTTCACTCTCTATAATACTTTTATTTATTAGGAGATATAAAAGTTCCTCATATTTGTTGAAATAATCGCTGAGCACCAATCAACGTATCGCCGAGCACTCTTAACTCATTGGATGCTATAATATTAACACCCAACTTATAATATTACACGCAACTCCTGAGTTGCTATCATCATCATCATCATCAGCCTGCGGCAGTTCACTGCTGGACATAGGCCTCTCCCAAGGCATCCAGTTGCTGCCAGCCACCTTGCACAGATTATCGCTCCATCTAGCCAGGGGGCGTCCTTCTGAGTTGTCATGATTTGAAGTTGTTGAAAAAGTTGAAAATTTCAGAAATACTTTTATATTATTAACATATATTTCTGTAAAATTTACACATTAAAGAACTCTTAATGCATGACAACTTTATGTACACTTCTAACTCTTGTCAAAATTTACAAAAACTTCCTTTGTTAAATATAATATACAAAATTGTTTGTCGCCAGAACCATTTGTCAAATTCTAAAAACACTAAACTACATGTCTTTTTAAATTGTGAACAGTTTTTTTATAAAACACTAAAACTTACGTATGGCAATCCGTCAAAACTAAACTAAGTGGTGAAACTTTCTATTCAACTTATTAAATAATTCACTAGTCATTTTTTTTTACTTTATCATTTTGACTTACTATCCTATCATAATAAGAGGCCTTTTAATGATGGGATGTTTTTGAACAGTAATACAAATAATGTTTAAGTATGTAGTGTTTAAATAATGTTGATTTACTTAATTGGTGACTTAAGGTACCTAGGACATCAAGCTATCTCTTCTCTCTAGAGGTGTCTAGAGTCTCTTAGGGTCTGAAATAAATGGCACAATTTCGAATATTATATAGGTACCAGTTTTAAGTAACAGTGGCGCAGTATAGGATGCTTCCGCCCGGGGTTGTTAAAGCCAAAAATGCTGATCCTATCCTTACCCCCATTTTCGAAGTTGGTATCTTAAAAAAATAAAATCGGCAAAAGAGTTTTATAGTATATGTTTATTATTTAGAAATGAGTAAAACAATATATCTTATATTTTTATACATATCCCTACACTTGCGTGTGAACAGAAATCATCTCTATTATAAAAATATTCAATGTTAGGTGTCCCTAAAATTTTAATCAAAGGTATTTAACAGTCAATTTAATTTTTTGGAATTCTTACTGGCATACTTGAAAAGGGTAAGACGGTTATTGACTTTTCTTCCCCAAGTACCACCCTCTAAAAACTGCCATTGGTAATTAAGATATCCAGACTTCTGGTACTGTGATCGCCATTCCACCTGCCGAGCGAAGGAGAACGATCGAGCAGCTCATGTCCTTCAATGGAATTTTTACGGGTTAACAAAGAAAGAAAAGGTGTTATGATCAATATAATATAATAATCATGAACATATTAGAAAAACAAGACAATTTTATAATTTAAAAATAAAAACCAAACAACCCCCATCTCACAACCCTAGCTAGCATTCTCCGCCTCAGAGATATGTTCTAAAGCAAAAACATAACACTAAAGGCACCTTATTTGAGAAAAACATTCCTATACATAAATTTACTAGTATGTAATGATTAAATGCACATTGTTAAGTAAGAAGTAGACTTGCCTCGTAAAAAGTGTTTCCTTATAAATCAATCCATAATTACTTAAAATGTTATTAAATGATATAATCATTTTTTTTTATTAGTGTGTCAATGTTAGAAAGTTTATTTTAAAATTTAAATATGATGTTTTCCTTGGTCCTGCCCGACATATCAACTACAGTGACAAGCTCCAAATACAATGGAAGGTTATACACTGTGCAGGAACAATTATAATATAGTGCCGCAGGTGTACACGCTAACACACAAGTGCTCACACGTTATAACCTACTCGTATCCGGTTTAACGTTTATGTTAAAATATCGAATAGAATCGAATCGAATGCAAAATCTATAGGAAAGGAGTGGAATAAGTTGCCAGCATCTGTCTTTCCATCCGATGTGGGTGTCTTGAAGGCAAGAAAGGTTTTTGTTAAGCTAAGTCAGTGCGCTTAGCCATCTTCAGCTGTATTCACCACTTATCATCAGGTCGGATAGTATTCAAGTATTCAAGTAAAGATTGTACCTAATGAATGTGAATATTGAATGAATGTGTCTTTAGGATGATTTTTAATGAATTTAGTAATATACTACTATGGGATTTTTTTTATATTTTATATTTTTTATACTAAGATAATGCTTAATTTTAATTAAACATTTATTTAGCATTTTCGCAGAACAAACGCAAAGTTTCATTCGTAAGCCAAATTTATCTTCCTTGGATGGCAAAACATAAGTAATGCGATAGACAGCAGACCATATTACAGTCAGGTAAGCCGAAAGTATTGAATATTTCAGGATTTTAAAGAGCGGACTTAATCCCTTATAGCATTCTTTGTCAGTCAATTCGGGGTAATTTGAGAATCTGTGGTAGCCCTAATAACGACTAAAAAATAAAAAACTGCGGTTGCCAACCCGCTTGCCAAGCTTGGCAACTATGACAAATATTCCCCCTATGAGACAATTTATGGGGTAGGCCTATGTTTAGCAGTGGACTTTAACAGGCTGTATCTGTTATCAAAATAGAAGTATGTTCATACATAAATTAACAATGGTCATGTATGTAATCACCATTGAAGATAGCAATATAACGTTTAAATCGTAAAGATATAAGCAATTCTAATAATGTCTTAAATGCCATCTTATTTATTGCTCACTTAATTGTTCTCTTCCATTGGTATAATGATAATTAAATAAATGATGACGACTCTGAATTACGGCGCTGAGGGCCGCAGTTTCGAATCCCGCAAGGTACAAGCATTTGCATGGCCTGCAAGTAATTATCCCTGATCTTGATATTTGTCCTTGTACAATTTATATATGTTAACTTTTTGGGTTACGTTTTTTTTAAATCAAAATGGTAATCGTCGTGTGAATGTATCATCACACTATCTTATCGATGTCGTAAGCGACAACTTAGGGAAATGCCAGAAAGATGTCATAGCTTCCGATAGATGGCAATATAACCATTCCGTATTTATATCAAGTATAAAATATCCAGACCAGAAATATAACGTAAAACGTCTGGAACTACGGACGCCAATCTATTGCGGGAGAGACCCAAGTCCGAACAGTAAACTTTTTAAAGACTAATTAAGATAGGATGATAGAAAACAATATAAATAGATTTTTTTTCAATATAGACTATAAATAACACTGCTATAATAATCACTAACGTTCAATTATTTATTATTGGGTTATACCTAATCATCATTATTATAAAAGCCGAGCCGTTACTCCTGGGTCGTAGAAATTTTTAAGGATTCAATAATTATAACAGATGAAAACCTAAAAATTAATAAAAGTTGTATCGCCTAGGAGCTCCGATTTAAGTATATTTAAAATGTGAAAATTAAATTGGGGAGCATTGAGCTGCTATTTTACGCTGATATTCTGTGAAAGCGTGGTCCTTCCCCGGTCGAGCCGACTTATCCGTGCTATAACCATAATATAGCTACAGCATGGCTCTACCCCGTAAAAAAGATCGATTACGTGGTAAAATATCACTTAAAATTGCATTTTAATAATGTCATTAGTGTCTCACTGGTGATGGGATTTAACCCAGGTTGCTCGCGTACTGTGCAATTTTTTTCTTTTTTCTTTATTTTATTGTTAAACCATCAGCCAATATCCAAAAACAAAAATCTCGAACGCACAAAAATCTACATTCAAATTTCGAATTTCAAATATTTTGTATTTCACTCAATTCAAATAGCTTTGCAGCATACCAAGCCGTTCGGTCTGGGTTATTTCTGACTGTGGCTTCAAAGCTACACAGTTGGCATTTAATTTATCGAACAACCTTAAAAGCTACTTTCACATAACATTAACATGTTGTTTATCAGAAAACATTAAAGTAACACCGGCGTAATGTGTAAATGGTTTTAGAGTCCTCATATAAACAGGGCGGCCAACGAGTCAATAAGTGGAGAGTGGGACGAGCGTGCGAACAAGGTCGAACGTGCTATTGTCAGTGCAGCCCAGCGCCACTTTGCGACATACGCTTCCTATACATCGTCGCGTAATGTACATACTCATAGCGCACACGATCAAGGAGATATTCGCCACTTCCGCCTCTCACGAATGGAATTCCAAGCTTTGAAACGCGCCTTCACATGTTCCCAGAACGATAGCCGCATTATTGTAATATTTGCGAGCTTTCATCACATTAAGCAACCGCTTTTCAACTAAATTATTCGTATACTTATCGATTTCCGTCAATGTAATGAATTGTAAAATAAAGTGCCTTCATCGCCGCCGCATCTATATCTCAATGTGGGTGTTAAAATATGTTAAGCGGATCAAAAACAAAATATCGATAGCATCGTGACCGACGATTATCATATACGGAGAAAGTACGTTAAGTTAGGTGGGGACATAAATTTAATAACAGTATTAGATGTATTGGATTGCAGAGGCAACGTCTGCAGGGCCAATCGGCGCCTCGCGAGTACCGTTAACGGCCGCAGTCAGCCGCATGCCACCGACCACGCCATCTCTACTTCTCAGTAATAAGAAATCTTCGCATTATTATTTACACACAGCATTACAGTTAACAACGAGATGTCAACCCAAGTTTCATGCGGTCGATCGTTTTACATTAATTTAAAAGCAATTTCAGAGAAGTGCGAATAAATCTGCGATAATACAGACATATTTTTCAAAGTAAATATAATACGCAGTTGCACATTTTCCGAGTAAGGTAACGGTAATTCGGTTGTCGCATTCGAAAAGGTATACTAAGTTATACAAAACACGTAATTCGCAACAGGATCTTATTACAGATCACTAAAGTATTACCACAGAATAAATAATAGTTGGTATTATTAAAACGTATGTGTGTCGCTTTATAACAATAACTTAAAAAGAATAGGAAAACGTTCTCAAGAAAAAAATTATTCATTATATTCATGGTCTTCGGTATAAAAAAAATCTAATATTGGTTCATTTTTTAAAATTCAGTCATATTTTTTATTTTTCTTGGTAATTACCTATATAATAAAACAAATGCTAGAATTGAAATATATCCACTTAATAGAAATACTTGCAAATTAAAAGTAACCCAATGGTTGTTAAGTCTGGACTATGGGACCACTGAAAACCTTCTATACATACATACACACTTACAGATACACACGCACACACACGCATACACACACACACACACACACACACACACACACACACACACACACACACACACACACACACACACACACACACACACACACACACACACACACACACACACACACACACACACACACATTATTATTATTATTATCTATGCCTAGTGACATATTCGATGTAACTTTATCGCTGAAGCTGATCAACAATAATTTCAACAAACACTGATGATACACACCGAATTCGACCTCAAATTCTAGCTGTATTTTATAAAGGTACTATAATATGAACATCGATGTGAACCTACTTATATAAGAAAGAAACTTTTATTTACATGATGACACCTATGATGATTTCTTATATTATCGAATAAAACTAATTTTAGGGATTTTATCGCGTTCGATTTGACTTCTGACAAATTAAAGCGATTTTAGAGGTAGGTCGGGGCTACGTGCTCGTCACAAATTTCACAGAAGTGAGACCCGCAAGATCCCCGCCCGCCTTGATGAAATTCTTAATTGCACTAGGTGGATAGGATTCCTGCCTAGCAGTCCGTTTCGCTAAGTACCACACTCTTACCTCCTTCCATCACCAAGTAACAGTACCTGCACTACTGTATTCCAGTCTAAAGTGTAAAGAAAACCAGTATAATAACAGATTTATACAATGTAACTATTTAATTTAAATTATTGTAGAAAAATTGATAAATTTTACAACACGGGGTAAAGCCACGCTCCAGCTGTTCTACGGTTGCGCAAATGGGACGCCTCGATCGGAACTCACGGAATACCAGCGTAAAATCCTAGCGTAATATTACAAAGTTTCATGTGGTTATGACGAAAACTGGGAACCAAATCAACTTGTAACATTCGTTTGCATCTGCATTTATATTCTTAATTGAGGACAGGATAGATTTACATCTGTATAATAGACATTCACATTCTCTACCATCAGATGATTTTTGCGCTAATTTGTCACTTTACTTAAATAAACAAAGATAAGTCAAGTGTTTGCTATTTATATCTTAAACAAACAGATTTGTTAAGCATTAATATTATGAGACTAAATTCGCAGTAAAATGCCAGATGTAACAAATATTTTTTAATCCACAGAACAATTCAATTTTTTATTTTAATCTATTCTAATCGAATTTCGTTTTGTTAATAGTCCATTACTAGTATTTTGAATCTTTAATGGTACTACAAAGTAATTAATACGTACAAGTTGGCATCTTAATAAAAATGAAATATCTAGAGAACAAATATCATACAGTACTTTCTAAAACAAAAACTTTAAATGACAGCGATCAATGCTCTTGGAGAAAATCTTATAGCTTTAGAGATACCAGAGATACGACCCGCCAGCCCCATACTATGCATTTGTTTTGTTTATAACGACTTGAATATTTAAGCAAGAAACGAAACTTATGATATTCCTTATCATTTAAAGGTATAATCTCTACATACAAGACTCCTCCTTTTATACGAGAACAATAAAACAATGTGCACGATAACGATCATTTACTCTATAATATACCTATCAATTACGATTTGATATTTTAGAGAGTAAAAAACGTACCACACTGCCCCGTATTTTCACTTGTGGTCAAAGCTTCTCTTTTAAATAACCTGAATGTAGGCCAAATCGTGAACGTTATTACTTGCAGTATCTCTGGCCTAAACGTTGAATCGTAACCAGATATATGAGTATATAAAGAATGCACGCCATTCCATTTAATGGCATCGATTTAGAGTTTAGACGCTTGTTCCAAATGTACGAGTATCTAATGACACCGAAATCGTTGAAGCAAATAACTTATTAATTTTACAACATGATTAATGAGATTTTTCGACGATGCCAACGCCTAACATTTTTATGTTTTGCTTTGAAACATTTTTGTTTATATCACGCAACAGCAAACAAATTATGCTGCTTAATGCCGTCGTAGATTAAACAATTGCCGCTCGCAAATAGAAATTGGTAGCGGTAGTATAGCACGGACAATGTTTGCTGTTTGAATGCCAACATCCTTCTCTGTAGCATTGGCAAGTAGGTAAAGTAGTCGGCCGATTGGAAAGATCTGCGCACTGCAGAAATACGGATTCATAAGTTTACTATTATTAGTCGAACGCTAAGCCAACTACAGTTTCATTATTATTTTTCATTTCCTTTAATTCATGCATATTTCTTTATTACGTTAAGTGACAAGCTAATAAATCACCTGATGGTAACTGGTTATGGTCATCTTCAAACTAAGAAGATATAAAGATAGAATAAAGGTTACAAGCGAGCACACAGCCCACCTGATGGTAAGTGGATACTGTGGCCCATAGACATCTATATCTATACTTGATTAAGAATCAAAATGCAGATGCGTTGTGACCCGTGAGAACTAAGATGGAATGCCTCTTTTCCAGTAAAAAAGGTCTCCGGTTCTACACTCACCTTACGAAACACAGCAGTGTTAAGCTGCTATTTTACGCTGGTATTATGTGAGAGCGTGGTCCTTCCCCGGTCGAGGCGAACCATTCGTGCTACAACTATACTACTAATATAGCTGCAGCATGGCTCTACCACGTATAAAAGATCGTCACTCTATCTAGTGGGACTGCCCCACACTTCGCTTACCGGTACAAAGCTGCCACTCGGGAACCTACTTCCCCATCAATTGGTCGGTTCTTCAAGCTATGAAGCCAATGGGTTGGCCACTTCAGCTCACTGAATCGTTGGTTTATGTCTTCTAATATATTGATATTAACGCAGAGAAACTTCGTTAGAAATGAAGGACCACGTCTCAGATGCCTATGTTATCACGGGTAACAGGCACTTTTTTGTTTAAAAACGTTAGTAAGATTTTTACATACATAAATTGCACAAGTACAAAAATTCAGACCCGGTACAATTATTTATAGGCCGTACAAATACTTAATTGCAGGATTTGAACCCACAGCCCTCAGCACCGTGACGCAATGCTTAGCCCCTGAGCCACGGAGTAATCAAATACTGGTTGCACTGATTGTATAATGGCTATATGTCTTAGTAAAATAATATATTAAGTATATTTGTCTTTGATCACGAAACCCAGTTCTGTGTCTCGACACGGACTTGGTCATTTTTGTTTTAAATGGCAAACATGCGACCGACTAAACCTTTGCGTTGTCTACAACAACATAGTTCTCATTTGATATTCCAAACAGATTGGCTACACGGCCTTTTGTTTAAGTTATTCCGTGTTCGCATTTATTTCAACACAAGAAAGTCCGAATTTGGGTTCGTATAACAAAATAAGATTCGACCACAGTCGCCGCAATCGTGTCGAATATGTACAGTTAATCGCATTTGAAGGTTTAAGACAGTGGTTATGAGAAACACAGAGAATATTTTAAAACTTTTTGAATCTTCATATGAACAAAAGTAAAAAATTTACATGAACAAAAGCAAGTGTTTGCCTATTTTTAAGTTGCTTGCTCATTGCTGATGGATACAGGCCTCCTTTAAATTTTATTTTCAGTTTATAATTTTCTTTTTTTAGTAATTTTCTAATCTATTAATTACTGTGCTAAGATCCATACTCAAAAGTTAAAAGTGAATATTAACTAGTCTTAAGAGTAACCGAATAATATCATAAGCACATTTGGATGCAGTGTGAGAGACACGGAGACTACGATAACATCACAACACATGCATATTCGAAAATAACAATTTTTCCCTTGCACTAATGTTTACTCTGACTGCAAACCGATCTGAGAATCCGTGGCAGGTACCCTGACTACGACTCAACGAGATCGTTACTTTAGGCACCTAAGTACAATAGGGCCTTGCACACGAATAAGCTTTTCTCGATCGTTAGTAGACTATAGCTTAAGTTGAGCCAAAGAGGCGTCGTAGAACAAAATACATTCCGACCTTATAACAAACCAAAAGGCAACTAACATCAATAGATTGCAAATTCACCAGCATGATGTTTAAGCATGCGATATATAGAATCGTGATTACTTATAATAGTTCATTACGTTTCCAAACTATTTAATATTGCATTACATTTTGTTCGTTTTGCAACATTCGTTCATCAACGAAGCGCTCTGAGAACGATAGTGTTTCTGCAATGATTGACTTTCTATTTCAACTTACAAAGCCGTGACGAGTTTCTGTCCGACATTTTACTTACGAGCTTAAAATGCTTTTGTTAATTCAAATATATTATTCGATTCATATAAAAGAAACAATATGTGCGTACCATGTACCATGTATCTATTTCAAAATATAATTGAATATTATTAATATTATTATTGTAATTTTTTAACTATCCACTAAGTAGACACTTGTTGCAATTTTTTTAAATCATCACCACCATTTTACCACAGACTTACCACATGCTTGTCGGTAAAATAAAATATCCTTAGGAAACCTGCAGGTCTGAGGAATAAAAATATTTTGAAGACAATAAAGTCCACCAATACGCACTGGAGCAGCGCAGCGCAGCGAACTAATTGCATGATAACCTCTCAGAAGGCATGTGCCCAGCTCTTTTTTATCCTTTAATTTAAATCATATACCTTAATGTAATTATAAAAATAACGATAAACCCAAATAATAACTAATAGATTCAAATTAATCCGATATATAAATAAATAATTCTGACATCTTTTTGCAATAAATAATATGTTGAACCTACCTTCCCTTTGTTTCATAACGATATGTCATCGAATTTAGCTCAAAATTCACGATACAAAGGTACGAACAAGTTTGCAACCAAAAGTCGCATAAATTATACAGCAGAATTTAATTTTAAAATTCCAGCCGCTGTGACCCAATTTACGAAATAAGAACATTTTACTAAGGCTTGATTTTTCTATCATCGGATAAAAGTTATTAAAAAATACAGCTTTATGAATAAAATAGTTCAGTCTTTTCTCTTCTATATTATTCAGTTAGGTTCCAATTTGATGGATAAGTTTTATCTGCTGGTTGAAAAATCAACAATAAGTAAAATACTAGACCAAAAAATAATCTAAATTATGTGGAAATTTAACGGAGTGCTCAGTATTGCTTTTAATATATTCTTTGCAACTTTAGTATAGAGATGTAGGTTGTTGGAACAATGGCAGGGTGCACAAGGCTGGCTGCTTTTTCAGGGTGAGCTACGAGGGGTGCAATGGTCGCGAGCGCCACTCCGCCCTCACAGCGCCACTATTGTTACTCGCTAGTTTACATGAGAATACGGAAAACTTTCCATGTGTGTCACCGTTCCGAATAAAATATTATTTTCTTTCTTTCCACTCGTTATTCCTATGCAATCGTTAAAAGTATTGTTAGCGGAGAAACAATGAAAATACTTTATAGCTTCGTACTAATATCAACAAATTCATTTGAAATGGGACTCAGTACATACATTAAAATTTCTGACACGTTTATATTTGTTTATAATATGAGAATGACGAACAAGCTTACATCAATCGATATTGTAACTCATAGACATGTTCAAAAAACATTAAGGGTTACAGATACGTCCTTTCCCTTGAGGACTTAGATGCCTGATAAAATACTTACAGCCTGTAATTATGATCTTGAATGAAAATGATCTTGAAACATATTTTAATCGATTATAAAGGTAAACGACCACAATCGTCCGTGAAAAATAATTGACAAGTCTTTCCTAATTTCTTCCACATCATCATTACATAACAAGCCTATCATAACACAATATAACATATCATAATGTCATGTCTCTCTTATCATTTGGAAGATTTGCCATATCACCACGCTTGATAGACGGATGGACGATACTAGTCGTCTCACAGCTGAAACAGTACTTCCGCTAAACAGTATCGATTCTCTCAGTTTGAAGTCACGAAAGTCACATATTTCTTACACAGCTGCTCCAGTATTATGACCGCAGATGCATAGATCACTCGAAAGAACACGCTCTTACAGAAAACTAGCGTTAAATAAAGCATAACGCTATTATGATTTGTATGGTCAATGATGAGATCCGGCGATCTTGACTGGTAACGAGGCATTCTATCTTCACCAATCGCCCTTTATCGAGGTTGAATGGGAGCAACGGGCTACGGCATCGTCTTTCTATCAGGGTTTTTTTACAGAATAAAGGTAACAAACGTAACGGTGACAAACACAGTCCACCTTATGTAAGTGACCTGTAGACATATTTTCTACATCTAACATCGATTAAAAATCAGAATGCAAATTTTTTCGATAAACGAATCCCGAAAATAACAAAGATAATTTTCATTTATATGAAACTGGTACGTAAACCAGTGTAAGCGGTTAGATAAGCACCTACTTTCACCAAAATAATTAACTTACTGAAATTCAGAAATTAATAAGTAATGTTTGGTATATTTCTCTAATGAAAAGGTAAATTGGATTTAGGGACAAAGTTAACTTTGCAGTGGAAAAAAATATTCTCCCATAAAACAGTACATCACTATCATTGATGTTCTAACTGCAAATATATTATAAAGTTCAAGATAGCAAAATAAAATATTTATTTTATGTGACTACAAGTAATTGGTTTTTAAATTTTTTGCTTTGCTTGTGCTATGAGAATGCCTTTTGCCAAATTTCATAATTCTAGGTCAACGGGAAGTACCCTATACGTTTTGACGACTGAGTTTGCGACTATCAAAATATGTGTCATAAATAGCTGTATCTTTTGATTGAAGCTTGACTCTTTGACAACTCCAAGGGACCGTATATATTTACCTTAGTATTTGATATTTATTTGGAATTGATATCTCTACCAGTTCTTGAGAAAAAGGATCTTAGATCGAGGTTCCGTGTTTTGGTTTTGAGGTACCAAGCCCTAAAAAGGAATGCTTATGAAATGACTTTGGTGTCTATCTGTCTGTCAAATGTATGTTAATCTTTAAAACTACCTATTTCAGGTGGATTGATTGAACTCGTAGTACTTTTTTTAATGTTAAAAACGATACCACACACTAGGATTTTTTCTTGTATCTTGGGGGCAGTTTATATACATAAATTTCACAAGGACAAAGATCCATACCCGAAACAATTATTTGTAGGCCATACAAATACTTGTTCCATGCGGGATTCGAATCCGCGGCTCTTAGCGTTGCAACTCGTTGCTAAGCCACTGCGCTACGGAGCCGGCGCTGTAGTATAATTGAGGACACTGATTGTTCAAGTATAGCTTAGTAGTAACTTAGCTTAATAAATATAATCATGGCCGATTTTATTCACTTATACAATCTGCATTTATTATATGAATTATAATAATAATCTTATGTTCACTTGCAATGGTTTCAATAAAATACACTTCTGCCGACAGTATTAAAGCGATCTGAAATGCTTTTACGTACAAAAGAAATTAATCTAATGGTGTATTAAATGAAATTTTCTTTTTCTTTTTTACTCGCAGCACTACTTAATAATGTTTGCAGTGCTTTAAATAATTTACAGCAATTAGATGTAATTTCTAACAACCAATGAGTATGAGCTATCTGCAAATGAAGTTTTCAATTGCATCCAATGATTATTTCCCCTTGGGTGAAAATTTACTTTCTTTTGCCGACGACGGCGACGATAGACATAACTTTTCTTGACAAACAAGTTATAAATTCGAAATGAAAATTTGAAATATCTATTCGAGAAAATAATTAATAGAGTAATAATAATTATTTCACACATTTTCTAAACAATATTATTTTTGCTAATCGTGGCCCGAGTAGCTTGTTGCTTTTTGGACTCTGCCTTCCCCCTCGGGGATTACAGGCGAAACGTATATGTAATATGTAATAATATTTTAGTAGCATTTGGCATGTACGTACTTATTTAATCATATCCGACACTATTCCGATGATATCCCAGACGTCAGTCTGAGCGAGATTAGAATGGCTCTCCACACCTTAAAAATGGCAAGGATGGAATTACAGTGGACCTTCTGAAAGCGGGTAGAAAACCAGTATTTGAAGTCCTTCAGAAGCTCTTTAATTATGTCCTCCATGGTGGCTCCGGAAGCGTGAAGCAGAAATGCGGTGGTCTTGTTCTTCAAAAAAGGCCACAACGTTCCCTTGAAGAACTACAGACCGATTTCCCTTCTTAGCCGCGCCTACGTGCTGTTTTTTTTTTTGAAGTTATACTTCTTTTTGGGCATTTGGGAAAAATGATGAGAGTGAATTTTTACGATGCGCGCGCACACCTACACCTAAAAACGACACCATGAAGTTGTTACGATGCGCGCGCACACTGACACCTAAAAGCGACAACTTCAGTGGATAATTGTCTCTCAAGATTTTTGTTTTGTTACGCTAAAGAAGTATAACTTCCTACGTGCGTACATAAGTACACACACACTTTTTTATAGGATAAGGGTAACAAACCAGCACAAAGTCCACCTGATGCTGTGGCCCATAGACATCTACATCTATCCTCGATTACGAATCAAAATGCAGATGCGTTCTCACCTGTGAGGATTAAGATGGAATGCCTCGTTTCGAAATACGAAACACAGCAGCGTTGAGCTGCTATTTAACGCCGGTATTCTGTGAGAGCGTGGTCCTTCCCCGGTGGAGCCGACCCATTCGTGCTACACTATTTTCATTTCCGGAAGCAGCCGATTTCCAAAAACGCTTTAGCACCATATACCACATACATAACCTTTGGAAAATTGTACAGAAGACAGAAGAGAACAATCTGCCACTTTGTCTTGCGTATGTGGACTATGGGAAAGCCTTTGATTGCGTCGAAATTTAGGCGGTGCTGCAGTCCTTTCAGCGGTGCCAAGTTGATTGTCTGTATATCGAAGTGCTGAAGTGTTTATACAGCAGGGCTACGATAACTATCCGAATACAGAACCAGAGTACGAAACCTATCCAACTGCGGAGAAGTATGAGACAGGGTGACGTTATATCCCCAAAAATCTTAACCGCTGCATTTAAAGACGTTTTCAAGCTACTGGACTGGAAAGGATACGGTATTAACATCAATGGCGACTACATCACTCACTTTCGATTTCCTTATGTCAGAATCGCTGGAGGACCTAAGCACTATGCTCAATGACCTTAATAGTACCTCCCAACGGATAGGTCTTAAGATGACCATGGACAATACAGGGATCATGTGTGACGTCCATGTCACACCTGTGCCGGTAGTTGTTGGGAGCCTTAAGCTCGAAGTTGTTGACGAGTATGTTTACGAGGACAAATAGTCAGACTAGTTAAATTCAACTTCGACCGAGAGGTCAATCGACAGATTTAATTCGGCTGAACAGCGTTCGGGAGATTACCACACATCTCGTCAGGTATACCCTAAAACTTGTAAACAAGATTGTACAACCAGTGCGTGTTGCCAGTGATGAGACTCAGAGCATAACCCTCTCCAAAGCTCAGCGACTTATGGAGAGGGTTATGCTCAGGGTTTCTCTGCATGATAAACATAGAAATGAGGATATCAGCAGTAGAGAGAGACCGGAGTAACCGACATAGCCTAACGGATTAGTAAGTTAAAGTGGCAACGTCCCTGCCATATAACACGAAGAACCGACAATCAATAAGGAAAGAAGGTTCTCGAGTGGTAGCCTCGTACCGGTAGGCGAAGTGTCAGGCGACCCCCCACTAGATGGAGTGACGACCAGGTAGGACATGCAGGAAGTCGATGGTTGCAGGTGGCTCACAACCGTGTTTTGTGGCATTCCTTGGGCGAGGCCTATGTTCAGCAGTGAACTTTTGAAGGGCTGTAATGATGATGATGATGTACTTATTAAATGTAAATGGGGGACTTCTTTATAAGCTTTAATAGTTTTTATTTAAAAAAGTAAAATTAAGAGAAAAGAAAAATCATCAAGATTGTAGTTAATTATCTCTATGAATAAAATGAATTAATAAATATCAATATACAAATTGCATGAAAAAAATGTGTTGAAAATGTAAAATGTATCTACTCTATTTATTAACCTAAGTAGTAGAATTATTCATCACGAATGTATTGACAATATACAAACGAGTACCCAGAATGCTCAAACGTATCCTTTGCACGTATTCTAGTTTTTAATTTAGGTAAAAATATATTAAGAAAAGTAAACACTAAAAGTATATGATAAGCATTTTACTAAATGGACAATTGCCGATTCATATTTTTGAAATTAAATATGAATCGGCAATTTTCCATGAAATTCCAATCGTCTCAAAAATTTATATTTATAAGCATATTGTTATCTACTCGTATTATGAGCAAAATCTGAAAATGTCCTGTTATGACTATTAATAAATTAGTAATAAAGTTGTCTGCAAGTTAAGTAATAACGGACTTTGTTGTATTTCAAGTTTGGCCCACTGATTAGAAAATCGGATAACTGTAAAATTCATTCAAGTTTATTCCATACTAACTTTTGCCTAGGGCTGCGTCCGGGTGGAAATAGAAACGCCATCATGTTGATTTTTCCGCGTTAATTTTTGTTTCGAAGTAAAAACATCAATTATGGATGATTGAGTAACAAATATACGAAATATCTTAGCAAATCTTTACACATGTGTTAAAAGAATCGATAGAAAAATTAATTTATTAATAATCTATTTTATTATAAGACGTCGTTATTTCTTTAACGCTTAAGCTATATTCTAAGGTTACAACGACATATTTGAAAATACAATTACAAAAAAATATATTTTTATATATGCGCACTAACTGTTGTGAAGCAACCTGCTTTAAAACAATGAGCATTCCACTATTTAGCTCAGTAAACAATTTGAAACATCAGCTTACAACGAACATGCGTCAATAAAATAATATAAAAAATATACTGCATTCATTAATTTTACAGAATTTAAAAAAATCGAATAATAGTAGTGCTCACGTCCTTCGTTTTTCTTAATTCTATTTCATATCAATGTAAGATATGTTACATACTCGACGAACACAGAACCGATAGGGAAAAAAGATTCTATAATGGCAGCCTTATATCAACAAGCGAAGTGTAAGACGGCTCCCCACGGAGTGAGGACCTGGTACGACATGCAGGAAGTCGATGGATGCAGGTAGCTCAGAACCGTGATTACTTAAGGGAAAGGATTTGTAAAGGGTTGTAATGATTTTGATTATATGATACAGGAATATTAACTCTAATTTATGCGAAAGTAAATAATATTTAAATATCTGTATCCAAATTGCTTGATACTTTTGCTGTCGGTAAATAAAATAAAACTTTACTAGAAGAAAATAAACCAAAACAAATGCCTTGAACATATACAAAAATATAAACAAATTAACATGCTGATTACAATTGTTCAGTTAAAGAACCAAACAATCTTATTTTGTACTTTAGAAATTAACTCAAAAAAATTACTAATCAAAAGATGTATTTAAAACAACAATACAAATTTGTTAGTACAAAATAGTTATAAGTAAAAATTTGCATTCGATCTCTGCCATAAAATTGTTCATAACAATTCAAATACGAAAGAAGATATCCGAGGAAACCTGCATGACTAAATTTAACTTTTAACGCGATTATGCATTTTAAATTATTATGCATTTTTAAAACTATATACTTCAAAAATTAAAACCAGTTCTTTCCGTTATTTTCTTATTTCACGTCATAATTATAGATGAGAGAAATATACAATTATATTTACCTGTAATATGTGATAAAAAGATAAATAAGTTAATATAATACTTACGCACTATCCGTCACGTCGCCAGATTCATCCAATTCTCCGATTGTATCAAGTGAAGCTCCCGAACCATCTTCCCGAGTCTCAACTGGAGGTGGTGGTGGAGCAGTTGTGGGCCGCGTACAAAGAGGAGTTTCATTTACATTCTCTTTAAATTGTGACTTTGGAACAAAATCAATCAACCTTGGTAATACTTCTGGCGCTACATTCTCATCAAACTTATCATCCATCTTATTATTCATTTCTGCTTCGGAATGCTGCAGCCAAGTCTCTATACACGTCTTTTTAGTGGGAGTTAGCAGCGGCTCAGGTGCCGGTGGTAGTAATGTTTCAGGAATAGGAATTGGTTTCCTTTTCTTTTCGTTTGAAGAACGCTCTATTTTCGTATTTCTTGGCATTGGTTTGGGTTTTTCTGTCACCTTCTCATATTTCATATCATTTTTTTCATTATTATTTAATTCATTAATTTCGATTTTCGAGGAATGTTTTGTGCAATGTTGTTATTTGAATCATTTACCTGATGTTGCATCTTTGATTGTGATTCGGTTTCTTCTTTTTTTGGCGCATTCTGAGTATTCTGCTTCGGAATAGCATTTTCGTGAATACTAACACCGTTAGAATTGTATTCAAGTTTTTTGAGTTCTTTCTTTAAATCAATTCCTTTTTCTAAAAATGCACCATTTGTCATATCTTTTAAAATATTTGAATCAATATTTTCGATACAGTTTAACACCTTTTGTATATCAAAAGTTTTTGGTTGCATTATTGGAGTTGAAGGTATACTATTTTCCACTGAACTCGCCATAGATCCTAATCGGTCTACAACAGTCGAAATAGAACTACCGGTGTCATCTGATTCAGCATCAGCCATAACTAAGCAACGTTCCCACTCGTTCGAGAGTAAGTCAATATAAACTTCTGCATCGGGTGGCATTACTTTGCCATCTGATAATCTGCGAACTAATCGCCTTACTTCGTCGGGGGACCCTTTCTTTAAATAGGCAATTCCTTCTTTATTTTGTCGATGTATATGACTATCAAATGAAGACTTTCGTGATAATTTAGTTGCTGTAGAAACCACGCTATGTTGTTTTGTAGCTATATTGTCTTTTTCAATAGAAGATTGCTTATGGCTGTCAATGTTAACCAGTGCATTTTGTTCACCAACCGTTTGAAGAATGTGTTTTTCTTTAAAGGAATTTTTCTTACCCAGTTTTCTAGGTGGGACAGGAGGCGGTAAAGCGGTTTCTGTGGTTATTTCAGTTGTCTGATTCGAATCTAAGATATCTTCCACTAGATCCATTTTATTTTGCTCCGACTTCTCATCTGAATTAAAATGACGAACTAAAAGTTTGAGAGTCTCATCAGAATCTTTTAAGCGCCGAACACAATCTATCCTTGTTAAATCGGAAACAGGTACCCCGTCAATAGCTAAAATTTCATCTCCAGGTATAAGTTTACCCCAAGGAGCACAAGCATTTGCAGCGGGACTATCTTCAGCGCATGACTGCACAAGAAGTCTCCTTACTTTTTCGGCAGCAGCTGAACCCCCTTCAAACTTTAGTCCCAAACCAAGTCGTGCACCACGCGGTCTTCGTACTACAACTTCTGCACTACCTGCTGCAGCACCCACCGTGAGCACTGTTACAAAAGCCGATTCCTTTAAGGCAGGCTTACCATCGCCCACCGGTACTATAGTAATAAATTCTTCTGCGGCCGCGCCTGCCTCCATGCCGCGTGCCGCGCGCCGCACGGTTTCGTTCACCGCTTTCAGGTTGTGATCTGACAACAAAAAAAACATTCATAAGGTTACGTAATAAAAATGCAACGATGTTTAGTGTTACGCGCGCGAAGAAAGGCACGCGAGAACTGTGGCAAGCCTCTCTCTTTAACCGTTGCGCTGCAGTCGAATGTTTCGAGATGAACCAAGATCGAAAACATTAAGGTCCGTTATGCTGCGTAATAAGTTGAATAAATTATGACGTCGCAGTTTACGGTTCCATAAACCTCATTAAATTTGTACGAATATGCAATTTACTATTAATCGGTAATCATTTTTTTAATATTCTGACGTTTTAAAATTATTAATTTAAGTTATCGTTACGTAGATATTTATTTTATCATTAATGACGGGGCTAAGTGGTCGCAGTACCATATCATGACTTCGGCTGTGGTTCGAATCTAGAAACTTAATCTTAGCTATAGACAACATTTGTAAACTCATTTGTTGGATTTGTTGCTTTTTTCAGATCCGGTTGTGTTATGAATATGTACTACAGGCTCAAGTATTTGGTTAGAAGGCATTAACGTCCCAGATATACTATATCTTATATCTTTCTATCTTTTATCTATATATCTTTCGACCGTATTCTGAAGTTTTCGCCGAGATTGAAATCCAAGAATAACATCATCATCAATTTTTTATTTAACCTCACTTAAAATTATTAAGTAAATATTTTATTATTGAAATGTGTGCACCATACGACAAATTTTATTTCTTAACGCTAACTCTCAATTTACAGCATTTGTCTTTTTATTATTAGAAACTACGTATGCTGTCCAGAACTCCTCTCAAAATTTTGCTTTAGAGTGGCGCGGAGAATACCTCGTGCTCCTATCAAGCCTCTAGTATGCCCATTCCGTAGGACGCTACTAGGATCGAATTCCCTGATCTCTAGAATGAGCCATATTTACAACAAATACTGTGACCATCAACAAATCCTTGACGTACATTGTATGACAACAATTTTAGAGATGTAGCTTTTAGATTTCAGCCTTATTATTTAATGTTTCATTGTGTAAGCGATGATTACCTATAAGTGATTGTGCATTATGTCCTAGATACTAAGCTTTAGCAATTAAGATTTTTAGTAATGTAACAATCGTTGGTAATCTAATTAAATAAAATAAAAATAAAAATAAAATAATATTATTATATACAACAGATACATAGATGCCACTTACGTACTTCCCACTTTCGGTCATTGAAACTTTCATCGATCAATACGAAAGTATAACAAGTGATTTTGAGTACAAACTGGTCACTAACAGTCGCATTATTAAGACGTTCGAAATGTGGGTTAGTAGCACCAGAAGCAGGCGCACGGTGCGGTGGCGTTTGTGGAGATCGACGTATTAGCATATCGCCCGAGGCTGCAATCCATTATTCCCAGGTCCCGTTCCAAAGGGCCTTTCATTCTCACGGCTCGCTATAATTTCAATGTTAAATAATATTTTGCTACCCTTATAGTTAACAACATGCCATACTATAATACAGAACGGTCATACGAGTACACTTTAGTCTGGAATTATTAAATGTATAGTAACCATAAATACTCATTTTGTAAAATATTCAAAATTCAATTGAAAGCCCCCTTAGCTTTCAGCCCGAAGAGGTTCTCAATTTGACTGTATGTTTTTATTTTGTATGTATGTTACGCGATATCTCCGCGAATTGTAAACCTGTTTTAAATATTCCCTTTTTATTAAATAAGTTATATCTCAAGTGTGATTCCAATTTCATCCCTAATGGTGAGAAAATGAAAGAATGAAGAATGAATTTTTAATGTAATTATTTATTTCATCGACATTCTAGTTATTACCAAGTGTTATTCCTTAATCCACGTAAAAGGCTCAAAAATTGTCATATTGTTTTTAGTTGTTTGAAGTTAGTTTTTCATTTTTATTAAAACTTAATTTTCTTTCACTAAGTTACCAACAAAAATAGCACTCGTTATTTCTCATGAACCAGTTAGTATAAAGCACGAAAATCAAAATTTAAAAAATTATGCCAATACCACAATGACTTTTTAGATTACAGTTAAGATGAAGATAAGATTTATTATGATGAAGATATAACATTTAGATAATGTGAAAAGAAATTGCTAAACAAGAGAACATCGAGTTTCGTGAGTGACCTCATCGTGTACATCTATCCGAAATGAGAGCGAACGTGGAATCAGTTTTTGGTTACTTGCCTTTTATTACCGAACAACCAAAACCATTACTAGCGGTTACCAATGACGTTGTTTATGTTCTTAAATGTAAATCTTTACGCTGTAAGCTTCAATGTAATACGATTCAAAGAAATGAATTCTTTGAAAGTTACTAGCTGGTACACGGCGCGTAGCGACCGCAGAAAAAATATTTGTGGAAATATCGTTTTAAATTTGAAAGGGTTATATTGTTTAATTAGGAATGATAAATACATTAATTGAAATGGAATGACATATTATGACTTTCAAATGAATATGTCGGTACGACACGCGCGCCACTTACTGTAAGTTAATTGTACTATGCCTATAACCTTCGCACAAGTGCAAGCAATAAGTTGACAAAGTTTTAGCTCAATCTGATGAACAGTATGGCAGCGCATAAAATATAAACAAACAAAAATTAATTTTTATATATGAGATGATAAACTCACAAATTCACCATAATGTTATAGAAATATCGTTGTCCCAATTTAATAGAAATTTGGAAATGTAATATACATTTATACTTTTTGAGTGTAATGTAGTGTATATGCATTATTATAGCAAAGAAGCACGGCAATTACACAGTTCGTGAACAACTAGGCGAACTGCAATATTACGTTACTTTGCCGCACTACGGCGATTCTAATAAGAAAAGATAAAAGATGTTACTTTTGTAACCGCAATTTATTTTTAAAATCTTAATGATTCTTACCAGACCCCATTTTATAAAAGCTTCTCTATCTATCCAAAGTGTAAAATTGTTTTTAATAAAAACAAATGTACATAATGTAAAATAATACTAAAAGAGAATTAAATGAATTTAAAAATTATCATACATTTCATTAATATATTGTATATTAAACAATCAAAACTAAAAAAAATAACCAAACTAAAAATAGAAAGGAAAATTTGTACATTTATATAATACTTTCTTTTTGCCTTCGGTCGATAATGATTTTCTAATTATTCTCATCTTTATCAACCACATGTAAATATTTTTCGCAAAATAACATTTCGGATGTTTTAAAAATATACAAACCGGTTTTACACTTATATAATCAAGTTACGTATTGCACATATAATATTTCATTAAAATAAGGTTAACTAGTCTCACAATTAAAATTATTATCACATATATATCATGTAAAAATATAATTTTAGTAGAAATCAGCACATAACTGCACATTTTGTGTGAAGCATGATACCACATAAGGAACACGGAGCCACATCACGTGAACGTGCTTAAATCGAATCACTTTTTCTAAATTCTAAACAAAATATATAACAATTACTAAGCTTTTGTTACTTTCTGACATCTTGCTTTTGAAATATCTACTGCCGCAAAATTTTGATGAACTTGCAGGTGTTTATCCATTTATTTTATATTAGAAAATAATAATAAAGAAATATACACATAATACCTTCTAAAGTCAGTGCCAAGACATAGTGTATCGAATAATTAAAGCCCGACTTCAGAAGCTATTAGAAATTGTTTTATTTATTTTTTTAGTTTTGAAGTCGGATTGTACTTTTATTTCAAAGCTTTGCGAACAAAATTTTTATGAGTCGTCCACAAAAAAATATTTTAAAAATACGATTATTTACAAAATATTTGCGTCGTGAAGACTTTCAGAATCGTTTGATAAACTTCAAATGGTATTTATGGATAAAGGCCGCTGGTATAACAAATTTCAGCACGATCGACTGACTTTGAGAGATGAAGAAGGAAGTAGTCTTTGATGGCTGTTACGGAAGGAAACGCGCTAGCAGTAAAAATTTAATGAAAACGAATTACGCATGAAGACATTCAGCACATATTACGAAAATTTACATGAACACATTTGCGTGAGAATAAAGAATCACACCGATGCTCAAATGCAAGCATGCATAGAAAAAACGGCACCCGTGACATGACATCATCAGAAACGAAGCACCAAAGGTTTGGCTGTTCCAAAATGAACCAACGCTTAGGCGTCAATTCGTTTACAAAATCGATGTAACATTACACCCTATCAGCATACTGATAAATGCTTGCCACAAGTTTTACTGCTATGAACAAAAAATGGCCAAACACGGAACTCTGCGGGCTACTGATTCACCCTAACAACGCGACCGCGCACTCAGCGCTCATAACGAGTGACTTTCTGGACAGCACACTGGTTAAGCCTTTGGATCACCCACCCAACAGCCCTTATTTGATACTGGGTGAGTCTTTTTTATTCCTTAAAATAAAATAAAAAAACTGCTGAAAGAGATAGTTCAATAGTTCTTTTTCTCGCCTAGCCCCCATCCGCCAAATTCGTACCGTCCGATAAAGAACTTCGTTCCAAAACTTTAACCAAAGAACTTCTTTTAAGTTTCGCAAGCTATCTCAGTGACCCAGACATAATACTTATGTATATCCGACACCCCACACGAATTTAATTGCATAGAATTCCTTTAAAAAAAATATTACATTATTAATTCAATATTGGGTTTTAGGACATTACATGAACATCGAATTTCCAAATTTATTCAAATTTATCCAAACATTCCTAAGTAGATTAGTTTTTGAGGTAGATCTCGTAACAAAATCTGTCTAAAAATAATAACACCAAATATCAAACACATCTCTATTCTACGAGCTAGATCCGTGACATAAGGCGGACAGTCGGACATACGAACAGATAGACAGATAGAAAGCAGAGTAACAATAATAGGACTCCGTTTTACCCTTTGGGTGCGACACCTTACAAAATCACTTCATAATAAACAAAATCTCTAACTACCTGCATGAACAAAAGAGGTCGTGTTGGTTTAAAATTCCTATTTCACGGAAGGCGAAACAATAATCAAGATTATTCTGCACTGAACGACTTATCACATTTCAAACACGCAAATCGCGCTATCAACGCTATCATGTTGCATACATTTTCTTAGTGACGACACAGCAAATAGAAAGATACGAATAAGATTGGGTGGTTGAACTCCATGTTTTGTGTTACTTACCCTTTAAGATATAAGTAGAAAAACATAAGTAACATATCATAGTGGAAAGTGTAAAAAAGTAAAAAGAGTGTACTCCAATAAGCGTTACAATAAGCGTTCGCTTACATTTCCTTGAAATACATACATACTTATTCATAAAACACAAAGAACCACGATATTTCCTTTGCCAACGAAAACGTGATAAGTTAATTACATATAAAATTGCAATTAACAATTGCTATAGTACTTGTACCGGGGATCAAGGTTCGGTTGCGCAAGTGCTAAAAATTTATTGCATTTTTTTAAACTGTGGTCACAAACGAATTTACCGTCCAGATGACAGTAAGTGGATACTGCAGTCCATGGACACCTGCAACCAAATTCAAACAAGGAAGGCTACAGATGCGTTGTCACCTCCAAGGACAAAGATGGAATGCATCACAACTTGTAAATTTGCTGACTTGCTATACCCTTTGGAACACAGGAGCAAGCACGGCTTTTTAGCGGCAAAAATAGGTAAGGGGGACTACTCAGACGGACTCCTCGAAACAAATATGTTTCTTTATCTCTCTGACCATTAGAACTTTGTCACATTATATCCTAAAGTGTTTTCATTACAGTGTATCTTTACGATTCCAATTTCTTTGAAGGTAAAGTGAAAACTCAACGTACCATATGTCCAGACAGCAGTACTAGATGTATCACGACTTTGACAATGTTTTCCGTCGCCGCTTCGGTTATATTTGTACCGTGATCTATCGGATACCCATGGGGTCTAAATGGAATTTTGCTTTATTACCGCATACGACACTTAAAAAACGAAACGTGGTGATGGATTCGGTTAACGCAGCCACCACTCGTAAGATAGCTTGTATTGAGTTAATAAGAGTAATTTACTAAATGATAGAGCGCTTATTCTGCCAAAGAGTCCGTCTAGATGTCAAAGTACCAGCTTCCTATCTAATTCTACCGCTTCAACATGTGTACGATTATAGTTGTGTTTTGATTATAGGGGCAAAAACATTATAAAAACAGGTCATGACTGCTATTTAATATTTAGAAGATGACGAGGGACCGTCCTTTATTTGAGTTAGGTATACTGCGAACTAGTTTGTCACAGTAATCTTTAAAAAAGTAACCGTAATTGCTACACTGCGCAAAAACAGTCTTGATCCTATATTTACATTACAGAACTTGTAAGCGTATTACCTTTGTTTCCATTCCATCCATTCATTACAGCCTATAAAAGACCACTGCTGAACATAGTCCTCCCTCATAGATTGCCTCATGGGGTGATTTTGTTTTGAAGATGCTGCTGCCCATCTCCTGTTTCATTTTCCCTCCGTCGCCTTTTATGACACCCTCGGAACGGTATGGGGTAGTGGATATTCTTACACCGCCACTACATTGTTATTACTTTGTTTATTGTGGCTTTAATAAACACGAAACGCTAAATTACTTTGTTATTTAAATGACATAAAATATATGTTGTAATACTACATTATAGTTAGCATTGTAAGTGTATAAGCACTTGTCTTTATATAATTTTCGTTCGATACCCGATTCGGAGTAGAATATAATATATAATATAAGAATATCAAATACCCCAAATCTTCCCGTGGGTGTCGTTAGAGGCGACTGAGGGAAACTGAAACAGGAGATGGGCAGCAGTATCCTCCTCATAACAACTCAAAATAATAAAAAAACAGCGATTGCCAACCCATCTGCCAAGCGTAGCAACTATGGCAAAATTCTCCCAATGAGGCAATCTTTGGGGGGAAGCCTATGTTCAGCTGTAGGCTGTTATGAAAGAATGAATGAAAAACAAAAACAAGAACACACTTTCAAATTAAATTTTATTCACTTTTAATTTACAGTTTTATATCACATTAAGTTAAACAAAAAAAAATTAAAAAGGTAAATTCTTTAACTGTAAAAGAATTAACTTTTTAATTTTTTATACATGACTGGATATAGATCTTTTAAACATAGGTAAGTGTGCCCCTACTTATGTTGAAAAGGCCTGTATCCACTGGCTTGCGAATTAGGCTAGGCAGGGTTGTGAATATTTATTTTCATTTATTTTAAGCTACCAAAAAGTTTTAACCACCATTTTCACCAGACCTTTCAAAATAACAAATTTTCTTAATGACTAAGTAAAAACTTCATTTATACCCGCACATTTATAAAGTGGAACAAAATAAGTAATACAAAAGACTATGTACTGACATAATATTTTATTTGAAACATCACAACATTACAGTAGCAAAAAGAAGCACAATAATACCTACCGTCAAGGAAATAAAATGCAAGAAAAAAATAAAATATAGACTAGTTTTGCATGGTCACGGAAGGAATTAAAAAGAAGTAAAATTAATCGCGGTTAAATCTGTTAAAGTAGTTTTATTCGATGTATAAAGTTCGCATACATATAATTTAATAGTTATAAAACTTAAGAATTGATAAAAAACATTAACTCATGAATATACCACCACGCGTACTTAAAATTACTCAACCTCGCCTTTTATGCGATTGTCTTAAATATGTGAAAAAGTTACAGAATATAGGTGTGACAAATCTCCTCTAATATACATAGTATAGTATAGTATAGTATAGTAATATAGTATAGTGGACTTTACATTCCTTCGAAAAAATATTTTATTTTCTTTTACATGTAGGTTCCTCACAATGTTTCCCTTCACCGCTAAGCACGATGTAAATCAGAATAATTGTAATTAACATTTGGTATTGGTACCGCGAACTCTGCTTGTTAGTACTACTCGTCGTACTGTGAAATTTAATACGAGCGCTTATCCCCGATAGGGAAACTATGGTCCATATATTTTAAGCCGAAGTTGATTAAATATTTGCAAGAATATATAATTTTCAAACAGGACATATGTTCTGTTATTTATTATAGGTAATACATTTATGCATAAACACAAGTTGTGAGTTTTCGATTCTAGATATGCTAGATATCTATCTATATCTCTAATACGAGTACCTTAATATCCGAGGCTAACTACCCCAAATTAACGCACAGGCCTCTATATGAGCGTACCCTTGTTCAATTGTGTTAATCATAAAAAAGTCTTACATAGGCACACCAGACTGTCGCCCCTAGTCATTGAGAGAAACGCTCATACTTAAGATTTATCCGAACCTTAATGGCCTTTTAAGAAAAGAACCTACTCCTCCCTAAAGGCCGACAACGCACTTACTATTCCTCTGGTGTTACAGATGTCGAGTCACATGCTCGTTTCGCTTTGTATATAAAAAAGTACTTCTGATGGTATAAAAATTATAATGTAATATTTCCTAATGTAATAATCGTATTGCATAATAATCTAATAATAATAAGTGTAATAATCCTTTTGTATATAAAACTGCAAAGCTCTCGTTCCTGAAATGCCCACCCACGTTCTAAACAGTTGTATAGATGATAAGAAACAATGAGGAATATTTTGACTAATGGTTTTGTACGGTATGCAGTAATAATGAATAACAATGAATTTGATATTTTTACATAAAACTTAAATTTCCCTGAACTGAACACTGTCAGGATGACTGATCTATCAACTGCGTGGGAAATAATGTAGTGCGACGACTGTATTTAGTTACAAACCTAACACAATACATTTATCTGACCTATATGTACCCAAGTAACATTTTACGCAATAAGATTTGAAGTAAGCGTCATCCGATGTCAAATACAATAAATTTTAATTTGTAAAATTGTCACAAAATATTTCCTATAATATTCTTCTCAACCCAGCAGTTACGGTGTGAGAATATCTACTGCCCTATATCGTCCCGGAGATGTCGTAACAGGCGACAGAGGGAAACAAACCAGGAGATGGGCAGCAGTGTTTCCTAATAACATACCATATATAATAACAAGTAGAAAATAAAAAAAACGGTGATTGCCAAACCGCCTGTCAATCGCGCCATCTATGGCAAATATCCTCTATATGAAGCAATCTGTGGGGGAGGCCTATGTTCAGCATTGTACTTTTGATAGGCTGAATAATCTTTAACATGGTAGAGCCATGCTGCAGCTATATTAGTAGTATAGTTGTAGTACGAACGGGTCGGCTCGACCGGGGAAGGACCACGCTCTCACAGAATACCAGCGTAAAATAGCAGCTTAACACTGCTGTGTTTCGTATGATGAGTGTAGAGAACCGGAGATCCTTTTTACTGGAAAAGAGGCATTCCATCTTAGTCCTCACGGGTGACAACGCATCTGCATTTTGATTCTTTATTGAAGATAGATGTAGATGTCTATGGGTCACAGCAATCACTTACCATCAGGTGGACTGTGTGCTCGTTTGTCACCCTATCCCATAAAAAAAATGAATGAATAATACTCTAAGACCTGAAAATGTTACGGTATTTGACCCTGATTTCAATTCAATTAAAATATTGTGTAAAATAGCAACTTAATGCAGCTGTACACCGTATGGTGAGTGTAGAGAACCGGAGACTCTTTTTTATGAAAACGAGGCATTCCAATTCCATCTTAACTATCAGGAGTGGCAACGCATCTGCATTTTGATTCTTCTTTGAGAATAGATGTAGGTTTTTATGGACCACAGCATCAACTTACCATCAGGTGGGCTATTTGCTCGATTGCCATCCTTATTCTATAAAAAAAAAGTCACAATAATGGACATCACAACCTCATCACCACGACTGAAACTGCTTAGATAGAGCCTTTGGAAAAACTAAAATTTGTTATGAAAAGTGTTATCGACTCGCTATACATAAATTCAAAAAGTTTTAATGATCGATTTTTGCTCAAAATACATTTCAAAATTCATACGCACTTAAAATAATAGTACTAACGCCAGTGGTCGAACTCGCATCTAATTAGAGCATCCTCGGTGATTGTGCAACTCGGTAAGGCAACAGCCGTGGAACGTGCAGCCGCCAAACTGATTGGCCGCCATATTTATTGCCCCAGTCGGTAGTAACAACAAGTGCTATTTGCAATTGCAGCTCGTTTGTTTCGTTTTAAACGAATGTGTATTGTTTGTAAACTTATCGGACATCTAAAAGTATGGCCGCAGAACAATCGAAGACTTTCAAGTGTTATCGTTACTCGTCTTATTTGTATACACGATGTTTTATCCATTATTTCCTTTTAAGTATAATACGTCATCTTTTCGTAGTTTTGTATTGATTACTTTTTAAAAAAAAAACGTTATTCTCACTAGGACTTTCTCTTGTACCGTGAAGACAGTTTACATACATAAATTTCACAAGGACAAACATCCAGTCCCGGAACAATTATTTGTAGGCCATACCAATACTTGTACCGTGCGGAATTCAAACCCGCGGCCTTCGGCGCCGCAACTCAATGCTAAACTACTGCGCCACGGACCCGTCATCAGGAAACGTGCATAATTCCAGGTTTCAAAATAACACCAATTTATAACGTAAACTTGATATGAATAAACTTACACGGCGGCACCGCTTTCAAACAGACAAACTTATAACAAATGTTATGTTGATCATTCCTACATTTCCATTACTATTTCTTTAAGAATCAAGCAAAATTTTATAAATTATGTATAATAATATCTGTTCTGCTCAAACCGCTTTTAAAGCAACCGGATCGGTGAGTATTCATAAGAGCAAGGTCAGAATTCACAAATATTTCCTTTCATTCATTTAAAAACATGCAAGTTCATAATTTTAACAGATGGGTTTTAGAAATCATTCACGAAAATATTGCAATTTTTATTTTAATTTACGCTATTATATAAATATTCCATATTTTCTAAACATTTTGCAATTTATTGGTACTGACTTTCGAATCCGTGACTCTATCGGCACGCGGCATTTACGTAGCAGTTCACACGTCAAAGACATTCACAAATCCAAAGGACAAAATCTTTTCAAAATTGTTACTATGGTGACAAAATTATACGAACATTTAGGCGATTATTAATGATTCCTTTGAAATTAAAATAAATACATCAAACAATTTGCTTACATCTTTTCCAAATGCCAACCGCATCTGTACGTGGTGCCACCTAATTTGCTTTTTACCCTACTCCTCCCGAAGGAGGTTAACGTTTTTCGAGTGTATGTATGTATATTTATTTCTTTGCCACGCTCTGTAGCTTAAACAGCTTGATGGATTTTAACATATTATGAGGTATTGATAGATTCATCTTAATTGTGGGAGTGATATAATATTTATATAATGCATGTGCAAAAAAGGAAGGGGAAGGTTTTTTTTCAGTTAACTTCTATTTTAACCAATAAGCTTGTATATGTAGTCCAAATTTATACATTCCAAAATGCCAACCCAAATTCCTACAGACTGGTGGCAATCTTGTGATGGGGAGGGGCATTACCATAGGCTTTGCATTCATTAACCTGTCTGTTCACCGTGATGAGTATCGACTAATATTATAAGCCATGCATGCCAGTTGGCGCATTCTTAACAGGCTTATATGCAGAACTGGGTTAAAAGAATTTCCACTACCACAAACCGTCCCATGGGCTGTCACCTCTTAAGACACAGAGAAACTGAAACAGGAAATGGGCAGCATCATCTTCCTGGTAACAACTCAAAATGATAAAGAACTGAGGTTCCCAACTCTACTACCAAGCGTGACAACTATGGCAAAATCCTCCCAATTAAGCAACATTTAGGGGACGCTTATGTTCAGCTGTGGACTTTTATAGGCTGTTATGTAAGAATTAATGAAATACAAAAACAAAAACATACTTTGAAATAAAATATATTATTCACTTTTAATTTTTTTTATAGGATAACAAACAATTACAACAAACGGTCCTCCTGTTGGTAAGTGGTTGCTGTGGCCCATAGGCATCTACATCTATTCTCGATGACGAATCAAAATGCAGATGCGTTGTCACCCGTGAAGACCAAGATGGAATGCCTCGTTTCCAGTAAAACGGGTCTCCGGTTCTCACCATACATAAAACACAGCAGCGTTAAGCTGCTTTTTTACGCTGGTATTCCGGTATGTGAGAGCGTGGTCCTTCCCCGGTCGAGCCGACCCATTAGTGCTACAACTATGCCAGTAGTATGCAGCATGGCTCTACCACGTAAAGTTTATTTACAGTTTTATATCACAGAAAACAAAAAAAAAATTAAAAGGTAAATGATTCTTTTACTTTGCTGTATTATGCCAACTTAAACAACTAGCATAATGCACACACTATCGCTAGGCTATGTTTCGTATAGTGTAAGGAACCCTTTTTACTGGTTACGAGGAATTCCAACATAGCCCTTAGAGGTGATCGACGTAAGTGTCTATAAAGCAAAGCTTTCACCAACTATCATGTGGAACGTGCGCTCGTTTGTCACATTTAATACATTTTAATAAGCACCCATTTCTACAATGTTACTTTATCGTTTCTAGCTAGTTCAATATAAACAACGTATCAAATGAAACTCGCATTAAAAAGGAATTATTTTTAATAATGCAGTTTTATAGAATTCTTTATCAGATTACGGAAAGGTATACTGGCGCAAAATCCTTAAATTATGGTTGCAGAAACATTGACAAGACAATGTGTCACCAAAATATATACATACTTATAAAGTGAAAACTAAGGTTTTGTGAAAAGAAATAATGTTTTTTTAAATGTAAACCCATTGTAACCATATGTCACTTTAAATTAATTTCTGTAAATATATTTTATTATTATTTACATAAGTTAATGTAAATTTCAAATAAAACTTCAAGAATGTTATGGAATAAATTAACGGTGATCAAGGTGGGCGTCGTCGGTATGACATCAGACATTGCTGACCACGACGATTGCATAAAACTTAAAATTAACTTTGAATTATCGATAAAATACGCGACTACGAGCTGTTATTAACGTGACAAACTATACAGTCAAGTACATAAGACATTTACTAACATAGACATTTCTTTACTAACGTCTTTTTAATATGATTTCATAAAAGTAAATTTACTTCTATTTTTAATAATCAACGTTCATTTGTGTCTAATTCCTAAGTTAAAAATCAAACAAAGTCTAAAATAATAATTCTATTCCCATCACTACTTCAGATAGGAGGCCCCATGCGAAGAGGTTAATATCCTGCAACGTCTGGCCAATAAGTCAATGAGCCCAATTCCAAAACCAAATAACACTAAAAAGCCAGTTTGCCGCAGTCAATGAATTCAATCTTTCCTATCAGATTAAGTTAAAAACAGATATCGCTATTATTATTCGATGACTTGGAACAGGATATTGCATCGTTTATTAAAATTGATGTCGTAACAAACTCATCAGTTTTAAGGAATGGGTTGTTGACCTGTTTTGTCATACTGAAGACGCGTCAAGTGTTTAGATGTGATTTTAGAATTGGAACATCATCCCGTTAACAATACTAGATTCATTAACGCAATAGAAATGTTAGACTTAATTAAAAAGTGAAATACTTTTTATGAGCTACCAAAACGTAACTATCTGTAAAATTTAGTATGCAAATACCAGTAACTGAAGCCACATTTTATTGTATAGAAATAAACATCTTTTTTGTGTAATTATAAATAAAATACATATAGGTCAAATCTGCGAAAATTCAAACTTTCAAGGATTCCCACATTGTTAACGTGATACGATGTCTCATGTTATTATAATGGAACGTATCTCACAAAATAAGCAGCACAAAAACAAACATAAAAGTACTGGAGCTAGCAACATCCAAATCATCAACTTAGTTCTGATGTATATAAAATCAATTTTATTTATGAATTAAAGTATAAATAGACTGCAATGATCTCTAACCGCGATCAGTAACTATGGCACCATTGCTTTCTCTTCGATCACATAAGCGGACGAGATCGGTCAGTGAATAATATTTACAAGCATCTTAAACCGACAAAATACTAAAGCTGCGTTTGAAATAATTAAAAATTAAAAAAAAATTACATAATTGTTTATTCCTTTATTTATGCCCTCATTACTCCTGAAAAACTTGGTCGTCGTTATACACATTATTTGAAGCATCTGCATATTTTTTTGTATGCGGATTCAACCGTTTTACTAAATACAATATTAAGTCAAAACAAAAACAATAATTGTTCATCATTTATTTATGTATTGAGATATTTGGTAATTTACATAACAGAGGAGTAATGTAGCGGTCTGCGCACGATGTAATCCAAAAACTAATATAAAATGTATCTACATTATATTCTTCTATTTTATTATGTGCAAGTCTGCTTTGTATGTATGGAATGTTACGCCATTTGAATTTTTGTAAATAATTGAGGCGTAATAATTAGAAAAGCACCTTAAGCAAAAGTATTAATTTTTTTCAAATAGCGTACATTTTACTTTACACATCGTGTAAAGGTTTTAAAAACGTGAGATTTTGAAGTTTCAGATCCTTTAGAAGGGCATACCTACTACGAGGCTACTAAGATCAGCACAGGAGCATTTATGATTATAATCATCTATAATTAAAGTAATTATAAATCTATTCCTAGTATTGTATTTCTTTGGTTATTGTGTTTTATTCAATACAAAACTAAATCCAACAAAGGCAAACCATCAAAATATTTAAAACTAACTTTATACCTACCTACCTACCTAACTTTATATATTGAATTTAAAAACATCATTAAATGCTGTTCCGTGCCAAATTTAGCAAAATTCGATCACTTTTAGAGTCACCTCGGTGTCTGGTGTCTCTATGTTTGTCAAAGATTTTTTGTAATTCTAAAAGACTATTAGACGTAGATGATTGGTATTTGGCATAGATATACTCGTAATAGCTACAGGAACACGTGAATATATATGTCTAGAAACACCTACTATTTTTTTATATCGGGCTTGTCTTCCTATGTATCCATAAGAAAGGTAAATTGTCTTGAAATCAAAATTTATTATTATTATTTACATTTTACTCTTTACATTCATTCATAATTAAAATTAATTTAGTTTTGACAAAATAATGATGAATTTCATGGTCTTCTATCAATTTACTGTGTGATGTTTATTTGAGATATTTCATTCATATCATTGGTCCTATTTAATATTGATTAGTACCATAAAATAGATGCAGATATTGTTTTTACGTTCGAGTAAACTTCAAAATTTCGTAAATGCAGTTCTATAATAATGTATACTACACATGGAATAAAACTAATGTCACGGATTTTATCACATTTAATTTTAACTTTTTTACGAGAGTGTTTTTACGCATATTTGGATGAAAGTTCCATAAAAATCCGCGTAAAGGAACATATCGTTGATGATGTGAAGCACCGACGACCCGGAAAGTCTAAAGTATGTCATGTCATATGTCAGTGACATGTTTAGTATCGTCCCAACCATTATATCGGATCTGATAGACAATAAATCCTTGCATTAGAACACCGATTCCTACCAATGATGAATCTCGAGGCTATTGAAATTAAAAAACATCGTAATTTTAACAGCCATCTTGGCTGAGTGCTACTATCTGCTAAGGACCCCATAATTAATAAAATTAAATTCAAAACCAAGCATACTACTGCATAATTAATAGAAACAGGTGTTACTTTGCGGAAATTCATTATATTAAAGTTGGTAAAAATTATTGCGTGTGCAAAGTAATTTTTACCACGTTTAATACTACTGCATATCTATTCTATTATATTCTAACTATGACATCAGGTGGTCAAACAACTCAGTCCTCTTGTTACCATGGGTGCTGTAAAGTGCCCAAAACATCGGGAATTATAAAAGTTAAAATTAAACGCAAAAAATCTTTAAAATTAGTTTTATTCCTTATAAATTTTATTCACAGTGAACGTGGGAAGCACTAAACTCATGGGAGTAGAAAAATGTTCGCCTTGTTGTAGCGGTGAAAGAAAATTCGCCACCTCATACCGTCCCATTGTAAGAGGTGACATAGGAAAACAAACAGGAGATGGGCAGCATCATCTTCCTGACAACAGATCAAAATAGCTGTGGTTGCCAACCCGCCTGCCAAGCGTGGCAACGATAGCAAATATCCAGCTACTTGACAATTTATCGAAGAGGCCTATGTTCATTTCAGTGGATTTTTGATAGGCTGACGATAATGAGTTCTACTCATCTTTGCAACCTTTAATATTTACGGTAGAGTGAAAACAAAAAAGTAACATACCCGAAAATACGAATGAAATAAAAACTGCATATATTGCCCCATCAAAAGTTAAAAAGTAGCAGCTTATATACATGTTACATCAATCAACAGATTCATCCTCGAATCGTACATGTTTTGCTCGGGTGCCATGATGAATTCTCATGGTGAACTACACGGCCCTCTTATTAGTTTAAATACAATTCATAAAAACTGAAACTAAGCTTTTGCATGATTTTCGACCACATCTACCTAGGTAATTACACATCCAACGATACCACGAACGAATTTTCAATTATTTACTTCGTATATTCAGTAGCATTCTATTATTTAATTTTATCAGTGACTAACCATTTTAGTTTATTTAGAAGTAAGTAGATGGCGCTATTATTAGATGAAATAATGAAATCCAAAACTATATTATCTAGTAATATCAGCGATAGAAGCGAACAATATAAAAACCTTATCAATTTTCATATTTTTGATAGACGTCACTTTTATCTATTGAAATTATTACACTTTTAAAATAATATAACAAAATAAATACAAAACTATACGTTAGAATTTTTAAATAATTTTAAAAATCTAATTATTTAAATTTTTGTAAGTTATTTATGTTATTTAATTTATAACTACGTAACTGAAGGCAAAATATACTACTTTTGCCATTTGATGACAGATGGCGCTGTTTTGATAATAAATCTGTAGTTTCAAATTATTTTACCAAGGCTATAACTATATTTTAATCTTTATTTAAATATGTTTATGCTTTATTTATTTGAAAAACACCCGTCATACCGCCTAAAACTAAGATATAATAGAAAATTAACATCTAAAGGAAGGAAAATACTTAACCTTCTTTTTCGAAGTTCCGTAATCGGATAAAAAGTAGCCTATAAGTTGCATCGGGTTACTAACTACCTACATACAAATTTTCATGTAAATTGGTTCAGTAGTTTTTGCGTGAATCCGGAATACACAGACACACAGACAGACAGACAGACAAAAATTCTAAAAACCACTAATTTGGCTTCAGAACTCCTTAATTAATCCCCTGGACTTGTTTTTTCAAGAATATATTAGAATTACAGACACGACTTTTCTACAGATTTATTATATGTATAGATCTGGAACGAACGAAACTACGTCGAACGATTCTTACTGATTACAAATTATTAACAATATAATTATAGCGATAACTGATGGTTGATACGTGAAAGAAATTATGAATATTGCCACTTATTATTTTATCAGATAACCTTCAATAACATTAACAATCAACAACCTCTCGACGATTAATATTTTTTTACACTTTCAGTGCTAGGAAATAATTTCATTATGTATATTACACTTTTTAAATTGAGCTAGAAAGTAAATGTTTTCAATATATTAAATCAAAAATGAAAAAGAAACATTAAAAGGGAACACATTTTCAAAGCAAAAGTTTCAAAATGTAAGATTGATGTGCAAAGGCGGGCGGGAAAAGGAAAACAGGGAAGAGGAATGGCGGGCGGCGAATGCGGCAAGCGCGAGTCGGCATTGCGGGGAGCAGGGAGCAGGGGGCAGCCGGGACGGCCAGGAGCGTAGCCCGACGCGCCCTTAATCGCATTACACGCACGCTGCGGCGCGACCGACCTTAGCCTTCCCGGTGGAAATCCGCATAACCTTATTTTTAGTAATTGTTTACAAACTTACATATCATAATTACACTCACCAAAATTTGACGACGAGCGCTTTGGAAATTAAGCCGCAAATTTTTATACACGATCACTTGAAGTTCCGTTAACACAATCGACAGTTAAAACATGTTCACATTGAGATTGGTAGACGGGCAGAAAGAGGTGTAGAGATCGGTTCGCGATTGCAACGGTGTGGTGCCGCGCGGGTGCAGCGAGCGAGCGTCGCGACGTCGGCGGCGCGGAGCGTGTTGTGCGCGCGCGCTCGCGGTGGGGCCGACCGGTCGCAACCGGGCCGCGCTCTCACCGTACCCGGCCGCCCTGCCACAATGTTCGCTATAATCGCACTTGACACCGTGCCGCGTTCGATCTCGAAGAAAGTTTCACATTCTATGCCGCGAGACACAGAAAACTTCGACGGCCGAAAATCACTTTCAAACGCGGACGCGTCCATTCGACTGACAGCTGAAGCCCTGTAGCCGGCAAACAATTCTAATTCAATTAGATCATAACGTCGCTCTTATTGTATTGGCTTCACTGTTCTCAGTATAGGGTTTAAACATGAATTATGGAATTAAATGGCGGCCTACAAGTTCTCAATGTCAGCGACTTTTATCTCTGTACAGACATTGAAAGTTGATGGGAAAGATAGAGAAAGTATTTGTAGGCGATCTGTATTTAAAGATAATGTCCCTTTGCCGCTATTTTGGAGGTACAGTTGATTGAAAACCTAACTAGGCTTTAGTAATAAAACTACAAAAGAATACAACATCTTTAAGGAAAAAAAAAACTCAAAAAAATGTAGACAAACCCAAAAAAAAATTATAACTACAAACAGGTGTTTTGCCTTCTGATTTAAATAAAGGACTGAGTAAAAAGAGACGATAAAGACGCTAACCATGATTACTGCGAAAACTACCGAATATTCTCAGAAGTTATACGTAAGAGCACAGAATAAATAATAGTACCAACGTAGTAAAAGATGCTACGGGTATATAAATTTAAAAAAAGTTAAATTATAACCTTTAAACCGTGTAGTGGCTGTGTAAAAATATTCACTACCCGAAGTCGGAAGAGGTGACAGAAATTAAAACGGAAGAAAATAATATAAAAATCTGCGGTTGCCAACCCGCCTGCCAAGCATATCTACTGCGGCAAAATCCTCCCTATGAGACAATCTATCGGCTTACGTTAAGCAGTTAAATTTATATGCTACTTCGATCCACTCTTTTATACTGGTAGCAAAATTAATATAAGCAAGGAATGTCGGCTAAGATTTTTTTTAATTGAAGTGACAAATGAACTTATGAACCTGATGGTAAGTGACTATTGCAGTTTATGAACACCTGGACACCTGGATACAAGGACACTTCGGTCAACTTCAAACAAAAAAGGCTATAGATGCGTCGTTACCCCTGGTTGTTAATAAGTTTTTACTTTGTCTCCTGTACACTGAACACAACATATAATCTTATTAACATCAATTATAGGTTGCTCCTTCATCATAATACTAGCCTTTGAAGTATACCTTTCACTTGTATTAACATTATAAATTCCTAAAGCCAAATATAATTGTAAACTTTTATAAAAAGTAAAGTAAAGTTACAGCCTATATTACGTCCCACTGCTGGGCACGTAATATATTTTCTGAGATGAACTTTTATAATTCTGGCTAACCAACCAATTCGAATACTCAAAACAAAACACACAATTACTGGTGGCGAGGTACGAATGTGCATATTAATGCTGCATTTTTCTTATTTCAGGTTAATGAAAATCATTGCCTTCTTCCATTCAGAGACGGCAAGAAGTTCACCTAATTACACCCTTCAAAGTAAGACAACCTGTAATTGAAAAACCACAAAAAGCGTTTGCGTTCTTGCAGAATTACTATTTGCAAATACATGTATGTCGCGATTAATTGATTTAATTAGAATGTTTCAAGTTAATTTAATAGTACGGGTAGCCCGTTACAAATACGCCGAAACTTAACTAAATTCCTAGTCGTATTTAGAATTATAACATATAGCATTTAAAGTATGTATAAAATCCAACCCTTTATTTAAAGACTACGAATATATTTCACAGCAGCGTTATCATTTAACGCTGTGGTTTCAGCATTTTAAAATACGCCACCACCACCATTACCAGCTATTTTTTTTTAATTCTAACGACCTATTGCATGGATTTTCTTACAAAATATCCAATGGAAAAAAGATTCAAACATAATCTTTTACTACAACCTCAACCAATCTCACGATGACTTGCAAATTCTACAATAATTTTCTATAACCATATTACTGAATATTGATTCTTGTTTTAAACGATACTTTAACAGATTTCGCTAAATTTTATAGGCATTCAACTGAATGTCAGCGTTAAACTAATGGCCGTTCAATTAACCGTCCTGATTAAGCCAAGCCACGGTATGCGACCTACAAGTACGAGCCTAGCTTAACGGTTTATGAACCCTTTTTTTATAAAGAGTAACAAACTAGCACACAACAGTCCGACAAAATATAGATAACAGTGTCCCATAGACATCTACATCTATATTCGATTAATTATCAAAATGCAGATGCGTTGTCACCTTTAAGGACTAAGATGGAATGAATCGTTTAAAGTAAAAAGGATCTCGGCTTCTCTATACTCACCATACGATACACATCAGAATTCACCTGCTATTTCACGTTGGTATTCTGTGAGAGTGTGGACCGGGGGTCGAGCTGACCCATTCGTGGTGCAACCATTATATAGCTGCAGCGTGGCTCAAACCTACTAATAAATAGCCAAAGCATTTATATTGTAGCGGCCCGCACTCCACACACGGCGCGATCCGTCACCAATAGGTTTGCGCGTCACCAACTTATTACTCGCTCATAAATTCTCAACCTTGTTCTCAATACTTAATAATTGGTTACTATAGTAACCAATAATATAATTAACAAGCTAAGGTTAAGGAGTAATAAAACAAACTTGTTGTCTTGCCTTATTTTTATCTAGTGTAAACAGTGTTTTAAGAACTAAAATTACGCATACTTATTTATCAAAGTGTAAGCAAATAATTTAAAACAATTTCATTAAAATTCGCCGCCTTCGATTTTGATACAGGGCTTAATTTGTCTGGCCACAAATCTATAAATTTACATATGTACATGGGGAATTTAGCCATTGCTAGCTCTAAAGATTTCTTGAGAGACTCTATATTAGATTAACGTTTTGAGCAGGCCCTGTCAAATGTGACGATTAAGGCAAAATTTACCTACAACAGGAGAGGCCCATGTCCATCTGTGGATTTTTACGGACTGATGATGATGATGGAAGGTATCTGATGGTAAATAATCGTAATTATATTATGTACCTTGTTCACGAAGGGTCGTTTCTGCGAACGGGTCAAAACCTCTCTGATCATCTGAATCGACTGGAACTTCGTGACGGACCGCTCCAGGCTCAAATGCAGAAGGCGGTGCTTTTCGATACCACCCGCATTGTTCGCCGGTTCCTTTCGCTTTCACCCTGACCCTCTGCCGTTTGGTCTTCCCTGTTGAGGACTCCAGTCTAGTTGGATTCCATATAGTGTATTATGACTGCCTTGTTGGACAAATCAAAATATTTTTTTTTGCTGTTTTTGCTGTTAATAAATTCTTAGTAGCAGCCTGAAGTCAGGAAGGGGTAAGGTTTGAAAGTAAGTCGCCTGAATTGGGGGGTGGGGTGGTGGGGAGGAAGGAGGGGAAGTTGTAGAGTAGCCCCCCACTTCTCCTCCCCCCCTGCCGGACGTGCTTATTTTTTTTAAAATAAATTTTTAATAATCTCATTTTGAGGTTATGTTTTCGTAATGTTTTTGACAATATAAACTGATTTATGGGGGGAGAGAGTTGGGGGAGGGAAGCCCCACGCCACTCAACGTGGCGCAGTCGAGGGAAGCTCGGTCGACGGAGCCCCGCTCCTACTTCTGAATGGTTTATAAAAAAATAACCACGAAGGGGATGGCCCTTCTAACCTAACCTGTCCGAGTCGGGGTACCCCAAGTCACAAGCTCGCTTCGCTCGCTCTTGCACTCAATAAAACACCAAAATATTAACTTTTATAATTACTTTAATTTATAAACATAATTTATAGTTGCCACTATTTATAAAAAAGGATCTTTGCGAAATTAGTGAAGTCGTCGAAAAACTGGAGGAGGCAGGTAAAAACGTTAGGGAGCACATTCACTTAAACTCGGAAGCAACGGAATGACGTAAAGTATATCTGTCACTGTCAACAAAATGGCTGGCCTAGCGAATAATTTTACGCATTTTAAGATGACTTTGACAGATTCAATGTCAAAAACGTTAGAATTTAGTTAAATTTACGTGCCATTTCACGTTTAGTTAGTGATTTACCAATATATTTTAAAAATAATTAAAAATACTTCGACGCTTCTCCGGCAGCAACAATCGCATGGGGGTGCTTCAGATAAACCCCTTTGACCCCCCCACAGTGACAGAATCCTCAAATTCAGGCGCTTTACTTTCAAACCCAACCCTCAGGTAGTGACCCGTGCCCGTGCATAAAGCCGTTGGCCCTGCGCCTGATCTCGGTCCGGTCGTGTCGGATTGCTGTTCCATCGGACTTTGAGAGTGAGGGAATAGAGAATGTACCTGTGCTCGTGCACTATAATGCTGTCCTGCGCTGATGGCTAATCTTCTGGCTGCTAAAACCGAAATTCGGCCTGAAGGATATAATTATTATAGTGTGTTATATATTTTATTTACCTATTTGATATGTAAATAATCTCATTATACAATATAATATATCGTTTATATTTGACTTTTCAATTTTACATCCTTTGAAGACAAGTCTAAAACCATATTTATGAGATCTTATTTATTTTCATCCGTCTGTTGTGGTACATTTTTGATTTTTACATTAGTTTTACAGAATCTTTACCATCATTTATCATTCTTTACATGTATTTCCTTGACCCTATTTTCTGGTATCGTTATATGCTCTCTATCTTTATTAACTTGTCCCTCTCATGATTTAACTCGCTTTTAAGTTCCTTATCCTGGACAGTTTAAGACTACTGAATTCTTAAGGTTTGTTGAGTTTTCTTTTGAGACAGAGTTTTTTATTTAATTCCTTACTTTACACCGTAAAAAGGAATTTATCATGCTTCTCATTTCCCGCTTAAAGTCAGTCATGTTCTTTTGCTATGTGTCTCCCCTTCTTACTTTATAACGTTGTGTTACAAAATTAGTTGGTGTAATGACTATTAATTCCAGTTGATTTACATTTGCAAATTTATTTATCATTAATACTAAAAGAAAGGCAGATATTTTCCATTCTTTGTATCGCAATCTGAAAAACTCCCCGGAGCACTGCCCGTAGTAAATTGGATGAAAATTTAAAAAAATTTAGATTTTTACTAGCACTATTTAAAAATTAAGTCGGGAGCTGATATTATTGCGACTTGTACGAAATCCATTACAACGAGAGAAAACAACTATTTTGACGTCCATACTTTTGTTTTTCGCTTTTTGAATTCAGCGAAAAATTATTTCGGCCAGCAAGGTCACCAACAAAAATCATGTACTTGCTAGCCTTATCACGTCGAAAAACTACTTTTATGGTAGAAGGTTGTGGTTTATAAAACAATTTTGTAATGTTCCGTGTGTAAAATAATTTTTCACAAACGTTGCAATAGCAATCTCTAACATCTGTTATTTAAATTCTACGGTATATATGTTATTACTCTAAGATTCTTTATGTTGGAAATTCTACAGATTCAAAACGATGGCCCATTAAATTCGATAAATTTATGGCCTGAAGATATCGTTTTGATTAGTCACGAATTGTTAAAGTCTGTGGATTTTTTCGAAACGTATTTACAAAAGTGTAATAGAAGTTTATGAAACTATAGTAGCATATAGACAAGAAACAAAGAAAATAACCGTGAAATGGATAGTATTCATATTGTAGACCTTTTAACCAAAACCGCTTCGATTAGGGTCGGCGAGTCCCACTCCTGAATTGGAAAAAAGGTGTATTTTGGTTCACTGTGGTGGGGGGTATGTACTCTCCCCCGAAAAACGTAGGAATAAAGAGGCGCCGCCACTCACTCTATTTTCTGCAACTCTAACGCACTGATGCTCCCGGAAAGTGTTTTTCCAGGTCGCCGTGGCCCTCTTATAACGGACTCCGGAGGTGTGCAGGTAAAAATTTAGGCCGTGGAGAAAAGCGCGACTTGTGTTCTGGCGCGCTTTGCTCCAGGAAGAACAGGGTTATGAATTGAATGAAACGAGAAGGGGCTCCTGCCGCTAATTGGGCCGCGTATGTGACAAATGCGTTCCCGAAACCCTACCGATATATGGTGAAGGTCAAACACTAGGGGTTTTAGTCGGTGCGAGTCCGACAAAATATAGGTTACAAGAATAATTATTGAAAGTAATTTAGGCGTGTTTAAACAAACAAGAAAACAAAAAAACTCTCCCGTATATTAGTATAGATTTTTGTTGAAATGAGTGCAACGAACTCACTCCTAGGCCGGTATTTAGAGACAATCTTGAGAAAATATTGAGTCTAGTCATACTAAATACACAAATGTTGAAATTGTGAAGCTTCAAGTTAAACATAAAATAATCTCAGAATAGCCTTAGACTTAGATCATCACAAATATATGGATAACATTTACGTACAGCGGAGAAATAATTTTGTGCTCTTACCATTGTCTTATTTTTTAACAAAAAACAGCAAAGAAGATATGCCGTTGTTTTTTTTTCACATTATAAATTGTTTGTCTGTATTTCTTTAATTTAATTTTAAAAAAATGTATCATAACTTTGTAGTTGTGAATATGCGATTATTTTCTTCAAAATGCTCACTTTACATGCACGAGGGATGAGGTCTATTGATTGGGACAAATCTCTCTAGTGATACATGTGCATGACTAAGACTTCTATAAACTTTTCAAAAAATACTCAAGTAATATATGACATTAACTTAATAACTATGATTTCTAGAAATTAAAAATACGAAACACATGTCAAGTAATATCAGCAATAACATGCGACCGCGTTCATTTATATTGTTTATAAATTATTCGAAAAAATCGAATACACCTTACTTTGCCCAACAGCAACTGGCTGCACTTAAATATAGCCGGCTTAGCCTACTTGTAATCACATTTTGTCTTAAAGCCGTAACATAAATAATATTTATAAAGACCTATTGTCCATCTGTGGGCAATCACAAATTAAGCATTAGGAAATCAGCTATTTCCTATGTATAACTTAATTTTTTAAGGAAAAATTACTTGAAAAGGGAAAAGCAACAACAGTAGTTCCCAATTTTACTTTTACTACATTAAAGACGTTTTAAAATGGAAATAATTGTAATAAGTTTACTTGTAAAAAATGCGAACGACCGACATTTACCACAAAGGTGAATAACCGTTTTCGTATCTGTTTATGTATGTATGTTACGTCTCAATTGTAGTCATGTGGGACAGAACTGCACATTTTTCTTCAAATCATTGTAAAGTCTAAAATATTGTCAGGCCTTTAATAATTTAAAGTTTAAGAAAATTCATGGTAAAAAAAAACATGCGTGAGTGTCGTGGAACACTCGGTTGGAACGAGGTTCCTTTCGTAGTATTTTTTTAAATACTAGTAATGCTATTAAACGTTACTAATATTCCCTTAAACCACTTCTGGTAAGCTTGAAATGCTTGTGTTAGAAGTGGTTGACGACAGTAGTCGAATGGCAGATTCGAACCCACGACCTTACGAGCTCGCGGTCCGCGCCCTGCCATTAGGCTACTGACGCTTCTAATACATTATTATTGATAAACATATTATATTATTGATTAACAAATACAAATAAATAATATTTCATTCATGGCAAGATAAGAAAAAGTGGCTGGGAGATGGATATTATTCCATCTCGCTTCCTTATAGCCGCCAAGGCAGTCTACACTAAGTCAGAAGGGGTCATTTCGTGACGGAAAAATCTTACACTTTTTTTCGCCTAGCCCCCATCCGATAAATTCGTACCGTCCGATAAAGAACTTCGTTCCAAAACTTTAACCATTGAATTTCTTTTAAGGTTTGCAAGCTATCTCAGTGACCCACACATATTACTTATATATCTCCGACACTCCACACTAATTAAATTCCTTTAAAAAAAATATATTACATTATTAATTCAATATTCGGTTCAAACTTCGTTCCAAAAATTAAACGTAATGGTTAGGGCATATGAGCCAATAGTGCGGATACGGAGCTTAGTGTCGCAAGAAAATCCCAATGAACTAAATTAAGAAAAAGCTAATATGAAAATTAAACTTTAAAAAAGTAAAAACCAAATAAAAACTAGTAGAAATAAAATAATGTTTACATAATAGCTTCTGAAGTCGAAAGTGTATGGAAGAATTAAAGCCCGACGTCGGAAGCTGATAAGTGTAAATGTTTTTCATTGTTTTTAGTGTCTCATAAGTTCTAGGTAACAATTAAAATGTCTCCTAAACAGTTCAATTAAAAATTTTAGCCATATTTTCCACCCTTAGGGATGAAAGTTTTCCTTAAAATGTATATGGGGCCAGACCACCATTTACTTCAGCTGCTTCCGAGAAATCGGGAATATTAAAGATTAGCTGATACCCGCAACTTCATCGGTGTTGCTTGATATATTAAAAAATATATAATAATAGTTAAATTAAGATATATAATAATTAAAACTTCTCCGCGGCAAAAAAACACACATCACTTTACAAGTAGTGCTTATAAAAATCGTTGTTTCTTAAAACTTTAACAACTTTATATTAAATGAAGATATCGCAATATTTTTTTTTAGATAAGGGCCAAGTTTCTAGGAAATAAAGCTTCGAAAACCTAATTGAAATCTATCCAGTAGTTTTTCCGTGATGCAAACCATCTTGCCATCATAACTGCAAACCTCTATCATTTTATTTATATAGAAGATGTTAAAAATTAATTGGCTAAGATCCGCGTAATAAATTATTATCTTAGACAATTCATTTTTAACATCTTTAATATTATGGATTTCCGCAAAGTAACGCCTGATTCTATTAATTAAATCGGAAATATACATAAAAATAAAACACACACGTCAAATACCTCGTGTTTCAAATTAGTAAAATAAAATAAAAAGTCATTATCTTTCGACATAAGATTTTTTTTGTATACGTTAACACCTTTTAATATACTACTGTTTTGACGACGACGTGTAAAGAAGAATCAATATTTAAAAAAAATACATAAGAATATAAGCATAGGTTCTTTTTTTCCTTACATATGAGCAAGCTTAATGTCAATAAAGTAGTGCAATAGTTTTGTGCGTAAATAAAAATCCGACATACACTGGCATTACTACTATTATTGCCTTAAATATACAGGGTTATTTTGCAATAACCGGCCAAATTTGCAGAGAAGGTTCAGAATAAGTAATATAGGCAAATGTTGAACAAAATTAATTAAATAAAATCTCAAACATTCTGTCCATTTTATCATTTCAATTCAAAATGCGTGGTAATGCATTATTTTAACTGATTTTACATTTGTAAGAGTCGATCGGTAGGCAAAAACGATGTTACCCATAAATCACATTCAATTTGGGATAATTTCAAATAAAAGTAGAAGCCTTATTTACTCGTATTTTCAAAAACTGCGTTAACGGTATATCATTATTTATATATTTTAACTTAAGTTTAAAATTTGGCTACTCATTGAAAAATAACCCTGTAAATAACTTTTTGTAAAGTACTTGCTTAATTTTTTTTAAATAAATCTTATGATAAAAAGGTGAAGGAAAACGTCGTGAGGAAACCTGCATGTCTGAGAAAAGAAAAAGTAAACTTTCTTTAATTGTAATATCTAAAAATAACCTTAGTACGAATTATTTAAAAAAAGATATATTTAAATTATTCTTTATACAATTTTCTTATGTTTCAATAGCGAATTTATGTATATTCATATTTAAATATGATAATAGAACAGACCAAACTAACGAGTACCGTTGTTGGTAAAACGTTGAATATTTAAAAGGGTTCCAAATTCCAATTAGTTTTCTACCGCATTTATAACTATGCAGACGAATGTACTTAATGTTTTTATCAAACAATTTGTTACTCTAATCAGCGCGACAATTGAGGCCAAATTCATCACTGACTAGCAGATGGTCATCAATATGCAATCAGTGTGGCCTAGCACAGCGCTTAATAATACGCAACCTTTAAATGTGATATTTATGATACTTTGAAGTTATTAAAATATTTAATAATTCTGAGTTTATTCCGTATCTCGGAGCAGAAGTAAAAAGGGACGCGATAAGAGGACGTTTATTAACCAATCTGATATGATGAAAAAGTTCGTTGGAAATTCAATTTTATGGCCATTAGTTGTGTTTTAAGAAGAATGTATGTTATGTTTTGTATTTTATATGTTATTTTAGTTGTTATTTATATGTATAATGTTACAGAGACCTGTCCCAATTTTTTTAACAAGCTGGAGGGCAACAACTAGGTATATCAGATTTGTTTTCAGTCTGCAAAGGAATGACCATATGTCTCAATATATATCTCAACTTAATTGGCGCATCTTATGTCAAAGGTGCAACTCCGGGATATTGCTTCATCTTTTGGCTCATAGTTATCTATTTAACACCCCCTCCCCTCCCCCCTCCCCGTATTTTTCTACAATACCCGTCGGTTCCCAAGTTATTAAAAGTTTCATCAATTTTAAGCAAAATTCATATTTATGTCTCCCACCTCTACTGTCCGAGGCTTAGTTCTGATAAGCAGCGGAGTCATACCAGATCCAGTGGCGGATCTTCAGTGCGATTGTGTAATTCTGGTAATAATCGTGGTAGCTAAGTTTTGCCGTTCGGTTTCTTTGTATTGTGTAAATGTATCAATATACGAGTAGATTTTGATTCGAGTCTTTATAGGGTTCCGTACCTCAAAAAAGAAAACAGAACCACTTTTAAAATCACTTTTCTGTCCGTCCGTCTGTCCCTCTGTTATGACCCTTTTTCTCAAGAACGTGTAAAGGTATCAAGTTGAAATTCAACGCAATCATAAGATATGGTCATTTATGTCACCTTTATGCTGCTCGGTAGCTTAGTGGGTAAGCGTTTGGTTGCGACGCTGGGTACCGCGAGTTTGAATCTCAAACTGTTTGCATGACTTACAAATAATAGTTTTGCGTCTAGATATTTTGGCACGCTTGGCAAGCGGGTTGGCAGCCGCAGTTTTTAATTTTCATTCCGCTGTTACCATGAAGATGCTGCTGCCCATCTCCAGTTTTATTTCTCTCAGTCGCCTCTCACGATACCAACGGTATGATAAACAAATTATGATAAAGAATATTTTCATAATACTTGATAGTGGCAAAAGAACAACCGTTCGAGTCCATTATCACAGAGAAAAAAACGCAGTTGTGAAATGATTCGATTCCCACCAAAGTTACACAATAGCACTCGCTTGGTATCCAGGGCCTATGGCTTCCACGTTGCAGATAGTTGTACAAGTAGAAAAGGAAGAAAAAGGAGAGCAGTTCACGTGAAGAAACCACCGGTGGGCAGCCAGTGCTGGATGTGTGCACGGCCTTGTTGATATGCATGATGATGGAACTCCGTGGGATTTTAGTCGGTAAAATTCTGACATACTCGTATTATCCGGGCGGCGTTTAGTCCGTACAAAACTTATTCCTCCCTTTTCCCCCTTGATAATGATACTTGAGCAAATATTTTTTTTGATACAATCTATATCTACCATATCCATATTTCTATGTTATCTTTTTATTTCATTAAATTAAGTTCACCTTCTAAAATTACTAAAACTGTACAAGTATACCGTCGTTATTAGACATACAGCAATTAAACTCTTAAATTTTTCCAACTTTAATATAATGGATTTCCGCAAAGTAACGCCTGATTCTATTAACATACATCAATCTTTATTTCAAATTTATATCTTAAGAATCACTTGATAGCTTTTGATACGGTTTTTACTGTAAGGCAGGGAGTTTCTTCGGGAGTGTTCATACCATTACGCTATGGCCAAAGGAAATTTAATCAAACATGTCGTGCTGGTAATCTGATGATAACGGAATCGAATATCACATTTGACACAATTTTTTTTGTTTTTTGTATATTTTTACGGTCTAACAACTGCACATTTTTGCTTGTTCTACTTAGGCCGCGTGCGTTGAACTTACTATTAACGTAACGAAATAACGAGCGATCAGTGCATTACCATCAAGGGAAAGAACCAGAAGTGGTTCTCGTATCGTATCTTAACGTTTGTACCTATTCTACACTAATAGGTACACTAATAGGTACAAACGTTTATTTATTATTCTTTATATATATATATATATATATATATATATATATATATATATATATATATATATATATATATATATATATGCAATGCAAAATTTATCTGTCAGTCTATCTATCTGCCTGCATGGTAAATTATAACCACGTCAGAGAGGACATCTGTTCTCGACGCCTCGGCAGTATTGAAGGTCAGCGACGACCAACCTCGCATCTACGGGTGCCTCTATAGGTAATCCCGACACAGACCAACTCATCGACCACGTCCAAATCGATGCAGACTCCGTGTTACATATTTGACATATCGAATAACGTGCAGTTTCGTGGTCACTTGGAAGGGAAGGCTGAATTGACCTCTAAAAAGCTTGGCGTGGCACACTGCTTGCAACTTTACAAGGGGTAGGTTCGGCCTAACATGGCATACTATTCTCATCCCTGGGCCGGGGCTCCCTAGTACCAGATCCTTCTACTTGACCGCATCCAGCGCAGAGTGGCTCGAATCGTCGACGACTGACGAAGATGAAAGACGAGACGAAGAGATGTTACATCCCTTTGCATTTTGTCGCATTTACCACGGGGAGTGTTCAGAGGAATTGTTCGGATTAATTCCAGCCACAAAATTTCATCAACGTATTTCACAAATCCACATCATCGGGATGTTTGGCGTTCACTACTGTCGGTCCGATACGACTTAGGGAGCTTCAAGAAACGAGCTTACTCCTTTTTAAAAGCGGTGGTCGACACTTGCCATCAGGTGAGCCGCAAGCTCGTTTGTCCCCCTCTTCTATATAAAATAGACAATAAAACGAAGTAGACAATTATCTTTAACAATGTTATATTTATGTTCTGGAAGTGGGAGTAAGTTTTGTGATTTCAGTTCGAGCCGTTCGCGGTCAGGGGCCAAAAAGTTAAAACTCGAAAATTCTTTATACAACTAGGATAGTACATAATTTTTCGAACGTCGTTCTTGGAGGCCGAGGGCCCCTTTAGCTTGAGGGCCCTGGGGCACTGCCCCGCCTTGCCCCTGGGTAGCTACGCCACTGTTTGGAACAACTTAACTTTCTTTATTATTCTTTATTATATTTAAGTTTTCTTTATTGTGCAAAAGGCTTTTAATGTTTAATCCAATACATAGTATAACAATATACAATGTATTTTATTATATTACATAATATAGTTACAAATATAGATAAATAAAAGTCCCAGTCAAATGGAGCAACTAACGTTTTATTATATCTAGATGGCGCTGCACGTATTGACATCGCAATATCGCCACATAAAACACGTGTTACTTTTAACGTGGTTGAGTCAAGCTTCAGTTACACTGTGGATACAGTACGAATGGGTAGACTTGACCTGGAAAGAACCACGATCTCAAGGAATGACAGCGTAAAATAGCAAGCAGTTTAATGCTGCATTGTTACATATGGTGAGTTGGTGAGTGTATAGAACCGGGGACCCTTTTTTAAAGGTAACGAGTCATTCTATCTTAGTCCTCAGAGGTGCTGGGAAAGATGGATTTTTCATTTGAAGAGTTGGCATTAATTGCTATTGCTTTAGATGACGAAGAAGCTACAACCGTCGAGAGTAAAAGGAGATTTTCTGTACATCCTACGTGGCAGAAAAGAGAACAAGAAGGTGAATACCACACTCTCTACAAAGAATTTTTGGATGACGAGACTCAATTTTATACGTATTTTCGTATGACAAAAGAATGTTTTGCTTTACTGGAAAACAAGCTAAGCCCTCACTTACATAAGAAGGACACTTTTATGAAAAGAGCCATCACACCCAATAAACGATTGGCTATATGTTTAAGGTAATAAATAATAAACACTTTATTTTTACATATTTATTTTAACATTTTGACATATTAATTCTTTGTACTATCATACTCTCTGAGCTTATACTGCGAGAAATAAGATTGTATTGACTCTGTTGTCTTTAGTTGTTCAGAAGACGGCGGAGGAGATGATAAAATAACCGGCATTGATGAAGATGAAGGCGAAGGAGAAGACATTATAATAGGTGTAGATGGAGACGATGAAATTAAATTTTCAGTCAATTGTTGAAGCTCCAAATTGTGAATGACTTTAAAAATTAGCCCTTTAACTAAATTCTGATAATAAGGAGAAAATGATTTCAATGTTGGTGCTAGTCCCTTCAAAAATGCGTCCATAGGATGTTCCTCTTCTTCTCTTTCTTTAATTTTGTTTATATTATTCATAAGAACATACTTCATTAAAGTACTTGAAGCAAATTCAGAATCGGAGCCAGATATCTTTTTTTTTTCAAACACTTAGTAGTCTGAGTCGCTGATAATGGTAGGTCTGGTAAAGACTCAGCTTGTTCATTTGTAGCCGAAGATGTTGCTGGTGACATTGCTAATGACGTAGGCAATGGACTAACTACAACATCATCATGGTCCTGCAAATTTAACTGCTGATTTATGTCAATGGAATCGAATCGTTGCTCATAGATTGTATCTCAGATGATGGAGAAGATATCGTTTGACTGAATTGTACAAAATTGCTTATAGAATCTCTATCTTCGTCAACACTCTTGAGAAATTGAAGTTGTTCAGAAAACTTATACAGTTTGATCTTCTTTGCAGCTTGGCCAGTAACAGTTTTTTGACTTTTTATATTTTTTTGTATTGGCTCTTATATTTGTCCATCTTTGTTTGCAAGAGACCCAATCTAATAAATAAAAAAATATATTTATTAACAATAAAGTTTAAGTTATATTTTGCTTTTTTTAGATTTTTGGCCACTGGTTTGGATTGACGGTTGATTGTTTAGGTCATAGCACAGTTAATAAAATTGTCTAAGAGACATGCAAAATTATTGTTGACCAATTAATGAGTGAGGTATTACCCGAGATGACTACGGAAATGTGGAAAGCGGTTGCTGGAGACTTCTGGCTACTGTGGAAATTCCCAAATTGCTTAGGAGCACTAGACGGTAAACATGTAGTGATTGAATCAAGCAGATCTATATTTTTTAATTATAAGTCGACATTTTCTATTGTTTTGTTGGCTCTAGTAGATGCAAAATGCAATTTTATTTGCATAAATGTATGTGCTCAGAGAAAACATCATGACGCAGGAATTTTTATAACTTCTTTGCTAGGGCAACGTTTAGAGAATGGTACTCTAAATATACCTCAGAACAGAGCTTTACCCGGTACAAGCATTGTTACCCTTATGTCATCATAGGTGACTCTGCCTTTCCACTAAAAACGTACTTGTTACGTCCGTATCCATATAACAGTGGAAACCGCGAATTTGAAGTCTTCGACTATCGCTTAGGTCTTGCTCGTCGCTGCGTAGAAAATGAAATTTAGAATTTACCAAGGAAGAATAAAAATGAATCCAGCATCGGTAGATAAAATACTAACAACATGTATATTACACAACTAATAAGAAAAAATAGTGAAAACGATGTTAATCAATGTAACTTAGAAAGATTAGAGGATTCGAGCCTTAACAATTTACGTTCTCAAGGCGGCAGTGCTTCTAGTCAAGCATTTCGTGAACGAGAAAAATTCAAAGTTTTTTTCAATTCTCCTGTCGGCATATTTAGCATGAATGAATACTAACACCCTTACCTATAAACGCAATACAAACACATTTTAACCAAATACTCTGTCAAAAAGTTGGTTATGTACCTACTTGATTTCTGTTGTATTTAATTCTACTGATGTAATAAATATCGACATTGTAAAGCATGACCCTACTTTATTTACGTACCTGTCTTTTGAATTGAGCATAAAAAAGTTCAACTGTTATTGTTACATATTAATATCTATTGTAAACTTATGAAAACAATAAATGAAAAATAAAATTTATACTAACCATTTGCAGTGAGTGATAATTCGACTGCAATTTTCCGCCACAATTTTTTTTTATATTTTGTGTCCAAATAATTCGGGTGTGCAAAATTATACAAACATGGATATGATCGTACACATTCAATTAGTTTTTCTTCATCCATTTTGTTCGGTACGGCACGCGCATCACTTCATGCCCATGCCACACGTTCATGCCACCGTCCGTGCATCCGTAACGTATGCATTTTCACGTACATTTTCTATGAAACGACATTTCCAAAATTTCACGTCCCGCTCCGTCCGGAATAAAACACGTTACGTATGCAGCGACCTTTAGACCTCACGGGTGACAACGCATCTGCATTTTGATTCGTAATCGAGGATATATGTAGATGTCTTTGGGCAACAGCAACCACTTACCATGAGCACTGTGTGCTCGTTTGTCAAACTTATCCTATCAAAAAAAAGCCTTTCTCAACCAATCAACCTCGGGCAGTCAAAAATGTTAAAACTACTTTTGTAACTAACTGACCAAAATCTGTCGTAATTAAATCATTAATCTTACACCTGTTATTGTCATTTACCGTTGCATGTTCTCACAACGACGCTAATTTCACGTGATAGAGATGACAGAAATTTACTTAAATCATCATTTTCCACATTCTTACAGCTTCCCGCAAGGAATGCCACACAGCACGGTCCTAAATCATCTGTGTCCGTCGACTTTCTGCAACATACCTATTAAATATTAAGACAACATAAACATTAATACCTACTCATAATTTCTTACCTTAACAAAAATAAAAGGTAATTAAAATACACCATACAAATGTGGTTAAAACAGGTTTTATAGACATAGTTTTTTCATTAAATAATAGTGCTGTTCGGATTATATAGTAAAAAAATATATATTTCTGATGCAAAGTTGAGCTTATTTTACTTTCTTCGTTCTAAATCTGTAACAAGACCCGGAGCAATCCGAAAGCGTGTAATTAAATTATTAAAATCTCAAGACTTAAATGCATATTTTATTTATCTGTTTCAACATTTTAAATCGTCGAGGTTATGTTTGATCACCATATTCCGTGTAGGAGGATACCTACACATAAAAGTTTGTGAATTGATTGAAATAATATTTATTTTCGTAGAACTAATAAAAATGGTAACTATTTCCATGATCGATTTCTTTGTGAAATAATGTAGGAATGCACTAATAATCGCTTAACAGGCTGGCACGGTGTGTAATGTGCAATTTGCAGGCAGCCATCGAGTGGTCACGCGACGGGCTAACGCTTACCCACCCGCCATTCGTAACGTTATTCGTTAACGTAACTTTATAAAGAACCCTATAGCACAAAATAAAGATACTTAAAAACATATATTTATGTATTATTATTAACGAAAAAAGGTAAACCGATACGACCGGAGAGAGATCAGGCGCAGGACCAACGGCTATACGTGCTTTCCGAGGCACGAGGGTGAGACACCGCCATCTTCCTGACTCCGGGCAGCTACTGAGATTTTCTTGGCGGAAAAACTCAAAAACCTTTTTTTTTGGCCCGAACCGGGATTCGAACCCGGGACCTCATGATCAGCAGTCGCAATACTACAACCACTAGACCAACGAGGCAGTCGTATATAAATATTGTGATATTCGATTACATTTTATTGAATTTGCAATTTTGATTTATAAGCAAAATCTTAGTTAATAGCTGTTTCGTGTCGCTAACATATTACAATTGACAAAGCGATTTGTTACACGTACAATACAGTTCTAAGGTGTGTCATTACAAGATTGCCAATGCGATTACATTAAATAAATAGTTTTATCCTTTCACTAATGTCGCATTTGTGGTCAGGTGCCTTATTAACTAGTGAGTGCTCTGTGTTACCTCGTATGTTTACAACACAATATTATTCCGCAGTTGATAACTTCCGAGCGACAGGTGCCTCATTATTTTATTATATTAAAACTAACGAATGCTCTGTGTTACCTCGTTTATTTATGACACAATATCATTTATACGTGAAAGAGCACGCTGCAGTTATATTATGGTTGTAGCACGAATATCAGCTTTAAAAAGCAGCTAGTTCCTGCTGTGTTCCGTATGGTAACTAGGTATTCCATCTTAGTTCTCAGGTGTGCTTTTTGATTCTTAATCAAGGATAGATGTAGATAACTATGGGCCATAGCATCGACTGATCATTAGGTGGAATATGTGCACGTTTGTCACCCTTATCCTATAAAAATACCACCCCGCAGTTCATAGCTTCCGAGCGACAAGTACCTCAAAACTTATTATATTAAAACTAGTAAGTGCTCTGTGTTACCTCGCACATTGATGACACAATATCACCCCATAGTTGCTACCTTCCCAGCGACGGGTAATTAAAAAACTTACTTATTATGTTATAAAACAACTTCCCAGGGACAGGTTTTTTTATAGGAGAGGGTGCAAACAAAGGGGTTCCACAATAGAAATAATATATGAATATTTTGATCCTACATTTCTTCATAGTTAAATTTGCAATTTTCTTTTAGTTCTAATTCATGTCAGAGGTTGGCAATCATTAAAAAAGCTATTTCAAACCTGGACACTATAGCTAGGAATAGCTAGCGAGTATTGTTCTCATACCATTTATGTAGTATGTTGCCAACTCCCAGCTGTGCCTCTTTTGTTTCTAGATTTTCCCTACATAACCTCTTAAGTACAAGAATGTACCTAGTATATTAGACATGATGCACTTTGTGTATTAAATTTTAAAGTTTGCTTGTCTTAACGATCTGATCTCTGTAACCTTACCCCTTTCCACTACAAACATGCTACGTATTCGATACGTGTCGATGAAATTCTAAGCGTCATTTTGTAGAAACATAATATGTGAAAATGCTTCCATTTTTTTCCACATAATCCCTGTGAGTGACTAATGACTACACTGGATTATTCGTAAGCTCGTAGACTTCTTATTTACTTAAAGAATGAACTTTTGTTTCGTTATGTCTGTAGTAGTGTTGGGTTAGACTTACTACTGGTTGCACTCAGCAAAATATCATTGCTACACTCGTGAAAATATCTTAATATTGTTCCTAATCTTATATCAAATAGCAGATAAAAAATCCGCCGTAAATAATTACTATTTGATCTACAATATATTTGTTAAAATCGGACTGTATTTTTTTTTTTTACATTCAATTCACTTATATTTACACAATCTAATTTGCACAAATTCGATGAGTCAGCAGCTCCACACCACCTTTTAGCAATAAAAAAGTTTTTTCATCGTGACAGCACATGAATTAAACGTAATGTCCCACTTACTTATACACTTGCTCTTTAACTTTTAACCTTTGTTACTGACATTTCACTATAGAAGGGAATTTATTTCATCTAGTTTTCTAGCAAATAAATCGTTTTTGTTCTTAATGCTCTATTCAACGGCAATACTCCTTAGTGCTTTCACTGAGTTTCGCAAACTTCCTACTGCAAGAAACATTTACCATTTACCAAATATATCCAGAATACCTAATGAAGCAGAATTGGATCGTGAGCTTTGAACTTCATTGTTCTATACAGCTATTTATGTTTCGTGTTATTAATTAATCACTAGCTTTAAACTGCTAATGGAAGCATCGGCGGATGTTCTGAGTATTATTATATCAAGAGGTGATAGACAGTAGACACTACGTGATTTTAGACATGCGTGAATAGATTCAAATTTCTATTAATTTTTAAGCAAGCTAATTTTCAAGCTTTTTCAGATATTTTTTTATGATGACGCTAATTTTACAAATCTCCACAAAAAATTTACCACAAATGACATCAAGCACCCTTTTACAATAAAATATTTTTTTATGTTAATCACTATTTTCTTATTTTAAACTTATTGAAAATTATTTTCTACTTTTCAGTTCGGTTATCTACAAAAGCGTGTTTTTTTAGTTTTATTAAACTATTATTTATTTTCTATTTTTTTGGTGCGGCTAACTACAAAAGCGTGTTTTTTTTTTTCGGAACGAAGTTCTTTTACGCAGCTTACAGTAGATTGAACTGGCAAAAATCGTAGTTGTTTTATTTATTATTCGCAAATCCTGAGGATCCTGGCAAGGATAATGGGACAAGCTATTTAAATTATTGCATTGTCATCGGTACTTGATAAGTGTGCGAAGTTTCAAATCAATCCGACGTTTTGAAAGGGATGAAAATCACATTCAAAAATTCCGTTACATAGATACATACCAAGCTAATAAAAGCGTTATAAAGAAGGAAAAATCAATGAATAGCTAATCTCGGCTCTACATTAGTAAACAGGATTATGCAATCAACGATGTGCCGACCTGTTGTTATTGTCAACAGAATGTTCTGAAAATTGTTTAGAATTTAGTATCAAGTATAAAAATCTTGGTAATATTCAAATAAAGATAAATTTATTAAAAGAAAAATATTTGTATAATCTCCTGAAAAATTATAAAAAAAGATTTTACTTATATTCTCGTGTTGTCCAGGCTTTGTTTATTTATCATTATTATTATAACTCGAGGAGAAGGAGAACAATCACCTGTAGTCGGTTTTTCAAAATATAAAACCAACCTGCTATACATACATAATATAATATGGAAGTCCGTATCCGTAGTCTCTGCCTAACCCTATGGGTAACAGGCGTGAGAGTTTATGTATGTATGTACTAATATGTATGTACTAGTATGTATGTAACACATAAGTTTGCTGATACTTATTTGTTGAGCAAGTTATCTACCCTCATTTGCCTATCGACTTTCTCTGCCAGTCAACCCGTGGAGTGATGAGATTTTGTGGCAGGTGTAATTACATACATACGTACTATGATATACATATAATATACAAAATCCGTACATATAGTGTATGTTAATATATAAACGAAACATGTTTAATATATTATTCATATTATACATATAATTAAAATACATAGATATAATATTATATGCGTTACGTATATTTATTTAATTTATTTATTTATATACTCTTTATTGCACACAAAATACTACACAACACAGCAAGCTTAAATTTATAAATGTTTGTACAATTAGGTGGCCTTATCGCTAAACAGCGATCTCTTCCAGGCAAACCTTGGTGAAGGAGATAATTTTCATTTAAATATATAGAAATGTGCATAAATAGTAGATAAACAAGTATATATTAATAGTACAAGGTATATATAGTATATAAGACAATGCAATAATCAAATACATAATATTATATATACATATACACATAAACACACAAATACATATATACATACACACATACATATACATATACTATATACATATAATAATAGAATACATATATTAAAATTGCAAATTATTAAATATCTAAATACATCATCATCATTCTTAACGTCCAGCATCGCTTTGTTTCAAAAAGAAGTCATGTACTAAATTTAATAAAGCAGCCCGTACTTGGCGCTCTTCTTACGTTTTCGAGCAAGGAGTTCCAGAGTTGTGATGCCTGAATAGTAAAGAAATTGTAAATGAACCCAGTGAAATGAGATGGAATGCTATCTTATGATTACCTTATCATGAGTTGAAAAGAGATACTGAAATTTATCCTTGACATATGTTGGAGAAGTTAGCATTATTCAAAATTGAGAAAAGAACAAGCACAATTCTTGATTTTCGTCTTTTTAGGATAGTGAGCCATTTCAGTGCGAGCAATATAATGAGAGATGTGATCATATTTTCGGAGACCAAATATATATCTCATACAATTATTGAGAAGACGCTCTAGCTTGTTAAGAAGATTATGGTTTAAATCTGGGTAGCACACATCTGCATAATCAATAATAAACATTATAAGTGTTTGCATAAGTGTTAGCTTAGTCTTGATAGGAAGAAAGTAATTCTCTTCTTCTAGAGAACTTCTCTTCTCAGAATTTACCCATTAGCTCTGTTGGTCATAATTGGTGGAACAAACTAATTGAAGATATTTACTTGACTTTGGTTTTTTCTTCATTATTTTTATACTACATGAAGTCTAAAGCTAACTTCCTAATTTACCTTTACCAAATTCTTTCTTATTATTTACTTTGTTTAAATTGCAAAACTTTGTCAGAATAATTATACTTTTTATTAGATAGGTGTCATAAGAGGTAACCGAAATAGCAGATGTGTAGTAATATTTTCCTGATAACAAATCAAAATAATGAAAAATTGCGGTTGCCAACCCGCCTGCCAAGCGTGACAACTATGGAAAATCCCCTATGAGGCAATCTATAGAGCACGCCCCGACAGTAATAAAACCACTACTTTGATTTTTGAGCTTATTGCTTTAACATGTCGAATAGCTTTCGGACGTTTATCACCTTCATTAAATTAATATTTCTATTTTTAATCACGTTTTTAATTTTTTGTCTTAATGATGTTAAAAAACGTTAAAAATTAGCTAAGTTCTGCGTAAAAATATAAAATAAAAATGACGTGTCTTACCTTGTTTGAAGAGCGCTTCCTGCCCTCCCTTATGTCCGACAACGCTAATCCCAACACTACTACATTAGGAAAGATACACCACCGTCGATAATACGTTTGTTTCGCCTCTAAACGGGGCATCGTCGGGTGAAATAGACACTGCGATGGCTGACCGCGAAGATGCTGCTCTTTGTACTAGGCAAGACACATAATTTTTATTTTATATTTTTACGCAGATCTTAGCGAATTAAATTTTACATATTTAATATAACACATTTTCTCAAAGTAACGCCTAATTCTATAAATTATATGAAGTTAGTATTAATTTGCTAAAAGTACGTGTCATATAGTTGACATAAATGACAAGAAATGTTTTGCTTACTATATAATGAAATGTTTTGCTTACTACATAATCTTTGCTTTCCTATTCAAAGGTGTAAGATAAACTTTAGCATTCAAGCACCTAAGTGGATTACTACGGGTATAAAAATATCAAGTATTACCAAAAGAAAATTGAGATACATCTATTATAAAAAGAAAAATACTAAAAACAAAGAATGGTATACTAAATATTCAAAATTACTCAAATCTTGTATTATTTGGTCAAAAAAGAAAATAAATAACAATTTAATTACAAAATCTAAGAATGTATGTAAGACAAACTGGGACATTAGGTATTAAAAATAATGAATTATACAAACAATAAAGACATTGATTGGATAAATAGTGACGGTATAAAAATTATGAATCCTAATGACATTGCAGAAAAATTTAATAACTATTTTGTTAACTTCCCTGACATAAAAATTTATAAAAAAATACAGAAACATAGAACGCGCTTGGGTAACCTCGAGTATAACATATTTTTACGACCATGCTCCGTAAATGAAATTATAAGAATAATTAAATGCTTAAACAATACAAAGTCTGTGGGTAATGATTCAGTCTCTACTCATATACTAAAGTATTGCGCTGATATTATAGGTTCTTGCAAAACTCGTAAATCTATCGTTTACACAGGCCACGTTTCCCGAAACACTAAAAAGCTCAATTGTGAAGCCGCTCTATAAAAAGGTGTTCATCACGAATTAACCAATTACAGAACTATTACGCTAATACCAATTTTTTCAAAAATATTTGAGACGGCGATGCATAGTAGAATTTACAACTACTTGTCAAACATATAATATTCTCCGTAAAGAACAGAACGGATTCCAAAAAGGAAAATCCACAACACATGCCGCATTTTCTTTAATACATAGAGTAACTGATTATATCAACAAAAAAGTACCAGTAGTAGCTATATTTTACGACATGTCAAAGGCATTTGACTGTGTTGACTATATTATTCTAATAGACAAATGTCTATTAAAATAATAAATTAAACGCAATAAAATCCGTAAAAAATTGTTTTATTCAATGTGTAGTGTTCGCGTAAATATAAGAAATCATCACTGATAATTATTTTTTTTTATTGTATAATGGAAATTAATTAATTCATTGACTTTGTGTATGATATTAATTAGCATACCACAAACAGTGAAATGTGTTCGGCTACATTGTACTTATTCACCATCTCCTGTTACCACGTTTCTTGCAAATAAAAATAAATATTTATTTATATAAAAACAAAAGCAAGGAAGCTTTTTTATAGTAGTAAAGTTGACAAACGTGCTTCTAGAAATGTTGCTAAGTGCTGCTAAGTGCTGTGGTCCTGCTTTTGGGCCACAGCACTACACCACAGTCCTACACCAATCAAGAATCATCAATTAAGAGTCAAAATGCAGAGTTGTCACCGTTGAGTTAGAACTAAAATGGAGTGCCTCATTACCAAAGGGTTTCCGGTTGTTTGCACTCACCATACGAAGCCCAGACGCATTAGACTGCTATTTTACGCTGGTATTCTATGAGAACGTGGTCCTTTCCCGATCGAGATGGCCCATTCATTCTGCAACCACAATACAGCTGCAGCGTGGCCCTAACTCATCTCTTTAATATAGTTGAACATGATTTTCAAGACTTATTAAATTTTACTAGTAATTTCCCTATGTTGTTGAGTACATAATTTAATGTTGTAATTATTTACTTTGACGTTGAAATAAAAATTGAAGCTGCGACACTCTCTTATTAAATTTTATTAGATCAGTGTCTACGAAAAAGTGAACTACGTCTACATGAAGCGCTCTTAATGCCCAAAGACTTGTCAGCTGGCGTTTTCAAGAAGTTAACAGAGTTGAAAATTCTCAGTTATTGGGTAACTTGCAGTAAGAGGACGCAGGGCGGCGGGGAGAGCGGGGTGTAGACCAGGCGCCTCATTGATCGTGCTCCGTACAGCATCCCCGCGCCTAAGTCGCGTCGCAACCCCGCCGTCATCGCTCTAAACAGCCACAAAATTCAACACTCGAGCCTGTAATAGCTGCATTTCGAAAGTATTTCCCGATTCTTGACCCGATTCCAATCAATTAGAATGCCAATGACTTAAGCAAAGTTAACAAGGACTTTCATAATATACGTCAATCTAATAATTTAGGAGATTAATAGCAATTAGGAGATTATTAATAATTTAGGAGATTATTAACTTCAATTATCAAATTATTTATTATTTTCATGTTTTTAAATACTAATTCGTTTTAGAGATTATTCTTAACCTATACTAAATTTCACTGTCTAGTATTTAATTGTAGTAAATCCACTTCATGGCCTCTTAGGATTCGAGTATAGGTACCGCTTTTCGAGAAGGCTATATTACACGTATTATAGATAATAATAAACAATTATAATTTAGTAATATATAATAAATACAGACGAAGATTGAAATTTGGGAAGGGCGAAAAAATTAACATAATTAGAGGAGGTAGCGTGTGCCAGCTCGGTTCATGTGCAGGACGGGAGAGGCTGGTAGGGCTGCAAGGGAGATAAGGTCGGCGCGCGCGGGCGGCGCGGTGCGTGAATGGGCGGCGGCGCGGCTGCGCGGCCCGGCGCCTCCGCCAGTCCGCACACCGGCGGCTCCGCTGCCCCACGGTCGGCCGCACTCTGCTAAGCAACAATGCTGAAAAACACACCGTGACTCGACAAACCTAGCAGCGATACAGTCGGCGATGGTAGAGAATCGGACGGCACGCGTGGCCGTCGGCGAGCGGTCGTGAATAAAGTATAATATATGAAAACCTTAAAAGAATTGAATTTGAAACTGATCGTATTTAACGGGTTCGCATAGAGGGGCGGCAGTGCGGTGTGGGAGGCGGGGCGGGCGGTCGCGGCTGGGCGTGTGATGGCGCGGCGCGGCGGCGCGGCGGCGGCGGCGGCGCGCGGAGCGGCGCGCGGAGCGGCGCGGCGCTGACATGGCCGGCCGGGCGCGCCGCGCGCTGCTGGCGGCGCCCGCGGGCCTGCTGCCACTGCTGCTGCTGCTTGGCCTCTTCTGGCCAAGGGGTAACACACCAAACCTTCAACAGTCCTTTTCCCCCATTATTTTTTCCACATTAAGCATCCGAGTGTTTTAGCTAGCCTTATGATTTTTCTCGGCTCTTTGGCGTTGGAATCATTTACACACAAACCGTCGTTACTCACGTGGATAACCTTTATTCCTTCACTTAATTCTTCTAAAAGCTAAATTCGTAAAATTGCAGTATTATAATGATCACCATTCGGCCTGCCAAACACGACAATTACGATGATTCTTTCCTATATCCGGTATCCCAGGTTCAATGGTGAACTATTGCTGGTCAATAACAAAGAGGAGAAGGAATTCTGTTGCAGCATCTTCCAACTGCGATAGAATATTAAAGTAAATCAATAATACGAGAATATAATTTGTACAATAAATTGGCCAAAACCCCTATTTTGACCTATGCACATTTCGGTTTCAGTTTCAACAGTGACAACCTAAAAATTATTCATTTTTAACACGCATTTATTAGCTTTAGTGTATCTATCTATCTAGGTATCTATCTATGTAACTGAATCTTTTAATGTAATTTTCACCAACTTGTAGGCGGCCGATTGACTTGAAAACTTGAAAATTTCTCGTATCTAGGACCGATGACAATACAATAACTTGATAACTTTATCCTAGTATCTTAATCAAGAGCTATCATCGTAGCTCATGATTAATGCGTGTTGCTTAAGTTTTTTTAAACTTCCTCTTATACTTCCAGGCGTCTGAATAATATAAAATATTGCGGACGTATTAAAATCGATGATAGTAAGTACAACAAATTCATAACTGTGACCATGTCTTCTCGCTAGGACTAGGATCATCGCAGCTCATGATTAATGCGTGTTGTTAAAGTATTTTTTTAACTCTAACATTATCTATACATTACATCAAGTAATTATCATATTTTTTTTCTCGTCCAATAGGAAAATTGTAAAATGAAGCCTAACCTAACCAAATACCTAATCATTTATCAAATAAAATATTCATTAATCTAACTACGGATTATGTATCGAGCATTGGAGAATTTCAACGAGGTCCATAAATGCCAATGTGACTGTGTTGTGTGTTGCAGCCTAGATTCAAAAAGAGAGAACATTGTTTAGCATTCAGCTGTATAATCACATTTGTGCTAACGCATCGCAATTCGTATGCCTTGCAATATTTTCCTCGCTACCAAGTGACCTCGTACCTTGAATTGTAGCTAAACCAAGCATTTATCAAAGAAAAAGGTCAAGTATTAAAAATAATAAATACGTACTTAAAGCAAATAAGAGCAATTTTTTTGGTTTATATTTCATTATAAAATCTCTTTTGTGTTTTTTTTTCAACTTCATTATACAGCGGCACTGTAATATAATTTAATCCCAGTTAATATACTCATACCTTAAACCTAACTGCTTCGTTGGTATAGTGGTCGTAAATGCGATTGCTTTTCAAGTGGTCTTGGATTCGATACCTGGGTCGAGCCAAAATCAGTCATTGGATTTTCCTGGCAAGAAATTCTCAGTAGCAGACAGGATTTAGTAGGTTGTCAGTGTTTCACCGTCGTGCCTCGGAAGCACGTAAAGCTGTTGGTCCTGCACATGAACTCTCTCCACCTCCACTCGTATCGGATTGCAGTCCCATCGGATTATGAGAAGAGGGAATAGAGAGCACACCTGTGCTTGCGCAAACACACTCGTGTCCTGCACAAAAGGTCGTCTTCATTGCGACTATCTGCCGTGAATAAAGTAGATTGTAGCATGGCTCTACCACGTTTATACGCTGCCATGCTGCAGCTATATTAGTAGTATAGTTGTAACACGAATAGGTTGGCTCAACCGGGGAAGGACCACGCTCTCACAGAATACCAGCGTAAAATAGCAGCTTAATGCTGCTGTGTTTCGCATGGTGAGTGTAGAGAACCGGAGATCTTTTTTACTGGAAAAGAGGCATTCCATCTTAGTCCTCACGGGTGACAACGCATCTGCATTTTGATTTTTTATTGAGGATAGATGTAGATGTCTATGGGTCACAGCAACCACTTACCATCAGGTGTACTGTGTGCTCGTTTGTCACCCTATCCTATATAAAAAAGACGACATTTTTACACTAAATCTTTTCATACTGAATAATTCATGTTAATATTACAAATATAGAATCAATTTAAAGACGTAATTTTTGACTATTATGGACACTCTAATTGTAATCCTCTTAGAAAATGAAAAGTATTACAACGTAAGATGAAAAAGAAATATTGATAATTGCCATATATTTTTTATTAAAAATTAGTCCTCTTAGTGACATCTTCTTCTCCTTCACAATCATAAACTCGTAAAAATCCACTACTGATGATGGCCCTCTCCCGTTGTTGGAAAGATCGGCCATAATTGTCGAGCTAAGTAGGCGGGTTGGTTATTGTTATACCTGATGTCTAGTACCTCTGATGTTTGATTTTGCTTCCCATCGCCATAATCTGGGGACAAATATCTAATACTACTGCTACTACAGCCCCTCACAATTCCACTGCTAAACATAGGCCTTCCAATCTGTGGATTGCCACAAAGGATATAAATATCTAGTGTTAACGAAACGGTTACACTAAGATCTGTTGGAAGCCATGATATCTTTCTGGCATTTCCTACAGACGCCTCATACGACACCTCTAAAGCCGCCGCCACATGGCAGAATTTAATTAACATCTGGAATAAAAATTGTTCCATCAATACCATACCTCACAGCGACTTACAACAAGTACAACTAGTTGTTCTGTGTAAGTAAGTGTTCGAGCGCACACCATTACTGACAAGAATCACCATCATCATCCTTTTAATATATTGAAAAGTAGCCTTACCTAAAATTCACAAGCTAGCATGTATTTCTTTGTAGGTTTGCACATACTGATCACATTAAGCAGGCGAATTAGTAAGTGGAAAGCCGATAACAGCAGACTAGAGTTATGCTAATGTACATTCGGTGTATATAAAGGTACTCTGTGTATTGTTACCGTTACCGTTACAGCCTAGTAAAGTCCACTGCTGATTAAAGGCCTCCTATGATTATAGTTGCAACGCTAGACAACCGCAGTTTTTTATTTTTAGTCGTGGTTAGGAATTGTTCCTGATTTGTTTCCCTCTGTCGCCTCTTACGACACCTACGTGATGATATAGGGTAGTGGATATTCTTAAGCCGCCACGACACGGTAATTGTACAGAGTAAAAAGCGTTGAAGATCTTTGTTGAAGATCTTTGTTGAAGATATTTATCTTTATTAGCTCTCAAAATTCGAAACAACCAAGGCCAATAACTTATTTCATTTCATTAGAACTGTATCCAATTTTACTATTAGCAGAGATAAAATATTGTTTCCTTATTTATTTAGGAGTGCGGTGTGGTTACCACGAGAAGCGGCTGCTGCATCACCTGTTGGACCACTATAACGTTCTGGAGCGACCCGTGGTCAACGAAAGCGACCCGCTACAGCTCTCCTTTGGCCTCACGCTCATGCAGATCATCGACGTGGTAAATATATCCTTCTATATCTCCTATGCTCTTTCTCTTCTTTAACATGTAATATTAAGTACAATTTGATATAATGCTGAACGGTTAGTAGAATCAGGTGTTACCTTGCAAGAATCCATCATATTTAAGATGAAAATCTAATTTCATTTGCCAAGATCCACATTCACAGAAAATTATGAGGTATAATTTCTTTAAACAAGGTTATATACATATACCATTTTTTCTTTTGCACGTGGATCATTCTAAATTAACGTAATTTCTCATTTTAATCTAAACGAATGTTGAAATTAATCCTTACTACATCTTCTCCATCATCGTCATCAACACGTAAAGTGGGATGATGAACAGACGCCTCGTCAATAATGTTGTATTCACCTATAATAGTTTATAGCATTTATAGTTAGTAGTGGTAGTGTAATTTTAACAATGTATACAAGCGTTGGGAATTTTTAATAAAATAAAAAATAGGCATTAGATTGCTTATATTCCCACGGAATTCGGTTGTCTGTTGTATAATTAGCTGATAAAAAATTTAATACTAATAAAATAACCTGTTTCCTAGGACGAAAAGAACCAGCTATTAATAACAAACATCTGGCTGAAACTAGTAAGTATTGTATACAAATCTTATATTAGTGTATAATTTAATGATTTTTACGTATTTGCAAAGGAAAGCTGTGAAATATTTAACGTATATTTTATTCCATTTTAAAATTTCTTTATGTAAATTCTAACTCACACTATTCTAGAGCATGGACTCAATGCTAAGCCCTTGTGAAATCCAGAACCGAAACATAGGATTTTTTTGGGGTGAAATTTACTTAGCCAACTGACTAGGCTTTTCTACGATTTTAGAAAATAAGCCAATATGTATTGAGGCAAAATAGTTCTCAATAAATTGATGTTTACGTACAACGTACTCCACCTAACTATGATCACAAACAATATCTATTTTGCTCTCTGAGAAATTTTTGACATCAAAATCCTCAGGCTTTAATTCTTCGATACATTTGTCTTAGCACCGACTTTACAAGGTATTTAATTATGTGGAAATTACTTTACTCACTTTGATTTCTTGTAGTTGGTTTTAGTTTTTTAAAGTTTAATCGTTCTACAATTCAGTATTTATGTTACAATTTGGAACAATAATATATTTATCATCATACATAATCTTTAATAAAGAAAATACGAATCATTTATTATTTATATTACTTTTTGTTTAGGAATGGAATGATATGAACTTAAGGTGGAACACTTCGGATTTTGGTGGTGTCAAAGATTTGCGAGTGCCGCCTCATAGGTTATGGAAACCTGACGTTCTCATGTATAATAGGTATGTTAACTTTATAATTACGTTTCACTACATTTTTATTTAAAAGATATATTATAACATATTTTTTTATAGATATTTTGTATAGATTTCTCATCACCACTTTCAGTCATCCTTGTAGTTTTTTGTTCCTCATCGGCCCGTAAAAATCCTCTGCAGTGCAATGACAGGGAGGAATTGGCTAAATCGTCACGCTTGGCTGGCGGATTGGCGATTGCAGTAACAGAGGTCTCGCACTTCAGGTGCCGCTGCCCGTTGCCGTTCTGGATATTTAACATCTTGCGTAAACAAGATTTTTATACCGTTATCTTCGCCTCTTACGTCGCCAATGGGATCAAAAATGGTGATGAGTGGTAGGTTGGTTGTATGTGTGCATAAACCCATCCGACCAAAAGAATTCGTTTAGATAGGCACAATATTCTAACATTGCTGAAATCTATCTTTGGGCTACAAAAAATTAAACGAACACAAGTAAAATAATTTCCTTTATTTTTTGTGTTACACAAATCATTCTTTTCAATAAGTTTGTCGCTTTGAAGCTGACGTGATTTCCGTCTTAAGATAATACACATTATTAATTATAGTTAAACAAAACATTATTATTCTCCTGCAATAGTGACACATATTATGTGGATTAATTATGCTCTAGATTTTTCCATGTAGTGGCTGTGTATGAAAATCCATTACCCCATATCATACAGTGGGTGTCACTAGAGGCAACAAAGGGAAACAAATCGGGAGATGGGCAGCAGCGTCTTCCTAATAACGACTAAAATTAAAAAAAACTACAGTAGCCGACCCACCTGCCAAACGTGAAAACTGTGCCTAATATCCTCCATATGAGGCAATCTACGGGGAGACATGTTCAGTAGTGAACTTTGATAAGCTGTAGTGATGATGATGATGATGATAATGGTAAATTCATATGTACATATATACTTTTAAATAATATACTAGGACAATTTCATTTAACAGTATGTTTTTTACTCATTGTTAAAACATTTCATTTTATTTATTAAGCGCGGACGAAGGATTTGATAGCACATATCCGACCAATGTAGTGGTGCGTAATAACGGCTCATGTCTCTACGTGCCGCCTGGTATCTTCAAGAGCACCTGCAAAATTGATATCACTTGGTTCCCTTTCGATGACCAACGTTGTGAGATGAAGTTTGGAAGCTGGACTTACGATGGATACCAAGTAAGTTAAGATAGATAGAATAAAATAGAAGAAACGCGAAGAAAACTTTAAGAATAAAATTATCATTGGATTATCTATTAATTTTAGCTTGACCTACAATTACAAGATGACGGAGGGGGAGATATAAGCAATTTCGTGACAAACGGTGAATGGGAACTAATAGGTAATGTAGAACAAGTATACTTACTGTAATTGTACGCGTTTCCTTTTAATAAATAAAATTTTATAAAGTAGCAACTCACACATATATATAACTATCATAATATATATTTCTATACAGGCGTTCCAGGCAAGCGAAATGAAATCTACTACAATTGTTGCCCGGAGCCCTACATTGATATCACATTTGCAGTGGTGATCCGACGGAAAACGCTGTATTATTTCTTCAATCTAATCGTTCCCTGCGTGCTAATCGCCTCCATGGCTCTTTTAGGGTTCACTTTACCGCCAGACTCTGGTGAAAAACTTTCGTTAGGTAATTAATTTATTTAACTTCTTTAATTACTATTTTTATTCACTACAGGCCTTAAATTTTATTAAACTTATTTTTGTCTAGGTGTTACAATTTTGCTGTCGCTGACAGTGTTCTTAAATATGGTAGCGGAGACAATGCCAGCGACATCAGACGCTGTACCACTTCTGGGTACTTATTTCAACTGCATCATGTTTATGGTGGCCTCTTCTGTCGTGTCAACAATCTTAATTTTAAACTATCATCATCGGCATGCAGATACACACGAAATGAGCGATTGGGTACGTTGTATTAATTGACCCTTACTTTTGTTTGTTTTTAATCATTAAATACCAGCCTTGTTTAATTTTAAGTTTGAATGATTTTACACGCTTTTAGTAGTAGTTACAACATTTTCTCAAAATTCTACCGTCGCCTACTCGCAGCGCACTCTGCAAATACACGAACGAAATCAGTTCTGCGCTTACGAAACCGCCAGCCCAGCGTGATGAGTATGCAAATGTTGGCGAATTTTGAATCGACCTATTCCCACCAATGGATGGTTTAATTAAAAATAATTACACCAATTGTTATAATTATGAAGCAGAAGTTGCATAAAAATTTGTTGTTACATAGATTCGCTGCGTGTTCCTGTATTGGTTGCCGTGGATCCTGCGGATGTCGCGGCCGGGCTCCGCGAGCACGCCACCGCCGGCGCGCGCACCTGCGCCACCGGACCTGGAGCTACGCGAACGCTCCTCCAAGTCGTTGCTCGCGAACGTGCTTGACATTGACGACGACTTCCGGCACGCGCACGCGCAGCAGCCTCCCTGCTGCCGCTACTACAGGTCCCTCGACGATCTACACGAACACTACTCGCCGTAAATAGAACGGTTACAATACTAAGCCCCAGCCTGAAACGTTCCGCAGTACACCAGACCCAAATAGCTTGCAAGCGACAACATCAACTCATCTAAAATCATATTTGAACTTTTAGAGGCAATCACATTATTAACTTTAGAAAGTGTCATGGGTCATGGTCAATTATTTCTCATTTTAATCGGCATTACTCCCGTAGTACCCCTCGATCCTCGGCCCACCCGTAAGATAGAGTGCAAAACAAACAGGCAGCTACAGGGTATTACTTATTACAGGAGTGGTGAAGAAAATGGCGCAGGTCTAGCAGCACACAGCTGCTTTGGTGTCGACTACGAGCTTTCGCTAATTCTAAAAGAGCTCCGAGTCATCACAGATCAGGTACCGGCACACATTATAGCTATTATACAAAAAAAGATCCGTTTATCCGTTTACAATTTCCTATGTTATGAAGGTTATTCCTTTCCATATCTTTCGGGAATTATTTTTACTGGTAACGAGGCATTACATTTTAGTCTTTAAGAGTGACTACGCCTGAACATTTTAATTCCTAATCGAATGAAAATGTAGATGTCTATAGGCCACAGCCACAATATCCACTAACCATCAGGTAGACCGTGTGCTCGTCTGTCACCCTTACTTTTATTAAAATATATATATAATAAACTGCTAACATTGAACATTCTATCAAATTCCACTCCTGAATATTTGCCATAGTTATAGTACCAAAGAATTTTTATTTCATAAAATATTCTCAGCAGCTATTGTAAAATATTTCAAAACTATAAATGTTAAGAAAATCGCAGATCTATGGGAGAATTATTTTAAAAGTATTGCGCCTCTATTAGATTCGTAGTAGATTGGACCCCAATCATTTCAGACCTATTTCTGTATTGCTAACACTTAGTATTTTTTTATCAAAATTTAAGTTTTTAATGTTAATAAATTGTTCCACAAAAATCAGTTTGATTTTATTAAGGGTCCCTCGACAAAGGCCGACGATGTTGAGCTGATTAAACATATTTTCTGTTTATGGGAGAATTTCTCACTTATTTTCTGTTTTAGGAATATTTTATGATCTTTCCAAGGCTTACGATTATGTTCACCATAAGACATTAATCAGGAGCTACAGTATTATGGTGTTGTATGGCTTATTACGTCATATTAAACGTAGAGAAGCAAACAGTTTTTATTAATGGAAGTAGTTCTTACGGATCAGTAGTATCTACAAGTGTTCCTCAGGGTCATGCCACCTTCCTGTTCTTAGTTTATATTAATGACTTACCTTAACTACTTAATAGAAAAAGCCATGATATAGGTAGTTTTATTTGCTGATAATAGTTCGTTGATTGGTTGACTTACACTGCAATTGTTAAAATAAGACGAAGTGAATAATGCTATATCAAAATTAGTACACTGGTTCAGCGTCAACAATTTTCTTAATAACGGTAATAAAATGAAACAGAAACAGAATTTTTTTATTCAATATAGATTATAAATAATACTTATTCAAAGTGACTCTTTTGTTTAATTACCACTGGTTCGGAAAAAACCTCTGTCCTAGGAAAAGCCAGCAAGAAACCCAGCGTTAAATTCGCAACCCACAATGAAAATAGGTGAATACCAGTGTGCTTTTAAAAGGAGAGGAACTGAGTCTTGTTGAATCCACCGTTTTTTCTCGGAATAAAAGTCGACGCGAAGCTTCAGTGGGGTCACCATATATCTAAACTAGCTAGCAAACTTAGTCTTGCAGAATTTGCAGTAAAAAAGATTAGTAACCTTACATGTGTTGAAACAGCTAGATTAGTCTATTTTAGCTATTTCCTTAGCATAATGTCGTATGGAATTTTGCTATGGGGTAATGCGACTGACATTAAAACTCTCTTTATTTCAAGAAGAGAGCAATGAGAGCAATTTATAACCTAAACTCGATGGAGTTTCTTAGTTGGCCTCTCAGTATATTTACAAAAATTCATTGTAATGCATATAAACAAATATAATTTTATTTAAAAAAACAATTTTTAATAAAATATAAAAGCGGACTTTAAAGAACTACAAAGAAAATAATAATTTCCTAATCTGAGTTGGTGCTCATCAAGACATAGTGTATAGAAGATTTAAAGCCCCGACTTCAGAATCTAAAATTATTAATATTCTTTTTATTTCTTTGAGGTTGACTTTTATTTTTTATTAATAGTTAGCTTTAACCATTTTGAGTGGACAAAGAAATATCACAATTTCAATGTCGTCTAAATAGTTACATTGATAACTTCACCCCCTATTTTGGTCCGTTACGGGTAGAATATTTTCTTCAAATTTCCCATCCCTGAAGTGTAAACCTATTTAAGAAAAAAATAATTATCAAAATCGGTTCACAGTTGACAAAGATATCGCGTAACATATATTTACTAAAAATACTGTCGAATGGTAAACCTCCTTTTTTTAAATCGGCTAAAAATAGTAAATGCTTTACATTCTGTAAATACTAGAAACAAGCACAAGCAAGTAATACCTGTTACTCGATTCCAGTGTCAGTAATTTCTACATGGGGCAATGTCGCTCTACAAGGTCCCAGGACCTATTTATCAATAAGTAATATTTAATAAATAATTTTAAAATTTTAATAATATATTTTATTAAGCAAAAATAGTTTAATAAGGATTAACATACTTCTAAAGAGAACATGATTGATAATAAACCCTGGGAATATAATGATCGTTGCCATACTGTTTCTAAATATTTTCACATTTAATATTACCACATACTCGTATTATATTGTAAACTAGCTGTTCCCCGCGACTTCGTCCGCGTGTAATATATAACGATTTGACTTCATGGATTTTAATTTTTTTGCGCGGATCTCTAATTCTTTTTCTAAAATAAAAGTAGCCTAAGTTACTCCTTATAATATCAGCTATTTGCCAGTGAAAGCCCTCTCAAAATCGATCCAGCCGTTTCGGAGATTAGCCGGAACAAGCAGACAGACAGACAGATTTTTAAAAAGAAAATTGTTTTTATAAGTACCGTATATACTTTCATAATATGCATCCAGTAAAAAGCTGTTATTTTGACATCACAAACAGACACTTCAATTTTATTTATTTATATACATAAATATTTTAAATTAACTCACAGGTTTCTTTAATGTTTTCTTATATTTACGCGAAGACTACACATTAAATGAAACCAATTTTTACGGATTATATCGCGTTTAATTAAACTGTAAAATTAAACGCGATATAATCCGTAGAAATTAGTTTCACAGGTTTCTTGCTGATTCGTCTCAGAACAGAGCTTTCTTTCAGACCAGTGGTAAATGCAAATATGACTTTCAATAAGTATCCTTGTAACCTGTATTGAATAAAAATTATTAGATGTTACTCTATTCTATAATTGCCCCGATTGGCCGGCGGGTCATTAACCGAAGTTACTTATCATTTTGAGTTATTATCAGGAAGATCAGATTTTCAGTTGTTATCACCTCTTACGGCACCCTCGGAATGATACGGGGTAGTGGATTCTTTTACGCTGCCCCTACACAGCGTTTATTAATTTTGTTACAAAATCACGGTCCTGATGATGGTAAGTGGCTACTGCAGCCCATGGACACCTGCAACCAACTTCAAACAAAGCAGGCAACAGCTGCCATATCACCCCTTGGGACCAAGATAAAATGCCTCGCAGCCAGTATAAATACTGGTTCATCACCCTTCAAATCAAAACAGCAGAGGTTACTAGCTACACAGACAGATACCTAAGCAGATTATTTTTATAGAATTTAAGGAGACAAATGCTACATATTATATAATAGATGGCGCGATGAAGAAATGTAGTGTAGTGAATGCCGTGGTCCATAGACAAAAAACAAAATGCAAATGCGTTGTCATTAATGAGAGCTAAGATAGAATACCTCGTTACCACTAAAAAGGGTTTCCGATTCTCGTCATTCACCATACGAAACATAGAAAATAATACATATAGGTATTCTGTGCGAGCGTGGTCTTTTTTTGGTTTATCCGTCCCATTTTTACTTCAGCCAGTGAATGCACATGTTTTTCTGTTAGAGCTTTTTAATAGGTGTCAGTAGCCATTTATTGAACATCTTTGTTAATCGATAACTCTTGTTGCAGATGCGCAAGGATGACGAAGAGGCGGACATTTCGCGCGACTGGAAGTTCGCCGCCATGGTCGTGGACAGACTGTGCCTTATTATCTTTACCCTGTTCACAATCATCGCCACGCTAGCCGTGCTGCTGTCCGCGCCACACATCATGGTGTCGTAGCGACCCGCCCGCTTGCGGCTGCGCATGCGTAACGTTCTGTGATACCCCGAATACTTGTTAAGTTGTGATGTGCGATATGGTGCGGGCGCCGACGCCGCGACGCCGAAGTTGCCGCCGCCCGCCTCCGCGTCCGCACCACCCTATAGAAATAAGTTACCGCTGACTGCCATCCCTATGCGCTCAACCAAATACTGCCTATCAAGATAAAGTCCCTTAAAATTGGAGAATGAACATGAGTGACTCATGTTACCTTTCTTTCAAACCTTACTAATTCATCAGTGTTTGGATTGACTGATCCCACATAAGCAATAATAATAGTTAAACACTGAGAACTGGCAACTCTATCATTATTGGTTTCGGGCAGACATTCGGTCCCAGATCAGATCAAAGTGGCAGTAGGTGCCTCATATGGCACCAGCGCTTATAGAAGTCCACGCTAGAATAGTCGCAGTTTCAAACAGCCATAAAAATAACTTTATCGGTGGTTGGTTATGAAACTTAAGCACAAAAACGTCTTCCTTCATACCGTTGAACGACCTGTCGCATTTAAAATTTAAAACTTTGTTAGAACTCTCTTGAATCTATGTACAGTTTAGGATTTGGGCAGTAAAACATTGGCCCCTTGTTTTATTCTTGTTCGATTCCGTGAATCGTGGTTATGATCCCTATGTTTATTTTCGGATGTATTTGAGTCCGTAGTTAGTATAGAACTTTACAAACAATGTTGATTCAATTGGTACAGGTTGTGATATGCCTCGTTGTGAACGGGTCGATATTGTTATAAAAATGGTAAAATATCCATGGCTAATAGCTTAATAAAACGTTCGTTAAAAGTTGTAGTTAACAAAGTATTATTTTATTAAAACCATACCTGAGTCTTTCGAAATGACATATACAAATAAATGCATAGTAATATCACGTTTGTACCTACTCCTTTCGATACATTCATATTGCTGGAATGATATAAGCTTTAACGGATTTTCTCCTATGTAAAACTTAATTGATTATATTAAAATACTTTTGGATATAAGACTTTTGATATTTTTGTGTTGTGCATATCGCCATGTTTGTTTATCAAGAGCATTGCTGTTCTCAACGAAAACCAAAAACTGATTTAAAATGTATCTCTCAGTATTTTTGATCAACTAACCGCTCAACTTTACATATTACTTTGCTTATAAAGTTCATACGAACGTAATTATAAATAGATTTTTTACATCATCCGTCATCTAACTTCTAAACCCTACATTGGTTTTATTTAAATTTTTATTGAAAACATTGTAAGCCTCTTAAAAATAAAACGTCAGCGACTAATAGGAACTGCGTGGGTATAAAACAACGAAATTGAATGTACCCACGCAAATGTCCTACATTACGTTTTCTTTTTTTGAGGTGGTGCTGTAAAATTATTGTAGGCGTTCCTTTGGAAGTTGCGGAGCGTCTATGATTATTTGCCCCGTGTTTTCTGTTATTCCATTTTTTTATCCCCATATATTACCTAAACAACCACTCTTAACCGGTTGTGTGACTAGTCGGGCGATAAACTCGGCACATTACTATCTTCACAAAAGATACTATCTTCGTATTTGATACTGAATATGATGTGCGATTTTACCGTCGACGTTGGGACGATTTGTGCGTCCCTATAATTTGATCAATTGTTAAGGTTAATACTCTGAATTGCACTTTGTTTATTAAATATTAACGAATGAAACAAACATCGTTTTACTTATAACCTCCTGTGTAGTAATACCGCCCATTTTTTCAATATTGAAGGTGACCTATATTCCCAGGGAGACGTTTTATACGCAGCCGGAGTGGCTGAAGACAATCGATTCTATCCCGAGGGATAACCTGCACATGCGCGATAAAGGCAATCAAAATATTGTTCAGGTACAAAAGTACCTTAAATACAAATACACACCACACTTCATAAAATATTCTAACAGTAAAATTATTTACAGCGCACGAAATCATTAAATAAGGAAAGATTATAGCTCTGTATAAACTAATATTATATAATTATTGACTTGTTATATATATTGAAAAATATATTCATTTTTTCTCATTTAATTAACCTTTATTAATTCATTTTTCTATGACTTAATTTTTAACGAGTATGAAAAACACATATATAAAAACGTCTAGACAAAGCAAGTTTATGAAGTGTAGTTTATTCGGCTTTGATGAGATTTCATCTTCTCAAAATATTTGTTACGTTAAAACTATAAAAGAGAAAAGGTCCTTTACCTTAGTCGACGTCGACGACGTTGGGCGAGCTTTGCAGACAGGACATGTGGTACGTCGTTTTTGCATAGAAAATGATTCTATTATAAACATTTTTTTACCAAAACCCTACCCTAAATCCGACAGTAGTCTGTCATTATAGTAACAAAACATCATATCATGTTCAAGAAATCAAATAATTAAACAAAACGATAATAATATCAGCATACGTTAACGTGATAAAGCTGCAGCTCTAAAAGGATTGTAGCAAGAATGGATTTGACGGATTAGAAGATTTATTTAATATTTATTTTATAGAATAAGGTTGACAAACGAACACACAGTCCACCGGATGATAAGTGGTTACTGTGGCCCATATACATCTACATCTGTGTATCCTCGATTAAGAATCAAAATATATGCGTTATCACCCCTGACGACGATCTACTATCACCATTCAAAACAGAGCAGCAATAAACTGCTATTTTACGTTGTTATGTTGTGACAGCGAGGTCTAGCCGACCCATTCGTACAGCAGCCATTTTAAATTATACTCATACATATTAAATAGACACCTATGTATATATTTTATGCGATCTTAGCCTCACATTATTCGGACTTATATTCTTTTGGTGAATTTAAAAGAAGTAATGATTAAATATCTTGTAATTAATAACAAACAAATGTTACTTATAAACATTTTGATCTGCTGGACGTTGTGAATGACTAGTTCCTTAGTTTAATCATGTTTGGTCCGATTTTTTTGATTTCAAAAACTAGCTGCGCTTCTAGTCATCTCGTATATTGCAGACTTAGTCCTACTACTAGCGCAGGGCCGTACTCATCAAGGTATTTTAATTAATATTATTTAAAAGCTATTTACGCAGTAGCAAGATTTTTTTAACTTAACTATGAGGTACTCTTTTCACATCCTATCATAGCATACCTTTTTAATAGTTTAATAATCCAATTGGCAAGAATAACTTTTCAAATTTGTCTAAATCACTACTCTAGACAGCTGAGCCCTCCACCTTCAATATAATCCTGCTTCAAATCACCAGTCTATGATTTAGGTTTCAGTTTTGAATGAATTTTTGAAAATAAGTAAAACAAATCTAGCTGTTTCGTCACTATTGATACTTATAATCATTTTTACAACATGAGCTGCAGAGCTTAGTCTGCTTGCTAATTTAGATATTATATGGGATCGACACTAAAATTTTGCATCGAGTTTCGTTCATTAATTCATTTGTTTTTATACAGCCTATCAAAAGTCTACTGATAAACATAGATCTTCCCTATAGATTGCTTTATAGGGAATATTTCCCATAGTGCCACGCTTGGTAGGTAGGTTTGCATCCGCAGTTTTTTAATATTTTGAGTTGTTATTAGGAAGATGCTGCTACTCATCTCCTCTTTCATTTTCTCTATCGCCTCTTACGAGATCCATGGGATGATATGTATCTTACGCTGCTAATACACGGCAAAAGTAATATCAAGAAAACAATGGAGTATACAACGCTCAATTCTTCCCCATTTAAAAACACATTTGTCTTCATTTTTTAAACATTTTAGAGTTGTAAATTTTATATATTTAGTTTTGCTGGCTTTTAAAGTTAGATTTTAACCTTACACATACACATACTTACATAACATTATTTATTAACTTTGTCATATTTATAAAACGATTTTTTTCAAAATTATTAATGTTGGTAGTACAGAAATTGGTCTTAAATAGTGGCGTCTATTGTACTGTCTGATTTAAATAAAGGTATAACTTTACTACCCATGTTTTCTTAAATCAGGAAACTCACCAGATTCAATGCTTTTATTAAAAATGGTGGCTAGATAAGACACACAGCTAGCCCGAGGAGCACGATAGGTACCGAGCACAGGACCTATCGAGCTCACTACGGATACGCAGTAGACTATGGCGGGAGGATTGTACTCTTAGTCATTCCGTGGCAGTCGAGGTAAAGTCTTCAGGAAGAGGAGTATGGCGAAGTGCCACTCACCCTATTCTTCGCAACTTTGGCGGGGCCGCACCGTTGAAGCGGTGATGTTAGGACCACCGGAGAAGGTGTCGGTATTACGAATCGCCGCTCTTTCTAACCTGCCGCCCCGGGAGGATTTATAAAAAGTCTCTGGCATACCTTTAGACTTTTATCTATGATGAAGACGACATATTGAAGTCTTGTCAATGAGACTGTCTATGTGACTATTATTATGAATATTAAATTTTATTCATATAGTAATTAATAAATTTCATTCTTAAATCATGGTTGCCGAACGTATGTGTTAAACAACATGAAGCTCGAGCCAAAAGTGCAATTACTGAATTTATCAGTGTGAAAATCCGGCCCTGTAGATCGGCAGCAGTGTGAAGACGCGCGACGCGGCAAGTGCGTCAGTGAGCGCCGCCATGAGGGCCGGGTCGCGCGATCTCCTGTTGGCTCTAGCTCTACTTGCCATACTTTATTCAGGTAGACACTGATAGCGATTATTTAAAATTAAAAATTAAATTTAGTTAACCAGCTTACATGTAAATATGTTAAAATAATTAAAAATAATATGAAAACCAATTCGTAATAAATAAAATGTATTATAAAATATTGTCTGTGTAGTTAAACTTACTAACTTTATCAATTATTTCACATCCCTACTAGTGATTAATAAATGATACAAAAAGTAAAAGTGTATAATTTATTATTTCAAAGTGTGTTATAAAAATCCAACGCCTCATTTACGTAAACGCAATGCATTTTTAATTGTTGTGAAGATTTTATCTCGCGTGCTCCTTATTGATCTGTCGCCGCAACAGCATCAGTCGGTACTCGAAAACTTATCCTCAATGTAGCGACACTAGGTGGCACTAAAATCCAGTAACGAATAAATATGATATAAAAATGAATATACATCGCAATATCTGTATTAAATTATTGATGCTAATAAGTTATAACATATGAAAAACATATGTACCATATGAAATCGTTCCTATAAATCTATATCTATAAACTGAAATTATCGCATTGATAAAAGAAAGAATCAAAAACTTATTAATTGTAATCTTTGTTGTTATTAATTGTAAAAATATTTAAACAAAAACACACAGCAAACTAGTCTAATGTAATATATGTTTATTTACATAATTACACTTTATTGTTTTGCCTATATAAACACAGTTCATAAAGGGTGAACTTATTCGCTTAGGCATTCTACCAGTGAACCCTGGGCTTAGTGAAGTAATATATTAATGATCAATCTAAGAATAATATCACGATTTCTAGGATGGTGTTCAGAAGACGAGGAGCGGTTGGTCCGCGATCTGTTTCGCGGTTACAACAAACTAATCCGCCCAGTACAAAATATGACACAGAAAGTCGACGTTCGCTTTGGCCTGGCATTTGTACAGCTCATCAATGTTGTAAGTTTACAATTATAAATTACAAGAAATTATAGTTTTCATTGCTGCCTTGCGTGCCAGTAGGACTTAAATCTTTCTCCGCGTTAAACCTTTATATCAAATTACATATATACATTATATTTATGTTGACTAACGAGGGAATAATTCAGTAGACGGTAAATGGCAATTGTAGCCCATGAAAACCTTTCATGATGATTTCACTCATTAAGACTATGATAAAATGTCTCACATCACATCCCGTAAATAAACTGGTTCTCTTATCCTTCAAACTGTAACACAACATTTGGTGTACTGATGCTTGACAGCGTAAATAGGTAAAGAGTTGGTATTAACTCAAACACATCTACGCAGAAATGGTGCCCTGTTACTTAGTAAATATACGAGGAATAGCGCATAACCATTTCACGTACGCTTTATTTAAATCTCTTTATTAGAAGATAACACTTGCAGATACTTACATACACAACACTATACATTCTTATTATATTTTATTGAATTATTCCAGAATGAAAAAAATCAAATCATGAAATCAAACGTATGGCTACGATTAGTTTGGATGGACTATCAACTGATGTGGGACGAAGCTGACTACGGCGGTATTGGAGTGCTGCGGCTGCCTCCTGACAAGGTTTGGAAACCGGACATAGTTCTGTTCAATAAGTGAGTAAATATAACTACCTAGCACTAGTAAGTAGCAAATATAAGAAACTGATCCCATATCAAAATAATGCGATCATATAAATATCATCACACACAAAGAAAAAAAACATGTGTGCAGTTCACACGCGGTAGAAGTGACACCTTCAGAAAACTAAACTTCGAGAGAATTAGACGAACGCAGAGTATCAGGAGTAGGATAATTGTAGGGTTTATGTATTCTATCTCGTTCTCTCGCAGGCTAAATCCTATAGATGTATATGTTTGTCTCTTTTTAGTGTCGCTATTTCGTTTCATCGAGTTTCAAATCACGATTCTAAAGAAGTTTTCACTTCAAAATCATTTTGTAATGAATTATTAATTTAATGAATACAAAATACAATTTAAAAAAGCTAATCCTACACAGGCTTACACGTGGTATAACACATGATTTTAACTGAAAACTAGGCATTCTATCTTAGTCATCAGGAGTGACAGCGCATCTCCATCTTGATTCTTAATCGAAGACAGATGCAGATGTCTTTGGACCACAGCATCTACTTACCATCAAGTGGACTGTGTGCTCTTTAGTCACCCTTACACTATTAAAAAATCCTATAGTTTATTTCCCCTCGTATAGTAACAAATGAATTCAATATTTTAACAGTGCTGATGGCAACTACGAAGTGCGATATAAATCCAATGTTTTGATTTACCCCAACGGTGAAGTACTCTGGGTTCCGCCTGCTATTTACCAGGTAAAAATTGTTATCTTTTCTTCCTTTCTAATTTAAAAAAAACTAACTATAGAAATTAGAAACCCAATAAGGAATAGCTGTGAAGTATAATAACAACATAATTTATATTATCATGTTTTCGTAGTTACGCAATTTAAGCAGTAACAAGTTCTCACATACATACATAGCATCACGCTTGCAAATCTCGAGAGGGTAGGCAAAGTCCAAAGAGCAACAAACTACTCGGCCACATTTAGAGTAATAAATACGTGTTTAGAAGAAAAATGGTGAAAGAACTGATCGTCCACACAATCACAAACCCTATAATATCACACAAGTTCTTTAACTAAAAATATTAAAAAAGTGGTGTGTCACAGAAAGTTAATTTTCAATTACTGAGCAAGAAGCATACGTTCAAATTTATAGTTATAAGTACTGATGTGCAAAATGTTCAAGTATCTCACATAATTTTAACAAGTCATTTTTTTTTTCAGAGTTCATGTACTATCGATGTTACCTACTTTCCATTTGATCAACAAACTTGCATCATGAAGTTTGGCTCTGGACTTTCAATGGCGACCAAGTTTCGCTTGCGCTTTACAACAATAAAAACTTCGTGGATCTTTCAGACTACTGGAAATCAGGAACTTGGGATATAATAGAAGTGCCTGCTTATTTAAACATTTACGAAGGCAACCATCCCACTGAGACGGACATTACTTTCTATATTATAATCAGAAGAAAGACTTTGTTTTACACGGTCAATTTAATCTTACCAACAGTACTAATCTCATTTCTCTGCGTGTTAGTTTTTTACTTGCCTGCGGAAGCTGGTGAAAAGGTAAGTTCAAACAATTAAGAATATACTAAAAACATTATTGGCTCCATCTTAATTTATATTTTTGCTACAGGTCACGTTGGGCATAAGCATTCTGCTCTCACTAGTCGTGTTTTTATTGCTAGTATCAAAAATTCTACCGCCGACGTCTCTTGTGTTACCTTTAATTGCAAAATATTTACTATTTACTTTCATCATGAACACCGTCAGTATACTCGTCACGGTTATCATCATAAACTGGAATTTCCGAGGACCCAGAACACACAGGTATAAGCTGAAAAGACTTTAATTATTTCTTATATTTACGTGAATACTACACATTGAATAAAACTATATTTACGGATTTTATCGTGTTTAACCCCCCGTGACCATGGGTGCTGTAAAGCACCCGAAACGTCGGGAATTAAAATGAGTAAATTAAACGCGATAAAATCCGTAAATATAGTTTTATTCAATCTGAAAAGACTTTGTTAATTTCAACTTTAAAATTAAAACTTCATTTTTAAGGTTCCATACCCTAGGGCTAAAACGGAGTCCTATTAATGTCACTTTAATGTCTGTTTATCTATCTGTCTGTCTGTCTGTCTGTCCTTATGTCACAGATCTTTATCTCGTACGGAGCTACAGACATGTTATTTGGATATTTGGAGAATGTTGACCAAACACCGTATATTAGGACCAAATTTTTATAAATTAATTATATTATAAATTAGGACCAAATTTAATAAAATTTTACAGGAACCCTGAAACATGAGGGACCTGAAAAAAAATTCTTACCTTAGCATTTGAGTTATCATTGAGAGCTCATTGAGTAGATATAGTTAGTAGCACAATAAAGTACAAATATATTTTTATTCTTTTTATCTTCAACAATAAAGCAGTGTAAGGTCGGCAAAGTTGTCCGATTTGTACTGTTATTGTAACGGGTAATAATAATAATAATAAACACTCACGCCTGTCACCCAGAGGGGTAGGCAGAGACTATGGACTTCCATTTGGCACGATCCTGACACACCTCTCTCGCCTCCTCCACATCCATATACCTACGCATACACGCTCGTCGGTAAAGGGTACTCTTAATTTGGCCCATTTTCAATATATCGCCAATTTGGTCGATAAACTTTCGCCTAGGGCGTCCCTTCCCAACTCTACCGTTCACCTCTGCAACATAAATTTGCTTTGTCACTCTTTCCTCATTCATTCTTTCTACATGACCAAACCACCGAAGCATTCCTTTCTTAATCCTGGTCACAACATCATCTTGCAAACCACACTCTTCTCTTATCACACATTTTCTCACTCTGTCATTCTGATTCAGCCCTAACATACTCCTTAAAGACCGCATTTCTACAGCATTTATTCTACTCTCGTGCTTCTTCTGCCACACCCAACTTTCACTACCATACATTAAAGTAGGGACTAACATAGCGTTGTGAATTGCCATACGTGCCTTTTTGGACACATTCTGACTTTCCACAATGGAGTGTAGAGCCCCATTTACTCTATTACCTGCGTTCACTCGTCGTTCTATATCCTTATCATATCTACCATCCCTGCTAAATACACATCCCAAATACACAAACTCATCTACTTGCTCGACCAATTCCCCTTTTATTCTAATTTCACATATCGTTTTACTTTCTTCTCTTTCAAAAACCATAACTTTCGTCTTACTTGCGTTCACTTTCATTCCCCTTTCTTTTAATGACCTGTACATTTACGAAAGAAAAAATTTGAATTAAATGAAATAGAAATTCCGAAAGAAGAGGAAAGTGATGGAGAGATAAGCATAGATGAAATAATGAAAGCAATGAAAAGTATGAAAGCACGTAAGGCAGCCGGATATGATAGAGTATCATTCATTGGGGAAGCGGGGCGGACACTTTCTTGCCCTAAAACCCTCTCAGAAGTTAGAGGAGACGAGTGCCTAGCCATGGGACGTATATAGGCTGTAGCATTTACTTTAATTTTAATAAAGGAACTGTTTAAATTTTGAAATCCTTACAGAATGCCTCTTTGGATACGAAGCGTCTTCCTTCACTATCTACCGGCAGCTTTACTTATGCGTCGACCGCGTAAGACTCGTCTTCGGTGGATGATGGAAATGCCAGGGATGGGCGCACCACCACATGCTGCAGCAACGCATGATTTGCCCAAGCACATTAGGTAATATAATACAATTTTAATATATAATCACATTTTTTATTATAAACATTTAAACTAATAAATAAACACTTTATACTAATATAATTTAAATTTACTATATTATTATAAAGAGCGTCTCTTAGCGATAATTTAATGTATATTTAATTCCATCTTCACCATAACGTTACATCTTTGCCGTTAACAATATTTTTACACAATTACATATGTAATCTATTTCACAATATTTATTTATTACATGCATACAGAGACATACATAATAACGCACAGGGTTCAAGCCCCTTCTCGGTCTCCTCTCCTTTTTCTAAAGAAAAAAAGGATCATACAGCTACCTAATAAGAATCCGCCCTGTTCCAGTCCTTTCACCGGTGAACACATCATTGTGTTATATATAATTTTGATTTTAAATAAATTATTATTTTCAGTAAAGCATAAACTTCCATTTCGTATGTTTTAGTTTTCGTTTGTATAAAATGAATTTAGGATACTCATTCGACAGTGCAATCGGCGCAAAACAAAGCAAAATGGAAGCAATGGAATTGTCTGATCTTCACCATCCAAACTGCAAAATAAATCGTGCGGCTGGTGGTGGCGAGGTCGGAGCCCTCGGTGGCTTCAGTGCTCTCGGTGGTCTGGGACTTAGCGAAAGGAGAGAATCTGAGAGTTCAGATTCATTATTGCTATCACCTGAAGCAGCAAAAGCGACAGAGGCGGTTGAATTTATAGCCGAGCATTTAAGGAATGAAGATCTTTATATTCAGGTACGTATTGGTTTACATAATGATTTCTTATTTTTACGCGAACACTACACATTGAATGAAACTAGTCTCTTTTTATTGATACTATCACGTTTAATTGATCTATTTTTATATTCTCGATATTTCCAGCATATACGTAATTTGTACAGTTATTTTGTGAGAAGACAGTGCTCCTGAGATACATGTTTCACCTACATTAGGAGTCAGGGACTTTACATTTATTTTGTTAAAATTTATTAGTGAATTAAAGCATTATTATTATTATTTCGAACACATTGCAGTACCCATGCCCAAAGGGGGACTAATGTGTTCAACGTCCCAATGACATAGTTCATCACGGATGCCTTCGCTTAAAATAATAAATTTTTGTCCGATCTACGCATAAAGAACTTATATTGTCTTGCAGTGGTATGCTTGGGTTTGGACTTTTTTTATTATAGGATCCTACGCAGAAATTATATTTTTTTTTATAGAATAAGTGTGATAAACGAGCACACAGTCCACCTAATGTTAAGTTGATACTGTGGCTCATAGACAACTACATCTATCCTCCCTCGATTAGGAATCAAAATGCAAATTATAATCAAATTATATTATCAAGCGTTTATCGAAACCAATATTTGTACGTAAAATTTATATTTTACTTTCCTACGCTAGTACTTGATGCTAGAAGTGCATCTTGTATCTACTTTCAAACTGTTTGATAATAAGCAAGTATTTTTTTCTTTCTATTTTCAGGATGCATTCCTTAGCTAGCTAGCATCGAGTGACTCTTGCTCTTGTTATTTGACTATACACCAGTGAACGCTCACATGTACATTCGATAATATTTTTTCTGCACATATGTCCCACTTTTGGGCGCAGGTCCCTCTCATTAGTGATTTGACTGAAGGTTTTGGAGAACGGGAGAATCAGAGAATCTTACATGCAGGCTTTTTTAAAGAGTACGCAAACGAGCATGCGGCTCGCCTGATGGTAAGTGACTACCGCCCTCATGAGCAACCGCAATACCAGGAATTGCAGGTGCGTTACCGGCCTTTTAAAAAGGAGTAGGCTCGTTTCTTGAAGGTTCCTAAATCGTATCAGTCCGGATAAATTGCCGATTCCACAAAGAATACGTGCGAGGAAAAAAACTTCTGGTAAATCGCACAGTGGTAGACCGCGATCATTGAGATGGTATGGGTGGTATGTATGATGGTACTTGTCGCGATGTGCGATGGTGAAATTTGGTGGCTAGAATTAGTCAGAACTCCTCTGAGCACTCCCCACGGTACACGCGATAGAATATGGAAAGGAATGCAACATCTCTTTGCATCGCCAGTGAGTCAAGCCTATCGGAAAAAATTCGACCGTCGACGATTCGAGCCGCTCTTCACTGGATGCGGACAAGTGGAAGGAGCTGGCACTGGCCGAACTTGCGTCTTGTGAAGTAGTTGGAAGCGGTGTGCCGGCATAAAATACTGTCCCGCTCTACTCAGCACGCCAAGCTCTTTAGCCTCCGCTTCCAAGTGACCGTGGAACTGAACATCATTCGATCGGTAGATGCTGAAGATTTCGATGCTGGCTGAAGGAAGTACCCTGTAATTAAGTGCTTAAGTGCTTCCTGACGATGTTTTTTCCATTACTAAGCAGGCTGTAAATCCGTATTAAAATTGACTGCTAGAGCTTAGCTCCTGAACTACCACGTCTAAATTATTATAAAAGAATAAAATATAAAACAATGAATAGGTATGATCAATATATACGTTGTAACATCAATAATATAACCTCGGTCAAATTAACCAGATAATATTCATTAACAAGTCATTTTAATTAAAGTTATTTTTTTCAGACGCGTGAAGATTGGAAATATGTAGCTATGGTGATCGATAGACTGCAATTATACATTTTCTTCATAGTTACCACGGCCGGCACGGTGGGAATCCTTATGGACGCACCACATATATTTGAATATGTTGATCAGGACCGCATTATTGAAATATATAGAGGAAAATAAATTTTAAGCAAACATTTCACTACATCAATATCATTATTGATAAAACATGAAATCATATATTATGCTTCCAAAGTTGGTCATTACTTATATTGTTTTACACAGTAGGTTTCTAACAAGACATAAAGTCTACAGTTTTAAGACCCCACAGCGCGTAAGAAAATTTATAATTTTAGATAAGTAATTTAATGACATGGGAAGTAGAAATAAATACATTGTAGTTATTATTATTATTATAGAATAAGGGTGGCAAACGAGCACACAGTCCACCTATTGGTAAGTGGATACTGTAGCCCATTGACATCTACATCTATTCTTGCTTATGAATCAGAATGGAGATCCGTAGTGTTAATTAATAATTACTGAATAGAAAATGAAATGGCTGTGTTCGAGGATTATAAAACCACAATAGTTACTAAATAAATAATCGATATACGTTAGTAGGTATACTATATCAATTTTATAAAAAAAAAATTAAATCAGCTTAGTAGACATGTGTTGTCATTTTATGTAACGAATTAATACAATACTTATATTTCAATAGCTCCATATATAAAGCCAAATTTTATAATAAAATTAATATCGACAAAATTACCATAGTAACGTACACTTTCAAATAAGTGGCACCTAATCTTATTGATGCAAAAAGAAGTGGCTTAAAATAAAGTTTTTTAAAATTATTTTCAATTTACTTTACAGTAGGTTTTTATTTTGTTATTTAGGTTGTTAGTTTATAGTAGGTACCTGCCATTGAAGTAATATGTCCCTACTACGTAAGTACATTATAAGTACTTCAATGGTACCTACATATTTATTTTGATCAGGCGCTTCTTTGAGCCAGTCTGAAGAGCCTCAGCATAAATTTGCTCTATGAAGAGCTGCAATGGCGATAACTAATATTTCGCCCTTTATAAGTGCAGTCGCAGCGTGAGATCATGCTTCTTTTATGAAATTATAAACCTTATCCCTATTTTTTTATCAAAAACGAACAGTATTAAAACAAGATAGCATGTAAATATGTACCTCCTTACAACCAAATTTTATAATTACAGTTTCCAAGCAACACAAGAACTGTTACACTTCCAGATGATTTAAGTACCCATTAGTCTAAATTGGGTTTAATTTCCACTAATCCAGGTCTACAAAATAACCATCGAACTTCCGACTAGATCTTCCAAATGTTTATCTAAATTATTTAGTCTTAAAAGGAACATACCTAATATCATTTGTAAATTTTATTTGTATTGATTTTGAAATAAAAGACGTTAATACAAATTGTGGTTTTCATTATTTAATTAGCGTGCACTGCAAGAAAAATTGTTTTTAAATAAACAAAATATTATTTAAATACACTACGAATTCCTTCCAGTGGAGTTTAAACTAAATTAGTCCCATGAATAATGTGCCGGACGGGCGAAACTCGGGAGTAAGTGTTATCGAAAGTACTCCGCGAGTCGCTCACGTCCTACACCTATAGGTTCCGGAGGATACTTCTACTGTCGTCTTTGTGGGTGCAGCTGGGGTACTGTGGACTGAGGTTAAATCAAAATGTACGAAATAGAATACAAATGGCATGGCAGTGGCCAGCGGTTCGACTGCTCAACTGTTCGGCGGAAATCTTCTGACTATCGGTTATTGACCACGGTTGTTGAATACGGTTGTTCAACTACGGTTGTTCACTATCGGTTGGTCACTATATATTTCAAAAGATTTCTTCAAATTATTATGGTAGTATCAAATATTTATTAGTAGTAGCTGGTTTTATCAACACTGTCTGACTAGCTGCTATTATCAACTAAAATAGCTATTTCTATCACTCGTGTAACTGCAAATATCAGTTACCACGTTATACAACTAGTTATCACTATCACTTGTAACTGCGAATATCAGTTACCACGTTATGCGACTAGCTATCACTTTCAAATATGTAACTGCGAATATCAGTTACTGTTGCTAGCTACTATTCACTATATTCTACTACTAGTCACTTCAGCTACTACTGGTTACTACCGCTTCTTACTGGTACCTCTTCACACTACAACGTACAAACCATAAGGTAGACTCGAGTTTTACCTTAAAGTGAGCCGCTTGCCAATGTCCGTTTTGCCTCTTTATTGCATAACATTTTCTCTACACAATTGTCATAAATTATAATTTTATGTATACATGGTCAATTCCTACACTAATGTACTATATATATTATTAAATCGGCAAGTTAGTCCATAAAGGTGTCTTAATATATTAACATTACAAAAAGTTATTAAACAAAATGTCCCGAATTTTCATAATATTTGGGTATATTAATTCTTTAATTTCACTATAAAGACAAAATAAGTTTAATTACGCTAAATATTCTTTTACTTCCTAAGTTTATAAATTTTAATCTAATTCAATATTATATTTATAATTCTTCCAGAACATAAAAATTATTTCCATCATTTTCGGGATCAACTACTTCGCAGTTAATTAAAAACTTCTAGAAAGTTCTACAATACGTTGCGCTCTGATTGGTCGACTTTTCTTTGTATATAATAAGAGATATTTTCTTAACTATTATCAAATTCGATGTTCTATACTAACATATTAAGGTTATCAATATGTTGTAAAATTATATTAATACACTTTTCACTTAGTTTTATCAGTAATTTCACTTTTAATATTGTCTTTAATCACTTCGTTTCTTAACACTATTTGGCCGTCGCGATCATCTCTCCCGCCGATCTTCTTACAGCGGCGCTGCATCCATTCCGGTGAGCGACGTTGCTTCTACTTCGGCAGCGGCACGAGTTTCCTGGTTGGCCTTTTAATTAGACCGTTTGGTGTGCGTACCTCAACAGTACGGATCTGTCCGTCCGCACCGGAGTATACAGCTTCCACCCTTCCTCGTGGCCAGGTGTTACGAGGTAACTGGCCGTCAGCTATGAGGACTGGATCACCCACCTAGAGATGGGCCTCGTCCATGGGGCTCCCGCCGGTCTTGAAATTTCCGGCAGGTATCCCCGGCAAACGCACCAGGCCCAAAGTAGTCGGTGGCTGGCGCTGGTGGTTGCGCTTTTCCAATGCGACACTTTACGCATTGGCTCACTATCTTTTTCGTGGTGGGTCGAAGTCGTATCACCCAGTAGTGCTGTCGAACCTCGTTGATGGTATGTTCGGTTCCGCAATGATGCAGGCTACGATGCGTCCAGTCGATGTAAAGTTGCGTGATGTAATGATCACCATCCAATATAGGTGGCTCCCTCATGTCTTCCGTGACTCCCTTCACGGCGGCTATGCGAATTCGTAGAGCGATGATCCCGTCTTTCAATTCTATTTGGAGCGGTCGTAGGCGGCTGTCATTGGCGACCTTTTTATCTTTACGGAGATCGGCTATCTCTCGTTTGAAGGAGTCTTCTTGGATGACACGTATTAGGAGCTTTTCGGCCTTTCTGATGAATTCGGCCTCGAGTGTGATGTATTTTTTGACATCTGTACTTTTCACTTGACTGAGATGTTGCGCGAGGTGTCGCGGATTATTTGTCGATTTCCTCCAGTCGGGATCTTGTTCTTTATTTCTTCTAGACCTTTTGTAGAAGGTTCTATCTGTGGTTTTGCGGCAGAGTGTTATAAATTGTAGCACTCTGGCCGTAGCTCGCAATAAGCGTTCCCATCTATAAAACTTTACTGGATCGGGAACGGCTTCTCGGAGTTGCGGAGTACGACGCGATTCTGTGATGGTCAAGGATCTTTCCTCGCCGGTAGGTTCGGACGACGTGGGTCTTTCGGTCGGCCATGCTGACGGTTCTTTATAAAGAAACGATGGGCCGTTGTACCACTCGTGATTTGAGTTGAAATTCGGTGGTACGTGCCTCGTGGTGATGTCAGCTATGTTAAATTTGGTAGGTACCCAGCGCCAGTCTTCCACCTTACTGTGTTCCTCGATTGCTGCTTCATAATTGCCAGGCAATTCGATATCCTTTTTCTTCCAGAGAAGTGCCGTTTCTATGTGCCCGTCTTCTAACTGACGGGTACTGCTATTTAGTATATCTTCAACTTTCTTCTCTGGATCGGAGTCTGGTCTTGTCGGGTTAATGATGAGAGATTCTAGCGCGAAATATTCGCGGAGTTGATCATCTATGGTCCCTGCCTCCTGTCTTCATTAACGGTTGGTTCCTGGCTGAGCTTCTGTGGGATCCTTAGGTACGTCTTCTGGATAGGGATCCTGGTTTGTGAGCTCCTTTTGCGGCTCACTGAGGTTGACGATCTCCGGAGGTAGCTTTGGTACTGTTTTACTAAGTAGGGCCTCCCCTCCGGTGGTTGCGACTTGAGTTGGCTTCTGTTTAGCTACGGAATTTTCCAGCCAGGATCGGACGTACTCACTTTTGGACTGACCATCGTCATCGTAGTCGTCCGATTCTTCTTCTTCTTCAGCCATCTGTAAGGAGATCTGTGCTAGTTCCAGTTCGATCTTCAATACTTCTTCACGAGCCTTCAAAATTCTTCTATTGGACCGAATAGTCTTCTTTGTGGAATCGGTGGTTCTTTACTGGTATCGGTGTGGTATCGGTGGCTCTTCGGCGCGGGTGTCTTCCCGGGCTGTTGGTGACGATGCACGGTGAATGTCTTCGTTGCCTTCTATCTTATGTTCCCTCTGCTTCATTGGCCGGGTTGTAGTAGCCGGCGCGGGCAGGGGTACCCACCTCTCGGGAAGGCAACATGGCGTCTCAGCGCCCTCTATTGTCGACGGCGAGCGTGGTGGCATCTGTTGGTGTGTAATATTACGAGGTTGAATTAAACACGAGCGCTTGATCAAGAAGTTTATTCATGACTGCATCTACATAAATCAGTAACTTAACTTATATACTAGCACTGTAATACTACTTCACCTCGGGGTGGATAAAAAAAGAGAAAAAAAAGTTCAGCATACTTAATACATAAACACAAACTAATATTTTATAAAATATTTTTAAAACATTGCTTACTCAACGAACCTTTTGTTCTATCCTTATGCACTATATCTACTTTATTATTTCTAAAATCTTAACATTTGTTCTAAATCTTCTAAGACTTTAAAGGTCCATCAAAATACAATCTAATTTACGAGCACATTCATTTTTAATTAAAATAAGTTCATCCTTATCATAGAATACAGGATTACATGTTTTATCATATTTGTTTTTCTTATTTCTTTACAAGCTATTAAATTATGTCTTGCATCTCTTAAAGCTACCTGTAACTTATATTTTAAATCTAAACAATAATTATCAGAATTATAAAGTGGTTCCACCACGTCTTGTTTCAAATTATTAGGCAAACGACATGGCCTGCCAAATACAAGTTCGAATGGTGTGTATTTTGTTTGAGTGTTTACACAAGTATTATAACTAAAACACCAGAATGGAATCCAATGAGACCATGAATAGCCCATATTGGTGCTATAAGTTCTTAAAATGACCCTAAATGCTTATGAGCAATCTCAAGCGAACCAATTGATTGATGGTGATATGCAGTTGACGTCAACTTTTCTATATTTAATAAGCTACACACCTGTTCCATCACTTGAGAAACAAATTCAGTTCCCTATCAGTAGCTAAGGAACTAGGTATACCGAATCTTAGGATAAAATTATTTACAAAAGCTTTTGCCACAGTAAGTGTTTCTTTATTGTAATGGGTATGCCTCTATATTTTGTTAATTCACATTGAGCGTTAAAATATAGCAATTACCGTACTCATCCTTGTCCAAGGGACCCACAAGATCAAGAAAACTTTTCAAACGCAGTCGACGCCGTGGTAGTTATAGTCATTGGTTGTTTGGTATACCTACTATATTTCATTTTCTGACACATTTACATTCACTTATAAATTTTCGAACATCGGCATCTAATCCTGGCCAATAATATCTCCTTTTATGTTAGCCATCCTATTCATTCCAGCATGCCCACTGGTAGGTAGCAAATGATAATCATTCAAAATGAATTGTTTTCTTTATTGTCGTAAATTCTTTTAATTCCTTTCAGAACACATATTCGAGGACCGGTCCACTCATTTAATGTCTTAATTTCACTACATAAACCTTTTATAAATTCTTCATTTTATCATCTTTTACTATGCATAGTTCTTTTACTTTTATTATCTCACAAAACTCTTTTAATTTAGTTGCAAATTCGGCTCGCGAGAAGAGCAATCTAAATTCAAGGTTTATACACAATAGCATTTTGCTTGGCACAAAATTAAAACAATCTCGTTCTTCCTTGACTAAGTCTCTTTTTAAATCCTTTTATAATATCTCCTTTCACAAGTTTCATTTCAATAGAATCATACGGTTGTCTTAATAATTCCACGACTCGTGGTTGATCAGGCCACCCGTCAGTGTCATTATTAATCACAACCCCTTTCCTGTTTACATCCTCTTCCATTCTTCTCTTTTGCGCTCTAGTTGTCACAGCTAAGACTTGTTCTTTCATATTCTTTAACTCACTCGACGTTATACAAATTCTAGACAGTGCATCCGCCACAACATTGTCTTTACCCTTCACATAACATATTTTAAAATCATATTCTTCTAGAATTAATCGAAACTTTATCAACCGACTAGACGGATCTTTCATTCCAAATAAGTAAATCAAAGGTTTGTGGTCTGTCATTATGGTAAAAGTCCTGCCAAATAGGTATGGTCTAAAATATTTTACTGCCCACACAATTGCTGTTAATTCCTTTTGGATAACTGGGTAATTTTTCTGCTTTATTTAATGGCCTACTAGTGTACGCGATTGGTTTCATATTTTTGTTACAAAACTGCTCCTACAGCTACATCAGACGCATCTGTTTGCAAAACAATTCATTTGATTCAGAAAAATCAGGATATTGAAGTATTGGGGTGTTATTAATGAATTTTTAGAAAATTAAATGCGTTCTGACACTCTGAAGACCAAACAAATGGTGCGTCTTTCTTGAGTAAACTATTTAAAGGCATAGTAATTGTTGCAAAGAGGTACGAATTTCCTATAGTAGTTGCAAAATGCAACAAACCTTCTTACTTCGTCTACATTTTGAGGGACGGATAATGCTCCAAAATTCAGGTCTTTTCTGGATCAGGTGAGACACCGTTGGCAGACACTAAATGACCAAGATACAGAATTTCCTTCTTTAGAAATTCGCACTTAGTAGGATTCAGTTTTAAATTTACCTTTCTCAGTCTTTCGAAAACATCTACTAGATTTTGGTTGTGAATAGTTAAGGATCTTCCAAAATTATTAGATCGTCCAAATAAATAAAACACTTCTCGAAGTTAATCCTGACATAGCAATTGACATGACTCTACTAAAAGCACTACAAAGTTTTGAGCCCCATTGGTAGACGTTTTAATTGATAATGTCCTGTACTAGTCGAAAATGCAGTATACTTTCGGCTTTCTGGTGCCAGTTTCACCTGATAATAGCCTTGTTGTAAATCTAAATGGGTAAAATATATAGAGCCTGATAATGAATCAAGAATATCAGTGATGTTCGGCAGCGAAATTTATCATCTACTATATTTCATTTAGTTTTCGAAAATCAATTACTAAACGCCATTTTGACAACCATCAGATTTTTGGGAACTAGTAGTATGGGACTAGACCATTCACTAGTAGATTCTTCTATAATATCATCTCTAAGCATTTTTTATCTGTTTATTTATTTCGGGCTTTAAAGCTTGTGGTAAACGGTATGGTTTCGTGTAAATAGGATTGATGTTATCTTTCAGTTGTATAGTTTGTTCACAAATATTTGTAGTTTCTAACTTATCGTTGGGTAAAAAAATGTCTGAATATTTAGTGCAAATTTTTCTATAGATTGCTTTTCTTCTTCATTCAAATGCTTCAATTCTAATAAAGATAATAAGATATCACATCTTTCTGAACTACTTTTGTTTTGGCAAAATTTGAAAGCGTTAAAATCATCTAAAAGTTCTACGTTTAATATGAAATTATTCAAATTTACTTCTTCTTCCTAGTATTTAAAATCTTTATTGGGACTCTTTTATTTTTGGTCGAACAATAGTACCTGCCAAAAAACGCCTTCCATTATTTCCTTTGCTAACAAAACAATCGCCTTTTGCTTCCGTATCCAAATACACAAAATGAATTGATTCACTTCGAGGCGGTATTAATAATGTATTACTGTAATCAGGTTTGTCATAAATTGGCAAAACACAATTCTCGTCCTATCCGTAACGTTAGTAAATTTTTGTTTAAATCAATATTGGCTCCGTACTTGTTCATAAAGTCTAATCCTAATATTCCATCGACGGTTATAGGTAAATTGTTTGAAAATGTGAAATTTGTTATGGAATTTATTGTCTCTAGAAGCATAAATGTCGATCTCTACATATCCGGAAGAACATATCTTGCCTCCAATTCCATTAACAACCAAATTATCTTTAAGAACACATGCTGATCTTGGAAGTACTTCTTCCTTAATAACCGAAATGGATGCTCCAGTATCTATCAATAACACAAGTTTCATACCATGAATGTGAAAATTTACAAACTTAGAGTTACCTCTACATGAAAAAATGAAATTATTGAGAACGAAAAAACTGATTGTTGTCTATCTCATTAGGTTTTTGCTCCATATTTTCACCAGCTCGTTCTTTGTTGTCGTTACTTCGAGCTGCAAAACATTTTATTGTAAAATCCCTGGTTGCCACGTCTATTATAATGATAATTTGATCTGTAGGACTGTCCTCTACCACGCGGCGAATATTGAAAGGCCTTGAAAATCTCTGATATCTATTTGAATAATTACTATAATTATTTTGATAATTATCCTACTGGTGCCGTAATTTAGACGCCCACGGCCCTGTTTTGTCCTTGAGATCTAGAAAACGGTTAACGAACCTACCTCTAGTCATCTTCATCACCTCAGCAGACCCGGAACTGGACGACGATGGTGTGGACTCGTCCTTGCCGCCTGGATCGCGTCCTTGAGCAAGGAGTAGTTGCGGGCTGCGATGATTGTGCTGAGCTTTTCACTTTTAAGACCATCTGTAAACTTTTTAATGACCATTTTTCATTAATAGGTTTAAGGACTGCGCATTTTGTTGCGTCGCCCTCAGCCTGTGAAATAGTTAACTCTGTTAGCAGTCTTTCGAGTTGAGACCCGTATTCATCAACTGATCTAAATCCCTGGTTCAAGGACTGAATTTGTTTATGTATAGCCGTGTAAAACTTTTGTCAATAGTTTTTCCTAAAATCTTTAATCATACTACTAACTGACACATAATTATCAGCAACGCGTAGCTTAGCGTTTTCTGATAATCTCCTTTAAAGCAAATTTAATTAATAAATTTTTCCTGCCTCGTTAAGCATATCTGCATACATTTCCACTGCATCAATCAATCGTTTCGTAGTATCCTCCTTATTATCTAAAATAGGTATCAACCCACACGCTGTTTTAATATCAAAATCCATTGTTTCTAAACTTATTTTACAACTAGGCAAAGTACACAATTGAGATATTTCAGAATATAAAGAGCAAACTTTTTTATATGTACTAGTAATTAAATTAATTTCCGATTGTTTACCTTGACGACTTAAATTAGAAAATAATAGCTCGCTATCTTTTAACAATGTTTCGGCCTCTAGTAATTTTTGGACGCAACTGACCCTTTATATCTGCTCTGGCCTTTTTTGTTAGATATTGACGTATTTTAATAAATTTTCATATAATTCTATTAACTTTTCGGCCATAATACACGCAACGAAATATGTAACTCCGCGTCATATTTCATTCACTTCGTTTTAATTTTATTATAAATCGAAACACTGTCATACGACCGAGCACATAAAAACTGAGTTGCACCCAATGGTTGCACATGGGCCGTAATTCCACGAATCGTGTGTTCGATATTACATTGATTTACTTATATTTTTATTTTTAGTTTAAACAATTATTTATTGATAGATAAAATTCATATTTCTAATTCTAAAACTATCGTTAATGTCTATATTATATATATTTTTAAACTAAAATAACACTGCAGCACAGAACACGTACTACATATAGCACATATTTATTACCAGCTCACGAACACTTAAACGACCTTCTTCACGCACTGGTTCCTGCTCCCAGCGCCCAGACAAACGGCTTCGTACTTTTCTCAAAAATTCGTAATTCACCTGCTGTTCTATCCACTTTATGCCTCCTTGAGTTTTAGGTAAATGATTGCAAGTATGGCAATCGCCATCAACACCAAAAACGTAGTAATCAGTATATTGTTTATCTTGACGTGATTTTCTTGTTCGGAGTAACTTGCACTATTATTTCCTCCTGATGCATTTTGAGATATAATAATTTCTTATCTTCAGTTTTGAGTATGATTTTCCCATGATTATAACTTTCAAAACTCGCCAGCACAGTAAGCGTCAGTCCAAATAATATATTCACGACAAACATTTTAGCTAACTTGAAGCACCGAGGCACACAGGAATTCGCCTGGTCTGCACTTCTCGCCCGCTACGCTATCAGTTCCCGGAACGCGCCTGGCAGGGTCGCCATGTAATATTACGAGGTTGAATTAAACACGAGCGCTTGATCAAGAAGTTTATTCATGACTGCATCTACATAAATCAGTAACTTAACTTATATACTAGCACTGTAATACTACTTCAGGTGGATGGCGGCGGCATTGTACGATGAACCTACTTCCAGATCAACGGTCCACGTCTTGGCTCCCCTTCCTTGCGAACGAGTGATCGGCATCTTGACTCGGCGAACCCAGCGGCTCTATACTGCAGCGACTATGTATACGGTTCCGAAGGATCAACGAATTGATCAGGTTCCGAAGGACCAACAAATTTATCCGGCTCGAAGGACCAGCGAATTTATCCGGCTCGAAGGACCAGCGAATGTGCCGGACGGGCAAAACTCGGGAGTAAGTATTATCGAAAGTACTCCGCGGGTCGCTCACGTCCTACACCTATAGGTTCCGGAGGATACTTCTACTGCCGTCTTTGTGGGTGCAGCTGGGGTACTGAGGTTAAATCAAAATGCACGAAATAGAATACAAATGGCAAGGCAGTGGCCAGCGGTTCGACTGCTCAGCTGTTCGGTGGAAATCTTCTGACTATTGGTTATTGACCACGGTTGTTGAATACGGTTGTTCAACTATGGTTGTTTACTATCAGTTGGTCACTATATATTTCAAAAGATTTTTTCAAATTATTATGGTAGTATCAAATATTTATTAGTAGTAGCTGGTTTTATCAACACTGTCTGACTAGCTGCTATTATCAACTAAAATAGCTATTTCTATCACTTGTGTAACTGCAAATATCAGTTACCACTTTATACAACTAGTTATCACTATCACTTGTAACTGTGAATGTCAGTTACCACGTTATGCGACTAGCTATCACTTTCAAATATGTAACTGCGAATATCAGTTACCACTTTATGCAATTTGTTATCACTTCCAAATATGTAACTGCGAATATCAGTTACCACTTTATGCAACTAGCTATCACTTTCAAATATATAACTGCGAATATCAGTTACTATGTTGCTAGCTACTATTCACTATTCACTATATTCTACTACTAGTCACTTCAGCTACTACTGGTTACTACCGCTTCTTACTGGTAGCTCTTCACACTACAACGTTACTGGGTCCCGAAGCCATAAGGTAGACTCGAGCGTTACCTTAAAGTGAGCCGCTTGCCAATGTCCGTTTTGCCTCTTTATTGCATAACATTTTCTCTACACAATTGTCATAAATTATAATTTTATTCATACATGGTCAATTCCTACACTAATGTACAATATATTATTAAATCGGCAATTTAGTCCTTTATTAGTATACCATAAAGGTTTCTTAATATATTAACATTATAAGAAGTTATTAAACAAAATGTCCCGAATTTTCATAATATTTGGGTACATTAATTCTTTAATTTCACAATAAAAAGGAAATAAGTTTATTTACGCTAAATATTCTTTTACTTCCTGAGTTTATAAATTTTAATGTAATTCAATAGTATATTTACAATTCTTCCAGAACATAAAAATTATTTCCATCATTTTCGGGATCAACTATAACGCAGTTAATTAAAAACTTCTAGAAAGTTCTACAATACGTCGAGCTCTGATTGGTCGACTTTTCTTTGTATATAATAAGAGATATTTTCTTAACTATTATCAAATTCGATGTTCTATACTAACATATTAAGGTTATAAATATGTTGTAAAACTATATTAATACACTTTTCACTTAGTTTTATCAGTAATTTCACTTTTAATATTGTCTTTAATCACTTCGTTTCTTAACACTATTTGGCCGTCGCGAACAAATAATATCTTTAGTTCTTTCGAATTTCATAACAACTAAAAGATAACACGAAATTCGAAATTTGAAAATTCTCAATTTTTTTTAATTTATACAGCATATTCTTTCTCCTTCTTCTTCTTATCCATCAGCCCGTTAAAATCTGAAGGGAGGATTTGCCTTAATCGCTTAGGAGGCGGATGTGCGGTAGGACTACTGGTACATTTGACACTGCTCCCCGTTGCCCATATGTGTATTTTACGTAAGGCGTAAACAAAATGGTTATAGCTCATATTTGGCATAATCGGCTTTACGACACCCGCGGGGCGAAATTGGATGATAGATGCTCTTACTAACAGCAATTTCTTCGACATCTGGAAAATGTCATCATTACAGCCCTCAACCCTCTCCCTCTCCCAAGGAATGCTGCAAAGCACGTTCTTGAGCCAACTGCATCCATCGAGCATCTTTTACCAGGTCGTCACCTTTTCGAGTGGGGGACTGCCATACACTTCGCTTGCCGGTACGAAGCTGCCACTCGAGAACCTTTCTTTCCCATCGATTGTCGATTCTTCGAGATATTTTTTTTATTGAAGTGGGTGCAAACGAGACGACGACTTACATGCGGCTCACCTGATGGTAAGTGTCGACCACCACCCACGAACAACTGTAACACCAGGGGAATCGCAGGTGCGTTGCCGGCCTTTTAAAAAATAGTAGGCTCCTTTCTTGAAGGTCCCTTAGTCGTATGGGTCCGGAAAAATCGCTGGTGGTAGTCGATTCCACAAATAAGTTGTGTGAGGGAAAAAAACTTCTTCTAAATCGCACAGTGGTGGACCGCCAATCATCCAGATGGTATGGATGGTATCGCGAGTTTTGTCGCGATGTGCGATGGTGAAATTTAACGGCTGGAATTAGTCCAAACAATTCCTCAGAGCACTTCCCGTGGTAGATGCAATAAAATACGCAAAAGATGCAACATCTCTTCGCAGTGCCATTGAGTCAAGCCGATCAGAAAGAGCTCGGTCGCCGACGATTCGAACCGCACTGCGGTGGATGCGACCATATGGAATGAGCTGGCGCTGGAGAGCCCCGGCCCAGAAATGGAAACAGTATTCCATGTGAGGCCGAACCTGCACCTTGTAAAGTTGCAGACGGTGTGCCGGCGTGGAATACTGTCCTGTTCTGCTGAGCACGACAAGCCTTTTTGAGGCCAATTTGGCCTTCTCTTCAAAGTGATCACGAAACTGCACGTCATTCGATATGTCGACGCCGAGGATTCCGATACTGGCTGAGGCAACAAGAGGAGTGCCCTGAAACTGAGGCAAAGGGGTTCTTTTTAGCGGTAACGCGCAAACTTGTCCCCCTCAATCAGAGACTTCGTTCAACAAAGATTCGATTTCAGACACAAGTCAAGACAATGTCGTTCACATAGCAAATGAATGTTACCGGTTTGACCAACCCCGCCATGGATATATACATGGCCAGCCCATTGCCACTTCAGCTTACCGTTAGGCTATCCTCATTTCTACGTCTATCACGCAGAGTAACAGCCCTCTCCACAGCTCGCTGAGCGACATTGAGCTACCTCATACGGCCAGCAGTGAAGGACCACGTCTCAGATTTATACAGGGTTATTTTGCAACCGGCCAAATTTGCAGGAAGGTTCAGAATAAGTAATATAGGCAAAAGGTGAAGAAAAATCTCAAACATTCTGTCCTTTTTATCTTTTAAATTCAAAATGCATGGTAATGCATGATTTTAACTGATTTTACTGCGCACGCAAACATTAGCAAGGGTGGATCGGTAGGCAAAAACGTTGTTGCCCATAAATCACATTCAATTTGGAATAATTTCGAATAAATGTGGAAGCCTTATTTACTCGTATTTTCAAAAACTGCAATAACGGTATATCATTATTTATATATTTGAACTTAAGTTTAAAATTTGGCTACTCTTTGAAAAATAACCCTGTATTTAATATACTTAAATATATTTTGCAACTGACTTTTCATGAACATCTTTTAAACAGCTGAAGTAAATGTAGCTTACAAACATTTTATTGAGTTGTATCTATTAATATTCAATTTATGTATCCCTGAAAGTAGAGTAAAAGTAAAGTATAACAAAAGAAAATCTTGGAAAACAAAAGGTATAATTACATCCAGAAAAAATAAACGAAATATGTACTTAAAATTAAAAAAGAACAATGATCAAGACAGCAAATTGCAATATAATAAATACTGCAAAGTTATGAAGCGTATAACAAAAGTAGCCAAAAAACAAACTAACATAAATTACATAACATAACAATAGCCACTTGGAGTATCATAAAACAGCATACAAAGCCTACAAATGATTTAAAAACAAAAATCGATTATATCATTAACGAAAACAACTTAGTAAAATCACTAACCAATTTTATATAATGCAGTCTATAACAAATAGTAATAATTGTAAAATAATAACTAATAGTAATCCAAATCCTATATTCCTTTATCCTACAGACAGTGTTGAAATACTAAACATAGGAGTTAAAAATTCAAAAATGAAACTAGTTGTGGCTTTGACGACATACCTATAAAGTTATTCAAATTAAGCATTAGTCACATCGTTGATCCTCTTGTCCACATTGCAAATCTTATGCTAGAGACGGGTATTTTTCCAGATGATATGAAGAAAGCACTCATCAAACCGACTTAAAATTGCTAAAAAATAAGTTATTTATTTGTTATCCAGGGCGGAATTTTTTCTTCAAAATTTAATGGGACCACCCTTGAGGTAAAGCCTATTTAATAATAAAAGAATCATTAAAATCGGTTCACAATTTGCGAAGATATTGCGTAACATATGTACGTACAAAAAAACATACACTCGAATTGAGAACCTCCTCCTTTTTGAAGTCGGTTAAAAATTGGGATTACAAATGAGATCAAACCCGCTTATGTAGTACCGTATGTTTGTCAAGAATTAGTATTCATACCTCCCTAACTATTAGTTTTTTAAGTTTGCGAAACGAATATTTGCAATGTAATTAAAATAATAATCATCATCACTTGATTTAGAAATAAATTTACTTGATCGTTCGAATAATAATAAGTCTAGTCCCATTTTCTTTATATTTTTAGACATATAATATAGTAATAAAAATAAATAACCAAACAAAACGAGTTTATTGATGTAGATTGTTGCTAACAATGCGAACGAAATCACTATGGATTAAAGACGAATCATAATCAAAGATCATATCTTGTAAAGTAACGTAAAAGTAAGTAAATCAGAAGATAAGAGTGTACCTTACATATATAGAGGTCAGTGGTGTTCTTACTCTCATATTTGGCATAGTATAAAGAGACCAAAGATGACTACTAGGCATTTCTATTTTCACGCATGAATTACACGCAGCATCTTTCAATTGATTTGTCTCTTTTTGACTTATTTGAAAATTAAATTAGAAAAAGCGGAGACAAGTATATTGACTCAATTTATGTAGAATTGTAGGACCATTAATAGAATTTGGCGACAATGGTTCGGGTACAAATTATGAGTTTTACTACTTCCTCTTATTTTTATAATATTCCGTTACTCACAAAACAGCCATAAAAATGTAAAGATTTTTTATGACTAATCACAGTTAAAAACTTAAAGCAAACATTTTTTGCGAATACCGCAGCAGTAGGTATAATAGTTTTTGCAACTAATCAAATATTACATTTTGTACTGAAAATAGATTTAACGCGATAAAACTTAACGCGGTTATTTTTTACAAATACTGTTTAATATGAAAGGGGTGAAATAAAATTCAATATTTGTGCTTTGTAATGATTTATTTCTGTCAAAAATTAATTTACAATTTAATGAGTTCTTAATTACGATAATGTCTTCTACAAAAGTAAACTAAACCTTTAATGCTACACGGCAGACTACAATAACAATTTGAATGCACAGAAATTAAACATCGAATAGAAAAAATATGTCACTATTGCCGTGTACATATATCTTCTATATAATAAAAATCAATTGCTGTCCGTTAGTCTCGCTAAAAACTGGCTCGACCGATTCTGATTTTTTTATTTTGAGTGATTCCCTGGATGGTTTAGATTTACAATCGGACCCGGTAGGTGATGTTGTCGAGATCCAGAAATCCCCCGTGCGAAGCCGGGTCGGATCGCTAGTGTTCTATATATCCATTAATTCATTTTCAAAACAGCCTATAAAAAGTCCTCTGTGGAACATAGGCCCCCACTATTGATTGCTTTATAGGGGGAACTTTGCCAAAGTTGCAACGCTTGGCAGGCGTGATGGCAGTTATACCCGTGTAATAGTAACAACATATTTTAATTTTAGCTTACATCAAGTTCTTGTTATACACACTTAAGTCATCTTATAAGTATAAAAGAATTTAAGATTTTTTTTTACTATTACAATCCTTTAATATAAAAAGATGTTCTCAACTCCTTATAATTAAATGACAATAGCACAAAAACTACAACATTTAATCATCGCTGCCATCGTATGGTGGAGAATTAGGAGAATAGGTCGGTGAAGTAGGAGAATATGTTGTTGGACCAGCAGATGATGGCGAGTACACGCGAGTTGGTGAATAATTGGGAGATGTTGGAGTGTAAGTTGTAGATGTAGGTGAATACTTATTCGAAGTAGACGAATATCCTGGAGAGGAAGGCGAGTAATTGGGTGAAGAAGGTGAGTAATTCGGCGATGAAGGTGAGTATGGAGTACTTGCTGGATGCTGTGGAGAGGAAGGAGAGTACGCCGGACTTGTAGGCGAGTAGTGCTGACTCGTAGGTGAATATTGAGGACTCGTCGGTGAATATGTAGGACTACCACCTGCAACGGACGGCGAAGTGGGCGAGTAATTTTGAGATGTCGGCGAATAATTTGGCGACGATGGTGAATATCTTGGAGAAGACGGTGAATAAGCTGGTGAAGTCGGTGAGTAGGAAGGACTTGAGGGAGAGTAAGCAGGTGACGTTGGTGTATAATTAGGTGATGATGGGGAATAACTTGGCGAAGTCGGACTATATACTGGACTTGTTGGTGAATAACTAGGAGAAGATGGTGAGTATCCTGGAGATGTTGGTGAGTACGCTGGACTTGTCGGTGAATAAGAAGGGCTTGTTGGTGAGTATGACGGACTCGTTGGCGAATAACTCGGTGAAGTTGGCGAATAACTTGGGGAGGTAGGTGAATACGCTGGACTAGTCGGAGAATAACTAGGCGAAGTGGGAGAATAGCTCGGTGACGTTGGTGAATACGATGGAGAAGTTGGAGAGTAACCCGGTGATGTTGGCGAGTAACTTGGAGAAGTAGGTGAATATATGGGGGATGTGGGAGAATAATTTGGAGATGTTGGAGAATACGAAGGGCTCGTTGGTGAATAATGTGGTGAATTTGGATTTGATTGGATAGGAGAAGCTCCGATATACACAGGGCTTGTTGGCGAATAAGATGGTGACGCTCCGGCAGGCGAAGCATAAGGAGATAGTGGGGGCCCTGGTGATCCAGGCGAACCCGGCTGTGATGACCAAGCACTGTACGCTGGCGAAAGTCCAGACGCATCTGATGCACCAGACGGCGAGAATGATGGTCCACCTGGTGTCATACTACTTCCAACTACAACAAAATAAATTACATTAATTTAACATATTTTAAAATAAAGTACCTTTGCATCATTATTTTAAAATCTTCATTGAAATTATTACCTTGTCCTGGTGACCATACACTGCTGCCATATCCTGGTGTATTCTGGGTAGACCATGGTGTCATTAAGGGTGTCATAGACGGCGTGCCAACGCCAAAGAACATTCCACCACCTACACCCATACCAACACCAAGTCCTCCCATCTCCATTCCATGTTTACATTTTTCTGCGTCAAGAAGCAAGTCGAAGCACCCTAAAATAATTTTGAAATATCGTACATCCCATATAATGTGTTATTTAAGTAATGTCGTTCATAAATAAAATATAAGTGTTGCTCTTACCAGTTCCCATTCTTGGCAATTGTCCCATAATTATATTTTCAGATACTCCTCTCATTGGATCTACTTCAGCATGACTGGCAGCATCTAATAATACATCCACAGTTTCTTCAAAAGAGCATCTCATAAGCGCTCCAGTATCTTGCCTGTTGATGCCGTGACGAGTGATAGCCATAAGATGACCTTTTGCTGTCATTACATCACAAAGCAAGGCAAGATGACGATAGTTTACGTACAGGCCGTAAAATTGTAATACAGCATTCATTTCTTTTTCTACAGACTTACGCACAGCTTCGATACCAAGAACTTGAAATATTTCACAAATATCGTTACTGAATGTACGTATCGGATCGACGTCACGTTCAGAAAGAACTTTCATTAAAGATGTACCATCTGTTTCCAATAACCATTCAGCTATTGCTTTGAATTCTCCCTGTTCTGTGATAATAATTCGTTTTTTGGCTTCAGTCTGAGGTAAATGCATGTATACTTTGGCTATGGCTTCTATGCCCTGTAACGTCATGTCAGACAACATGTTAGCTTCAATACAACGTAGGAACATGTCATCTTCCATTTTATCAACCGTTTCTTCATCATTATCTTGAAATTTACTTTCTTCATTATTCATAATTCTTATTCGAAGGACAAGTTTTTCGGCGTTGTCGTCATTGAAAATACAATTTAAATCATCTCCGAATCCTGCGTTAATCTTTTCTGCAATTTGTTCCATGGTTAGTTTCTTATCAGTCATTCTCTTACGGTCGAGTTCAATACGTAGAAGCCAAGGAGATATCTTTGTAGGGTCAAAATCAGGCATTTCATAATAAACATTAACAAATTCTTGATCTTCAGCAATAACAGTATTTTGTGGGTCAGGATCATAATAAATAGCTGTATTTGCAGTAACTTTTCGGAGAGTTGTATGTTCCAATCGACAGAGAACATTCTTAGCTTTCTCAGCATCTCTGGCTGCACCACCGGTCAAGAAAACTGTTAGGGATGGCGCTTTTGGCTTCTTAGATATATTAATAATTTCTTTCAGCCGAGGTACACCGAGTGTTACGTTTTTCGATGACACACCAGCAAAGTGGAAAGTGTTCAGTGTCATCTGAGTGGCAGGTTCACCGAGAGACTGAGCAGCAAGGGCTCCAACCATTTCTCCAGGATTAACTTGCGCTTGTTGGAAACGGGTTTCAATTTCTCCAATCAACCACTCAAATGCCTCGCTTGACAAACGGTATTCTTCAGAAACAAATTTTGTACATAATGTCGATCTTACTAAGCACTGAAATAGCAGTGTCGCATTTTCATTGGCTTGTTTAGATAGCCGATCTTCTCCAGCTACAATAACACATTTCTTTAGTAAGTCTTTCACACCTTGTATAACTTTAATAGGACTAAGGTCTGTTGGCATTCTTTTATTAATGTGGAAAATTTTCTGCACATTCCAGATCATTCTCTTAAAATTGCAAGGAAGTACAACCTTTGATTCGCCACTTGGAAAAATCTGTCGCAATATTTCTCTGTCTTTTGCTAATTGCTCCCATTCACTTTCTAGATCCCCAATGACATATCCTGATTCGGTTAACTCCTTTATAATATCTTCATTAAAGATTCTCTTTAAGTATCGCTCATTTGAGGGATCAAACTTGAATTTCTTTTCAAATGCTTTATTAGATAGTTTCACTGTAGGGAGATTTTGAAATTCGACAGTTTCTCCAGCTAGACCATCTTCACCATACCTCAACTGAATAAGTTGTCCGACAGAGTTCCTAACAGTTCCATCATAATGTACCATTACAGACTCCATAGCCTTTATTAGACGACGTTGAATATAACCTGTCTCAGCCGTTTTGACAGCGGTATCAATGAGACCTTCACGACCACCCATAGCATGAAAATAAAACTCTGACGGCGTTAAACCAGCAAGGTATGAATTTTCTACAAAACCTCTTGATTCAGGACCATAATCATCCTTAATGAAATGTGGTAATGTCCTTTTTCGAAAGCCAAACGGAATACGTTTACCTTCTACGTTTTGTTGACCCACACAAGCAATAACTTGAGAAATATTAATATTTGATCCTTTCGAACCCGCAACTACCATAGCTTTAAGATTGTTATACTCGGTAAGAGACTTTTTAGCCGAACCACCAGTTTTGTCACGAGCATCGTTCAAAATACGGTTTACTTGATTTTCGAATGTTTGTCTGAGAGTGTTACCTGGAGTTGGTTCCAACTCCATGTTGTGAGCCTTTTGAATGACCTCTATTACATCATCCTTAGCTTTAACTATAGCACGCTGAATTTCCTGATATGTTTGAGGATCAGCAATAGTGTCACCAATACCTATTGAGTGACCTTCTAATAGTAGCCAATTGTTAATAACAGTCTGAATGTTACCATAAAATCGGCCGGCAGTTTCGTGGCCTAACTCCAACATACAAATGTGAAGTAAAGAACCTGCTGAAGCACCCAAAGATTTCTTACAAAGGATACCCATAATCAATTCCCCATGCTCCACTACAACTTTTGTATCTCCAGGTGAAATCCATTTGTAAGGACCATCATCTTCTTCGTCAGGATGAGTGGAATGTGTTCTGATCATGTTTACATTTCCAGGAATAATTAAAGTGAATATTTGTTTACCAGTCCAGAGTGGTTGTGGTTTTAAAATACAGGGTTGGGGTATTTTACCATCCCATGTTGGTAAAAACATAAGAAGATTCATGACTTGTTCTTTTGTTAAAAATACATCTCTCTTTGTCATTTTTCTCACAGCTGTTAATGTGTCTTGTACAATACCCATAACAGGTTTATTAGCCTGTGGGGTAATGATCTGCCGAGGGGTTATATGAATGTTTTCAACTTCTGCACGTGTTTCCATAGATTGAGGAACATGTAGATTCATTTCATCTCCATCAAAATCAGCATTGTATGGGGATGTACAACTCAAATTCATACGGAATGTTGACCATGGTAGCACTTTCACTCTGTGACCCATCATACTCATTTTGTGCAGTGTAGGCTGTCGATTGAAAATAACCAAATCATCATCTCTTAAATGTCGCTCTACTTTGTACCCATATTGTAAATGCAGATCTGAAGGTTTGGGATGGAATCTAAGATCAATTCTTTCTCCATTATCGCGAACAATATATTTGGCACCTGGATACTGAGCATTTCCTCTTCTAACAAGCTCTTGCATTCTGTCAATATTGAAAGGCGTAACCAATTCAGGGAATGTTAGATTTTGTGCAATGGACCTAGGCACACCTACTTGATCAATACGTAAATTGGGATCAGGTGTGATGACAGTACGTGCAGAGAAATCCACACGTTTTCCCATGAGGTTTCCTCTTATCCTTCCTTCTTTACCTTTTAAACGTGCCTTAATGGCTTTAAGTGGTTTTCCTGATTTCTGCATAGCTCTAAAATAAAAAATAAAAAAATTCATTTTTAACTACATAAATGTACATTAACAATTTTTAATTTAGAAGGATACTGTCTTATGGAAATTTATTTAAAAAAAATATGTTGGTGTAAAAACTTAATAGTTTTCATTGATCTAACCACATGCCAACACACTTTTTGGATGTCAACTCCTTCACCTCACATACTTCTAGATTGCCTAAGCAAAAAGTAACTATTTTTTGACACACTTTTATTAGCTTCTCGTGTATCTGTTCTTCCAATTTATCTATGTATTGGAATCTTTTAATGTAATTTTCAACAATTTGTAGACGGCCGATTGACTTGAAAATTTGCATTTGTATCAAGAACCGATGACAATACAATAATTTAATAACTTTAACCTAGTATCCTGATCAACATCATCAGGATAAAATATAATAATTTATCTTTAGCATGTTTTTTTTTTGGTTTTTTTAAATTATTATTATCTATAAAACAAGTCTTTTAGAACCAGTGAAGACCATGACATACAAAGAATAAATAGATTTGTAGAAATAAATAGGATTTGATATACAATTCAAAGTCATATAAACTAAATTAATCAATTTTTTCCCAATTTTCATCTATATATATAACCTACAAAGTTGCAAGCAACACAACATGTTGCCATCACAAAAGTTGACGAAATGATAATATGGAATAGCTAACACAGCAATTACGGATGATGTCAAACTATACTACAGTAATATTTTTAAATGAAATTGACTCAGCAAGGTTGATAAGAAAAAGAACTTCAAACATTGCAGTTAGGCCGGCCACATACATACGGAATTCCGAATCGGATTATCGAAACGGAATTCCGTGACAACATCACACACATACGTTTATTTCCGTTCGGAATAACAAGGGTCAGTTGAAAGAGGTTAGCCATTGAGTAGACATTCTGCCAGCGAATAATGACGATTTTCAGATTGCGATTCCATTGTTGCTGTATCATTGTTACTGGGTGCATCCCCTTATCACCCTAAGCTTGCAATATAGTCAATATTATATAAAAAGATCTATCTATCCAGAGATATGTTTTAAATATGGATGTCTGTAAACTCTTTCGACGAATTATTAAATAAAATAAGATGAAAGTTTACGAAAAGCTATACACCTATAAGATTAAATGTAAAAACATACATAAACACACCTACCCGCTTCGGTCGTGCGACGAACAATGAGCGCGTTCCGTACGGAATTTACGTATGTTTATTGCGACTCGTACAAAATCTATGGAAGACTTGCGTTCGGAGCGGCTTTTTTCCGTTCGGGATTCCGAACGCACAGGCGGTCATACGGAATCTCGAATCGGACAAAATTCCGTATGTGTGTGGCGGGTCATAGATTTTATATGGACTTGCTGCGTTCGGAATCTCGAATCGGAATATCGAAACGGAATCCCGAAACGGAATTCCGTATGTATGTGGCCGGCCTTATACTTATAAGCCAAATCTATCACCATGAGTATGAGCTCTAGGCAACTTATTATGTTGTTATTGTATTAAAAATGTACCCGCATGGTGTAAATGCATTCTAAATTCTTTATTTAAGATTTAAATATTCTATATTATGTTATCAAAGTATAAGAAATATACAAAAAACTTTTATACTTACTTTGGCATGCCTGGCATATCATTGTCCACAAAGGTGGCAACGTGAAATTGTAACAATCTTATATTCTCAGCAAGAACATGAGCTGCTGCACCTAACTGTTCGTTTCTCATCAATTCATTGTTTGCCTTTATAATATCCGCAAGTTTGTGCGTCAAGTCGTCTTGATTTTTTGCAGCACCAAACATAACAACAGCTGGCCTAACAGATAATGGTGGTACAGGCAACACAGTGACAATCATCCAATCAGGTCTGGCAAATTTGGGATCCATGCCCAAAATGAAGGATTCCTCATCTATAAAAGAAATCACTCTGTAATTGCTGGCTACACTTTTTAAAGATTTAAATGATAAAATAAAAAAGTATTAAATGTTTATGTATCCTGATAGTGGAAAATATGACATAACTAATCTGTGATGCAATTCTATCTTAGTCCTCAGAGGTGACAACTTATTTATAGCCTGAAGTAGACTGCAGCTACTTACAGGTGAACTGTAAATTTGTTTGACACTTCAGACTTATAAAATAAATTAGAGATTTTATTAAAAATAGAAAAAACCCAGAAGAAAAATAAACAACTATAATTTAGTATAACAACTAAAATTTAAACCAAAGTTAATAAATTCAGGTTATTTGTTGCACAATTCTCTTTATATTATTTTAACTCACACACTCATTTATGATTATTGTTTACGAAATTAACCACAAATTACAAATAAAGTTAAAAAATGTGTAATTTCATCTTATGCTATACTTGTTATAAGAATGCGAAAATAAGGAACACTTTGGAACTACATATCTCTATCTGACCAATTCCAAGAGAGCCAATTCTGAACAAATTATTGCTGTTGATATAACTGATAAGGTGTGATTATGTCATAAGGCAAAAGCAGCCAGTTTATATAATAAATAAATAAAAATTTAATTGAAACCAGTACAGGTGTCAATCCAATATTTAATGAAGATGGGGGCACAGTTTTAGAAACAGCAGCCCCAAATATTCGGTTCATATTTTTATGGTAAAAAGGGTAAATTAATAGGTAGGTATTTAAATACCAAAACACCAAAGTGTGGAAATACATACTTTTAAGATAAAAGTTAAAAAGTTAAAATTACAGCCTATATACGTCTCACAGCTGGGCACAGGCATCCTCTCATTTCTGAGAGGGCTGCTGCAATGCGTGTTGGTGAACTTCACGTCTTTGAAATATTTTTTTCTTATTTCTCAGACATGCAGGTTTCCCCACAATGTTTTCCTTCACCGCCGAGCATGTGGTATATCAGCACTTAAAACTGCAATAAACAATTTCATTGGTGCCGGTGGGAATTGAAGCTGGGTTGCTCACATACTGTGAAATTTACAGCGAGCACTTAGCCCCTAAGCTACCACGACTCTTACGACGAGTAATTAGATATAATTTTTAAAACACAAAAATGTTTTTTGCAATTTAAAAAATTATACCTTTAGCAAAAAACCATAACTTAACACAATAACAAGTGTAAAAACGACAAAATTTTCATTTCACAAATTGAAATAAGTCAAATCAGATTATTAATATTTAAAAGTATGGCTTTTGTCAAATAATACATAAACAAGGTAGTGAAACAGAACACATTTGCCATGTGCAACACCACCCGCTATTTTGTTTTCTTTTTCATGTACTGCCTGATCAAACAGTGATTATATTTTTTGCTGCTTGTACTCTACATTAATTCAGTGTCCTTTTATATCACAGACTATGATTTCAATGCTTTTAATAAGTTGATAGAAATAAAATATTTGTATGAAGTCTATTTAATGGTTTCATTTATTCTTTACTATCATATTTTTAGGTTCTATTAATAATAACAAAGATAATAAATAATGTCCTCCAGACCAAATTTCAGTCCCAGTAGCTTAGTCTCAACGGGGACAAGACATCTACACAGGACAAGACTATAGTGCCGAGTGTATGCACAAGCACACTCTCTATTCCCTTACTCTTACAGTCCTGTGGGATGGCAAACTGACACAACCAGAGAGAGATCAGGCGCAGGACCAATGGCTTTACATGCTTTTGAGGCACGGGGAAAACATTGCCAAGTTCCTGGCAACTACTAAGAATTTCTTGACAGAAACTCATTGTTTGGCCCAACCTGGACATCAAACCCGAGACCTCATAGACAGCGTTTACAACCACTAGACCAAAAAGGCAGTCAACATAAAAAGAATGACAATGAAACATATGATGAAAATGTTTGTAGAGTTGGTAAGAAGTTGAAATAGGTCAAAGATAAGCTTTTGCCTTAAAACAGGACTTATTATTTCGCACTTCTAAAAATATCACTTCATAAAAGAAATATAAATTTGCTTTGCACCTAAGAAGAAAATAAATTCACCTGTAATATGTTTAAGTATTTCCCATACTCTCTCTGCAGTTATAATTATTTTCTTTTCTTGTGTGTCTTCATTTGCATGTTTCCATTCAGCAGTAAGATCCAAACCTTGACGCCTAATAGAGGGTTGATAGTGACCACATCCTCCATGTCCTGAGCCTCTTTTCCCTTCCTCTCCCTCTTTTCCAATATCCATATCTTCACCACCCTCGCAAATATTTTTTCCCTTGCAAAGGTCATAAACATATGTCAATCTTTTACGTGGTTGTCCTTTGGATTTCATGACAACCTCTTTTATCTTTGGATTTGTCTAAAAGAATTGATAAAATGTCAATTAAATTATTTTCTAAGTGTAAAATATATAAACTACATAATATTATATAAAAAGTAGTTACCGGGCTAACGAGCAATTTAGAGCAGTAAAAACAAACACATCTTAATATCTTAATGGTTTTTGTAATAAAACCAATATGAAAAACTGGTTTAGCCAAATCAATATGACCAAAGTGTCCTGGGCATTCTGTCATATTCCCAGCACAGGTTTGACACCGAGAACTTCTGTCGATCACCCCTTGTCGTGGATCCATAAGGCCGCCAAGCTTGGGCCTTCCGCCTTCCATAGTTTCGGGAAAGCGGATGCCTCCCTCAGTAACGGACATACGTCGCTAAAAAGAATATAAATACGTATGATTAAATTGTATAGACTGCGCCTAAATTGTACTGCGTTGCATTTTACTATTGTGCAATAGCATCAAGCTGATAACAATTTGCATATCTTTAATTCACTTTTTGCATCCTGAGCTACAATTAAATGTATCTCCTTAACATGTATAAATTTGACGAAATAGAGGAAAACATATATAATTGCATTACATTCACAACAAGACCATCTAGTCTCTATTAGAAAATTTTAACTATCAACTCAGAATAATGAAAACTTTAACAATATTTAAAACAATAGGGTAAAAATTAAGCAATGTAGAATACTTACGATCTCATCTGGTGATAATATACCAAATTGCACTCTTTTTACTTGGCGCACAGGCGCCTTCGAGTCGGTCGTAGTAGCCATTTTAACATTTTGAGCATAGATAAATAAATATGTAGCAAGATTTTGAGAAGTTGTTGTTGTTGTTATGATTTATCAATTTGTGCAGGCAAAAGTTATAGACCATACAGCCTATTTTATAGTGCATTTCATTTACAAAAAATTTACAATATGCTGATATGCACATTATGAAATTTTTGGGAGATTGAAGACATTTTGGATGTATATTTTATAATTTTACATGATAAATTTTATATTAAGACGACTTAACTTGGAGGACAGTTAATGAAGATGGTGATTAAAACCGCACAATGCAAAAAAAAAAAAAACTTAAGATTTATAACAATATCGAAGCTCCTGTAACATCGTTTCCACTAATAGTTCACATGCAGCATGTACAGACATTCAGTGCACAAAATCACACAACTTATACGTATCAAAACCCACTTCAATCCATAAACCTCATAGTAAGTACAAACTGCGCTAGCACTTTTTTTATATAGGATAAGGGTGTCAAGCGAGCACACAGTCCACCTGATGGTAAGTGGTTGCTGTGGCCCATAGACATCTACATTTATCCTCGTTTGCGAATCAAAATGCAGATGCTTTGTCAGCCGTGAGGAAAAAGATGAAATGCCTCTTTTCTAGGAAAAAGGGTTTCCGGTTCTCTACACTCACCATACGAAACACAGCGGCATAAGCTGCTATTTTACGCTGGTATTCTGTGAGAGCGTGGTCCTTCCCCGGTCGAGCCGACCCATTCGTGCTACAACTATACAATTAATATAGCTGCAGCATACCTCTACGGCGAGGTGCGGGAACAGCTATTATGTAACTATTATGTCATAATTTGTATTAAAATTTAACTTAATTTTACATGCATTGTAGTTTATAAAGAAATATATGTTTCGGTTTTAATTTTTATATCGATGGCTAATCGATAATTTTTGCTTTGCTTTGTGTATCGTAAATCGCCTTTTTTAAATCGATTTAACAATGTTCCATCTCTAGACACGCCAAAAGTGTAAGCTGTCACTCGCACCATGCTATAACGCAAAGATCATAGTTTGTGGTACAAAGTTACAGCCAATATACGTCCCACTGATGGGCACAGGCCTCCTAACATTTATGAGAGGGTTTTAGAGCAAGAAGCGCCGAGCACGTGGTAAATCAGCACTTTAAATTGGTGTCGACTGGAATCGAACCCGGGTTGCTCGCGTACTGTGAAACTTACAGCGAGCGCTAACCATCTGAGCTACCACGGCTCTTTTTATTATTGTTATTTTTTTTGTTTATTGTTTGTGGTACAAGCATAGAGGGAATCCAAAAATAAAAACAAAATTCTTGTATACAGGGTATTTTTGAAACGCTCCCGAAAACGAAGACAGATGATAGTACTAAGGATACCTATGATGATGGGTCACAAAGAAATTCGATCCCGAGGAAAAAATCATCTTTTCAGAACGTTTTATTAACTTTATTCACGCTCCATCATGTTAGTACAGTTAATTGAAACGATATCTTCACTAAAACAATCATGAAAATACTGAAACATAAAACCAGCAGTGAAACTAAAAAAGAAAATCAGCTGACAATAGGGTCAATATCCTCGCGGGCTCGAACTCTTATCTAGATCGGTACGAAACAATGCATTAGGTATACTACTCACTCTACCGTTCCTTTCACACACACGCTGCCTTGTGTCGCCTCGCGCTGTGGAATTTACACATGCTTCAAGGACATTACCTCATACGCATTTGTTTTGGCGGGATTGATTAATAATTTTAGTTTTGAGACAGTTCCGTTGACTATCACGAGCGATAGTTCAATTGTTTTGTTTATTAAATTATTGTCGTTATTACTTGTTATTTATTAATTAATGATATTGTTCTTGTTGTTACGTTTTGTGTTTTTGTTTTGTTTTAATAATGCCTAACGCGTAGGTACGTTTATAGTGCTCGTGAATACGGCAACATGTTAATGTGCCTTGGAGAATCTCATAAGGCCACGGAGGATCGGTAGCTGTTTCATACCTATTTTTTTTTAATAACTTAATACTGAACTGATCTGAATAGGTACATAACTGAATACATCAGAATAATAAACATACCTACACAATGGATAAAAAGCATGACCTAACCTTCTTAACATTTTATTTAAGTATTTTTTCATTAGCGGAATCGAACCAGTTATTTGGTTTATTTAACCTGTGAATTCGAATTAAAGTGGCTACGTGGGGACAAGCACAGTGGCAAAATAGTAGGTTAAGTAGATAAGTTGAGTATCTAGACAAGTGTTGTAAATTATTAGGTATTGTGGTACCATCGCTAGTTGCGGGCCACATTACGCGGGTACATTGACCCTAGTCAGCTGATTGTAATTCAGTAATTCCACTGCTGGTTTTATGTTTAAGTATTTTCATGATTATTTTAATGAAATTAACGTTTTGTTTAACTATACTAACACGATGGAGCGTGAATAAAGCTAATAAAACGTTATGAAAAGATGATTTTTTTCATCAGGATCGATTTTATATTTCACCCATCATCAAAGATATAGTTAGTACTGTCGTCTGTCTTCGTTTTCGGGAGCGTTTCAAAAATACCCTGTATATTGACACTAACAAATACTTTCAAGTATTTTAAAACCTGGTTTTCGATCCTGGTATTTTTCCATACTGTACTTAGAAGCCCTGGTATTAAATTTTGCAAGTATGTCTCATCTCTAGTATCATGTGCTCTTGTGATATAGTATAAGGTTTATTTTGCTTGAAACAGTTCGAACGCGTTCATGCATAAAAAAGTTCGCTATAAGTTTTATAATAAATAGTCTTTTGTTCATCCGCCGCCGTACAGCGCCGGCGCATGTGGCTATTGTTTTTCCTTTGATAACACTTTTGTTTTGCTATTCTTACTAATTAGACGTTTCCAGATCGACTTTACTTTTACATTTGTATAACATTAAATAAAATATAACATTTGTAAATATCAATGAATCATAAACCTTATTTTGTCCATATTAAGGTTCTTGACTGTTTGATGTTTACAAAGGTAATTATTAGGCGAAAATTTTATTTAATGAAAACCAAGGTTATCAGGGTGATTTAGCTGTACCTACTTATATAAATGATTTTTGTTATAAAACAAAAAATAGTACAAAAGGTTTGTAATCTCTGCAAAAAAAAGTCATTTACTCTCCATTTTAAGGAAAACACGTAGTTAGCCACTAAAAACAAGTATCCTTGCGTTTGCAACTGATGTTTGATGTCAACTAAACTTAATCAGGTCTAAACAAATGAAAAAAACTTCTATGGCGCTTGACACGACAGGCGTGTCACGAAATATTTGTTTTCCACCACAGCTAAAAGTTGTCGAAAATTGGTGTCGCAACGAATCGGTTAATGCTAGTGTTCCACAAGGCTGCGTGTTATCACCTACGCTATTTATTCTGTAGTAACATTCATTGCTATGCGGAAGACAGCACTGGTGATGCTTTTTACACTAGCAGTGCTAATATTTCTCGTGAACACGTCGTTGAGTACCAGAACAAACTTGTGTCTGAAGTCGAGCCTTTATTAAACAAACTCTCGGATTGGGGACGACTAAATATAGTCCAGTTTAACCCTTAGAAGGCACAGGTTTGCGCGTTTACCGCAACAAAGACACCTTTGTCTTATCTCCCAAATTTCAGGGCACTCCCCTTGCTGCCTCAGCCAGCATCGTAATCCTCGGCATCGAAATGTCGAATAACGTACAGTTGCACGGTCACTTGCAAAAAAGTAAAGTTAAGTTATATATATATATATATATATATATATATATATATATATATATATATATATATATATAGTAAGACAGGGAAGGATAATGAAATGAAACATTAAACTATTTTTCCTTGTCAATGTATTCTCCCACAACCCTAATACATTTATTAGATCTGTCAAATAACTTATTAATACTGTCTAAAAAAAAAAGACTTGTCTTGGGCGTCAAAATAGGCCGAAATTGCCAACTTCACTTCATCATCGTCGTCAATTTTTTTCCCACGCAGTTCTTTCTTCATTTTTGGAAACAAATAATAGTCGCTTGGGGCCAGGTCTGGGCTGTAGGGTGGATGAAATAGTAGTTCAAAACCAAACCGGTGAATGGCCGCCGTCGCAACATCGCTTGTGTGCACGGGCACATTGTCGTGCAAAAGGAGCACGCCTTTTGTAAGCTTTCCTCTTTTTTTTTTCTTTAATAGCTTCTTTTAATTGATCTAGTAAAGAAGCATAGTATTCTCCCGTTATGGAAACACCACGTCGTTCCTTATAATCAATCAAAAGGATACCTTCTGTATCCCAAAAGATCGTCGCCATGATCTTTCCGGCCGGTTGAGACACCTTATACTTCTTAGGGGGGTGTGCCTTTTTTATGCCACTGCATCGACTCTTGCTTTGACTCAGGTTCATAAAGGTAAACCCAAGTTTCAACGCCAGTTACAATTCGGGCCATAACTTCCTCCCTTTGCTCTCCACAGCGGTCCAAAAACTCGCGACAACTTTCAACGCGCTCGTGTTTTTGATGCGCAGAAAGCATTCTCAGAACCCATCTTGCACAGACTTTAGTCATGCCAAGGTGTTGACGTAGGATGTTTAAAATGGTTGTTTCTGATACTCCAACTAATGCTGCAAGCTGTTTTTTCTTTAGCAGGGCATCTTCCGATACAAGTTTTTCAACTTTTCGATTATTTCTGGCGTGGTAGCCTCAATCGGCCGTCCAGGTCCAGGGGGTCGTCTTTAATGGAGTCCCTCCCTTTTTTGAAAAGGGCGTGCAATTTATAAATCATGGTTTTCCGAGGAGCGGAGTCCCCATAAACAGCTGACATCTCTTGAAAAATGGTCATCTCTTTCCTTGCTTGGTGAGAAACTTAATGACGGGGCGATATTCAATTTTCTCCATAGTGGCTAGTTTCTTTCCGATTGACTTGTTTACTCGTTGATAACTGGAAAGCTAATGACCCGATTAGACTGAAACTTGGTATATATATACTAACAATGAGTCACTCAACTAGCGCCTACCTGGATGAGTAAACTCACCCTCGCCAACCCCGAAATTCCGCAAATATTTTGACCTCCCCTCGTACGTCTGACTGCTGCGAACAGGCCACCTCTTACTTTTGAGAGTGTTTAAGGGCAAGAAAGTGTCCGGCGCGCTGCCCCAATTCGTATTGGCGGATTTCACATGTATTCAAAATTATTTTTTTTATTTTTCAGGCATGCAGGTTTCCTCACGATGTTTTTCTTCATCGCCGAGCACGTGGTGAATCAGAACAATTTCTTTGGTGCCGGCGAGGATCGAACCCGGGTTCTTCTTCTTTTTTTTCTTTAAAAAAAAAAACGTTACCCCCACACTAGGATTTTCTCCTGTATCGTGGAGGCAGTTTACAAACATAAATTGCACAAGGACAAACATCCAGACCTGGAACAATTATTTGTAGGCCATACAAGTACTTGTTCCGTGCGGGATTCGAACCCGCGGCCCCCAGCGCTGCAACTTATTGCTAAGCCACTGCGCCACGGAGCCGGGTTGCTCGGATACTATAAAATTTACAGCGAGCGCTAAACCCCTGAGCTACCACGGTTACTTGGAAGGGAAGGTTAAATTAATTAGCCTCTAAAAAACTTGACGTGCTCAGCAGAGCGGAAAAGCATTTCACTGGCACACCACTTGCAACTTTACAAGTCGCACTTCCGGTCTCACATGGAATACTGTCCTCATCTCCGGACCGGGATACTTCAGTGCCAGCTCCTTCCACTTGACCGCGTCCATCGAAGAGCATATTCATGGTTAGCCTATAAATATCAGGCACTATACGTTCGTAAAATAATTATTTGTGTTGTGGTGGAGCGAAGTTTTGTGTTGTTCAATTATTGTTTCTTTTTTTTTAGAAATCCCTTGTAAAACGTAGTGATTATGTACACACAACAGTTTTCAGAAGCATTATTCAGGATTACAAATTAAAAAAAAGTTAAAATTTGTAGCAACAGGAGTTAAAACACCGTCACAGGATGTAGATTTTCTCGATTTTTTATGCCTGTAATTTTTTTTATATTTTTCTGTTAACTATTATGACTTGACCTATCACCCGATTCCGGTTTGACGTCGACTTCTGGGACAACCTGTATATGTATAATGTACTCTGTGATAAGCATTCAGTAACGTCATCCGCGTAGAAAAAAAAATTGCATATATGGTTAGACATAAGAAACGGTTTTTATTTGGATATAACAAATTAAATTATAATAAAAGAAGTACATTCGTACGAACCATTAATACATTGTTTGTAACCTTATTTAGCTAAGTAAGCTGAAGCAAACAGTTTTTAATTATTGTATATAAAACAACTTTAATTACTGTTCTTACTGTCACTTCACCAGCTACTGCCCCAGAAAACCGTTATTCCGAAAAACGACTTTTACTGTCTATTAACCGAAATGTAGTGTCAGCGAAGATTCAATTTAATGGCATTTACTGAACTACATTCTTTCACAGTATTGTACCAGCAAAGCCAAGAGTAAATTAGATCTGAAGGTTTTTAAAAGCTACTATACAATACATTTGTATAGAGAACTTCATAATGTTAAAAAGCAATATAGTTATTTTGTATATACATATATTATTTAAATTCTTAGTAAAATGTTTTTATCTACAGAGTTTATCATAATAATTTATGAAAAAAATTCACAAAACTAATTGTCTAAGCATATGGTCTTTATAGTATAATAATAAGATAATTATTAAATAAAAATATTACTCTACAATACTTTTTGATTACAATCGACAAAAGACTACATATAAAAAAATGCACATCACTAACTAATGACATATTCTAAATTCTATTAAGATTAAGTAAATAATTTCGTGATGGCATGGAATATGGCAACACCAAAATCCAAAACTAAGTGTAAATTTAACAAAGATATTATAATATACTTCGTATAGAACAAAATATCTTTGAAATTTAATAGTCATTAATAGAGATCTGCTTAAAAAGTGGACGAAAAATTATATGACGTTTTCGGAGTCAATTTCTCCTTGTTCGACGGTCATGTACATGCCCTCCTCTTCGTAAGTAGAGTCGTGCTTAGCCAAAATGCGGAGTAAGGGACGCAATTTCATCCACCATTGCTGTTTGGGTATTCTCTGCCTGAAAGGAAAATAAATATATTTTGTTTCAAAGCTGTTAAAATGCTTTTATGTTATAAAAATAATCAACAAATAGACCATCATAGACAACAATGCCATCTAGAAGCTTTGGGTTCAGTAAAGCATGCTAAGAGAGCTTACTTTGCTTTCTCATTCATAATGCATTTATCAGGAGTGAAATAATTTTACAGTGTTTGTGTTTCTATTCTATGATAGTTTAGGTGCGGTCTGAAAGGCGAGAGGGAATAGCCTTTTAAACTAAGACTTGCTCCCCGCCGCAACGGGGGTTTGACGTCCATTCATTTTACTTATATGAAAACGTCACGCATCCTTGGTACATCTCCCTTGTTTTTAATGATCTGAGTTTAGCAAACAAATACTAGCGTTATTGAGTTGCAATAGCTGTACAACAAGTTATTGCTTTTAAGGTGCCTCTGATAATACATCTTTCAAAACAAAAAGGTTACTTCCTATACTTCTTGTTGTCTATTTTATGTGGTAGAACCATGCTGCAGCTTGTAGCAGGAAAGGGTCGGCTCGACCGGGGAGGGACCACGCTCTCACAGAATACCAGCATAAAACAGCAGCTTAACACTGCTGTGTTTCGTATGGTGAGTGTAGAGAACCGGAGACCCTTTAACTGGAAAAGAGGCATTCCATCTTAGTCCTCACGGCTGACAACGCATCTGCATTTTGATTCTTTATTGAGGATAGATGCACAGCAACCATTTACCATCAGGTGGACTGTGTGCTCATTTGCCACCCCATCCCATAAAAAAAAACTTCTAGAGTGTAGTGTTACTCCTTTTACGTTGGGCCGCCCTACACTTTGATTATCAGTACGAGTTTGCCACTCGGCCTCTTTCTTCCCCATCGGTTGTCGGTTCGTCGAGTTATATGACAGGCCCATTGCCACTTCAACTTACTGATCCGTTGCGATATGTCGGTAACTCACTTCTACTGCGGATATCCTCTCTTTTCTAAGTCTTCACGAAGAGAAACTTCGAGCATAGATATTACCCTCTGGATAAATTGGATAAATACTTTAAAACCCAATTCTGCCACAAAACAGAAGTGCACCAATTTTTCTATTCCATTATGAGGTGTAAGAGTCAGTACAATAAAGGAAATTGATAACAGGTGACCTTTAGCTGCAGTACATTTTTAGAACTGTCTACCAGTACTCATAGGTTATAAGGACTTAACCATTTGGTGCATTGGTAGATTGGCATTGACAGGTAGGATAGTGGCAGTAAAGTATATCACGCTACGATTATAAAAAAAAACTTACGCAAAGTTAGTTTGCGATTTTAGATCTTCAAGTGGTGTAAACTTGTATTGACGTTTAACTACTCCGAGCAAGCAGGCAGAGTCAGGTGTATTGGCTGACCCCTTCTGAATGTTTTCGACCAGCCAGTGCAGGCATTTGGCAGCCATCTTGGTGCCCATGTTGCGATCGAAAGGTGTCGGTGAACCACCTTGCTGCATATGACCTGGAAGATTGTACGAAGAATGTTGCGTATTGACAAAAAATCAGAAAAAGGCGGTACAAGAAAAACTCTTCAAAATATAGTCATACAATAGACAACAGAATTACCAATTAAATACAATTAAAGTAGTTTTTAAATTTCATTATAGCCATCATCTATACATATTATAAATAATATAGAATTGTCTGTCTGTAATATCTAAATAACTGCATAAGACATGAATAACCATTTTTAAAAATTTTTGCTGTCTGTCTGGGCTAACCTTCAGAAAGGCCGAACCGTTTGTGATAAAACTTCATGAACAAATTAATAGAGAGCAATACCAGGAATAATCTAGGCTATATTTTATCCGAAAAACTTCAAGTATTTGTTTCGAAAAATTATTGAATAAATGATCACAGATGATAATTTAAAAATATCTAAATGAAGTGAAGCCGGGGCTAGTCGCTAGTAAAATATATAAATTAAACGAAATATAAAGTACAAAAGAATTGCAGTAATACGCCCGAGGGTTCATTATCTTAAAGACAATGTCACGTAGTTCATTGTCATGTTGTTAGAAATGTCAAGGGTCATCTTTGTTCCCTTTTCACTATGCCAAATTAAATAATGTTATATTTTTTTATTTAAACAAATAATAACGTGATTGATTTGTCATAAAGACAAACTTGTGTCTGAAGTCGAATCTTTGTTGAACAGTCTCGGATTGGGGGCGACTAAATCTAGTCCAGTTCAATCCCCAGAAGACACAAGTTTGCACGTTTACCGCCTCTATCTCCTCAGTTTAAAGGCACTCCCCTTGTTGCCTCAGCCAGTATCGGAATCCTCGGTGTCGACATATTCAGTGATGTGCAGTTTCGTGGTCACTTGAAGGAGAAGGCCAAATTGGCCTCTAAAAAGCTTGGCGTGCTCAGCAGAACGGGACAGTATTTCATGCCGGCACACCGCTTGCAACTTTACAAGGCGCAGGTTCGGCCTCACATGGAATACTGTTGCCATCTCTGGGCAGGGGCTACCCAGTGCCAGCTCTTTCCGCTTGACCGCATTCAGCGCTGAGCGGTTCGAATTGTCGACGACCGAGTTCTTTCGGATCGGCTTGACTCACTGGCACTGCGAAGATGTTGCATCTCTTTGCGTATTTTATCGCATCTACCACGTGGAGTGCTCAGAGGAATTGTTCGGACTAATTCCAGCCGCTCAATTTCACCATCGCACATCGCGACAAAACTCGCGATACCATTCACACCATCTGGATGATTGGCGGTCCACCACTGTGCGATTTAGAAGAAGTTTTTTTCCTCGCACAACTTCCTTGTGGATTCGACTACCACCAGAGATTTTTCCGGACCGATACGACTTAGGGACCTACAAGAAAAGAGCCTACTCTTTTTTAAAAGGCCGGCAACGCATCTGCAATTCCCCTGGTGTTGCAGTTGTTTATGGGCGGCGGTAGTCACTTACCATCAGTTATAAAAAGAAACACTCACCTAGAACATTCATTCTAGCAGTGAAGAGGCCCTTCCCCTCCTCCGAGTACAAACGGTAAATGAACTCTGTGTTATAGTTGTCGTTAGCTTTTTCATTACGGAGGATGAGACCCCGCTGTATGCCGCCAGTCATCTTCGATGCCATGTGGTACACGTCCTGCTGCAGATCCTTGATAGAGAATTTCTCTTCGTAAATATACGCTGCGTCGGCACCGCCAGCCAAACCTTTAACAAGGAGACATTATATATTCAATGATACGACGTCTCCGATTTAATCTCTGCGGCGATTTCCGAGTACTATCGAAAGTTATTAATAACAATAAATTATAATAATAAGATTTAATTATAATAAAAACATGCGTGAGTGTCGTGGAACACTCGGTTGGAACGAAGTTCCTTTCGTAGTATATTATTATTGATGAACGTATTGTTTTATTGATTTACAAATACAAATAAATGAATTACTAGCGTCTATTAAAATGAAGCGTCATTAAAATAATACTTCTTTCATGGCAAGATAAGAAAAAGTGCGAGGGATGTGGATATTATTCCATCTCGCTCGCACTATAGAAAGGGGGTCGTGACGAAAAAATCTTACACTTTTTCTCTTCTAGCCCCCATCCGTCAAATTCGTACCGTGTGATACGGAACTTCGTTCCAATAAAATCCCCAGACCAAAGTTTGGTCACGGCGGCCAGTCTCAACAGAGACTAGCCATCTGTGGAGGGCAGAATTATAGTGCACGAGTGTGTGCATAAACACAGGTGCACTCTCTATTCTTTCATGGTCCAATGGGGCGGAAAACTTACACGACCGGAAAGAATTCAAGCGCAGGACCAACTGCTTTACGTGCTTTCCGATGCACAGGGGTGAAACACCGCCAACTTCCTGTCTACCTCGTTGGTCTATAGGTCGCCCGCGCGACTGCTAATCATGTCTCGAGGTCGAATCCCGGGTCGAACAGGAAGCAGAATCATTATATTATTTATTGGATTTAATGTCAAGAAATTTTCGATGGCAGCCTGGTAATATTATAGTGCTATGAGGAATCACTTGTTCTAATCTACCTGGCCCGTGTAGTGGCGGGTAAGAATACCCACTACCCCATAACTTCCCGTGGGTGTCGTAAGAGGCGACAAAGGGAAACTGATACAGAAGATGGGCAGCAGCATCTTTCTGATAAAAGCCAAAAAAACAATAAAAAACTGCGGTTGCCAACCCGGTCGCCAAGCGTGGCAACTATGGCAATATGAGCGACGACACAAATAAACGGCCCCCAGTCCCCGGCGGCCCCTCTATTCCTGGCTACGGTGGCGACCATGGTAACGGCGGGGCAGGGGGTGCTAAGAATCTCCGGTGGAGGTTCGGTTGCCACCTACGACGACTCGACATGGCAACATATAACGCACGCACCCTGAGGACTGACGAGAAGATCTTGGAGCTGGAAGAAGAGATAAATAAGTTACGCTGGAATATAATAGGACTATCCGAGGTCCGAAGAGAGGGGGAGGACACGGTAATCCTCGAATCCGGCAACTTATTCTATCACCGGGAGGGCGACCATCTGTCCCAAGGAGGTGTCGGATTTATCGTCCACAAGTCTCTCGTTAACAACGTTGTAAAGATCGGGAGTGTGTCGACGAGGGTTGCGTACCTTATACTCAGAATCACCAAACGGTATTCGCTGAAGGTCATACAGGTTTACGCACCAACCTCGGCACACCCCGATGAGGAGGTGGAGGAAATGTATGACGATATCTCTAGAGCCATGCATTCCTCCAAACCCACTATACAGTGTTAATGGGAGACTTCAGCGCAAAACTAGGCACAAGAGGGAGCGGTGAGCTGAAAGTAGGAAATTCGGAATAGGCAACGGAACCCATACAGCAGCTGGCCGACTTTATGGAGAAAGAGGACTCTTTATGATGAACTCTTTCTTCCAAAAGCGGCCCCACAGAAAGTGGACCTGGTCGAGCCCCGACGGTTCGACAAAAAATGAGATTGACTTCATTATGACGACCAGACGACAACTGTTCAGTGATGTCTCAGTGATCGCGAGGGTGAAAACTGGCAGCGATCACCGAATGGTGAGAGGCACACTGAACCTAAACGTTAAGTTGGAGAGGTTACGTCTAATGAAATCAACGCTCCGTCCCCCTCGTGCTCTAATCCAAAGTCCCGAAAACTTTCAGCTCGAGTTACAAAATCGTCTTCAGTGCCTAGAAGTTTGCAATGAAGTGGACGATATGAATGACAAGCTTGTGGAAACTGTCCATGCGGTCGGAGCTAAGTTCTGTAAGACCCGTCGCAGAAGAACACAAAAACTCTCCGATCACACTTTTAATCTCATGGTTGTTAGACGGGAGATGAAGCTGCAGTCTTCAGCAGATTTGACAGCATACAGGCAACTGAACAGACAGATCTCCAAATGCATGCGGCGGGACTTGCGCAACTTCAATACAGCTCGTATTGAAGAAGCGATCGAACGGAACCAAGGCTCCAAAGTCTTTGCCAGAGATCTGTCTGCCAGAAAGAGCCAACTGTTGAAGCTGAAGACCTATTGTGGCAGCATCGTTTCCGGGACACCTGAGATTTTGAGTGAGATTGAGAGGTTCTATGGGCAGCTGTCGTCATCGTTGGAGCCACACGCAAGGGTGAGTAACGATCCAAGAGCAAGTCTTATCCGACACTATTCCGATGATATCCCGGACTTCAGTCTGAGCGAGATTAGAATGGCTCTCCAGCACCTTAAAAACGGCAAGGCCCCAGGCGAGGATGGAATTACAGCGGAGCTTCTGAAAGCGGGTGGAAAACCGGTACTTGAAGTCCTTCGGAAGCTCTTTAATTCCGTCCTCCATGGTGGCATTACACCGGAGGCGTAGAGCAGAAGTGCGGTGGTCTTGTTCTTCAAGAAAGGCGACAACGCTCTCTTGAAGAACTACAGACCGATTTCCCTTCTGAGCTACGTCTACGTGCTGTTTTCGACTCGACGACTTCCAGCCTCCCGAACAAGCCGGTTTCCGAAATGATTATAAATTTTTTTTTATTCATATCTCCACGGGATATCCTCTAAAATAATCCATGGCAATTTTTTTTTGTACGATATTGATGTATGTAATTAATATTACCTGTGCAGACTGTCTAATACGGTCGCAAATTTCGGTGATTTCATTCAAAGCCGTATCAGCACCGAGTGAGAAGTCTGTCCCGGGCACGTTGTTACTGATAGTCGAAGGGATCACTACCAATGGGATGCAGAACTCGGGGAACTGCGAGCGGGACTCGTAAAGCTCTAAGCCTGCTTGGTACGCCTAGAAAAAAAAAAGGATTTATACTTTCATTGAATAAATAAGTCAATTATTTTTAATGTTTAGATAATGGAAACAAAATTAAATAGTAATATTATGGTTTTATTTTCAACTACTCAAAAATGCAAATTTTTCCTATACACGAGCCCTGTACGGGTTACCGCACAACAGTAAATAAATGCACGACTCATTAATTTAGGTCACTTAGAAACAATAATATTTGTTAATTACACACACATGTATAACTTCCGTAATTCTGCTTATACATCATTTTTATAATTTCTTTACAATATAATCAGTGTTACAACGACTTTCATTGGGTTTGTTTCGTACACTAACTTTCCCCTTGCATCTCGTCTCACACTCATCTTGTAAATTGTAGAAATACTACAGGCCCATTGCGACCAAACATTGAATTATTACAGGCTGGTGACGAAGAAATCGTCAGTCCATAATTGAATGACTGTTGGAATATTCTATACAATTTAAATTTCTGTTATAGAAATATTAGACTCGTAATAAAAAGTGGAAATCGACTCCAAACTGAAATAGAACTGAAAACAATTAAATTATTTCACATACTGAAGTTGATGCTAAGCTAAAACATAGTGTATAAAAAAATGAAAGCCTCGACTTCAGTATGTGAAACACTGACCTCTATATATACAAGTACACTGGACTGGCTATACCATACAAAATGCTTATGCCGATTTGAAGCGCCCTCATTGTCCGTACCTGGAACTGAAATTGACATAATATGCCAAAGTCTGTTGTGTTATTTAAATCGTATCTCTGTATTTTGAACTTTTAAACTAAAAAATGAAAATATTTTATGTCGTTTGATTTTAGTTACATAATAAGAATTATTTTTAGTAATAATGAGTGCGCTTAATATGTAAAACTCGTTACCAAAGGGAAAGTGGGATAACATTCCACAAGTAAGTGAATTTACAGCTAATATTAAACAAATTAAAACTATTTGATAATATAGGTACCTAAAAATTTGTTACTAATATTAATATCGTATTTACCAACATGTTTGGCTTTATATTACTGAGTTTTGATAAACTTAATAAAATTCAATAGGGTTGTCGAGTTCCTTGTCTATAATACTTATCGATGTTCTTTTCTACCCATATCTGTTAACACGCAAAGTCGCCGACAACAGATAATTATTTTTTATTAATTAACAGGTGTAGTGGCGGGTAAGAATACTCACTACCCCATATCTTCCCGTGGGTGTCGTAAGAGGCGACAGAGGAAACTGAGGCAGAGGATGGGCAGCAGCATCTTTCTGATAACAGCAAAAACAATAAAAACTGCGGTTGCCAACCCGCTCGCCAAGCGTGGCAACTATGGCAATTTACCCCCATGAGCGACGACACAAAGAAACGGCCCCAGTCCCCGGCGGTCCCGCTATTCCTGGCTACGGTGGTGACCATGGTAACGGCGGGGCAGGGGGTGCTAAGAATCTCCGGTAGAGGTTCGGTTGCCACCTACGACGACTCGACCTGGCAACTTATAACGCACGTACCCTGAGGACTGACGAGAAGATCCTGGAGCTGGAAGAAGAGATAGACAAGTTACGCTGGAATATTATAGGATTATCCGAGGTCCGAAGAGAGGGGGAGGACACGGTAATCCTCGAATCCGGCAACTTGTTCTATCACCGGGAAGGCGACCATCTGTCCCAAGGAGGTGTCGGATTTATCGTCCACAAGTCTCTCGTTAAGACGATCGGGAGTGTCGACGAGGGTTGCGTACCTTATACTCAGAATCACCAAACGGTATTCGCTGAAGGTCATACAGGTTTACGCACCAACCTCGGCACACCCCAATGAGGAGGTGGAGGAAATGTATGAGGATATCTCTAGAGCCATGCATTCCTCCAAAACCCACTATACGGTGTTAATGGGAGACTTCAACGCAAAACTAGGCACAAGAGAGTACGGTGAGCTGAAAGTAGGGAAATTCGGAGTAGGGCAACGGAACCCAAGGGGCCAGCAGCTGGCCGACTTCATGGAGAGAGAGGGACTTTTTATGATGAACTCTTTCTTCCAGAAGCGGCCCCACAGGAAGTGGACCTGGTCGAGCCCCGACGGTTCGACAAAAAATGAGATTGACTTCATTATGACGACCAGGCGACAATTGTTCAGTGATGTCTCAGTGATCGCGAGGTGAAAACCGGCAACGATCACCGAATGGTGAGGGCACACTGAACCTAAACGTAAAGTTGGAGAGGTCACGTCTAATGAAGTCAACGCTCCGTCCCCCTCGTGCTCTAATCCAAAGTCCCGAAACCTTTCAGCTCGAACTACGAAACCGTTTTCAGTGCCTAGAAGATTGCAATGCAGTGGACGATATGAATGACAAGCTCGTGGAAACTGTCCATGCGGTGGGAGCTAAGTTTTGCAAGACCCGCCGCAGAAGAACACAAAAACTCTCCGATCACACTCTTAATCTCATGGCTGTTAGACGGGATATGAAGCTGCAGTCTTCAGTAGATATGACAGAATACAGGCAACTGAACAGACAGATCTCCAAATGCATGCGGCGGGACTTGCGCAACTTCAATACAGCTCGTATTGAAGAAGCGATCGAGCGGAACCAGGGCTCCAAAGTCTTTGCTAGAGATCTGTCTGCCAGAAAGAGCCAACTGTCGAAGCTGAAGACCAAGTGTGGCAGCGTCGTTTCCGGGACACCTGAGATTTTGAGTGAGATTGAGAGGTTCTATGGGCAGCTGTACACATCATCGTTGGAGCCACACGCAAGTGTGAGTAACGATCCAAGAGCGAGTCTTATCCGACACTATTCCGATGATATCCCGGACGTCAGTCTGAGCGAGATTAGAATGGCTCTCCAGCACCTTAAAACGGCAAGGCCCCAGGCGAGGATGGAATTACAGCGGAGCTTCAAGCGGGTGGAAAACCGGTACTGAAGTCCTTCAGAAGCTCTTTAATTCCGTCCTACATGGTGGCATTACACCGGAAGCGTGGAGCAGAAGTGCGGTGGTCTTGTTCTTCAAGAAGGCGACAACGCTCTTTGAAGAACTACAGACCGATTTCCTTCTGAGCCGCGTCTACGTGCTGTTTTCGAGTCATTACGAATCGTCTCGCACGCAGACTCGACGACTTCCAGCCTCCCGAACAAGCCGGTTTCCGAAAGGCTTTAGCACCATAGACCACATACATACCCTTCGGCAAATTGTACAGAAGTCCGAGGAGTACAATTTGCCACTATGTCTGGCGTATGGACTATGAGAAAGCCTTGATTCCGTTGAAATTTGGCGGTGCTGCAGTCCTTCAGCGGTGCCAAGTTGACTGTCGGTATATCGAAGTGCTGAAGTGCTTGTACAGTAGGGCTACGATGGCTATCCGAGTACAGAACCAGAGTACGAAACCTATCCAACTGCAGAGAGGTGTAAGACAGGGTGACGTTATATCCCCGAAACTCTTCACCGCTGCATTGGAGGACGTTTTCAAGCTTCTAAACTGGAAAGGATACGGTATTAACATCAATGGCGAGTACATCACTCACCTTCGATTTGCCGACGATATAGTCCTTATGGCAGAATCGCTGGAGGACCTAAGCACTATGCTCAATGACCTCAATAGTGCCTCCCAACGGATAGGTCTTAAGATGAACATGGACAAAACAAAGATCATGTTTAATGTCCATGTCACACCTATGCCGGTAGTTGTTGGGAGCACTAAGCTCGAAGTTGTTGACGAGTATGTTTACCTGGGACAAATAGTCCGACTAGGTAAGTCCAACTTCGACCGAGAGGTCAATCGACGGATTCAACTCGGCTGGGCAGCGTTCGGGAAATTACGGCACATCTTCTCGTCAGGTATACCTCAAAACTTGAAAACGAGGCTGTACAACCAGTGCGTGTTGCCAGTGATGACATACGGAACTGAGACGTGGTCCTTCACTGCTGGCCGGATGAGGAAGCTCAAGGTCGCTCAGCGAGCTATGGAGAGGCTATGCTCGAGTCTCACTGCGTGATAAACTTAGAAATGAGGTTATCCGCAGTAGAACCAGCGTGACCGACATAGCCCAACGGATTAGTAAGCTGAAGTGGCAATGGGCCGGCCATATAGCTCGAAGAATCGACAACCGTTGGGAAAAAAGGTTCTCGAGTGGCGGCCTCGTACCGGCGGACGAAGTGTAGGGCGTCCCCCCACTAGATGGAGTGACGACCTGGTAAGACATGCAGGAAGTCGATGGATGCAGGTGGCTCGGGACCGTGCTTTGTGGCATTTTTTGGGGGAGGCCTATGTTCAGCAGTGGACTTGTGAAGGGCTGTAATGATGATGATGATGAATTAACAGGTTTCCAACAACCGACACTAAAATTATGGCTAAAAGCACAAAATTGGGAATTGTCGTCCGAAACAAAATGATTATCTTTGTTCTAAACACGACTGTTTTATACGACTGTTTTATTGGACAGTGGATTGAAAAAGTGTAGTATAACCCACAATATTTTCTGGTAGTACCAACACCAGTAAGTATAAAAGTATTAGATTATTTCGAATGTTTTTTTTTTCTTCTCTCCTTGTTTTCCCTCAGACTCAAGGGCCATAGCCAAGTGTAGAAAGGTCGCCTGATGATGACTTTGTGTCTACAAGACGTAAATTTGTTAAATCTGTTTAAATGTAACCAATTTATTATATAAAGGGAATAAATTTATATTGGGACTGCAAAATTATTAATGTCCTTAGTGAGTTTGCGTGTGCGCCTTATCTGAGCAGGAAAAGGGGGAAGAGAAGTCCTCATCTAAGGAGGGGTCCTCGCTGGTGAGACCGCTGATGTGTTTGAAAACGTTTCCGTGGCCTTGCCAATGTGTGGCGAAGGTGGAACACCATGGGGTTTTAGTAGGTTCGAGTCCGACATAATCCGTTCTTGCCCCCGCGAAGCAGGTATGCGTAGGCATTTCCTCATTTGAAACCCGGAACAAAATCCGTTCTGTATTACGAATTAAAACATAGATAGACCAACGCAGCGTCGATCTTGGTTTTATATGAGGTATAAAGCTTGCGTGTAAGGCCTAGGTATTAACATATTTATTTATATCATTTATTAATATGATACATAAATAGAATAGACGTTACGGGTAGGCCTGGGTATAGAATTTTTATCGATATATTTTGTCACACTGTCTTATCTCTATTATTAGTTCCGTGGACGTTCACTTCTGCTGTCAGCGCCAAATGGCGAAAATCAAATCGCCTCATTATGTCACGGTGTATAGCCAGTCCATATATAGAGGTCAGTGATGTGAAATTATTTTACTCTTTTATAACTATTTGAAGCTGGCTTTTACTTTTTATTTAAAATTTATTTTTTGACACTATTGAATTGACCAAAGAATTACACAATCTCAAATGTCGTCTAAATAATTACATTAAAAATTTCAACCTCAATTTTTCCACCCTTAAGGGAGGAAATTGTTTTTTAAATTATATGGGACCAGCTCTGAAGTATTCCTTTCAATATTAAAAAAATATTTTTAAAAAAAACATTAAATTGGTTCACAATTAACAAAGTTATCGCGTAACAAACATATAAAAAACTACTATACATACAATTGAATTGAAAACCTCCTCCTTTTTGAAGTCAGCTAAAAAATATTAGTAAGTAACTAGGTGCTAAATTAAAAAAACTCAATAATTACCTCGAAACCACCGATAATAAGTAGGCCTTGAATATTGAATTGCTTAATACGTGCAGCGATTTCTCCTTTTTTATCGCCAGGCAATGTGCGCTTTGTTCCTAAGAAGGCACCACCTTGAGCCACCCAACCAGTAACATCCGACCTTTAAAAAAAAAACATTTTATGTCTATCTAGTTGTTAATTATAAATCATATACTATAAATTTTGTCAACTAAAACTAAAATATGAATTTGATATTATATTATTATTAAATGAATATATGAATATCGAAAATTATCATACGTTTGTTCGATAGGTACTGTGAATGAAAAAAAAAAACATTTAAATAATATTGCACACCTCATAACGCGAAGCGTTATTAGGTAGTACTCTATTCTCGACACGTCAAGGCCAAGCAATTTTGTGTTCTTAAAATGCCTCTATAATAACCATATTGCACTTATACGATAATACGAGTAGCCGTAGTTCCCTATTTAATATCAATAGCCTAGTACGCGTAGTTTGTTAATAAAATGATTTTCAACTTTTATAAGTTTTATTGCTATTAAAAATTTAAATGCGCTTTCATATTTTTTTAGCCCTTGATAGACAAAAGACAGCCATACAGCCTATATCGATTTTATACTTTGTGTAATCGATTTATTTTGGTAATTTAGTTTTTTCATCAAAATAACGCTCATGAGGCGTGCACTTTTGGATTTTCCTAAACTATTCATGTCTATAATTGGTCGCATTTCTTCATAGTTACAAAAAACATATACAAAATATTACGAGGAAGATGCTACTGCCCATCTCCTGTTTCATTTCTCTGTGTCGCATATTACGATATCCACGCAAAAATATTTGGTATTGGGTAATTCTCTTATGCCGTCACTACACGGCGAATATTGTTTATACTATATATAACACTATATATTGCCTTTTTATTCTCAATTTTATGGACTATAAGGTAAGTAAACTATACTAAATTGTCTCTGAATACCGACCCATGTCATCTCTTGGGTGTCTTGGTAGGTGACAGAGGGAAACCGAAACTAATACGTAATTTGTATTGCTCTTAATTTGTAGCAATAATACCTAGAAGGAAGAAAAATTATTACTTTATTGAAAAAAAAATAGTTCTAGCTAAAATAATAATATATAGCTTCGGCACAAGATCTTTTAGTCAATTTTGTCGATGAACATCAGGGGCATTTCACAAATTTTATGTTAATTACGTCAAAATATCCTAAGGTAGGATACATTAGCATAGGATACAATAGCTTAGTCTGTTCTGTATCACTAACTTCTAACGGCAGATCATCCGACGATAAAATAGAGCGCCATTGTTAGCAACTGTTTAAACATTGAAACATGGTAACAGTGGTGTCCGTTGGAGTCAAAACAATGTATTGTTTCAGTTTCTGTAGTCTCAACATCTATGTCTCAACAACTAAGTCTCAACATCTATGTGTTTTAAATACCAATTTACAATACATCGTTTTAAATTACGGCTTCTTGGCGCAGTAGCTTCGCATTGAATTCCGGGCTCGGACAAGTACTCTGTATGGCCCATAATTGTAATAAAAATACTTTCATCGTAATAGTACCTACTGTTTTCTTGGATGGTTGTCACGTGAATGCGATGCAACATGTACCTAACTGGATCTAGAGATCTGCACCACGGAGCCGTCATGATAATAGTGTTATTAGTATAATGGGTCATTTACACGAGACGAATAGCCCAGACAATCCACTAAGCCAATCCAATAAGCCAGTCGAATGAAAAATGCAGTGTTGTTTATACGTAGGCCTGAACAGCAGGCAGTTTCTAGTATACACGGTCTACAGACGTTTGTAGAGATGGATAGGCGTAAAAATGTTATTAAGGCGACGTTAAAAAAGGCATTAATTTTGACACAGAAAGAAGTCCTGAATATTCTACAAGATGAAATAAATTTTAAAACAAGATGGTGGACTCGACCGTGGCTATTAAGGAGATCTGCATTGGTCAGTCGAGTCTCATTTTAAGAGAACTTCAAGCCGAAGATGCCTAAAAATACAAATTGTGCATGAGAATGTCACCGGACATGTTAGAAACTCTTCTTGGCATAATCGGTCCTGATATACAAAAATCGAATACGATGATGCGTGATTCCATCCCTGCTTTAATTAAATTAGAATTGACTTTGACATATCTAATTTGTGGATGCAGCTTACGATTTCTACAAAGAAGTTCAGAGTTTCAATTCCGGCTATTTCAATTATGATTCCAGAAGTATGTGATGCAATTACCAAGGGATTAAAAAACCAAACAAAGGTAAGTATCTAATAATCATCTATTTATTTTTCTAGAAACTTTTATCATCTTAATATGTAATAGAAATATTTCATCTAAATCCGTTTAGTAATTTCTGCATGATTGAGTGCCAAACATAGAAACTTTCATATCCTATCTTATTAAATCTTCCTCACTTACTTACTGTACTAATACGATGTAATATAAATTTAAAAGTGTTTGTTATTCTTAAAAAAGAAACTACTAAACGAATTTCGATAGTGATAAAAACGATACCAAAAAAAGGAAAAACTGCACGACTACAAAGAAGAGTAATTAGAAAAAAAACTGTGAAGCTGTTTGTACTTCTTTTGTATTGTCTTCAATGGAAGAGTGATCTAATATTTTGATCGTTATAGGTGTTTCATTAGAAGGTGAAGAAACTGAAGTCAAGAGGGTTTGATTATCAGAATCGTATGACGCTTGAGGCTGATTCGGTGCACGTATTATTTGTGATAAGTATGGCACGCGTGACTGTTGTGAAGCGAGTGATTGACAAAATATCTGTGATTGTTGTGGTAAGGGTGATTGGTGAGGTAGAGGTGACTGATCTTGTGCAAGTGATTGGTATGACATTTGTGATTGTGGTACGGGTAATTGGTGTGACAGAGATGACTGATCTTGTGCAAGTGATTGACATGACATGTGTGATTGTGGTACGGGTGATTGGTGTGGCAGAGGTGACTGATCTTGTGCAAGTGATTGACATGACATGTGATTGTGGTACGGGTGATTGGTGTGGCAGAGGTGACTGATCTTGTGCAAGTGATTGGCATGACATGTGTGATTGTGGTACGGGTGATTGGTGTGGCAGAGGTGACTGATCTTGTGCAAGTGATTGACATGACATGTGTGATTGTGGTACGGGTGATTGGTGTGACAGAGGTGATTGCTCTTGTGCAGGGGACTGATATGGCAGGTAAGATTGCGCGCTTCTACGGCCCTCAGAAGGTAAATCGAGAGCTTGGTAATCTGAAAATGGTGTAAAGCTTGTAGACGTATATGAGTGATATAATGACTGCGCTTTATTTTTTTTTTATTTGTATTGATTTAAAATCGACTGTATTTCTTGTTGTGCAAGAATTGCATCTTCTTCATTCGGAGATTTTAATTGCATGCTAACACTTTTTCCAAAAATGTCAATCTCGCCACTTTCTTGTGCTTCGTTATTCAAGGTCTCAGCAAGTGTTTGCATATTTTCTACAACAGAACTCAATTTATTTAAGCGTGATTTTTTACCACAGGCTTGCATATCAGTGTTTCTTTTCTGACTATCTTCTTGCTTCCTAATATTATATATTTGTTGGTCCACTCTCACGCTTCCTGTATCTGTTTCATTATTTGTGTCAGTCACAGAATGTTCATCACTTTCAGTATTCTCGAAATCCGGTTGAGAGATCTGAAACAATAAATGATTGTAGTAAAATAAATATTAAAATCTCCCACTAAGATACTCAAATTATTTTTTCAGGTTCCCAGTTCAAGCGAAGAATGGATATTTATAGAAGAAGGATTCCGTAAGCGATGGAACTTTCCGAAGTGCTATGGAGCGATTGATAGCAAACATTTTAATATAATTGCCCCTGCAAACTGCGGAAGTCAGTTTTTTAATTATAAAAAACAAAACAGTATTGTACTTCTTGCTTTGGTTAGACCACGACTATTGCTTTTCGTATATAGATGTAGGAGCAAATGGAATGGCTTCTGACGGGGGAGTATTCAATAATTGTTCTCTATCCACTGCGCTAGAAAATAAAACATTGATCCCTGATGTGGGCGTGATAGTAGGAGATGATGCATTCCCGCTGAACCCGTATTTTAATAAAATATAGGATATATATTCCTATAAAATAATTAATGAAACCGTATTCAAGAAATAACCTCACATTAGAAGAGAGAATTTTCAATTATAGATTGTCACGGGCTCGAAGGATTGTGGAGAACGCTTTTGGTATTTTAGTTACCAGATTCCAAATATTTCGAAGTTCTATTACAACAAAACTGGAAACTGCTGATAAAATAATTTTAGCTGCTTGTGCCCTACATAACTGGCTCAGACGAATAAAAAAAAAACCTATACACCAAAAAATTATGCTGACTTTGAAGATGTGAACACTTGTCAGGTTATACCCGGTCAATGGCGTGAAGCTAATGTGGTGTTAAATGACATTGCGCGAGTTGAAGGAAACCGCTACACCAACGATGCGAAAGTTGTCAGAGATGCATACAAAAGTTATTTTTCTAAAGACAAACAAGATGATACGAAAACAAGAACTCTATATTGTAAGCAAAGTAAACATAATATAAAATATATACATACCGATGAGCTTTGTGTGTTTCTTTTAACATTTACGTATTTGATGAATGCATCCATTTCATTAAACCATGACAAGGATGACTTATAAATTGTTGAAGTACCAGCGCCAGATCGTAGACTTTTTCTTGTTTGTTTACTTCAATCATATAAGTAGATCTCAAATATTTAATTTCTTTTTGACATCATCAACAGTCAGATCGGGGAGCTCCATAGCGGAAATTATATTTCTTAAAGCAGTGTTCCTAGTCTCTGTCACGATAGGTTAAACTATCGATTCGCCACAAACATTCTTCTTCGCGGTACAAAGATATGAATTTCGATGTCATTTCTGGAGTCCATTTGGTTAAAACCATGGTTATTTAAATCGTGTGTAATCTATAATAATTAATACAATACAACGTAGTCCAAATTCTGAAAACAAACACGTGTTGTCGGGACCGGCATCGATGGCTCACTGGCATATTGGCTTACTGTCTAGGAACGCGCGATCACACGGAGCCATTGAGCAAGCCAATCTACCGCGCGAGTGGTGTGGGTAGGTATTGGCTTCGAAAAGTTTGAAATCGTTCTATTTTAATGGATTGGCTTGGTCAATGGCTCAGGACAATACAATGCAGCGGATTGTCTCCATTTAGACAAGGCCAATATTGGATTGGCTTAGTGGATTATCTTTGCTATTGACCTCGTGTAAATGGCCCATTACGATAAATAGAGGTAAAATATACATAACTTCCTATATTATTTCTCTTAATGTGACTTTAATAATATCCATTATATAATAACCGGACAGACCACACAGAAAATTTTGTAAAAAAAAAATTATTTGAGACACTGGCCAGTTATAATTTATTTCGGAAATAAGACACGACGGTTCCGATTTCCAATATTAAATTTTTAGAAGTTGAAGTAGCATCAATGCTGAATGGTATACTACCAAAAATGTTAGTCAGAAGTGTTCACTGCTGTGAGCAACAAGCGACCGAACACGGGGCTATTGCTTCACCATGACAACGCTCCCGCGGCACTCTGCACTTAAAACGTGGAACTTCCTGAAAACTTCCTGGACATCACAACGGTTATGCTTTCGGGTCGCCCTTCTTACAGCCTTGATTTGTCACCGTGGTGACTTCATTTAATTCCTTAAAATAATAATAATCTGCTGAAAGAGATACAGCTTTCATCGCAGGAAGATGCGCTAGCAGCGTACGAGCAGGCCGTAGAAGAGGTGTCTAAGGCGGACTGGATTTCAACCATAGATTTTTTTTAGTTTCGCAAAATTTTCTGAGTGGCCCACACATCGATACGGAATAGATTTTTGAAATAAAAAAAAGAATATTTACCAATCCATCTTGACAATGTTCCCACTGATAAATCCCTCCATACCGTCGTGTATGCCGAGTACGGTATCACCACGGTAGATACAGTTCCGTACGAACGAGCGCACTGCCGCGTTCATGCCACAAGCCGGCGCACCAACATGCATCACCGCTAGTGTGTAGCCTTCCTAGAATGCCACAAATGCACAATTTGGTAAAATAAAAGAAATACAGACAGCTATATTATTTAGACATTAATTGGTTCTTGTGTTTACAACATTGCAGTGACGTCAGTATTCATTTATGTAGGTAAATAAAAACTTATAACTAGCTCAATTTTAGTAAACTGAAAGTAGAAATAATCGAAAACATTAAGTTTTAACTTTTAAGTCATTATTGTCAGATTTCAAATATTGAGATGGTGCTTATGTAATTAATATTTTTGGTTGACACGAAAACGCTATATTATTTATCTATTTGTTAACCCAAATACAATATTGCCATTATATAATATTGCATAAATTCTCGCGACGCAGTGCTCATTGTGACGAAGATCGTCATAATCGTAAGAAAAAAAGTTAATTTTACAATAATTACTTTACAGACGGGAAATCATGTCGACTTATTATTATATAACTGGAATTGATTTTGACATTATTATTAAATTAATATACGTATTAGATGTTGAAATCTTATACGTCTTGAACGGTGATCACTTGCGAAACCTTGTGTCAAGCATGGAGTTTACGGCAAAGCACCCTACGAAAACCCATATCTAGCTGGATAACTGAGTCCAATACATCTCCACGTATCCTAACCTACCGGCTTAAAATGTTACCATGTGGGCGTGCGTACGTTCGTATGGTAGGGAATGTTGAGTGTGAGAATAAAACCTATCCAACTGCACAAAGGTGTAACACGGTGATATTATATCCCCAAATTTCTTTAGCTCTGCATTGAAAGACGTTTTTAAGTTACCGGACTGTAAAGGATAATAACACCTATGCACCATACTCCAATATGGGTATTATATTCCTGGCATACAAGATATAAGGAGAATATAACAAATTTTCCCAATTTGTCAAATTCACCTACATTTGGTGTACTACCGCGAATGCGGAACAAATTTTTTTATAAAACTGTAATAGTAAAAAACAAACTTACAGTCCACTTGATGGTAAGTGGCTACTGCAACCCATGGACACCTACAACCAACTTCAAAGAAGGAAGACTACACAGATGTGTAGTCTTCCTTCTTTGAAGTTGTATCCTGTTGTTATTCTGGCTCTTTATACCCTTCAAGACTTCACTAGTTTGCGCCAAAAATAGGTAAGAATATATAATATTATATAAGTAGTAGTGTATCATTAGCACAATTAATGTTTCTAAATGTATTTGAAATAAAAGCTTTACTTACGGAAGGTTTACCAGATTCATCGAAAGCTCCCTTAGGTGGCTTCAAACGTGTCAGCATTTTGTACGTCTCTAAGTTGCGAGCAAAACTGCGCCCGCGCAGTTGTACCGCAAGGTCAAAATTCTTATCCACCATTGCCTAGGCATAAAATAGAATAGAATAGTATCATTTTTATTCAATATACATTACAAGAATACTTATTGAAAGTCATTTAAGCTTTACCAAGTTGGAAAGGAACCTCTGTCCTGGGAAGAACCAGCACGAAACCCAGCGGGACTTTTAAAAAAAATAATTTACTAAATATTTTATACAAATAGTACGAAATAATTTAGAAACAGCATGGTAGCGATCCACTACCCCATATCATCCCGTGGGTGTCGTAAGAGACGACAAGGGGAAACAAATTAGGAGATGAGCAGCAGCGTATTCCTAATAACGACTAAAATAATAGATAATAGAGCCATGTTGCAGCTATATTAGTAGTATAGTTGTAGCATGAATGGGTCGGCTCGACCGGGGAGGGACCACGCTCTCACAGATCACCAGCGTAAAATAGCAGCTTAATGCTGCTATGTTTCGTATGGTGAGTGTAGAGAACCGGAGACCCTTTTATTGGAAAAGAGGCATTCCATCTTAGTCCTCACGGCTGACAAAGCATTTGCATTGTGATTCGCAAACGAGGATAGATGTAGATGTCTATGGGCCACAGCAACCACTTACCATCAGGTGGACTGTGTGCTCGTTTGTCACCCTATCTATCCTATTAAAAAAAAAAAAAACAATTTTTGCTTAATAAAAAATTTAAACTTTTTGATAGATAAGTCCTACACTTAGAGTATTTATAAGCAGCTATGCTTATTTATACTCTAAGGTCCTACATATTTTCTGGGACTTTGAAGGAATCGCCTCTTTGGAGTTGAGTAACTGGTATAACTAACTTGTGCTTGTTCCTAGTATTTACAGAGTGTACATCACTATTTTTAATAAAACTATTTTTGTTTTTGTGAACATACATTAAATTTTCGTAAATATACTGAGAGCCAAAGTTAATATATTTATTTCTTTCAATTTTTCTCTAAGGGATTCCTTCGCAACTAGGTTATAAATTGCTCTTATGGCTCTCTTCTGTAAAACAAAATAGTTTCAATGTTAGTCGCATTACCCCATAGCAAGATTCCTTAAGACATTATGCTATGGAAATAACTAAAATAAACTAATCTAGCTGTTTCAACACATCATCTACTCTAATCTTTTTTTATAGCATATGCTGCAGAAATATGTAATAATATAAAATCGCTAGCACTTGTAGTATTGCTGTACTTATAGTATTAGTGTTTGCAATACCGATTTTCAGGCACAACAGTAAGACAATAGCAATGAACTATATGTAATGCACGGGACAGCAAATAGGTTAAATTCCTTTCTTCAGGTTGAAATTGCGATTAACAAATTTGTGAGTGGGATCTAACTCGTTTTGTTTGCGTTCTATATTTAAAGCAAACGATCTGTCCCTGAGATACCACATATCAAAGTCAGACTGTCTTTGTACCATCCTTTAATAAAAAAAAGTCTGGGGCCCAACCGAGCCGACTTTTTTTATTAAAGTCCCTTGATGTCGACATACCACGCATTCCAACCAAACGGTTTGCTTCGTCGTTCATGATGCGTACAGCAATCTGTCTTTCCATTCGATTATAATGTGGGTGTCTTAAAAGGATGGGTAAATAGGCTATTGTTAAGGTAAATCAGTGCGCTTTACCATCTTCACCTGCATCATCGCTTACCATCAGGTGGGATAGTAGTCAATCACTGCCTTATAATAGTAAAAAAGTCACTTCAGCTTCAGTCATCAAATAAGTAACCGAAAATGATTACAACACAATATCTACTTAACATACCTGAGAAACAGCTTTAGTACGGCGTACACACTCCATAAGTGGCAAACGAACAGCCTGGTTGCCGTCCAAAGACACGACACACGACTCCGTTTCGGGAGTTGCTTCCATCAGTGCCATCACCGCCTCCGCTCCCATACGGCAACCCTGGTAGAAACCTTATGTCTATACCGTAGTAACAGAAACTAGTACAAACTTATGTGTATGGCCTCAGTTTAATAAAAAATAAATGTCAAATGCAAGCTATACTTTCAATATTAGTGATTTGTGCCATCTTCCCACCACCTCAGTTATATTGTTAATAACGATTGATCACACTAATAGTTGAGTTAATGAAGATTTGGGCTTTGGAATTTTTAGAAATAGCGCCAGATTTTGGTGCGAGTTATTTTAAATTTGTTCTCATATTTTTCTTTGTAATCAAAAACATCTCAAATAGTAGTTTCAATTATTGTTTATATTATTTAAAAATTTATAATTAAACTATGCATATATACATTTTAATTATATTAAAAGTATTTATTATGTATCAGTGTTATAATTAACTTTTGGTATTTTGTGTCTCGGCGGCGCACGTTCGTCGCGATAATATTCAATATTATTTTGTTAATTAATTTTCGATGTAATGATCCACTGATTCTAAGAATTGGGTAAAATTGAACATGAATGTACTACATGACATCATTACATATGTTAGCTGAAATTAAAACATATTTAACATTGTTCCTCGACTTTTTGTTTATAGATAAAGTTGCAACTAAACGCATTGTTTTGTTGACATGTTCGCTGTGTATGTTTTATAAAATAGATAAATTGATTATATTGATAGAGATAGACTACTGGCGCAGTACCTGCCTTTGAGGTTTGACAGCATCAGATAGACATTTAACAACTCATAATAACAATTCAAGCACAAAATTGTTAACACTTTATTAAAAAAGGTATTGTCTTCGTGCGACAGAGATGACGATTATTAGCCGATAATCTCTCTTTGAAGCTTTATATACATTAAATTTATTATTTTGTTTTTCGATCTCTTTTTGTCTCTCACTCCCATAGCAGGATGAGAGGAATAAACTTTTTCCATAGCAAAATAAATCATATACATGTACTCGAAAAATGGATTAGGGATTTACAAATTAAAAATAAGATTTTACTACTTATTAAAATAATAAGTTTTGTTATTAGTTATTAACTTGAAAAGGAGGAATAGAATAGAATGATTTTTATTAAATATAAATAGATTATTACATAATACTTATTAAAAGTATTTTTTTTATTTACCACTGGATTAGTTAAATAATTATAGAGTAATTGAAATATGCAGTAGATGTTAAATAATATCCTTACCAAAATCCTGTCAAAGGCAGAAGGTGAACCACCTCGCTGAACGTGACCCAGAACAGTGATGCGAGTATCCTGTTGAAGATTTTCCACGACGACTTTCTTTACTAGCTCGGCGGTGATCGGCTTACCTTCACGATCAATAGCGCCCTCCGCTACTATGATAATGTTAAGACGCTGTCCCGACTTTCTTTCCTAATAATAATTAAAATTAAACATTATTATTTCACAGGTATCACGAAACTGATAATATAAATGTTTAAAGCAATAAAAATTATTAAAAACCGACACTAGATCATGCAAGTCTTTCATCATGCGGTTTGTGATAAAGCAAACACTTTAAGGATTATTCGCATGTTACGGAGTTCTCAATAGGGAATTACTATTCTTAAAAAAAAACATACGTATTTAACTGTGCTGTACCCGTAAATTACCAAATATAGCAAGGCAAAAAACATCACCAAAGAAGCATTTGATTGAAACAAAGTCTGACAAACAACACACAATTGAAGCTACAAGAGCACTAAGTAATTTCACAGCTGAAAAGAAAAACACTGGACTTAATTTTAAAGAAAAAAAAGGTAATAAATATTATTTGTGGTTTTATTGGAGTCACGTCTACATTTTTATAAAAATCGTGGAATATTTGGCAACAGCTTTGTTTTTAGCTTATTAAAATATCTACATATAATAAGAATATTAAAGTAATGTCACAAAATATTTGGTTACGATTGTGTGTTATAAGTTGCACAGTGCCGCTCAACTAAAGCTGCGTACCTGCTGTAATCTTTTGCAAAGCTTTTCAACCCAATTATTGGGAACAGGGTCTTCAGGAATGAATACTTGATCAGCCTCGCTCGCCAGAGCGGCCACTAATGCCAGATAACTGCAACAAGCAGCATCCGAACACAATGATCCATGCATATGAAACCCAATTAAAAGGTGTAAATGAAGGAGAAGATAAAGTTATAGATCAAAAAGGTTTCCGGTTTTTTAAGTCTACAATTAAAAGATACCACAAATGTTTTAGACTACACCAAAATTAAGGTGGGTAAACATGTAACAATGATCCTGCTCCCATTAAAATAAATAAGGTTTCAATTTCTTGCCTCAGCTATCTTAGTACATAATTTTTTTTCCCAATTGAGAGGCGCAGGGTCTTCGCAAATAAAACTATAAGTAGCTTCCGTACAGAGTGCGGTGTAGACTGCAAGAAAACTAAAAGGATGTTTAAGTTAGGAAGATAAAACCATATAGGATCTGCATGGGATATAATTAGGTTTACAACAAAAGTAGATCAGGGGCACATATTCGCTAGCGTTGCTTGCCTGTTCTAATTTATCACAAAGTTTATCTTTCCAGTCAACGGAAGGTGGTGCCTCAGGAATAAATACATAATCTGCTTCTGATGCCAAGGCTGCGACCACAGCCAGATATCTATGTCAATAAATTAAATATAAGTTTTAATTTCAGATATTTCTTTGTATTCCGAATCGTAAAAGTAAAATTAATAGTTGGTATTTACTTACTATAATATAGTTACTTTTTAACTTACCCACAATGCCTTCCCATGACTTCCATAATAAATGTTCTTTGGTGGGAATATGCTGTGCTTACTATAGCATCAATAGCTTCTATAATACGATGTAAGGCAGAGTCAGTGCCTATTGTCATGTCTGTGCCACAGAAATCGTTGTCAATGGAACCTACCTAGAAAGAATGTATGTAATATTAAAAGTAACCAATTTTTTATAATAACTAAGAATATTAAAAATATCTATAATTATATAAAACAATGCGTTTCTTCAATACTATCTTATAAACCAGTTGCTCCATCCATCGCTTGGTTAGCGACTTTGAGTTTATAAAGTAATTATACCACTAGTGGTCACATTTCGGTGCTATATGGTCTAAAACTTTCTTCATCAAGAATTGCAGTACAGGTAGCAAGAACTAACAAAAATCCTTAAATGCTGTCCAGCTGTACTGAATCAGGAGGATTTGGTTTTTTCTACCTAATTACACTTTTTTTATAGAATATGGATGACAAACGAGCATACAGTGCACCTGATTGTAAGTGGATGCTGTTGTCCATAGACATCTACATTTATCATAATGCAGATGCGTTGTCACCCCTGAGGACTACGATAGAATGCCCCGTTTCCAGTAAAAAGGGTCACCGGTTCTCTACTCTCACCACATGAAACACAGCAGCATTAAGCCGATATTTTACGCCAGTATTCTTTGAGTGTGGTACTACCCCGGTCAAGCCGACCCATTTGTGCTACAACCATAATATAGCTGCAGCTCGGCTCTGCCACGTAAACTAAGCATAGAAAACTTCAAAAAATCTCATCGTCGATAGTAATGGCACTGGTATGACGTGGCCATTAAACATGACTTTTGTCTGGTTTAATTTGATTGAATGGCTGCTCAGCATGTCCTGACGTTCTTACAATGATTCTACCATGATGACAATACAATATTAAATACTTGTCATGCTCAAAGTCTGTCCATTATGTCACCAGGTTCAGTATTAGGTTGTATTGTGCCCTCTTCCAGAGATTTTTAACACAACCAGCTACTATGACTGTCACCATGGCAAGCGGAAACGGAAAACTGGAGGCCATATGTTTCAGAAGTCTAACATGGGATGGTTTGCCCTTGATTGCTATTATAGGTGAAAGATTGAAGATCTCAGCACAAGACATGTGGCTTCTATAATCCTGCATCTCATATTTTTTGCAACTGATATTTCGATCTAATATAGAATTATGGAGTGATGACCTGGTGAGAGATGAAGTTGTTGGATGCGGGGGTCTCAGGGCCGTGCTTTGTGGCAGGCAGAGGGAGAAGAGGAGGGGAGGCCTATGTCAACAGTGGATGATTGTTCCACCATTTGTTCCTTAATTGGTTCCCATGACACTCATAGGAAGAGAGGGGATGTAAAAATTATATAACTGCCAACATAATATGGTACATCAGGCCCTTCATATTAGCATGAAATCTTTAATTAAAGTTATTCTATTAATTTTTTAAATAATAAAAAAATAAAATATACTGGGTTTGATACTAAATTTGTACTTAGCTACTAATGAATTGAACACACAATTAGTAAACTTACCATGCCAGCAATATGCAAAAATTTATATTTTTCTCTTTGGTCTTTAGTAATTTTATTATTTTCAAGTAACTCATCTAGTAAGCTTGACCATTCTTGACGGAAGAGATTTGCTCCAGTGAGGGAGCCATCACCACCAATAACCACTAAGTTGGTTATTCCACGTGTGACCAAATTAAAAGCAGCTTTCAAACGACCTTCCCTTTTTCTATAACAAAATTAAGGAACTCATGAACTAGAATGTGACGGATTCAACTCGGCTGGGCAGCATTTGGGAAATTAAGACAGGTATACTTCAAAAACGAGATTGTACAACGAGTGCATGCTGCCAGTGATGACTTATGGATCTGAGACGTGGTCCTTCACTGCTGGTTGTATGAGGCAGCTCAAGGTCGCTCAGCGAGCTATGGAGAGGGCTATTTCTCTGCGTGATAAACTTAGAAATGAGGATATCCGCAGTAGAACCAGAGTGACCGACATAGCCCAACGGATTAGTAAGTGGCAATGGGCCGCCATATAGCTCGAAGAACCGACAAGATGGAGTGACGACCTGGTAAAACATGCAGGAAGTTGATGGATGCAGGTGGCTCAGGACTGTGCTTTGTGGCATTCCTTGGGGGAGGCCTATGTTCAGCAGTGGACTTGTGAAGGGCTGTAATGAATGAACTAATGTCATATAATATATGGTTATGTTAAAAACTTTTGTCACTATTACATCCTTAGGAATAGAAATCTCCAAATTAATATAGGACTATGCTTGAAGTATAACCTAATAGAAGAATCATTAAAATTGATTCACAATTGACAAAGATATAGTATAACACACATACTAAAATAACATTCAGTTGAATTAAGAAACTACTTTTTTTTAGTGACAATGGGCCATGGGCAATGGGAATAATGACAAATTATGACAAAACAACTTGATCAACTTTGTGGAGTTAATAATTGCCAGTTACTCAAAACTGTGGTGTTTAAGACAAGATATAGGTCCAAAAGAAGTCTTAAATAAATAATATAAATGCAATATTATAGATAACCAATATATAGAAAAAAAAACAAATTGAAAGGTTAAGTCCTATAAGAGTGCTTAAATTCAACAAAATGGTGCAAGATGGTAAAAAGTAATTAATACTTTATGTTATAATTTTCTCTTTAAAATGTTATTGCAGTATAAATTAACAATATTATATTTTTCCTTCTTTGTTGAATGTAAAGGTAGATTTAATTATTATTAAGCTAAATTTAAAAAGCATGGTCTTCTTTTTTTATAAAGCATAGCGTCAAGCTGCTATTTTACGCTGGTATTCTGTGAGAGTGTGGTCCTACTCCGGGTGAGCTGACCCAGTTGTGCTTCAACCATAATATAGCTGCAGTGTGGATCTACCACGTGAAATATTTTTTGGGATTGTTATTGACCATAGTGATAGTACACGAGCACCCCGGGTTCGATCCCCGGCACCAATGAAATTGTTAATTGCAATTTTAAGTGCTGATTTAATACGTGCTCGGCAGTGAAGGAAAACATCGTGAGGAAACCTGCATGTCTGAGAAATAAAAAAAAACATTTCGAAGACATGTGAAGTTCGCCAACACGCATTGGGGCAGCACGGTGGACATTTCCTTGCCCTAAAACCCTCTCAGAAGTGAGAGGAGGCCTGTGCCCAGCACGTATATAGGCTGTAACTTTACTTTTAACTTTTATAGTGATAACCTTTAATATATCTAGAGATATTCCACTCTCTATACCAAGAATTCTTAAATGTCACTAGTACAAATAGTGCAACATTCATTCTTGAGAATAATTCATTAAATGAAATGATCAGCCTGTGTCTACAGCCCTTTTGACCCAGGAGTCAGTCTGTTCATTTCCTTCTTTGCCGTAATGGCCAGAAGTCTATGCTATTTCCACCTTAAGTCCACTATTTATAAAGAGTTCCTTAATGTTTAATATAAGACATGGTTTTTATTTTAGTAGACAGATTTATGCATCAGTAAATATAACAGACTTAGAAATATTAGACCATGTAGTGGTTGTGTAAGAATATCCACCACTCTAAATCATCTTATGGGTGTCGTAAGAAGTGACAGAGGGAAAAAAACAAGAAATGGGCAGCAGCTTCTTCCTAATAACAACTAAAACAAAGAACTGCAGCTGCCAACCATTCTCCCAAGTGGGGCAACTATGGCGAATGCCCCCCCTATGAAGCATTTTATGGGAGAGGCCTGTACTGATAATGGTAATAGTAGAAATATTATTCTATAGAATACAGCTTCAAAGATGCTACAGCTGCCTCAGTAAAGACAGAAGCCTGAGGATAATATAATTAAGGGAAATTTTATATTTGGTAATCCGGACACAACCACTAAAACACTATACAATTTAGACACATCAAGAACATTTTATATTGATGTTTAAATTTAATAATAAAGTGATTTTACAAGATAGGATTGGAGATTTTAATTAGTTTCGTAATGTGGCAAAATTAGGAATGTTACACTATGGTAACTAATATTCTTTAATTGACGATTTGAGAATAGGAGGCCAGCTTTTATTCCACTAATAATAAGAAATAAACTAGACTTACAAAAATAAGATCTATCCATTATAAAAGTTTGCACCATTGAATTGATTGTAGGTTTTGTACAGTTGAGCTGCACTTTTTTTAATTTTGAGTACAGTGATAGTTAAAAGTAAATAGTTAAATCTGTAAAAGTGAATGGTTATTAAATGAAGCAACCTATTTTCATTCACACTACATTATATATCTTATTTATAGTTTCTATATATATATAGTCTTATTTATAAAGTAGGCAATAGGAAATAAAAAATGAACAGAAGTAAAAAGTATGTAGATATAAAAATAAATATATCACTAAATATAATTAGAATACGGATAATTAATTAATATATAGCAAATCATTTAAATTATTTACTATTATTACCATATGATTTATTTCTATTTTATTATAATGGAAGTAAAATTTTAAATCGCTATATTATTGTTTATAAGTCGTAAACAAGGACTACTTACATGAAATCCATACATCGAGCAGATCCAATGATAGTACCACCTTTATGGATTATGGAACTTACGGAGGACCAATTAGCTTCTTCAATATTATCGCCACCATCTACCATACCTTGGTATCCCTCCCGTATAAAATACACTTTACATCCCAAATAAATACCCATTCGAACCACCGACCGAACCGCGGCATTCATTCCCTGGGAGTCACCACCACTTGTAAACACTGCGAGGCCCTTTCCTTTATGGGAGCCGCGCTCAATAAATTTTTGTGTTGTCAATAAATCCATTTTGTAATTTTTATAATAGATTTTTAATACCTGAAAGTTTTAACAGGTTTTAATGAGTGAATAACGTAAAAAAATTATATAACACAGACATTTTCGCCACACTATTCCTTCATACAACAAGTAATACACTAGTATATATTGTTTTAATTAATATTGATATGAAATACGCACCACAATAAATTTAAAACCGCTAATATAATAATAATTGGAAAGGTGAACTGAACATATGAACTTACAGTAGGTATATAAAAAGTACTCTGTGATATGAACTCAAGGTGACCTTCGTTTGACTTACACTTTTTTATTTAGATTTTTGGCTTGGATGTTTGTCTTTTAAGCCGTGTCTTCATTTAATTCTGGATCTTCGTTTTTAAAGATTTTCTATTGTGGATTTAATGTATTTGTAAATAGGCAGAACATATTTCATATTCTCACAGTCAAGCGGTGGGAGTCATTATTTGCGATGGATTCACTTTCACTGTCACTGTCACACACTTTACTAGCTAATAAAAGCCGTTGAAAGTTAAATTGGCCGCATTCAAACAACAGGTGATGAATAGTTCCAACTTGATCACAATATGGGCACAAGTTTGAAGACAATACATTAAGTCGAGCAAGGTATGCAGGAATTTTATGGTGGCCGAATCGCGGTCGATTTACAGTCGTAATATAGTCACTACTTCACAGACATATAATAGAGATTATATGTCTGTGCACTACTTGCTTCTTTCAACTTAGCGTACCACGGTTTTACAGGTATTTCGTCCTGGATACTTCCATATCACTTGCCTTTGTTTTCTTGGTCTTTGTTCTACATATCTTTCCATAATAAACGGATATTCTTTCTTATTTCAGTATAACAGTCAGTAAAAGGTAAAGGTAAAATATGGCTCACATCAAGTGGATTTATTCCTTCACATGCAGTCTTATCGGTGATTTCATTTCCAGTAATACCTTTATGTGAAGGAATCCACATAAAGGTAACTTCAACACCCTTTTTTTTTTGATAGGTTAAGTATTAGTTCTCTAATATTATACACAATGTCATTGACCTAAAACCAGGCCTGTCTCACACCGCGCTTTAGGCATGAAAATATACCTACGATGCGCGGCCGCCTACGAGAGACTAATTCCGTAAGGTTGTCACTCGCGCGCTCGAGCTGACGCGCGCCTTAGGTTAACAAAAAAGTATATTTCTCTTATAAGTATTTAGGCACTTTTTTTTCTAAAGTAAAAACGTTACCCCCACACTAGGATTTTCTCATGTATCGTGGAGGCAGTTTACAAACACAAATTGAACAAGGAAAACATCCACACCGGAACAATTATTTGTAGGACATACAAATACTTGTTCCGTGCGGGATCCGAACCCGCGGCCCCCAGCGCAGCAACTCATTGCTAAGCCACTGCGCCACAGAGCCGTCAAAAACTTTTGATATTTATTTTTGAGTTTTTATTCAAATATGGCCTCTTAAAAAGCCAAAAAGTACTGCATAGCTTACGGGTGCTTAAATAACAATAGGAATGTCGACTTTTATTTCTTTACTGTTCCTAAGGATACCGAAAGGTAAGATATTATTATTTATAGGTAGATCTAGATAATTAGGTTTGATCAGCGACCCGACCACAGCTTCGCAGTTTTCGATTTTTTCGCATATAATGCCAATGACCTTAAAAAATATTCTGTGTAAGTAGACCTTTTTTTAATAGAAATAGGTGACAAACGAGTACACAGTCCACCTTATGTTAAGTGGTTGCTGTGGCCCATAGACATCTACATCTATCCTCGTTTGCGAATCAAAATGCAGATGCGTTATCAGCCTTGAGGACTAAGATGGAATGTCGATTTTCCAGTAAAAAGGGTCTCCGGTTCTCTACACTCACCATACGAAACGCAGCAGCATTAAGCTGCTATTTTACGCTGGTATTCTGTGAGAGCGTGGTCCTTCCCCGGTTGAGCCAACCCATTCGTACTATAACTATATCATAAATATAGGTGCAGCTTGGCTCTACCACGTAGTAAAACCTAACCTCCCAGTACCAGTGATTGCCTACTAATACAAGATCAGAATATACTGGTTATTAGTTTAACACTTGGTCGATAAAAGAAAGAGATTGAAAATAGCAGCACTTCTGATTGCCACTGTTTCATTAATAATGCCGTCGCGTGTCACATGTTTTTAAATAGGAAAAAATGTGAAACAGACAAGTGACGAATCCGTGGCGCAGTGGCTTTGCAATGAGTTGCAGCGCTAAGGGACGCGGGTTCGAATCACGCACGGAACAAATATTTGTATGGCCTACAAATAATTTTTCTGGGTCTGGATGTTTGTCCTTGTGAAATCTATGTATGTAAACTGCCCCGGCGATACAGGAGAAAATCCTAGTGTGGAGGTAACGTTTTTTAAAAAGAGAGGAAGAGAAACAAGTAATGAAATTAAAAATTTTGTACAAGCGACTTCAATATTAATACGCATTATAATACACTTTATTAAGGATAACTACAAAACTACTTGTCAGATCTTGATCAAATTTATATGGGATATATAAATTATAAACACCAGCTTTCAAATAAAAAAAGAATCATCAAAATCGGTTCACCTAGGAAAAAGTTCTGAGGTGACACACATAAAAAATACAGTCGAATTAAGTACCTCCTCCTTTTTTTGAAGTCAGTTAAAAATGGTAAGTAGGTAAATTATCTGAGTTTCAAAGCTGTTCACGTTGTTATAATTTTAATTTTTCTCGATGTTGCATATTAACCTTCCTCACATTGAACAATAATGTTCCCTCGGTGTATTCTACTACCAACTAATATCAAAGGATTCAATTTGTTTTCTCACAACACCCATCCCTACAGTAGGTGCAGCCTTAACAAAGGCGCGTAACGCGCTAAGTGATACAGACTCTCGCACGCAGACGTAAGGTGCATTTTGATTTAATACGCACGCCGCATCAATTTTTATTGACGTAAGTCGTCGAAAAAAAAATCGGTAGGTTAATTTGACGAAGGTCGTGTCAGAGGTATGCATAGTATTATGAACATTAGTGACGTTGTAACTAGGTTTAAACTCGCAAGTTTGCTATCAGAGAATGATCCTTCTGTTCTTGTACTATTATTTATTCTGTGCTACTACTAAATGGACCTAGGGTACGCGCTCAAGTGTCTGAGCCAAAAGAATTCCATAATGCAAAAGGAGTTCAAATCGCGCGCCAGTTTTCGTTTTGTCGACCGACTTAATACACGTCCAAAATGCCGTACTGTATTGTGTAAATGCGCAAAAACTACTTTAGTAAAGTCAGAAAAGAGGATGGTGTATCATATTTTCGATAAGGACTATTAATATTTAATCATTTAAAAGTAATATTTTGCTTAGATACATAGAATTTAATTTAAATTCATATTATTTGTAGAAACAAATTACCATACTACATAATTTCGCTAGAAGCTTCGTAAGGTGAAAATAGTGCGGCCTCTAGTCGAAGTTAATAGGGTGATAAACTGTTGCAAGTAAAATTGAGCAGTTTTCCAATGACAATATGGTTTGAATTAGGATGTTATAGTTTTTTTAACAATTAAAACGCATTTTTTTCATTTCAGCATTATTTAATCGGTAATCTAGATAACATAGTCACTTGTTTAATCGTGCATACCTTTATCTAACAACTGACAAAAAACGGACTCGCTAAAAACCAAAAGGCCCGTTCAGAATGATACTTTGTTCAAAGTGTGACCAAGTATGACAACCGTATACCAAATAGTATATTATAATCACAATTGGGTTTATCATAGGCTTAGGATAGCAATAGACGCCCATAGTGTGCAAGGGAGAAGAAAATTCCTTATGGCAATTTAGCAAAATAGAAAAGGATAGTAAATCTCATGACTCTGTAACCGATTTTGAATGACAGGTCGGCACAAATTGGCAGGCAAGAAATAAGTACCTATATCGTAGACAGAGAATCCAATAGACGGCGTGATGTGTTTTGTTTCATTTTCAAAACAAAGGACGCATATATCATATTAGCAATTGTAAGAAAGAGATATAGCTACTATATTGTTGTCCTTATTCCCGTACCCGTTTGGCATTAAATTTAGTGGCAGACACTGCAATTGTCGCGGAGTGTTTCAATGTTTATTATTTTGTTTAAAAATTTATTTGCAAATAAAACTCGATAATTGTACGTTTTAAGTTAAAAAATTATTGACTTTATACCATATCATGGTGTCGTACAGTGTTATGGGCTGTAAAAGTCGCAGAGAACGAAAAATTGAAGGCATTACGTTTCCCGCGTAAGTAAACTTATTTCATGAATATGTATTTAAATAACTTTATGAATGACGATTTACATGGAAGTATTAATTAAAGCGATGTTCACGGTTATTTTTTTCTATACATTATAATGATATTATCATTATTAGCGATATTATAACCTCAAACCTAAGTTGCCAGCTAAAGTTTATAATTACCCGAGGTACGACCTCATTGCTTACAATTACAGCGAGAGTACCTAATGTATTATACTACATATTTACCATTGCGTTAATATACATGTGCTTATTATGTCATTCAAATTTATACATCTTGATGTTTTTTTTTTATTTGTCGGTTTCCCAATTGATACGGAAATAAAAAGAAAATTAGCTTTAGCAACCGGTAAGAAGAACTGGAAGCCTACTAAATATTCTCGACTTTGCCCCAGGCACTTTGAAAGGAATTTGTTAGTTCGAAAAAGGACAAGAACTGAATTGTTTCGTAATGTTGTCCCAACATTTTATACAATAAATGTAGTCGTATTTTAAATCTTCCAACTGAGTTTTTTTTTATGTTTAACTAAAGTGTGTAAGTATAAATTGATGGACTATGATAGGATAAAAGGGAATTTAATAGACATCATTTCTTTTACACTGAATATATAGAATAAAATTGAAAAATGTAACACAACCTGAGCCTGATGATTTAGTGATGGAACAACCAAATACGGTGCGTCTTTAATTTTCATTACCTTGCTAACTAAACACTAGTACTAGTGATAAGAATTAATATAAAAGTTATAGTTATCATGTAATGATATGGTGTTATATTTTTTTAATTGGATGCTAAATAATATTGAGATTATGTGATATTTTTCCAGGGGGACGTTAAAATTACTAAAAGCGGGCATCAAATTAATGATGTAGTTATGGAACTCCAAGCACATTTGCGGTAGGTTTTAAGTTTTTAAAAGATTGTGTTGTGCCGCTTACGAAAACTGGTGGTTCTAAACTGTCATACAAGTGGGCTAAGGGATTAAACACTAAAACCAGAGACTGAACAGTAGCGTATGTTATCTTTACCTATAAATTTGTATAAGCAAAAGAAGCTGAACTACTCTCTGACTGATTAGCTGACATTACGCACAGCATTATTTGTCGTTGTTTTTGAGAGCCATTGGTTTCCTTGTTTACATTTTGTATTTTGCTTTGCTGAATATGGTATAAACGACATGTAACATTATGAACACAATTGAAAATCTATTGTTTGAGAACAATAACGGTTTAATGGATTAAAACATTTTAACTTTCTGTTTCAGGCACTGGGTACGCCAAGAAGTCTTACCAAGAGATTGAAACAGCAGCAAAATCTGTCGGAGAAGAGGCTGAGAATGGTGCACGCTCTTCGTCAGAAAACAAGGCGTCTAAAAATAAAAGTAGCAAATCTGGAACAAATTCTTGAAGAGTTTAAGGCCAAAGCTCTTGTGAACGAAATGGATAGTAATCTGCTTATCTCAATCGATCCCATCTATAAAGATTTCCTTATATTGACAATTACAGAATGCTTCTCCTTAAAGCTGTCGCTTTAAGATTTTGAAATAAGAATACACACACACACACACACACACACATATATATATATATATATATATATATATATATATATATATATATATATATATATCATTAATAGAACCAGGCGTTACTTTGCGGAAATCCATTATATTAAAGTTGTAAATATTTACTTTGCCAATATCCGCTTAATAAAATAAAATGATGTCTTACCTAGTTTGAAGAGCACCTCCCGCCCTCCCTCAATTGCGTGCACTATCCCCGTCACCACTAATCCCAGCACCACTACTCCCACCACCACTATACTAGGAAGTCTTTCCTATGTGATTATGATTTTCCTAACAAATAAATATGTTTTAATATTTGTTATTAATATTACCTATTTCTTTCGCTTTAATTATCCTATCCAATAACACGTGAATAAAGTGGCCTAGAATTACTGACGTACGCTTCACAAACAAAATCTCCCTATTTTGTGGGTAACTTGCCAAAATGGCAGCACTGTGATTCTTGAATGAAAGGCAGAATAGCGTTTACGCGACCCCGCCGTCTATTGAATTCTTTGTCTACGACCTATATTCTTTGCGTTATAGCATGGTGCGGGTGACAGCTGTCAGTTTGGCGCATAGACTTAGAATATACTGGCGTATAGACTTAGAATATACTGGCGTATAGAACGACATAGTGTGTAAGGGAGAAAAAAATTCCTTATGGCTAAAATGCAAGATAGAAAAGGATACCAAACCTCATGACTCTGTAACCGATTTTGAATGACAGGTCGGCATAAATCGGCACGCAAGAAATAAGCTCCTAGATATTTTGCAATTTTTGAGAGTACACTCTCGTAGTGGTTATTTTTAGTAAGTAACTTTTTTCCAAAATGGTTACTTGTTCTGTGAATGACTGTGGTGTTAATAATAGAAATAATCCTGAAAATTGCACATTTCACAGGTAAATTCTCAAGACGTCGTCAATGTTATGACGCGTTTATTTTTGGTTAAAATTTATGTTATATACTGTTTAAAATATAGAATGCTTTCAATTATTTCGTCATTTTGATATTTTGCAAAGAAAAAAGTCACGTTGTTGATAATTTGCATGAATTTAGTAAATACATTTTTATACAAAATATTTTACATGTACGCTAGGGATTGATTTAACTATTTCAAAATTAATGTCGATATTTATCTTGAATGTTTATAATCAATCGATAGACTTGCCCACACAACAAGACGAGGAATGAAATGAAAATAAATGCTCGATTTGCAATCTAAAAACGTAATTTTATTTTGCAGTTTTCAAACAGATTCCCTCTAGGTTCTATAATTAGAAAAAAAAATGTTTAAGGTTAATTGGGCGGGTTGGTTGGAATCCAAAGAAAAACCCAACAATTCGCAGCAAACGTTTTCTTGACAAGTACAAAAGCAGAATAAAAGCAATTTTATTAAAAGGAGCCTAAATTATTTGTACCAGTAAGTGTAATATTGTTATTGTAAGACTCCAAAAGTTTAACTGCAAAACTTAAGATAAAAACAGAGATAGATTTTTATACATAATAAAATTATAGTACATTAAAGATAAACCTTGTGATTATCCTATTTAGGCCATTATTAACCCAACTAAGTATCTATTTATCAACCATAAAAATGTATAACCTTACTTAACCACCCGCACCCACGGTCACACTAGTACAATATTCATAGCATCACGGTATTTTACCCAAGGGGTTGAGCGGAGCTTCGGTTATATTCATGTCACAATGATAAAACTTTTAATGTAGTTAGGTATAATTATTTAGTAACACTCCTGAAGCGCCGCTAGACGCCCGCGCATGAGACGGGCAGTTCAGTGTGCCAGGATAATATACATTCCATAGAATTTGATAACTGCAACTCACAACGCTCAATGCCCGATTCATGCTTGATGCCAGACGACAGTGTGCCGAGGGGTTGAGAGCATGGTTCATCGCCTACAGCGTTAGTCGTAGAGAAAAGGAACTCGTGGTTAAGTAACAGCTGCGCGGATCAATAGATCTGCGAGATTAAGCTGCACTTGCCGCGGTCAGTCCATGGATGGGTGACCGTTTTCTTAACATACTGAGATTGAGAGAATAGAAAGGCATCTGTATCCTCAGACACTTGGTGCATTTTAACATGTCCTAGTTATATTTGGCTAGTCTCTGTTAAGATCATTATGTTTTTAAAATGCATGTATCTAAAATGATAATAAGTTTATTATTATTTTATATTTTTCAGGGACAGATGAAAGGGAGAGTAGCCTCATAAACATATTGGCCTTTAAACAGAGCAATCTTATTTAACTGATCCCTACAAGTGTCTTTACTTAAATTATTAAACATTTACATTCATATTTAAGTCGAATATAAAATAAACTTCTATAATGTATTTAATTATTAAATGTTTGTAATTATTAAAAGTAATATTTATATGAAAAATAAAGCATCCATTATGTACTCCGTTTATTATTTTACCAGCAAAACATTTTATAAAATATATAGAATAGAATAGAATAGAATATAATAGAATAGATTATATATATTTTTATTCAATATAGATTACATGTGTAATTCTTATTGAAAGTCATTTTTTACTTTACCACTGGTTCGAAAAAAAAACCTCTGTCCTGGGAAGAACCAGCAAGAAACCCAGCGGGACTTTTTTTTAAAAAGTAATTTTTACATTTCTATTTAAGTACAAAATTTATTTTAGAAACTGCTTGGAAGCGATCACCTCATTCCCAGGGGTTATTATCAATCATGTATTCATTTATACTATAATAACCCCTTTAATACAGTTTCAGCTTAACAAAAAATTTAAATTTGGTAATAGAGAGAGCCTGTACACTTTCCGGGACCTTGTTGTAATAGCGTATACATTGCCCCAAGAATGAATTACTGACTCTGTGGAGTCGAAAAATTGGTATCACTAGCTTGTGTTTGTTCCTAGTGTTTACAGAATGTATATCACTTTTTTTTTACTAAAACTACCTTTGTTTTTGTGAACATACATTAAATTTTCGTAAATATACTGAGAGGCCAAAGTTAATATATTTATTTCTTTAAATTTATCTCTAAGAGACTCTCGGTTTTAGGTTGTAAATAGCTCTAATGCCCTCTTCTGTAAAACAAAAATAGTTTCTGAATCAGCCGCATTTCCCCATAGCAAAATCCCATAAGACATTATGCTATGGAAATAACTGAAATAAACTAATCTAGCTGTCTCGACACTAGTGAGACCTCTAATCTTTTTTACAGCATAGGCTGCAGAACTTAGTCTGCTTGCTAGTTTGGATATATGGGGGCCACACTGAAGCTTTGCGTCGAGAGTGATGCCAAGAAAAACAGTGGATTCAACAGGGCTCAGTTCTTCCCCATTTAAAAACACATTGGTACCCAGAATTTTAACATTCATTGTTGTAAATTTAATACATTTAGTTTTATTTCCGTTTAAATGTAGATTATTAACGTTAAACCAATGAACTAATTTTGATATAGCATTATTCACTTCGTCACATTTAATAAAATATAAAAATATAAATAGGTATATACTTAATTAAGTATCTTCCTATTTATATTTGATTAACATTATGTTAAAAAGAAATTCCGAGGAAACTGTCCATGGCAGTAAACATTTGTCTCCAAAGTTCATAGCTTGAAAATACAACTTTCCGATCTGATTTTTGGGATTTTTTTTTAAGTTTATCGGTTGACTCACATCTTCAGAGATTATTGGGATTTTGTACATTTTGATATAAATCCAACAAAAGGCAGGTAAGGGCAGCTTATTCCTGCTCTGCTTCTCTTTTTTGATTTTGCTGCCTCTGCTTTTGTTATTTGAATATTTTTTAATCATTTTAGAACTATCATGATAAAAATTCAATTAATTTTTGAAGTTATTCAGTTTCGTGCACTAAACTATTTTTTTAAATCTTTTTACCACCTCCTTAACAATCATTTTTCGATAGTCCTTGTAAGTAAATGTACATCGCTAGCTAATGCACACAATGACAAATCAAAATTAGTCACGCGTTTTCGGGCTGTCAAGTCGTCTATACGCCAGTATATTTTAAGTCTATGGGTTTTATGTTCATGCACTAGTACTTAAAGTATTTACATACATACGTATGTAAGGTCCCTTATTCTAGCCACACTTGGATTTTTTTTGATTTTTCAGCTTTTCTTGTTTTTAATTAATTGTTCGTCGTTTGTTTGATATTGTTCGAATATAAAAATTGTTTGTTCGTATTTTAATTATTTATAATTAATTAAATAAATTTCATTCTTGGGTTGGACCCCCTTATTGAAAATTTTAACTTTTATCCCTTAAATCAATAAATTTTTACTAAATATCGTTTGTTTGATCGCTATTGATGATTGTTCGATCATAAATACAACTTAGTTGTTAATTATTCAATATTTTTAGTTAAAAAAATGTCATCCTCTTATGGCTGCGTTGCGCATGCGCCTAAGTTGGGCTCACGGAACCTAGCCCTACTTGGATTTTTTTTTTGATTTTTGAGTTTTTTTTAATTAATTGTTCGTCGTTTGTTCGTTATTGTTCGAACATCAAAATTGTTTGTTCGTCTTTTAATTATTTATAATTAATTAATCCTAGGTTGGCTCCTTATTGTAAATTTTAACTTTAAAGTGTAATTATTATTTTTCTTAACAAATAAATGTGTTTTATATTTTTTTTTATAGGAGGGGCAAACGAGCATGCGGCTCACCTGATGGTAGTGATTACCGCCGCCCATGAACAACTGCAACACCAGGGGTGCAGATGCGTTGCCGGCCTTTTAAGAAGGAGTAGGCTCTTTTCTTGAAGGTCCCTAAGTCGTATCGGTTCGCAGGTGGTAAGCGATTCCACAAGGAAGTTGTGCGAGGAAGAAAACTTCTTCTAAATCGCACAGTGGTGGACCGCCAATCATCCAGATGGTATGGATGGTATCTCGAGTTCTGTTGCGATGTGCGATGGTGAAATTGAGCGGCTGGAATTAGTCGAACAATTCCTCAGAGCACTCCCCGTGGTACATGCGATAAAATACGCAAGAGATGCAACATCTCTACGCAGTGCCAGTGAGTCAAGCCGATCGGACAGAACTCGGTCGTCGACGATTCGAGCTGCTCTGCGCTGGATGCGGTCAAGTGGAAGCTGGCACTGGGGCCCTGCCCAGAGATGGGAACAGTATTCCATGGGGCCGAACCTGCGCCTTGTAAAGTTGCAAGCGGTGTGCCGGCATGAAATACTGTCCGCTCTGCTGAGCACGCCCAGCTTTTAGAGGCCAATTTGGCCTTCTCTTCCAAGTGACCACGAAACTACATCACTCAATATGTCGACACCGAGTTCCGATACTGGCTGAGGCAACAAGGAGTGCCTTGAAACTGAGGAGATACGACAAAGGGTTCTTTTGGTAAACGCGCAAACTTGTGTCTTCTGGGATTGAACTGGACTAAATTTAGTCGCCCCAGTCTGAGACTTTGTTCAACAAAGTCTCGACTTCAGACACAAGTTTGTTCCGGTACTCAGTGACGTTTTCCGAGAAATATTGGCACGACCGGTGTATAAAGCATCACCAGTGCTGTCGTCTGCATAGCAATGAATGTTACCAGTTTGCAACATATCATTGATATGCAGAAAAACATGATAACGCAGCCTTGTGGAACACCAGCGTTAATGGGCTTGTAATCGGAGCATGCACCGTCTACTACGACCTTGATGCTCCGATCTGCAAGAAAACTAGTGATCAATTGCACAATTTCTCGGGAAGCCCATAGGAGGGGCTTCGAAGAAGCGCTTTGTGCCAAACCCGATCGAAGGCCTTCGCTACGTCCAACTAACGGCCAACGCCTCCATTGGACTCCACTGCCTCCGCCCATCTATGAGTTAGGTAACCTAGAAGATCACCAGCTGAGGCGACCTCGACGGAAACCGTACTGGCGGTCACTAATCAGCTGGTGATCCTCAAGGTACCGCATGAGCTGGCAGTTGATAACAGTTTCCATTACTTTGGAGAACAAGGATAGCGATAGGCCTGTTGGTTGGACGGATCAAGCGGTCGCCTTTGTTTGTTTCATTTGCTTTGAGTTATCCTATCCTAATAACATGTGAATAAATATACATACATATAATCACGCCTCTTTCCCGTAGGGGTAGGCAGAGACCACTTCTTTCCACTTGCTACGATCCTTACATACTTGTTTCGCTTCGTCCACTTTCATTATTCCTTCATACATGCTCTTTGGTTAAGGTACTCTTGACCTGGCCCAAGAGGTCCCTGATTTGGTCTAAAATGTCCGCCTAGGTCTACCTTCCAACACTTTCATTTACACTCGCCTTATACACTTTTTTCGTCAATCGTTCTTCATTCATTCTCTCGACATGGCCAAACCATCTCAGCATACCTTTCTCAATTTTTGTCACTACATCTTCTTTCAGAATATTGTATTGTAATATTGTGAATAAAGTGGCCTAGAATTACTGATTTACGCTTCACAAACAAAATGTCCCTATTTTGTGGGTAACATTGCCAAAATGGCAGCACTGTGATACGTGAATGAAAGGCAGAATAGCGGTTACGCGACCTCGCCGTCTATTGGATTCTCTGTCCACTGTATATACACGAAAGTTTGTGGTATATTTAAGCTCTTTGATTTTTTGCGTAATGATTACATTCAATTTAATTTGTGCACTGCCTCACTCATTTGTCTATGACAATACGATGTCGGTAGCAACAAAGGTACTCTATGGTAGGGATGGGGATTCTTTCCGAAAAAGACCGATTTTTAAATCGATTCGAATCTTAAGCTGATGTATCGATTCACAAAAAATCGAGGTCAAAAAGATGGATTTGTTTTTGAAGTTTGCATTTATAATGTAAATATAAATCCATTTTATGAAAAAACAAGAAAGATACCATAATAAATGATCTCTTATCAGTAAAATCAGTTTTTTTTTTGTGCAGGGAATTCGATAATAGCAATTATTTTTATTACCATATAAAAGTCAGATCAGGTATGAAAGAAGACATTTATTTTCAAAATGTATTTATTACATGAAAAGTTAAAGTTCCCGGTTTTTGAGTAATAACCCTTTAACCGGCAACACCGTAATATTACGGATACATTCAACTAATTGTAAATAATTTTATGGTTTATACCCAAAACAAAAAAAATCGAATGCCGATTTTCAAGGAGTACTGAATCGATCCAGTGAATCCAAATTTCGATTCACTGAATGGATTCAGTACTGCATATCGATTTAAAAAATCGATATTTTGGGCCTGAAAAATCGATTCTTCGATTAACCGAACTCAGTCCGCCATCCCTACTCTGTGGTCTGTAGCATTCATAGATAAATAAATATGTAGCAAGCATAGACTTAGGATATACTAGCGTATAGACCAACATAGTGTGCAAGGGAGAAAAAAATTCCTTATAAAAATGCAAGATAGAAAAGGATACCAAATCTCATGACTCTGTAACCGATTTTGAATAACAGGTCAGCACAATTCGCACACAAAAATAGCTCGAGATATTTTGTAATTTTTAAAAATATAGTGGTTATTTTAGTAGTAACTTTTTTCCAAAATGGTTAATTGTGAGTGAGTGTGCTGTTAATAATAGAAATAATCCTGATAATTTCACATATCACAGTAAATTCTCAAGACATCGTCAATGTTATGACGCGTTTATTTTGGTTAAAATTTATGTTACATACTGTTTTAAATATAGAATATATTCAATTATTTTGTTAATTTTGATATTTTGCAAAGAAAAAGTCAGGTTGTTGATAATTTGCATGAATTTCCTAATAACATTTTATACAAAATATTTTACATGTACGCTAAGGATTGACTCAACTATATCAAAATTGTCCGATATTTATCTTGAATGTTTATAATGAATCGATAGACTTGCCTACACAACGAAAATAAATCCTCAGTTTGCGTTCTAATAATTTTATTTTAAACAGATTCCTCCGGATTCTATAATTAGTAAAAGTGGTTAAGGTTCATTGGACGGGTTGGTTGGAATGCAAAGAAGAACTCAACAATTTGCAGCAAACATTTTCTTGAGATATAAAAGAAAAGTAGAATAAAAACAATTTTATTAAAAGTCATTTCTACATTATTTGTACCAGTAAGAAAAATATTGTTAAAATATAACTTTCAAAACTTTAGATATATAGAGACAGATTTTCATACATTATAAAACTGTAGTACATTAGTATTTGATACTCACAACGGTCAATGCCGATTCATGCTGATGGCCGACGACATTGTCGCGAGGGCTTAAATAAGCGTGGTTTATCCTACAGCGTTATTCGTAGAGAGGAACTCGTGGTTAGTAATAGCTACGCAGATCAATAGATCTGCGAAAAATGCGCGGTCAGTCCATGAATGATGACCATTTTTTTAACATACCGAGATTGAGAGAATAGAAGTGCATCTGTATGTCCTCAGACACTTAGTGCACTTTACTGTGTTAAGATCATTATGTTTTTAAAATTCATGCAGCTAAAATGATAATAAGTTTATTATTACTTTATACTTTTCAGAGACAGATGAAAGAATATAAACATGAGGCATGATGAAGCCTCATAAGCATATTGACCTTTAAACAGAGCAATCTTATTTAACTGATTCACAAGTTTCCTTCCTTAAATTATTAGGTTCATACTTAAGTCGAATGTTAAAATTAACTTCTATAATCTATTTAATTATTAAATGTTTATAATTATCACAAGTAATACTTATGTGAAAAATAAAGTAGCCATTATGTTGTACTCCGTGTCCCCGTTTTTGTTTCCCCATGAAAACATTTTATAAAATATATAAAATATAAATAGGTATATACTTAGTTAAGTATATACCTATTTATATTAAAAAAAAAATTACGGAATAATAAGTGTAATGAACATGGGCTCGAAAATACAACATTCTGATCTGATTATTGGGGAGTTTTTTTTAGGTTTTTCGGTAAAGTCACCTGGGATTTTATACATTTGAATTAAAATCCAACAAAAGGCAGGTAGGTTCAGCTTATTCCCAGGAACATGTTATATGAATATTTTTAATTATTTTAGAACTATCATGGTAAAATTCAGTTAATTTTGAAGTTATTCAACTTCATGCACTAAACAATTTTTATAATCTTTTACCGCTTCCTTAACAATCATTTTCGATAATCCTTTTAAGTAAAATATACATCACTAGCTAACACACAATGACAAATCAAAATTGGTCACGCGTTTTCCGGGCTGTCAGGTGGTCTATACGCTAGTATATTCTAAGTCTATGGTAGCAAGCTAGTAGTAATGTTGCCAACCGTACGATTTAAATCGTATTCATACGATCTTGTTAGCCCTAGTACGATGTATGATCATGTATTCGAAATCGTACGCAAAATATACGATCTTTTCAAATCTTATAATCTTTATAACAAAATAAAAATTATAATTGATTAAGTTTATTTTATTGATGAAAATTAATAACTTCAAAATTGAACAAGCGCTAAACTTCTTCTTTGTATTTTTTATGAACGCATCAATCAATAATTCTTTAAACTCTCTCCACTCCCACTTTAGAAATACGTAGCGTACCAGCACTTCATATTAGTTTGTGGTATTATACTATTCCGTCAACTCGCCGCCGAATAAAATTCTCCGCAGTTTAACCGCCTTTCCTCGAGTTTGTTTTACGTCATTCTATTCGTTCTAATCAAATAATACACTACGCAGATAATCATATACTACATTTTTTGTTATTTTATTTACATGTTTTTGTAATAGAGGGCAGAGTGGACACAGCTCAAGCCTTTTTAATAAAAAGTCGTAGTATATTTATTGTCAGATTCTTAAATGTTATATGGTTATACCCTAAATATAAAATTTTGCTTGACGTTATAATAATATTATTTTTATTTTTACCATTGTTTTATTAAAATATTGATGCGTACTATCTTTTTTTTTGAGTTCTTAGCAAATCTTTTCCAGTTTATGGTACGATCTCTAAAAATAAAGTTAGCAACCCTGCTAGTTGCAGGTACATAAAAAGTACTTTATTAATTATTCAATATTTTTAGTTAAAAAATGTCATCCTCTTATGGCTGCGTTGCATGCATGCTAAGTTAGGCTCACAAAACCTAGCCCTACTTGGATTTTTGATTTTGAGGTTTTATTTTTAATTAATTGTTCGTCGTTTGTTCGTTACTGTTCGAACATAAAAATTGTTTGTTCGTCTTTTGATTATTTATAATTAATTAATCCTTAGGTTGGCTCCCCTTATTGTAAATTTTAACTTTAAAGTAATTATTATGATTTTCTTAACAAATAAATGTTTTAATATTTTTTTTTTATAGGAGGGGCAAACGAGCATGCGGCTCACCTGATGGTAGTGATTACCGCCGCCCATGAACAACTGCAACACCAGGGAATTGCAGATGCGTTGGCCTTTTAAGAAGAGTAGGCTCTTTTCTTGAAGGTCCCTAAGTCGTATCGGTTCGGAAAAATCGCAGGTGGTGCGATTCCACAAGGAAGTTGTGCGAGGAAGAAAATTCTTCTAAATCGCACAGTGGTGGACCGCCAATCATCCAGATGGTATGGATGGTATCTCGAGTTCTGTTGCGATGTGCGATGGTGAAATTGAGCGGCTGGAATTAGTCCGAACAATTCCTCGAGCACTCCCCGTGGTACATGCGATAAAATACGCAAAGAGATGCAACATCTCTACGCAGTGCCAGTGAGTCAAGCCGATCGGACAGAACTCGGTCGTCGACGATTCGAGCTGCTCTGCGCTGGATGCGGTCAAGTAGGAGCTGGCACTGGGAGCCCCTGCCCAGAGATGGGAACAGTATTCCATGGGGCCGAACCTGCGCCTTGTAAAGTTGAGCGGTGTGCCGGCATGAAATACTGTCCGCTCTGCTGAGCACGCCCAGCTTTTAGAGGCCAATTTCTTCTTCAAGTGACCACGAAACTGCACATCACTCAATATGTCGACACCGAGGATTCCGATACTGGCTGAGGCAACAAGGGAGGAGTGCCTTGAAACTGAGGAGATACGACAAAGGGTTCTTTATGGGAACGCGCAAACTTGTGTCTTCTGGGATTGAACTGGACTAAATTTAGTCGCCCCAGTCTGAGACTTTGTTCAACAAAGTCTCGACTTCGAACACAAGTTTGTTCCGGTACTCAGTGACGTTTTCCCGAGAAATATTGGCACGACCGGTGTATAAAGCATCACCAGCTGTCGTCTGCATAGCAATGAATGTTACCAGTTTGCAACATATCATTGATATGCAGAAGAAACATGATAGCACGCAGCCTTGTGGAACACCAGCGTTAATGGCTTGTAATCGAGCATGCACCGTCTACTACGACCTTGATGCTCCGATCTGCAAGAAAACTAGTGATCCAATTGCACAATTTCTCAGGAAGCCCAGGAAGGAGCTTCGAAGAAGCGCTGTGCCAAACCCGATCGAAGGCCTTCGCTACGTCAAACTAACGGCCAACGCCTCCATTGACCTGCCTGCCTGCCCATCTATGAGTTAGGTAACCTAGAAGATCACCAGCTGAGCGACCTCGACGGAAACCGTACTGGCGGTCACTAATCAGCTGGTGATCCTCAAGGTACCGCATGAGCTGGCAGTTGATAACAGTTTCCATTACTTTGGAGAACAAGGAGGTGATAGCGATAGGCCTGTAGTTGGACGGATCTGAGCGGTCGCCTTTGTTTGTTTCATTTGCTTTAGTTATCCTATCCTAATAACATGTGAATAAATATACATACATATAATCACTCTTTCCTGTGGGTGAGGCAGAGACCACTTCTTTCCACTTGCTACGATCCTTACATACTTGTTTCGCTTCGTCCACTTTCATTATTCCCTTCATACATGCTCTTTGGTTAAGGGTACTCTTGACCTGGCCTTTTTTCAAGAGGTCCCTGATTTGGTCTAAAAATGTCCGCCTAGGTCTACCCCTTCCAACACTTTCATTCACACTCGCCTTATACACTTTTTTCGTCAATCGTTCTTCATTCATTCTCTCGACATGGCCAAACCATCTCAGCATACCTTTCTCAATTTTTGTCACTACATCTTCTTTCAGAATATTATATTGTAATATTGTGAATAAAGTGGCCTAGAATTACTGATTTACGCTTCACAAACAAAATCTCCCTATTTTGTGGGTAACATTGCCAAAATGGCAGCACTGTGATGCGTGAATGAAAGGCAGAATAGCGGTTACGCGATCTCGCCGTCTATTGGATTCTCTGTCCACTGTATATACAAGAAAGTTTGTGGTATATTTAAGCTCTTTGATTTTTTGCGTAATGATTACATTCAATTTAATTTGTGCACTGCCTCACTCATTTGTCTATGACAATACGATGTCGGTAGCAACAAAGGTACTCTATGGTAGGGATGGGGATTCTTTCCGAAAAAGACCGATTTTTAAATCGATTCGAATCTTAAGCTGATGTATCGATTCACAAAAAATCGAGGTCAAAAAGATGGATTTGTTTTTGAAGTTTGCATTTATAATGTAAATATAAATCCATTTTATGAAAAAACAAGAAAGATACCATAATAAATGATCTCTTATCAGTAAAATCAGTTTTTTTTTTGTGCAGGGAATTCGATAATAGCAATTATTTTTATTACCATATAAAAGTCAGATCAGGTATGAAAGAAGACATTTATTTTCAAAATGTATTTATTACATGAAAAGTTAAAGTTCGGTTTTGTAATTAACCCTTTAACCGGCAACACCGTAATATTACGGATACATTCAACTAATTGTAATTTTATGGTTTATACCAAAAAAAAAATCGAATGCCGATTAGGAGTACTGAATCGATCCAGTGAATCCAAATTTCGATTCACTGAATGGATTCAGTACTGCATATCGATTAAAAATCGATATTTTGGGCCTGAAAAATCGATTCTTCGATTAACCGAACTCAGTCCGCCATCCCTACTCTGTGGTCTGTAGCATTCATAGATAAATAAATATGTAGCAAGCATAGACTTAGGATATACTAGCGTATAGACCAACATAGTGTGCAAGGGAGAAAAAAATTCCTTATGGCAAAAATGCAAGATAGAAAAGGATACCAAATCTCATGACTCTGTAACCGATTTTGAATAACAGGTCGGCACAATTCGGCACGCAAGAAATAGCTCCGAGATATTTTGTAATTTTTAAAGTATAATAGTGGTTATTTTAGTAAGTAACTTTTTCCAAAATGGTTAATTGTTCCGTGAGTGAGTGTGCTGTTAATAATAGAAATAATCCTGATAATTTCACATATCACAGGTAAATTCTCAAGACATCGTCAATGTTATGACGCGTTTATTTTTGTAAAATTTATGTTACATACTGTTTTAAATATAGAATATATTCAATTATTTTGTTAATTTTGATATTTTGCAAAGAAAAGTCAGGTTGTTGATAATTTGCATGAATTTCCTAATAACATTTTATACAAAATATTTTACATGTACGCTAGGATTGACTCAACTATATCAAAATTAATGTCGATATTTATCTTGAATGTTTATAATGAATCGATAGACTTGCCTACACAACAAGAAAATAAATCCTCGGTTTGCGTTCTAAAATGTAATTTTATTTTGCCGTTTTTAAACAGATTCCTCCGGATTCTATAATTAGTAAAAGTATAAGGTTCATTGGATTGGTTGGAATGCAAAGAAGAACTCAACAATTTGCAAACATTTTCTTGAGAAGTATAAAGAAAAGTAGAATAAAAACAATTTTATTAAAAGGAGTCATTTCTACATTATTTACCAGTAAGAAAAATATTGTTAAAATATAACTTTCAAAACTTTAGATAAATATAGAGACAGATTTTCATACATTATAAAACTGTAGTACATTAGTATTTGATACTCACAACGGTCAATGCCCGATTCATGCTTGATGACGACATTGTCGCGAGGGCTTAAATAGCGTGGTTTATCCCTACAGCGTTATTCGTAGAGAAGAGGAAACTGGTAAGATAGCTACGCAGATCAATAGATCTCAAAAAAGTTGCACTTGCTGCGGTCAGTCCATGAATGAGTGACCATTTTCTTAACATACCGAGATTGAGAATAGAGAGTGCATCTGTATCCTCAGACACTTAGTGCACTTTACTGTGTTAAGATCATTATGTTTTTAAAATTCATGCAGCTAAAATGATAATAAGTTTATTATTACTTTATACTTTTCAGAGACAGATGAAAGAATATAAACATGAAGCATGATGAAGCCTCATAAGCATATTGACCTTTAAACAGAGCAATCTTATTTAACTGATTCCTACAAGTTTCCTTCCTTAAATTATTAGGTTCATACTTAAGTCGAATGTTAAAATTAACTTCTATAATCTATTTAATTATTAAATGTTTGTAATTATCACAAGTAATACTTATGTGAAAAATAAAGTAGCCATTATGTTGTACCTGTGTCCCCGTTTTTGTTCCCCATCAAAACATTTTATAAAATATATAAAATATAAATAGGTATATACTTAGTTAAGTATACCTATTTATATTAAAAAATTACGGAATAATAAGTGTAATGAACATGGGCTCGAAAAATACAACATTCTGATCTGATTATTGGGGAGTTTTTTAGGTTTTCGGTAAAGTCACCTGGGATTTTATACATTTGAATTAAAATCCAACAAAAGGCAGGTAGGTTCAGCTTATTCCAGGAACATGTTATATGAATATTTTTAATTATTTTAGAACTATCATGGTAAAATTCAGTTAATTTTGAAGTTATTCAACTTCATGCACTAAACAATTTTTATAATCTTTTTACCGCTTCCTTAACAATCATTTTCGATAATCCTTTTAAGTAAAATATACATCACTAGCTAACGCACACAATGACAAATCAAAATTGGTCACGCGTTTTCGGGCTGTCAGGTGGTCTATACGCTAGTATATTCTAAGTCTATGGTAGCAAGCTAGTAGTAATGTTGCCAACCGTACGATTTAAATCGTATTCATACGATCTTGTTAGCCCTAGTACGATGTATGATCATGTATTCGAAATCGTACGCAAAATATACGATCTTTTCAAATCTTATAATCTTTATAACAAAATAAAAATTATAATTGATTAAGTTTATTTTATTGATATGAAAAATTAATAACTTCAAAATTGAACAAGCGCTAAACTTCTTCTTTGTATTTTTTTATGAACGCATCCAATCCAATAATTCTTTAAACTCTCTATCCCACTCGCACTTTAGAAATACGTAGCGTACCAGCACTTCATATTAGTTTGTGGTATTATACTATTCCGTCAACTCGCCGCCGAATAAGGAATTCCCAGCGCAGTTTAACCGCCTTTCTTCGAGTTTGTTTTACGTCATTCTATTCGTTCTAATCCAAATAATATTACACTACGCAGATAATCATATACTACATTTTTTGTTATTTTATTTACATGTTTTTGTAATAGAGGGCAGAGTGGACACAGCTCGAGCCCCTTTTTTTTTAATAAAAAAGTCGTAGTATATTTATTGTCAGATTCTTAAATGTTATATGGTTATACCCTAAATATAAAATTTTGCCTTGACGTTATAATAATATTATTTTGTATTTTTACCATTGTTTTATTAAAATATTGATGCGTACTATCTTTTTTTTTGAGTTCTTAGCAATACGATCTTTTCAGTTTATGGTACGATCTCTAAAAATAAAGTTAGCAACCCTGGCTAGTTGCAGGTACATAAAAAGTACTTTGTTAATTATTCAATTTTTTGTTAAAATGTCATCCTCTTATGGCTGCGTTGTGCATGCGCCTGTTGGCTCACGGAACCTAGCCTACTTGGATTTTTTTGATTTTGAGTTTTTATTTTTAATTAATTGTTCGTCGTTTGTTCGTTATTGTTCGAACATCAAAATTGTTTGTTCGTCTTTTGATTATTTATAATTAATTAATCCTTAGGTTGGCTCCTTATTGTAAATTTTAACTTTAAGTGTATTATTATGATTTTCTTAACAAATAAATGTGTTTTAATATTTTTTTTTTATAGGAGGGGCAAACAGCATGCGGCTCACCTGATGGTAAGTGATTACCGCCGCCCATGAACAACTGCAACACCAGGGAATTGCAGATGCGTTGCCGGCCTTAGAAGAGGTAGGCTCTTTTCTTGAAGGTCCCGGTCGTATCGGTTCGGAAAAATCGCAGGTGGTAAGCGATTCCCAAGGAAGTTGTGCGGGGAAAACTTCTTCTAAATCGCACAGTGGTGGACCGCCAATCATCCAGATGGTATGGATGGTATCTCGAGTTCTGTTGCGATGTGCGATGGTGAAATTGAGCGGCTGGAATTAGTCGAACAATTCCTCAGAGCACTCCACGTGGTACGCGATAAAATACGCAAGAGATGCAACATCTCACGCAGTGCCAGTGAGTCAAGCCGATCGGATGAACTCGGTCGTCGACGATTCGAGCTGCTCTGCGCTGGATGGTCAAGTGGAAGGAGCTGGCACTGGGAGCCCCTGCCCAGAGATGGGACAGTATTCCATGTGGGGCCGAACCTGCGCCTTGTAAAGTTGCAAGCGGTGTGCCGGCATGAAATACTGTCCTGCTCTGCTGAGCACGCCCAGCTTTTAGAGGCCAATTTGGCCTTCCAAGTGACCACGAAACTGCACACTCAATATGTCGACACCGAGATTCTGATACTGGCTGAGGCAACAAGGAGGGAGTGCTTTGAAACTGAGGAGATACGACAAAGGGTTCTTTAGCGGTAAACGCAAACTTGTGTCTTCTGGGATTGAACTGGACTAAATAGTCGTCTCAGTCTGAGACTTTGTTCAACAAAGTCTCGACTTCAGACACAAGTTTGTTCCGGTACTCAGTGACGTTTTCCTGAGAAATATTGGCACGACCGGTGTATAAAGCATCACCAGTGCTGTCGTCTGCATAGCAATGAATGTTACCAGTTTGCAACATCATTGATATGCAGAAGAAACATGATAGCACGCAGCCTTGTGAACACCAGCGTTATAAGCTTGTAATCGGAGCATGCACCGTCTACTACGACCTTGATGTCCGATCTGCAAGAAAACTAGTGATCCAATTGCACAATTTCTCAAGCCCATAGAAGGAGCTTCGAAAGAAGCGCTGTGCCAAACGATCGAAGGCCTTCATACGTCCAAACTAACGGCCAACGCCTCCATTGGACTCCTGCCTCCGCCCATCTGAGTTAGGTACTAAGAAGATCACCAGCTGAGCGACCTCGACGGAAACCGTACTGGCGGTCACTAATCAGCTGGTGATCCTCAAACCACCGCATGAGCAACTGTTGATAACAGTTTCCATTACTTTGGAGAACAAGGAGATAAGCGATAGGCCTGTAGTTGGACGGATCTGAGCGGTCGCCTTTGTTTGTTTCATTTAATATCCATCCTAATAACATGTGAATAAATATTATAATCACGCTCTTTCCCGTAGGGGTGGCAGAGACCACTTTTCCACTTGCTACGATCCACATACTTGTTTCGCTTCGTCCACTTTCATTATTCCTTCATACATGCTCTTTGGTTAGGGTACTCTTGACCTGGCCTTTTTCAAGAGGTCCCTGATTTGGTCTAAAATGTCCGCCTAGGTCTACCTTCCAACACTTTCATTCACACTGCCTTATACTTTTTTTCGTCAATCGTTCTTCATTCATTCTCTCGACATGGCCAAACCATCTCACATACCTTTCTCAATTTTTGTCACTACATCTCTTTCAGAATATTCTAGTACAACACTTTGTCACTGCTTTTGACAGTTTGACAGCAGATCTACCACAAAACTTGGCGCTTAACATGGCGGCGCAGTCACGCATGGATGAGCTAATGACATCACACGAAAGTGTTACGAAAATAAGCACTTGACAAAGTGTAGTTGTCTCTCTTTTCTATTGCAGCTACTGCTTTGTTAAAAAGAGACAAAACTGTTTTTGACAAGTGTGTGTAGATAATATAGATATTTGTATAACTATTATTTGTATAGTACAATATGCCGCCTCCATAGGTATATCTCTATGGCACTGCCTCACTCATTTGTCTATGACAATACGATGTCGGTAGCAACAAAGGTACTCTGTGGTAGGGATGGCGATTCTTTCCGAAAAAGACCGATTTTTAAATCGATTCGAATCTTAAGCTGATATATCGATTCACAAAAAATCGAGGTCAAAAAGATCGATTTGTTTTTGAAGTTTGCATTTATAATGTAAATATAAATCCATTTTATGAAAAACAAGAAAGATACCATAATAAATGATCTCTTATCAGTAAAATCAGTTTTTTTTTGTTCAGGAAATTCGATAATAGCAATTACTTTTATTACCATATAAAAGTCAGATCAGGTATGAAAGAAGACATTTATTTTCAAAACATATTTATTACATGAAAAGTTAAAGTTCCCGGTTTTTGAGTAATTAACCCTTTAACCGGCAACACCGTAATATTACGGATGCATTCAACTAATTGTAAATAATTTTATGGTTTATACCCAAAACAAAAAAAATCGAATGCCGATTTTCAAGGAGTACTGAATCGATCCAGTGAATCCAAATTTCAATTCACTGAATCGATTCAGTACTGCATATCGATTTAAAAAATCGATATTTTGGGCCTGAAAACTCGATTCTTCGATTAACCGAACTCTGTCCGCCATCCCTACTCTGTGGTCTGTAGCATTCATAAATAAATAAATATGTAGCAAGCTAGTAGTAATGTTGCCAACCGTACGATTTAAATCGTATTCATACGATCTTGTTAGCCCTAGTACGATGTACGATCATATATTCGAAATCGTACGCAAAATATCGATCTTTTGAAATCTTATAATATTTATACCAAAATAAAAATTATAAATGATTAAGTTCATTTTATTGATATGAAAAATTAATAACATCAAAATTGAACAAGCGCTAAACTTCTTCTTTGTATTTTTTTATGAACGCATCCAATCCAATAATTTTTTAAACTCTCTATCCCACTCGCACTTTAGAAATACGCAGCGTACTAGCACTTCATATTAGTTTGTGGTATTATACTATTCCGTCAACTCGCCGCCGAATAAGGAATTCCCCGCGCAGTTTAACCACCTTTCTTCGAGTTTGTTTTACGTCATTCTATTCGTTCTAATCCAAATAATATTACACTACGCAGATAATCATATACTTCATTTTTTTGTTATTTTTATTTACATGTTTTTGTAATAAAGGGCAGAGTGGACACAGATCGAGCCCCTTTTTTTTAAATAAAAAAGTCGTAATAAAGTTTATTGTCAGATTCTTAAATGTTATATGGTTATACCCTAAATATAAAATTTTGCTTTGACGTTATAATAATATTATTTTGTATTTTTACCATTGTTTTATTAAAATATTGATGCGTACTATCTTTTTTTTGAGTTCTTAGCAAAATACGATCTTTTCCAGTTTATGGTACGATCTCCTAAAAAATAAAGTTAGCAACCCTGGCTAGTTGCAGGTATATAAAAAGTACTTTGTGGTAGCAATTTAGCGACCCTTCTCATTCCGATTCGGCGGAAAGGCCATACAGGCTAAAGCCGTTCTCACAGGTGGTGTTTAGTGGGTAAGGCACTTCTTCAAAGTGAGTTCCACATAACCACGCAGTCGGCTGCGTGGTATGCTATGAGCATTCACCACCTCCCTCCCCCGCTTCCGGAGGGTGTCCTTGCATTGGGCGCAAAAAAAAGCAATTTATTTAAGCGATTTTGGCTTTTTGGCGGGAACTTGACCGGCGGCGGTTTGCTGCTCCTGTATTATTGTTTAAATAATAGTTTGAAGTGGATTTTGTTATGTAAAAGTGGTGCGATTTTGTGTATTAAGTGTCTGCGCCTGTGAACTATTAGTGGAAACGGTTAAACAAGTGCTCTGATGGTGATGTGATTCTCAAGATAAGATGTCTGTCTGCTGGCTCAAGTTGCCGTCAAAATCTCCCAAGGGCTGATGGTGCGTCACCGGCAATGTGACGCATCAACATATTGTGAAGCAGTGTACTATGAAGGATAATTATACATTGTAACTTCAGCGTCAGAAAGGCTAGAACCCAGAGCCGTAAAGCCAGTTATTTAAAAAAAAATAAAAAAAATAAGCGATTTTGTAGTTTTAATTTAATGGAAAATTGGAAATTTGGAAATTGTTCGTAGGTGTGAATAGCTGAATAGTGAATAATGATTATATTCTCTTGAAAAAAATAGAGGCAACTAGTGAAATAATATAGAATTTTGCAAATATGGCGTATTATTTTTATTTTATATATTTTATTATATTGTGATACAATTTCTTCCACTTCAAACACTGCAAAATATCTGTGGATCTAATTAATCATTAAAAATGTCTGCGGAATCTGATATGGAATATTCGGACAACGATGGCGACGACTATGATTATTACCGAGAACAAGATGATTGCGATATGGAGACAGTGGATCTTAGCAAGGCTGACCCTGAGCATTTTATATTTTCCTGTTTGAAAGTTGAAGAAGTTGAGAAATTGTTAAATGAATCGATTGAATTGCTAAGCAATAGTCTTCAAATCACACCTTCACTCGCAAAGGTATAATCTATTATAACACATTTAAAAAACAAAAAAAAAATGTTTTTTCTCTTATACTATGTAAATATTTGTTTACATTTTAGGTGATGCTACATGCCTATGAATGGAATGCTGAAGAGATTATAAATAAGTATAAAGAGAATGCCAATGATGTTTTAGTTTTCAGTCATGTTAAACCAAGAGTACCTTCCATTCAAGGCAATTCCAGTCGAACAGTGTTGTATTTTTTATGAACGTATCCAATCCAATAATTTTTAAACTCTCTATCCCACTCGCACTTTAGAAATACGTAGCGTACCAGCACTTCATATTAGTTTGTGGTATTATACTATTCCGTCAACTCGCCGCCGAATAAGGAATTCCCAGCGCAGTTTAACCGCCTTTCTTCGAGTTTGTTTTACGTCATTCTATTCGTTCTAATCCAAATAATATTACACTACGCAGATAATCATATACTACATTTTTTTTGTTATTTTTATTTACATGTTTTTGTAATAGAGGGCAGAGTGGACACAGCTCGAGCCCCTTTTTTTTTAATAAAAAAGTCGTAGTATAGTTTATTGTCAGATTCTTAAATGTTATATGGTTATACCCTAAATATAAAATTTTGCCTTGACGTTATAATAATATTATTTTGTATTTTTACCATTGTTTTATTAAAATATTGATGCGTACTATCTTTTTTTTTTGAGTTCTTAGCAAAATACGATCTTTTCCAGTTTATGGTACGATCTCCTAAAAAATAAAGTTAGCAACCCTGGCTAGTTGCAGGTACATAAAAAGTACTTTGTGGTAGCAATTTAGCGACCCTTCTCATTGCGATTCGGCGGAAAGGCCATACAGGCTAAAGCCGTTCCCACAGGTGGTGTTTAGTGGGTAAGGCACTTCTTCAAAGTGAGTCCCACATAACCACGCAGCCGGCTGCGTGGTATGCTATGAGCATTCACACCCCCCTCCCCCGCTTCCGGAGAGTGTCCTTGCATTGGACGCAAAAAAAAGCAATTTATTTAAGCGATTTTGGCTTTTTGGCGGGAACTTGACTGGCGGCGCTTTGCTGCTCCTGTATTATTGTTTAAATAATGGTTTGAAGTGGATTTTGTTATGTAAAAGTGGTGCGATTTTGTGTATTAAGTGTCTGCGCATGTGAACTATTAGTGGAAACGGTTAAACAAGTGCTCTGATGGTGATGTGATTCTCAAGATAAGATGTCTGTCTGCTGGCTCAAGTTGCCGTCATAATCTCCCAAGGGCTGATGGTGCGTCACCGGCAATGTGACGCATCAACTTAATGTGAAGCAGTGTACTATGAAGGATAATTATACATTGTAACATCAGGGTCAGAAAGGCTAGAACCCAGAGCCGTAAAGCCAGTTATTTAAAAAAAAATAAAAAAAATAAGCGATTTTGTAGTTTTAATTTAATGGAAAATTGGAAATTTGGAAATTGTTCGTAGGTGTGAATAGCTGAATAGTGAATAATGATTATATTCTCTTGAAAAAAATAGAGGCAACAAGTGAGATAATACAGAATTTTGCAAATATGGCGTATTATATTTATTTTATATATTTTATTATATTGTGATACAATTTCTTCCACTTCAAACACTGCAAAATATCTGTGGATCTAATTAATCATTAAAAATGTCTGCGGAATCTGATATGGAATATTCGGACAACGATGGCGACGACTATGATTACTACCGAGAACAAGATGATTGCGATATGGAGACAGTGGATCTCAGCAAGGCTGACCCTGAGCATTTTATATTTTCCTGTTTGAAGGTTGAAGAAGTTGAGAAATTGTTAAATGAATCGATTGAATTGCTAAGCAATAGTCTTCAAATCACACCTTCACTCGCAAAGGTATAATCTATTATAACACATTTAAAAAACAAAAAAAAATGTTTTTTCTCTTATACTATGTAAATATTTGTTTACATTTTAGGTGATGCTACATGCCTATGAATGGAATGCTGAAGAGATTATAAATAAGTATAAAGAGAATGCCAATGATGTTTTAGTTTTCAGTCATGTTAAACCAAGAGTACCTTCCATTCAAGGCAATTCCAGTCGAACAGTGTGTGCTGTTTGTGCTAATACACCACCTATTCATAAATATAGTGCATTAGCTTGTGGACATTACTTTTGCAATGATTGCTGGGCAATGCATTTTGAAGTACAAATAAAGCAAGGTATACTTATATAAGATGATGAATATTACAATATTATAGTTTATAATAATGTACAATCTACATTGATCACTAGAACTTTTTCTATTTTAATTAATTTATTGTAAAAAAATTTGAAACACATAATTAGTGACGGATATCTACTAACTTTCACTTTTGCTGAAATAATGTTTAAAATGTGGTTTATAATTTTTTTTTAAATGAAACGTTTTAAATTAAAAGTTTTAAACTTTTAATTTTAATTTAATAATAATAATATATTTATTTGCTTAAAACATGATATGAAAAAGATTTAACAAATATAATACAGTCGAACAGCATGTTTTGCTACAGTTATACATAGCATGCAAAAGTTGTTGTTTTTGTACATTAAGACTTATATGTTTAACCGATTTGTTGCGACACCAATTTTCGTAAATTTCTAGCTATGGCAGCGATTAAATATTTCATGACATGCCTGTCGTGTCAAGCGCCATAAAAGTTGATGACATGCCTATTGTGCCATCAGCCATGTGTAAAAAACCTTTATGCTATTTAAAATTGGAAAGCGCTGAACAACCGAAGATGACATACCCAAGTGACTCACCGGGGTGGTGACAAGCTCTACAAATGTCGACGGTGCTGTCCCTTAAGATGTATCTCGATAGTTGTTGGCCTTAATAACCTGGTCTCGTGTTACAAAGACAAAATCCAAGGTTTCCTTAAAGAGGACACTGAAACATAACCAGTGAAGGGGGGCCACTGTGTCTACTAAGGCTTAAACTTACCGTGAAGTTACTCCTTCCATATAGTCTCCCGGTCAGAAATGCTCTGTACTATCATGTCCTGGCATTCCTTGTTGGCTACGGATAGAGAGGGGTGAGCCGTGAGCCCTTCATCACACGAAATGACGCCCGTGTAGAATGGTTTACCAAATCTTGCCAGGAAGTACCTAATTACGTAGGTTGGACACTTGACGATAATTCATGGGTTAAAACTATTACATATTATGATTGAATGTTTAGTCAGGCATTTAGTTGAAACAAATGATGGTGGCCTGTATTTCTAGTTATTTCACATCTTTTTTCTTTTTAGTGATATATTTATCAATTTTAATTTAAAACTATCGGAAACAATTTATGATTACTATTTCAGGTGTTTCAAACACAATACAGTGTATGGCACAGGATTGTGAAGTATTGGCACCAGAAGACTTTGTCTTGTCGCATGTTACAAAGCCAGCTCTACGCGAACGCTATCAGCAGTTTATGTTCAAGGACCATGTGAAATCACACCCTCAGTTAAGATTTTGTCCTGGTCCTAATTGTCAGGTTTGTTTTTTTAAACCTTTACAATGTTTAGCGATTGATTGTAAAATTATGTGCAAATAGAATCAAGTTTGTACTTGTAACAATGATTTTATTTAAGATATTGTTATAGCCAGTAGACTGTTTAATTAATTAATTTTTCGATTTCACAAAAAATCACTAAGTTTTTCGAATAAAATATAGTCTGAATCTATCCTGGCATTACTCTCTATCTATCCGGTCCGGTCCAATCAGCCATTCCGAAGATTAGCCCGGAGAAATTTTTTTTTTTAATTGGTTATTCACCTCCTAATGGCATGCAAATTACCCCCTCTGAGCTCAATATAGGGCAGGTATTTCGATATTACAGACACACTTCAGTTTTATTTCTAAGTATAGATTTTAATAAGTTACATATGATATAATTTAATTTGGGTCTCAATTATCTTTGAAATGTTCAACAATAATAATATTCAAAGGAATATTACATACCACACAGTAGCTAACTAAGCCTTTGACTGTGCAGGCTGCGTATTTGAATACCAAACGGACAAATATTTATTAAATTTTAGTTCTAGATCTGGAAATTCGTCAATGTTCAAATTCATGTGATTTGATTTTTTTGCTTTCAGATTGTTATAGCATGACCATTATATTGTAACCATTTACAAGCAAATAAAGTCAATCATTTGTTGATTCCGAATTATTATTGAGCTATTTTCTGTTGTATCCATTAGACTGTTATTGTTGAATACCTTTAGGTTTTTTTTACTTGACTCTTAAAATCTATGGGACGCATAGAGCCATACGGGACACCGGTGGACCGGAGGGGAGTAGCCATACACAGGCGTTTCCCCTCTGTCAAAGTACAAGTCCACACAGTCCTATGCGTACAATAAAACTATATAGTTGCAGCCGCATGGCTACTCCCCTCCTGTCCGCCAGTGGCTCTTGTTGCTCTATGATGGCACGGGATGACAAAGGATAAAAGATTTTCTTAAGCATCAATTACATACACTCATGGATAATAGAGGAATGTAAAAAAAAGGTTTAATTTCTCACCATTTCAAGCACAAACATTAGTAAATGCTATTAAAAATAAATGAATGTTTTTATATATATTTTTTCGAATTTCATTTGTTTTTATGTAATTATTGCGTAATATTGCGTTCTTACATACTGCGAAAATTTTTGCTAACTTTTTAATTCGAATTGGCGTGGTCAGCGAGCTCGACCGACTTGAACCCCAATGAAAAGCATGTATGGGATAAGTTTGGAAGACAATTAAGAAAAGAAATCCTGCCCTCGCCAATTTGAGAGATCTAAAAAATGCATTACAGGAAGAATGGAACGCAATCTCTCAAGATTTTATTGATAACTTGATTAGAAGTATGCCAAGGAGAATGGAAGCAGTTCGAAAAGCTAGAGGGGGCAACGCTAAGTATTGATTATAGCCCACGTTAGCCTTTCCTAAGCATTTATGAAAAAAATAAAATAAAATGCTAAGTACAAAAACGTTACTTTCCTGTAAAAATTTTCTTTTTTTTTTCTTAATCAATCGACTTCAAAAAAAGGAGGAGGTTTTCAATTCAACTGCATTTTTTATGATTCTTTTTTTATTTGAAAGCTGGTGCTCCTCATGTGGTCCCATATAAATTTGATCAAGATCTGACCGGTAGTTTTTGAGTTATCCTTAATAATGCGTATTTAATTGACTTCGACTACATTAATGATGTTCTCATTTTATTTATATTGAAGTCGGTTGTAGAAAATCTTTAATTTTACCACTTGTTTTGTTAATTTTTGTCATTTGATTGTTAGTTTTTTTCCACGTTTGCAATTTTAAATTAATCAGTAATTTGTGTTCCTCTAAATTTGTCCATGAGTATATGTAGTACAGTTCATAGTATTGTCCCTGTTGGCTTTGTTCTGTAAATTTTTATTTCTTGATCAAAGGATAAAGAAAAATGAAAAAGTCTTGAGAGACGTAATCAACGTCAACAAAACAAGTCGGACTAGACTTAGCAAAATGTTTAACTGTGCTCTTGCTTACCACAAGTAATATTTGTCCAATGTTAGCTGACAGTATAATAATTAAAATTAAAAATTTTGTACAACCGACTTCAATATAAATTATTAAGAATAACTTAAAAACTATTGGTCAGACCTTGATCAAATTTATATGGGACCACATGAGAAGCAACAGCTTTCAAATAAAAAAAGAATCATCGAAATCGATTCACGCAGAAAAAGTTATGAGGTAACACACATAAAAAAAGAACATACAGTCGAATTGAGTACCTCCTCCTTTTTGAATTCGGTAGAAAAATTATTTTTTACCAAAAATTAAAAGTCGACTTCAAAGAACTATAAAGAATAATTTTTTTATAATGATTTCTTATATTTACGCGAACACTACACATTGAATAAAACTACTTTTACGGATTATATCGCGTTTAATTAACTTATTTTTATTAATTCCCGACGTCAGTCCTCCGTGACCATGGGTGCTGTAAAGCACCCGAAACGTCGGGAATTAATAAAAATAAGTTAATTAAACGCGATATAATCCGTAAAAGTAGTTTTATTCAATAAATTTTTTGCTCATTTCTCTTTTTTTAATTTAATATATTTTATAATTCATTTTCTTTTCTAAACACTATGGCTTAGCACTGACTTCAGAATGTGAAATTATTTTATTCTTTTTAGTTATTTGAAGTCTGCTTTTACTTTTTGTTAAAAGTTTTTTTACCCATTTTAGTGGACTAAGGAATATCACAATCTCAATGTCGCCTAAATAGTTACATTAAAAACTTCATCCCCTATTTTGCCACTCTTGGGGATATAATTTTTTCTCCTAATTTATATTGGATCCCTGAGGTATAACCTATTTAATACAATAAAGAGTCTTTAAAATCATCAGTCATCTAAATTGGTGAAAATATCGCATAACATATATACACAAAAACATACAGTCGATTGTTAACCTCCTCCTTTTTTAGCCGACTTCATAAAAGATTCTCAATTCGACTGTATGTTCTTTTTTTAATTGTACATCTTTTTTAAATATACAATTGTAACAATAGTGTAGTTATTATTATTATTACAGTGGATTTATCAGGCGTGGGTTCGAGTGGGCGCCCGTCGTGTAGAATGCCTTGGCTGTGAAACACTGACCTGTTTCTCCTGTGGAGCACCTCATCATGCGCCAACTGACTGCGCAACTATACGCCGATGGCTGACCAAATGCGCTGATGATTCAGAAACAGCTAATTATATTAGTGCCCATACAAAGGTTTTTAGTTTTTAAAATTTTAATATATGTATATAGGTATTTGTTGATGATTCTGTTAGGGATTGTGTTACTTCTGAATGACTTGACCAATTGATGTCATATTAAAACAATACATTTCCTCCCTTTGATCCTAGCATAGCTATGAACCATAGTTTTGTCAAGACAATGGTTCATAGCTATGCTAGGATCAGCTAGGTGTTGCTGTAGTCAAGTTATTAAGAAATTATATTTATGGACTAAAATTACCCATATTCACAAAATTATATGTTCTCTTAGAGCAAAAAATGAAAACCATCAAATGTGCACCTCATAGGTGATCCATTTATTAATCAATATTTAATTTACACTACGGTCATGTAAACTTTAACATGTTTTATAAAAAAGGTTTAATTAGTTATACGAGGGGTGATCCAAAAGTAATGATAATCGGTTACTTCAGGTCCGCATAAAAATCCAAAAAAAATATTTTTTGCTTGCTTATATACTCACTACGTCAGCCTAAAAAAATCATATAAATAGATCACGATTTCCAGGAGATACATTCATTTGAATACGAACTGTCAAAGAGATAACATCAACATGGAGAAAAACGAAATTAGAGCTGTCATCAAGTACCTCTGTTTGAAAAAAATGTCTTCAAAAGACATACACAGTGACTTAGTGGAAACATTGGGGGACTCTGCTCCTCCATATTCTACAGTTGCACGCTGGGCCAAGGAGTTTAAACTGGGCAGAACATCCACTGAAGATCAGATCAAGAAAATTTTTTGTTCCGTTTTGTGACTATGGACGAGACCTGGATCCACCATTTTGATCCTGAAACGAAACAACAATCGATGACTTGGAAGCGAGCCTCACCGACGCCAAAGAAATTCAAAGTTTCAAGTTCGGCGGAAAGGTTATGGCATCTGTGTTTTGGGACGCTCAAGGCATAATTATGGTGGAATATTTGGAAAAGGAGCCACTATTACGGGCTCTTACTACGCAGACCAAATAAGAAGATTACGGGAGGCCATTAAGGAAAAAGACGCGGCAAACTGCGAGCTGGAATGCTGTTTCACCAAGACAACGCACCGGCTCACAAAGCCGCAGTTGCGATGGCTGCCATTCAAGAAACGGGATTCGAACTGCTCGAACACCTTCCCTATTCGCCAGATCTAGCTCCTAGTGATTTCTACCTCTTTCCTCGGCTCAAGGAACGCCTCCGAGGCAAGAAATTCGAAGACAATAGCGAAGTAATGGCCGCTGTTGAAGCGTTTTGGGAGGGTCAAGACAAAGAATTTTTTTCAAAGGGAATCCTGGGTTTAGAAAAAAGATGGACTAAATGTATTGATTTGTTAGAAGACTGTAGAAAAATAAATTATTATTTTAACTTTAATTAACATGTTTTATTTTCATTATCATTACGTTTGGATCACCCCTCGTAAAACTGTTGGGTTATCATTATTGTGTCTTCATTGCAAATCAACATAATAATGCCCAAATACTCCTCAATTTTAAGATGCCGTAAGTCTCATGCTGTCTCTATCACTAAGTCAAAGTGACTGTGACACCACGAGACATAATGACATCTTAAAATTGAGTAGCGTTCGAGTATTTGACCATATATATAGTCATTGTCATATATTATCATCAAGGGCCTGTGAGGTTTGGGTATAGTAACATCAGTAGCAGCTTGTATTGGAATTAAAAGTTTCACAATCAAGGACAAATTTTTGATACCGAAATAATTTATTTCAAATAATTAGGGTATAATTATATGGCAGCTGTATGTATTTCAGTCCCTGTTAAAAAGTAGTGTTCAGTCACACATTTCCGAAGTATACATTTTTTTATTACACATATCCAATGAGGGAAGTGTATCACCTTCTCGAGTTCTAAACCAATCTAGTTGTCATTAGCGTCATGGATATATATTTACCTCTTACGACACCTACGGGACAAAATGTAGCGATGGGATCTGAAACTGGAAAAATATTACGTCGTCTCCTTAAGGCAATGTAGTTCAGTATATACAAAGTGATATATTTATTTGTATATCTATAATATATGTAAATATAGATTTATATTCCTGTAATGCATTTTTAATTTTTTGCAGGACTGTCCTAAATGTCAAATATGCATAGAGAAGAATGGGGGTTGTAACCATATGCAATGTGGGGCATGTAGATATGACTTTTGTTGGGTTTGCTTGGGTGACTGGAAATCCCATGGCTCGGAGTATTACGAATGCAGTCGTTACAAAGAAGACCCCAATTTAGCAAATGATAACCAACATGCTCAGGTAGGCTTATTTTAATTTTTTTTTTCAAGAAAGATATGGTTTTTTTTTTAAAATATTTCTTTAAAATACTCGTAAATGTGTTTTATTTATCTATTTCAGGCTAGGGAAGCTTTGAAAAAATATTTGCATTACTATGAAAGGTGGGAAAATCACGCTCGGTCTTTGAAACTGGAAGAACAAACATTAGCAAATTTAAAAAGTCGCATCAATCAGAAGGTAATCCATATGATTGTAAATCTCTAATATAAATTTTAAATTTAAAGCAATATAAAGTCCTAATCTTTTCGTCTCACCAGCCCATAAATAGTACAATGCTTTACATGCGCCTTTTGCATTGTATGAGTAAAGATTTGCCGTGATCCAATGTTTGGCAGACGAATTGGCGATTGCTTCACCAGATGTGTCGTACCTTCTACACTGTAATGCGAACTTTTTGGCATTTTTTTATTTTTCTTATTTTAATTTTTCATTCTAGGTTATGGCCGGCGAAGGGACTTGGATTGACTGGCAATATCTTTGGGATGCAGCCAGATTATTAAAGCGTTGTCGATACACTCTTCAATACACATATCCATATGCATATTATATGGAAGTAGGGCCGCGAAAAGAACTTTTTGAATATCAGCAGGTTTGTAAGTTTTTAATATGAAATTTTTATGTCAAAACTTTGACAGCAATGATAAAATCTTTTTTAAACCTTTTAAATCTTTTCTAAAATTTAGAATATAAAATATCTTTGATGTTTTGAATTGACCACTTGACTTGCTGAAAAAAAAGTTACATATTTTTTAGAATACATAGCATATCAGGGTCAAGACTAAAGTATTTTTTTTTGAATTTAATTAAAAAAAAATGTTTTTAAATTAAATTTTATTGATGAAAACTATCATTCAAATTAAATAAATATTCGTTTAAAATAATGTACATTATGTAATATTGTCACCAATATAATGTTACCAATATTGTTGGAAATGGATGGATATCAAAATTTACATTAAAAAACAATAATTACATTAAAAAACAATAATTATATAGTCTGTTAATTTGAATTATGGAGAAATTTTTGAGAATTGGTACATTCATTGAATGTCATATTTTTCCGGTTTTAACCAAATCCTTATTCACTATTTTTAAAATAGTCACAAATGTTTTTAACTGAATTGTGTGTTCTTGAAGGCCCAGTTGGAAGCTGAAATAGAAAATCTTTCATGGAAAGTAGAAAGAGCAGAAACCACCGACCGCGGTGACTTAGAAAATCAAATGGACATTGCTGAGAAACGAAGGACAACTTTGCTGAAGGATTTCTTAGAATTTAACACAAATAACGCCTCCAGTAGCAAAGTTTAAGAAGTATCTATCACACAAATGCATTTTAATTGAAACATAATATTATGTAAAGAAAGACAGCATTGTGCACCTTTGTAAAATAATTATAAATGCTAAGAATTTTCTTTTGCCAAAGTACCTATATTTATTAACGTAATTTTGCAATAAAATAGGCAATGCTGTGATGGTGTCTTTTTATTTTAAAAGTGATGATTACTAGACGGGAGACTTTAATTGATCTATATTATGTCTTGGTTGTTCCAGTACTGCAAACATACTGCTTACATATTAAGCAGTATAATCCCATAGGCTTCAGCTCTCCAAACTTTTGATCTAGAAGAAAGTTTAGTTTTAGAACAAATAAAGTAATGTTATTTTTTTACCTACTACTAAATGGAGGATCTAGAACAAAATTCACAAAAGATGTGTCCCGAGTCGATCTATATAAGCGTAGGTACATACAGGGTTACAAGAAAAATCGTGCTAGATCTGTTAAGGGCGTGGAGTACCCATCATTTCTGACTTATTTCACTATGAAACACCCTACTCTAAACTTAAACCTTTTCGAGATATTCGAATTTTAATTTTTTTATTGAAAATTGCCGATTTTTAGGCTACTACATTTATTTTTGTTTATTTTGTGTATCTTATTATTATTATTATTGCATTTTACATGTGTAATAAGATGCTTTAGGACGTCAATCATTAAAATAGTGCATAAGTTAATTGAATAGACCGTAGTAGACAAGTGAAAGTAAAGAAATAAAAAAAAATATTAGAAACTTTATTTTTCTCTAAGGGATATCTAAAAATAATATTATGGCAATTGTTCGGCAGATGTTTTTTTTAAATATCTACGTTTCATCAGCTATCTAACGAGGTATAACAATCTAGGGTTTGTATTACCTTTCGTGGAAAAAAAGTAGTTGGGACGCTCCAGGTAGCAGTTCTAACGGTCCCGCGCCTATTGTCCTTCAAGTTAAGACGCACCAAGCGAGCGAGACAAGTGACGATTTATGTAGGTGCGAATGAAAGAAAAAATGTGTTCTTTACGTGGTAGAGCCATACTGCAGCTATATTAGTAGTATAGTTGTAGTACGAATGGGTCGGCTCGACCGGGGAAGGACCACGCTCTCACAGAATACCAGCGTAAAATAGCAGCTTAACACTGCTGTGTTTCGTATGGTGAGTGTAGAGAACCGGAGACCCTTTTTACTGGAAAAGAGGCATTCCATCTTAGTCCTCACGGGTGACAACGCATCTGCATTTTGATTCTTTATTAAAGATAGATGTAGATGTCTATGGGTCACAGCCACCACTTACCATCAGGTGGACTGTGTGCTCGTTTGTCACCCTATCCTATAAAAATACCGGTTAGGGCTGGGAATACAACAGGGGGTATTGTTTGGTTGTCAGTCTGCTTTTGTGCTTCGTACATAGTAGATGCTATATCGTTTTGCTCTTTTTCTCGACTTGGCTGTGATTCTGGACTATTTCTTCTGATTTGTGACTACTGTGCTTGTTAACCGGACTCTGATTTGTACCTGTGATACGGAAGTGTTGAAGATGACGTCCTACACACCTGAGGAATATGCTGATATGCTTATTTGTTACGGATACTGCGATTGTGTGTCTGCGCAAGCTCGCAACGAATACATAACTCAAATGCATTGAAAAAACTTTAGTTTCATAGGCGACAGTGGAGAATAAAATTTCTACTTAGCCCAAAAAAGTAAAATAAAACAATAGTTAAGCATGAAATGTCATTTATTAAAGGTTTTCACACAACTTTTTCTTATTCTACAGTTCATGTTCAACATGGCCGCCTCTATTTCTGATACATTGTCGCATCCTTCTACGGAGACCAGTCTTCACTACTCCAGTGGTCAACGTGGCCCTCATTTTATTTGCTGCATCCACAATCCTTTCTCTTAAGTCTTCCACAGACGAAACTGGATTCGGCTCGCTGTACACAAGACTTCATGCACCCCCACACATGAAAATCCATGGGGGTTAGGTCCGGACTTCTTGCTGGCCATGGCAGCAGCCCACCTCGTCTATCCATTTGTTTGGATAATTTGTGTCCAGCCAGTCCCTGACACTTCTCCTGAAATGGGCAGGGCAGCCATCGTTGGAACCACATGTCCCTGATCAGGTTGAGTGCCACGGGTTCTCAGTGCCACAAAAGCCGTCAGTGCCACACAGGCCGTTTGTGCCACACAGGTCCTCAGTGTAACCCACTGAAGGTCATTCAAATTGGTTCCCAGTACCCGTGCTGTCAATTTAAACGTTTTGACGTCACGGCATAACCAAAATTTTGAATAAGACTTATTGTGTCTATAGCTCTAATGTTTAAATTAACTAGTGCTTTGCATCACGTAGCACTTAACCATCACTACCGTATATGATATATATATATTAACCAGTGATAACAGTTCAATAATCACTAATGCTTATCTAGCTAGCATAGAACAGTAGCAACAAGTCAAATGATAAATATTACTAAGTATGGTGAACGAACAGTTTAATTCACGGATTTAGTTATCAAATTCTGTCAGTTAAAATTAGTTTCGGCCTTATCTGAACATATAACAATGTTTAAGATAAATTTATTTCCTCATGTATGATGTATCGACTAGTTATCGCCAACGGCGGCAACTCATATGCTCACAGGTTATAACGGAGTTAGCATGTTTCCAATTGAGAGTAAGAAGCAGAGCGCCACACCATCCACTAAAGCCGCTGAGGCTTTAGTGGACGTTGTAACGCAGATCGCAAGCCACATGTGTCGGCTTCGCAATATTCGGGTCAACTGTAACAGTTAACAACACAGAACACAAGAGGCCTACATATTAAAGAATATCTTTTAGACTTGTCGTAAATCATCTTTCTTTAAAAGAATGGAATTATCATAATATTCATCATCATCACAGCCATTCACAAGTCCATCGCCAAACATAGGGACTAACTGACATCCTCGGGGGAGCCCAAGTAATAGGTCCTGAGCCACCTGCATCCATCGACTTCCTGCATCTCTTATAGATCGCGGCACGTAAGTTGAACTAAAATGGCGGTCGTTTGCGCAGGTACAATTATGGACAAAAATGTTAGACACATGCTCCACGGTTGCCTGAAAATTCAAAATCTTAAAGGAAAAGCCGTGAATTCGTCGTATTTAAATATATTTTAATAAGTGTGAAAATGAAGTGGTAATTTAATTAAACAAAAATGAAGTTTCATATCATGTCATATATGTAATAAATATTAACATGAGTCAACTCGGCGACTGACGGAGCAACGATGAGGCGGTATGAGGAGAGCGATCGCCCGCACATCTGCCCAGGCGAGCCTTCGCGCCTGCGCAGCAGGCGGGCGGTCGCCCAGCAGGAGTCACGCACACGAACACAGATAGCGGCGCATCAACAGCCATATTGCCAGAAACATGATGCCAGCATGACCCCTTATCCATGGATTGCTTTCATCACGATTTTTGATTGACCATACATATCAACGTCACCAACGAAATAGTGGTAATTTCGATATTGCAGATGATCAGCCTGCGTGCGAGACGACCACGGTTCGCCCGCACGGATTTCATTGCCTCGAACGCGATTGCGCGTTTTAGCACATAGACCACATACATACCGGCAATTGCAGAAGATCGGTAAAACTGCCATTTTGCCTGCGTATGACTGTGAAAGTTTCATGATCCGTCGAATAAGGTGCTATAGTCCATAAAGTTGACTGTCAGTATATCGAAGTGCTGAAGTGTTTGTAATACGATAGCCGAGCACCAGCATGAACCCACAATCGCAGAGAAAGACAGACGTTACCGAATTCTCACCGCTGCACAGACGTTCGTTACCGACCGGCATCAATGGCGAGAGTCACTCACCTCGACGACAGGTTCTACAATCGCTGGAGGACCACCATGCTCAATGACCATTATGCGGGCCCCTCAACATCAGGTTCACACCGTACCGTGTATCGCCCGTCGCGTTCGGCGCCGGTAAAGCCGTTGGCTGTCGTCGCCACGAGCATGATCAACAGTCCGACTGGTGTCCATCTCGACGAGACCCAGATCACGGAAGCACCGGGACACCGTCAGGTGCGCGTATCGCACCCGAAAATGCCGGATCAGCGCGGACAAAGACGATTCCAGGCTGACGCAGTGAGTCGCTGCCGCGAGTAGGCTGATGTTTGTGCCTGCGAAACTTGAATGATCTCAGTAGAACAGAGCGACCGATATCAATCGCCGAATGACACCGTGGAAACCTGGAGGAGTCTGCACAGCAGGCAGGGTGACTTCACGAGACCGCACATGCAGGCAGTCGATACGGCCCAGACCGTGCTTGCGCACCAGAAGGCCCATGTTCAGCAGTGACCTGGTGTGGCCGTAACGATGCTGACTGATGATGATTGCAATGGCAATCACACAGCTATCATGGACGTTTCAGCGTACGTTACTGTACCAATTTACATCAAATGCATGAGCCAGCTGAACCGTACCGTGTCCAGCACCGCGTGACCGAATCGTCTCGCCTGCGACAGAGACAAACGCAGCCTTGCAGTTCACCTTGGTCATTCTGGGCGATGTCCGGCAACTGCGGTCATCAATGGCGTGACCACCGCCTCTGCCGACGAACATCTTCGCGCAGCAGTGATCTCATTATAACGACCACGAACATGTCTTAAACATTTGACAATGAAACATGTAACATCCATAAACACATTGTCGATTAGTTGTGAGTTATCAATGTTTAACGAGCGTTAAGCAGACGACCGTCCGTCATCGCATCAATCGGTATTTAACAGTTTTTATCCAATGTACGATTGAGTTCACTTGCGCATCATTACCGGTCGAAACCCTGTCCTGGGAATATCGCAGCAGTCCAGCGACTTGCCAGCACCATATATTTACACAATCAACACAACACATAGCATGGTGATCACGATATCCGTCATCACAACCCCTTTAACAGCGTCATTAAACAGTCAATGGAAAGTGCACTACTTCTGATGATGATGTTACACGTGTTGAACACACGAAAAGGCTTTGTATCAGACAGAACATTTATTTCACCGCCACACCGGTCGATGAACCTCTGTCCCGGAAAGAACCAGGCAACTCAGCGATCGTTCCTTAAATGTCAATTATCATCCAGATCATCTGTTGATAATTAGGCATAATATTGCTCGGCACGAACACCATTCGTCAAATAAGGATGAACGAATATTGCGCATGCCCATCGTCAGATGCCAACGGGTTTTTGCACCACACAACACGCACCGGCCGCGGACAGCGTGACCACTTTGGCGCGCCCACCAAACATCATCGAACGGCCGCCCGTCGCACTGAATCAAGTCCGGGACGAGCGCGGGCCCGTCAACAGCCGCAGCGCAGCCTGGCCGGGAGCAGACCGGAGAGGAGAACGGGCCACTGCACAGGGTCGCGTAACTGTTCGACAGCGACGGGAGGCGGCGGTCATCGGAGGCGGAGGCGACCAACGCCAGACGGGACGGACGTGATCAAATGCCCACCCTCGATCATCTCGACCATGCAGACGGCGCCGGTCATGGCGGATCAGCGCACGCATGGGCCGGCGCAAGCGCCCGCTCGGCACACGCACGGTTTCATCGCGTATGGCGCATGCAACAGCCACATGAACGTCGCCACTGAATGCACGGCACACCGCCCGGAGGCGACTTTAAAACGAACAGATCAGTTTATGGCCTTCAAACACAGAACTGCACAAACAAACAGCGGTACGGAAACAACATAACGTCGCGGTAAACTGTAAGATTTCATCCGCGCAGCATTACGCCGGTCCAGCACCGTCAATTTCAACATACGGTTTGCCCAGCCACTGCACGAAACACTGTTCCTCCCTCATTAAAATACATTAGCCGTTATTTAAATGCAATTATGAATATTAAACCAATTTGTTAATTCCAGATAACGTGTACCGGCGCGTAATGGTACGGGTATAGGCCAGCAGTATGCACTGTAAACCACACTCTCCATTGCGAAAGTCCCAGATCACGGGCAACAATATTAGTGGAAGTAGTCGGATCCGCTCGAAAGCGTTGCACTATCTCATTGTCCTGTTCTTCGTCGTCAATTCGTGGTCTTCCCAGAGTCCGGTTAACAAGCACAGTAGTCACAAATCAGAAGAAATAGTCCAGAATCACAGCCAAGTCGAGAAAAAGAGCAAAACGATATTGCATTAAATAATTATTAAGATCTATCGTTTAAATACCATGCCATAGTGGAATAAATGTTGCAGCAAATTTTCACACAGATCACTATCTACCGTACCAAAGGCCTTCCGTGCTACACGGGTTCTCGGTGCCACAGAAGCCGTCGGTGCCACACAGGCCGTTTGTGCCACACAGGTCCTCGGTGTAACCCACTGAAGGTCATTCAAATTGGTTCCCAGTACCCGTGCTGTCAATTTAAACGTTTTGACGTCACGGCATAACCAAAATTTTGAATAAGACATATTGTGTCTATAGCTCTAATGTTTAAATTAACTAGTGCTTTGCATCACGTAGCACTTAACCATCACTACCGTATATGATATATATATTAACCAGTGATAACAGTTCAATAATCACTAATGCTTATCTAGCTAGCATAGAACAGTAGCAACAAGTCAAATGATAAATATTACTAAGTATGGTGAACGAACAGTTTAATTCACGGATTTAGTTATTAAATTCTGTCAGTTAAAATTAGTTTCGGCCTTATCTGAACATATAACAATGTTTAAGATAAATTTATTTCCTCATGTATGATGTATCGACTAGTTATCGCCAACGGCGGCAACTCATATGCTCACAGGTTATAACGGAGTTAGCATGTTTCCAATTGAGAGTAAGAAGCAGAGCGCCACACCATCCACTAAAGCCGCTGAGGCTTTAGTGGACGTTGTGGCGCTTGAGTCGGCTTCGCAAGCCACATTGTGTCGGCTTCGCAATATTCGGTTCAACTGTAACAGTTAACAAGACAGAACACAAGAGGCCTACATATTAAAGAATATCTTTTAGACTTGTCGTAAATCATCTTTCTTTAAAAGGATGGAATTATCATAATATTCATCATCATCACAGCCATTCACAAGTCCATCGCCAAACATAGGGACTAACTGACATCCTCGGGGGAGCCCAAGTAATAGGTCCTGAGCCACCAGCATCCATCGACTTCCTGCATCTCTTATAGATCGCGGCACGAAGTTGAACTAAAATGGCGGTCGTTTGCGCAGGTACAATTATGGACAAAAATGTTAGACACATGCTCCACGGTTGCCTGAAAAATTCAAAAATCTTAAAGGAAAAGCCGTGAATTCGTCGTATTTAAATATATTTTTAATAAGTGTGAAAATGAAGTGAAGTAATTTAATTAAACAAAAAATGAAGTTTCATAAAAATAACTTCGATTTTCTTTCAAATAATTGTATTTCTTATTACATAATTTATTTGTGATTGTTAGGTATTATTAAATAGAACAGTTAAAGGAATACTAATAAAAATTTAATACATCAAAAAGTCAATCTGTTTATCTACATGTTCAATCACTTTTACTCATTGGCATGACACCTATATAATTTCCTAGTGGTATACCAGAACTTGGGCCAGGAGTTGCGATTTCATCTTCCGCAGTTTTATTCAGAGAATCAGTTATATTATTTTCTTTAAAAAATAATTATAAACATCAAATATCATTCTTCTCCCCTTTCTCCTTAAAGTTGGTTGTGGTCGAGTCATTTTTTTGAAATAAAATTAAATGATCACGCAATCGACAGAATTATAAATGTCAAAGAGTTGAAAACTTCGTACGCGATTGTACTCCAGGGCCGCGCGGTGAGTGCGCGGGTAGCGAGGGACAGAGTGCGACTGAGTGGGGTCTAGCGCCGCCACGTTGCTATGGTTACGCGCGGCCCCTCGCGGCGCACCTCATACCGCAATTCGATTGAGACCCGAAAATGTGTTACTGCGCATACAAGGTCATAGTTCAACTTACGTGCCGCGATTTATACCAGGTTGTCACTCCATCTAGTGGGGGGCCGCCCTACATTTCGCTTACCGGTACTAGGCTATCTACCACTCGAGAACCTTTCTTCCCCATCGGTTGTCGGTTCTTCGAACTATAGGGCCGGCCCATTGCCACTTCAGGTTACTGATCGGTTGGGCTATGTTGGTTACTCCGGTTCTATTGCGGACATCATCATTTCTAAGTCTATCACGCAGAGAAACTCCGAGCAAAGCCCTCTTCAAAGTTCGCTGAACGACTTTGACCTTCCTCATACGGCCAGTAGTGGGAACCACGTCTCAGATCCATATGTCATCACAGGCAACACGCACTGGTTATACGATCTTGTTTTCAAGTTTTGAGGTATACGCGACAAGAAGATATGACGTGATTTCCCGAACACTACCCCACCAAGTTATATATGTATATTCTGTGGTCTATCCAAAGCATTCGATTGTGTTCACCATGAAACATTAATCAGGAAACTTCAACACTACGGTGTAAGAAGTGATGCTCTTAAATTAATTATTTCATATTTTAAGTAACAGAACGCAAAAAGTTGTCATTAATAGTATTAGCTCTTTCGGGTCGATAGTACAAATGGGCGTGCCTCAGGGCTCAATTCTCGACCCTTTCTGTTTCTTGTATATATTAACGACTTACCTTACATAGTAGGGGATAACCATGATATAGTATTATTTGCTAATGACACTTCATTAATTTTCAAATTAAAACGACAATTACTAAAATTTGACAAAGTAAATAATCCTATATCTAAATTAGTAAATTGGTTTAATGTTAATAATTTGCATTTAAATGGCACTTAAACGAAATGTAATTTTAAATGGGGAGGAACTGAGTCTTGTCGATACCACCATTTTTCTTGAAATCACACTAGACGCAAAGCCATTGAATGGCGCCCCATATATCAAAATTAGCAAGCAGACTTAGTTCTGCAGCATATTATGCCGTAAAAGATTAGAAATCTTACCAGTGTTGAAACAGCTAGACTAGTTTACTACACACGACATTATGTTATTTCCATACCATAATGTCGTGTGGTATTTTGCTACCGGGACACGCCACTGACACTGAAATTATATTTGTTTTATAGAAGAGGGCCATAAGAGCAATCTATGATTTAAAACCTAAAGAGTCGCTCCGACAAAAAAAATTATGTATATGACGGTGCCTGCGCCATTGCACGTGTGGCGGCGGCGGTGTAGCTAGACAGAATTCTTGTAAACAACACATGCACCGCACACCTGCGCCATTGCACCTGCGGTAGAGCCCGTTTTGCTTGCATAAAGCTGCCAGCCGTTAAGGAATTCCGCTTGCGCCGTCGCCCCCGTGCGGTCGTGCGCTAGCGGAGTCCGCCAGCTGACCGAGCACCCGTCCCCGTACGGGTATTCTCCCTCAGTCAGTTCAGTCGAGGAATTGAACGTCAGTCCCGTCCCGTCCCCCTCAGCTAGCGCCGCCGCCTCCATGCGGTTGTGTTAGCTGACCACGCTCCCGTCCCCGTACGGTTGAGAGTGCCCTCCCGCCTCCGCTAGAGCCGCCGCCTCCGTGCGGCTGTGTTAGCAGACAGTGCTCACCGACCCTGTACGGTGGGTGCATTCTCGCTCATGCGGCTCCCACATCCTCACTCCAGCAGAGCTGCCCTTTGCGGCTGTGTTGGTTGACCCGCGCTTCCGTCCCCGGACGGTTGTGCCCCACGCCTCCCTCCCCCGAGGGAGGTCGTTCCCGATTCGGCGGAAAGGCCAGCCGTTCCCAGATGGTGTTTAGTGGGTAAGGCACTTCTTCAAAGTGAGTCCCACATAACCACGCAGCCGGTTGCGTGGTATGCTATGAGCATTCACCACCTCCAAAAAAAAGCCGTTAAGGCAGTCTTGGCTCTGGCGTGGAACAGTGCACTTGTCTTATTCCGTTACTAGCTCATCCTTGACACATTGAATAATTAATTCGTGCAAACGAATTAATTATTATACCTAATTATAACGAATCAATTAATTATTAGTAAATTAACCTTATTTAAAAGGAACGTCCCGCTGGGTTTCTTACTGGTTCTTTCCAGGACAGAGGTTTCATCCGAACCGGTGGTTATAGTACTATATTGAATAAAAGTGATTCTATCCTATTCTAAAAGCCTTTTCGTGTGACTCTATACATCATAATAACATCCTTCATCAGAAGTGGGTATAAAGCTTTCCATTTAAGTTCTATATTTTAATGACCTTTCTACATAATTATATAATATTAAGAAATTTATGGATGATAATAACCCCTGGATATGAGGTGATCGCTACCATGCTGCTTCCAATTTGTTTGAGTTGTTAATTGTGTAACATATATGATTGTAAACTGTTTTTTTTTTTAAGTCCCGCTGGATTTCTTGCTGGTTCTTCCCAGGACAGAGGTTTTTTTACCGAACCAGTGGTAATTAAACATAAGAGTGACTTTCAATAAGTATTATTTTTAATCTACATTGGATAAAAAAGTTTCTGTTTCTGTTGAATCCACCGATCGATCTCGATGGAGGTTGGCCTTACCTAGTCGGATAATTCGTCCTACGTTAACATGCTCGTCAACAACTTTGAGCATTGTGCTCCACACAACTATCGGTGTAGGTGTAACATGGGCATTACACATGATCTTTGTTTTGTCCATGTTCATCTTAAGACCTATTCGTTGGGAGACACTATTGAGGTCATTGAGCATAGTGCTTAGGTCCTCCAGCGATTCTGCCATAAGGACTATATCGTCGGCAAATCGAAGGTGAGTGATGTACTCGCCATTGATGTTAATACCGTATCCTTTCCAGTCCAGTAGCTTGAAAACGTCTTCCAATGCAGCGGTGAAGAGTTTCGAGGATATAACGTCACCCTGTCTTACACCTCTCTGCATTTGGATAGGTTTCGTACTCTGGTTCTGTACTCGGATAGCTATCGTAGCCCCACTGTACAAACACTTCAGCACTTCGATATGCCAACAGTCAATTTGGCACCGCTGAAGGGACTGTAGCACCGCCCAAATTTCGACGGAATCATAGGCTTTCTGACAGTCCACATACGCAAGGCAAAGTGGCAGATTTTACTCTTCAGTCTTCTGTACAATTTGCCGAAGGGTATGTATGTGGTCTATGGTACTAAAGCCTTTTCGGAAATCTGCTTGTTCGGGAGGCTGAAAGTCGTCGAGTCTGCGTGTGAGACGATTCGTAATGAATCGTCTCGCACGCAGACGATTCATTATCCTGCAATATGTCTAGGAAATTACCAACACTAATTTCATTATTGAGTGACATTGTGATGTGTCTTACATATAATTCAATTAAAAATCGTGATGGAAAGCAATCACATGGTTATAAGAATTCAATTTTACTTAAGGCGTCATACAATCTTTTCCCAATATTTCTAAATAATACCGAGTAATATCGTGTGTTGGGTGAACACCAAACGCGTGCAACTGATTTCGTGTACGTGACACTCCTAAACGGGCGTACCGGTACGCAAGCGAAGCCGACCGGTACTAGGGCAGATGTCACGGGCAGGGGGGACTCCGCTCTCCTTCATACCGCACCTCATCGTTGCTCCGTCTAGTCGCCGAGTTGACTCATTATTAATATTTATTACACATATATGACATTACTACACTACTACTACAGACTAATATGAACTACTACCATACATATTCGAAAAGTAGAAAAATATCTATAATTTTGCGCAGTATCCTCTTAGTAGTCTGTGCTTTAATTGATTTCCGATAAAGTGAAAAAAGTATTTATTAACATTTTTTGTTCAAATTGTATGAAGGACGATACGCTAAAAAAGATCACTGATTATATTATATTTTACTTGTAGTTACTAATTACAACCAATATCAAAACACATAAGATGTTTTTAATTTAAGCACTTATTTGACGTGTTCAAGTGCCAACACGACCGTCAACAAACAACAACTTCATTTTGAAGTTGTTGACGTTTCACCGCGTAGCAAGTGAAAGTGTCACGTCAGTTGTTTCGCAGTCATTAAAATTTTATTCAGAGTATTTCCTATTTCCTATTCGAAGGCTTTTGGTACAGAATCTTAACTCTGTTATAAGAAGTAAGTTTGTTGTCATTATTTTGTAATTTACGAAAACATTGTTCCATACAAGATTTATGATATATAATATTCAATATGTGCCTCGTTTTAGGTTATCACCAGGAACGATGGGTGTAAAACCTGTAATAGGAAGGAAATCTAACAAGAACCCACCGATTTTTAGCCATGAATTTGTGATTCAAAATCATGCAGACATAGTTTCGTGTGTCGTTATGGTTTTCTTAGTCGGTTTGTTGGTCCAGGTTAGTAACAATCTGATGCCACGTAAGCCAAACATTGAATTACTTAAACACTGTTTTACCTGTGCTTAATTTATGTCGTTTTACCTTTTCAGTCAACTAGCCCTGTAGCCAGTTTATTTATCAGTCTACATCATAATGTCAGTGGAGTGGAACCAAGCTGGGATTCACCTAAAGGAGAACTATTCTTTTATGAAGCTGGTTGGAAAGATATTTGTGCTGTTTTCTTCTATTCACTTGTGTGCATTGTGATGCATGCTCTTTGGCAAGAGTACTTCTTAGACGTAAGTTAAACAAAATAGTAACATTCATAAGTTAAACAAAATAAGTAACATTTTCTATACATATAACAAAAAAGTTGTCTGTATTAATTTGTGCATTCTAATCTCTTACAATGGCGAACCTATTAGTAGGGTTTGTTTCATTTAAATTTAAAATCAGTTAACAAACATAAAAGCTATTATGTGCTAGCTAAATAATCACATTGTAGCTATATGTCAAAATAGTGTAATATGGTAATTTTTTTATAAAATAGCTATAATAATCTTTATCATTATCTTTTTTCCTGCCAGCACTATTTTTATAAATATCACCTCATGTTTAAGTTGAACCTACATCTACTTTATCTATCTGTATATCTTTTGTTCATTTGTTCTTTAATTAAAGACCTGAATTTGTTATTTATTTATTTAAGATGGTTTTATGATAAGTGTCTTGTTAAGATTAATAAGAAGTTACTTTTACTTTATATAATCGAATTCACCGGTGACTATCGGATACGCCGATAACATCTTGTGACTTTCGATAGATGAGGATGTAACCATTTCTTTAAGCCAGGCTTAAAATACCCAAACTAGCCAATCCACCTGTTAAGTGTGATGCAAATCCTCTCTACATTGAGAGAGGCTTATGTTCAGCAATAGATTTCTTGAGGCTGATGATTATACTTAATATGTAAGTTTCATTTGTATAATGTATTGGGAGGTCTTGAAAATGATACATGTTAGCGCATATAAACACTTGGGCACAGCTAGTTTATAATGAATATTGTAAATTACTTAATCTGTCTCCTTTTATAGAAAATATCAAAGAAGTTTCACCTGTCTAAATCAAGACTGAGTGCTCTCAATGAGTCTGGCCAATTGGTTCTATTTCACCTTGTGACTTTTCTCTGGGGTGGAGATGCCATTCTTCGTGAAGGATTTATCTTCAATATTTCACGTTTGTGGGATGGTAATTATTTAGAATTATTAATAACTATTTTAACTCTTGATTTCTGCATCAATCATTGCTTTAAACAATATATATTAATAAAGTTTTGTTGTTTATAATAGTATAAAAATATTAATATGGGAACTTTAATAAATCTTATGTTATAATATGGTAAGAAAATTATCCCAAGGATTAACCCAAAGATTTTGTTATTTTTCTAGAAAAAACGAGTAAATCATATATTTTATAAAAATGGCTTAATAGATATGTTAAGTAAACAAATAAATATAAATAATTTAAATGTTGTTAATAGTTATAAACATATAAAACAAATAAAAGGTTGTAATTTCTCATACTCTAAGGTTATCCAAACCACACGATGAGCTTCCTGCTAAAACTATGGTGGGTAGTTCAAGCTGCTTATTGGCTGCACACCATTCCTGAGTTGTACTTCCAAAGGATTAAGAAAGACGAGTGGGCTGGTCGCATAAGACATGCTGCTGCTGCTTTTGCATTTGTAGCCACGGCCTATGGATTCAAGTAAGGATTTTTGTTATTTGTATATTTAGTACTATATATGTGTTACTTTTAAATAGATTTTTTTTTGTAATATCAAATTTTGTATTGGAACGTTTTTTCTACTTTACAATTTCTATAATCTGCAATTGTCCTAAGTTTAATTTACTTAACAAAAATAAGTAGAGTATAATAAAAAAACGGTAAAATTTTTGTTAGGTAATTTTAAAGAAACTAATAACTGATTATTGTAATCTCCATGACATAAAATTACATTTAAAGCTTTGCATAACAAACTTGAGAAATTATTAGAAAGGTGGATTTTGATGGAAAGTACCTATGTTATAAATAATTTTATCATATACTGTAGTTGTAACGATCTTTCAATAGAATAATTATAATAAGGTATGTGTAGTGTAATTATATTATACATATGTATTGGTTTGTTAAACATAGCAAAGTTAGCTTTGTTACGTGCATTTAATTAATTTACTAATGTTTTAGGTTCCAGCGTGTAGGTGTCTGCCTCGTGGTTCTTCATTCCCTGGCTGAATTTGTTGCTCACTGTAACCGTCTCAACACAATCTTGAGAGGGGAGCGTGAAGATTACTTAAACAAATGTAAATTCACATATAATATTATAAAGTTTTTATATAATACTTAGAGAATAAGTCATACAAAATATGTTACAAGTCAGTCAATAATTCCAGCCTAATGAAAATAATGGATCAGATAAATATTACCTATAAGGTAATTTCTGCACATTGAATATATTTTTCAAATTTAAAGCAGATGTTTTTAAATGAAAAGCGGGAATGGTTTTGGTATATACTACTATTTGGTAAAAATGAGAATGAGAAGGTTACTGGAAACTTTTATTATATGTTATGTTATTTTCGACACCTTCACCTTTATAGTGTAATGTAATACACTGGAAATGTCTTTTTTCCGTGCTTAAGATTTCCTTTCCCAATATATCTTAATACTAAAATCTTAAAAGTTTTCACTGAACATCTTCAAATTTCTGTCCCCTCATTCTCTTAATCTCGGAAATGAAAAGTTATCACTATTTCATTGTACAAATTGTATTTCAAAGTCAGCATATCAAATTGCAGCCATAGTAATGGCGGACTTGTGAGCCAGGGCGTTATCTTTGAGAAACATAACAATCTTTGCGAGTAAGCCTCGCCATTTCTCACGGATTTTGTTGCGCAATGTATATATTTGTTCTGCATACAAAGTGCCCATGGTAGCTCCATGATCAAGATATTCAAACATTATTACGCCTTGACTATCCCATAAAAGAGAGCTCACAATCTAACTGGTGGAAGCACTCATCTTGAATATCTTAGGGATTGGATATTTAGGTCTCCTCCAAGTCATAAACTATAATTTTGTTTCGAGATCGTAAGAATGAAGCCATGTTTCATCTTGTTGCGAATATGTTGCAACAGTCCCAAAAAGTTTCGTGAAATATTCAGTCTGTTTTGCTTCTGCGCATCGTAGGTATTTGGGTACACAACGCGAAACTCATTTTATCCCCAAGAGTTCAAAAGGCACACTGTTTCTAAACCTTTGTTTCTACAGCAATAAAACGTATCGTGACGCGACGATCTGACATTACATGATCATTATAAAAATCGTTCATCTCGTGGGTGTCGTAAGAGACGATTAAGGGAAATGCCAGAAAAATCTTATGGCATTTGATGGATAGGGATTTAACAATCTTGTTTCCACCAAACGTAAATACCCAGACCGGCGATGGGCACCAGCGTCCAAATTACGAGACGTATAGTAGTGCAATCGACAATCTGTCTGCCAAGCTTGAAGATTAGGAAAATCCTTCCTAGTCGTACAATGAGGGCATCCACGTCTTTTCCTGCCACCAGGGCGGCGCCTCTAGAAAGTGAAGTATAATATTTGACAGATTTCATAGCGGGAAAGTTAATTTGTTCGGAAAATGTAAAAGTTATTGTTTCTTTCTGTACCATTAGCTATTTTTTTATATTAATAACATTAAAAATAAATAAACCAAAACACATATTCATAAAAGTAGAAAAATTAAAAAAAAGTTAAAAATGTGTAAAAAATTAATGAGCAAACCACTGACGCATTGTTTTGTGTATTAATATAATACTCTAGAAACTGATAAACATATACATTACAACAACAACCCATAAAGGGTTGATACTGTCGTTGATGACAATGATTCTAAAATTTTGTTGCTTTGCTTAGTAAAAATTGAAAACTTTTGATAGACATTTGACAAAATGTCAAATGTCTATCAAAAAGCTTAAAAGAAAAACAAGTTAGTTCTATGTCACTTTGATGTCTGTCCCAAATGGACAGACTTCAAAGTGAGTCTGTCATAAATTTTTTTATAGAAAAAGGTGACAAACCAGCACACAGTGCACATGATGGTAAGTACATGCGCCCATAGACACCTACATCTATTGTTAATTGACAGTCAAAATGTAGATGTGTCTCTGTCTAAAAAAGGGTCTCTGGTCTATCATAAGAAACAGCGACCTTAAGCTGCTATTTTACTTTGGTATTCTGCCAGAGCGTGGTCCTTCCTTGGTTGAAGCACAAATGGGGCTGTTGAAATTATAATATATGTAGCTGCAGCATGGCTCAATCACATTAAATAATTAACTTAAAGCTACATATTTGGTGCATATAAAATGTGAATGTAATTTTTTATTTTTGGGGTTATTTGGGCAAAATTATTTTTTCATGGATGTGATAGGGTTTCCAATAAAAGCTTTGCATTGCATAAAAATGTACATGCATATTTGGTACAGTTATAATATTTTGTTTATTTAAATTATGTAGTTATATGTGCCCTAATTATGTATGTATTTCTTTTGCAGTTTTAAGTCTTGTCAATGGCACAGTGTTTGTCATTGTACGGTTATGCTCGTTGGTGCTTGGTGTACTCACTTTCTACTATGGACTAGCGGGAGCAGCTCCATTGCTGCTGCGTGTTGGCGCCCTCTCAGTATTGGTCTCTTTCCAAGTAAGATACTGCTAGAAATGAAATTATATTATTGACCTTACATTGTTTATGATATTGCTTTTCTGTTGTTTATGCTTCTGTTTAAATACCATGATGTACTTCTCTTGTGAAAGTGATTGAGGACATACCAGTAAAGTTTATATATTTATATAATATTTAATATTTTTAATTATAAGTACAAAACCGTTTAAAAAAAAAACTACATGAAACAAGATATTTCCAATGTTTTTATTATCTTTACAGGTCTTCTTGATGTTCAATTTCATAACTGAGGCAATCAAACAAAGGCAAGAAGCTCGCCAGCTAGCTTTAGCAAAGCCGAAGAAAGAAAAAAAAGAGAAACCTAAGAAAGAAAAGGGTAATTTTATTTAAATAGTCTATATGTTTTATGTAGAGATTAAAAGAAATAATAGCTAATTAATGAGTATAATAGCTACAAGTTCTGTATATTATGTTATAATATTTTTTTGGAAAGTCAACATGAACTAAATAAATCAAAAAAGTTGCCATTTCATATTTATTATAAATAAAAGGAATAATTTTTTTCACTATCCACTATAATTCATGATAAAGGCAACAGATTTATTATTAGCGTTCACTGCTCCCGCTTAGTCAACTAAATGTACGGAGTGTATTGTTGACTTGTATCAGATCCTATGAAACTGTGTTTAATTAACGGGTAGATCTGCACGGTGCTAAGGTATTTTGAACAAATTTGATCACAATTACAATATTGTTCATTTAGTTTTGTAAATGTCTTGTTTTTATTAATCTGATTACATTATTTACAGTTAAAAAGGCACCAAATGATGATTCCGACTTACCGGAAGTGGATCAGAACACGAACAAGACTTTACGACAGCGACAAGCTGCAGCAAAGGCAAAGTGAAGACGCACAACCTCTTACTCACTATAAGAAAATCATTAGGTTGTCCCCGATTGTAGGGTTTTATACATGTCTTGTTTTATTTATAATATTTTTAAAAACTAAAGCACAAAATTGCAAGTTATTAAAGTACTTCCATATAATTTAAGTTATAAATTGTCACACCTTTTACAATTAAAATTCCATCTATATTTTTTATTATTTTTACAGTAATTAGAAATATAAAAAAGAAAAGGTGCATTTCATGACATATTGTTTTAATGTTATTTATTATTAACACTTATATGTATATGTGATTGTGACGTCAAACTATTTTATTAAACCTGCATTGTCTAGGTAGCGAAACACAATATTGTCGTAAAGTATAGTGGATGGACAGGGTTGTAAAAATATCTAAAGTGTAAAAACTAAAAGTCTAGGTTTAAATGTTGTTTATATGAATATAATATTGTAAGAATTATACATACTGTGCTGTGTACATACACACATGAAAATGAAAATTCCATTTAATTATTTTGCATTTTTAATTTATAGAACATTTATTCATTGTTTATTGTGAATTCCAAATTTAAATTATTTATATGTACATTGTTTTTTCTTTTAAGCCATTCATTTTATTTTTAGTATCTACGACGACAATTTAAGTTGTTACTTATTTTGGTGGTTTTATTATCTCTTTTGCAAATTGATATTGTTGTTAAAATGATTTTGGACACTTTCTCTGACTGATTTTTAATAGGAATGATTTCATACCTAGCGTAACATTTTCGTTAAATTGAAACGGAAAAAAGCGAATGAGTTAGTGATTGTTGTTAAAATTGTATGTGAATTAAAGATGACATGAAATTACTCTACCTTAATGAAATTATGCTCGTAACTTATTATATAATTTCCATAAAATGTCAATTTTAAAAGCTTGATGTTATTTTTATTTCGAAATAAATTTTGTAAGAATTATATTTGAGTATTTTAATTTGTGATTATCTTAGCACTACATATCGCGTGGGTGAGACAGGCGAGTAAGGAAAAAGGAAATAAGATAATACGTAATACTAGTTAAAGTTAATTACAACTTAGGGCCAACGCTAATGGCAGACAGTCCGCTGCTTTTTTTGTGCTTGTAAATAGTTCATATCACAGTAAACAGATCCAAAATCAACCTAAGCTTAAGTCGCGCTATTGAAGTTTCCAAACTACTCAGCATATTATATATATAAGCTCCACGCTACCCAGGGCGCTAGCCGCGTTGAATATATTGTCCTGCGGGAGATCTTCCCTTGTTCTTCGACGGCCAAGCGTTCAATTGTATGACATAATGCAACCGTAGTTTCAGCACCTAATATGTAGATGTGGTATTTTCTAAAAACTGAATAGAAGAGCGCTTTGAGAAGTTGAAGATGAAGCGTAGAGCCCAGGGTGCTCGCTGTAAATTATACAGTGCGCGAGCAACCTTCGTTCAAATTCTTACTTACAATTTTAAGTGCTGTTATATCATGTGATCGGCGCCGAAAGAAAACATCGTGAAGAAACCTGCGTGTGCAAAATATTTGGAGGACATGATGTGAAGTCAACACACTAGAGTAGCGCGGTGGACTAATATGAATCTCTTTAACCCTCTCAGAAATTACAGGAAGAGATAAATAGCTGGTACTATAATAAGCTGTAACTTTTTGTGAAGTGGGTGTTAAGCTCAAACATTGACTGCCTACTATAGTTGAAACTTGTTTTTAATTTTTCATATTGAACCATAAAGTAGTTAAGTTTTTTATAATGCATAATGAATATAACGACGATACCCAAAGCCGAAAATACCCAACGATGATAATTGACAAAATCAATGACATGTAACTTTATTATCAATAACTACTTTACAAAGTTCGTAGGAGCATGCCTCGTTCGTCATAGTCCTAGAACTGCCTAGTTCAAGTGGTTGTAAACGCGGAGGTTCAAATCCCGGGTCGGGTCAAAATCAGTTATTGGGTTTTTCCGTCATGAAATTCCCAGTAGCAGCCCGGAGTCAGGAAGTTGGCGGTGTTTCACCCCAGTGTCTCGGAAAGCACGTAAAGCCGTTGGTCCTGCGCCTGATCTCTCTCCGGTCATGTCGGATAACCTTTCCATCGAACTATGAGAGTGAGGAAATAGAGAGTGCACCTGTGATTATGCAAACACTCGTACTCTGCTTGCGCATAAACTCGGGCACTATAATCCTGTCCTGTCCTGTCCTGGCTAGTCTGCGTTGAGACTTTTGACGTTTGTCTGAAATTCGTGCTAGATGACATTGTTGTTAAGAGCATAACACGAAAGTGCAGATGGATTCACCTGAGCTCATCTAAATAACAGCGTAATTTATACAATGCAAAGATCACTAAAATTCAGCATCAAAACAATAATGCATCTTAAGGCCTCTACACACCAAACCCGCTACCCGGCGGGTTAGGCCGGCGGCATTAGAACATTGTAAGAGTTGAGGCTCATAAAAAGTTTATTCGTATTTTGTTTGTATAAAATTGAAGAAAAATCTCTTTGGTTGTACAGTTTGGCTGGTTTTAATATCAATACATATAGGACATTAAGAAAAAGAAAAATAAAAAGTAAAAAGCAATTTCCCGCCATTTTTCAATTGTTTTTCTATTCGCCAAAATGAGTGAATCTAACGAAGAAATACGATATACATCCTGAAGTTTTATTACAAAAAAAGGGAAAAATGCGACTCAAGCCGCGAAAAAAATTTGTGACGTTTATGGACCTAATGCAGAGTCAGTAAGAGTAGCACAAAGTTGGTTCAAGCATTTTCAGTCCGGGAATTTTGATGTCAAAGATACAGGATGCAACTCGCTCTGTTCGCCCTCATACGGATAAAGTCGATGCCATTTTTGAAAAAGTGGAGCAAGATCAGCATATAAGTACGACATAGCCGAGGAATTGAGGATTGACCACAAAACAGTTTTGACCCATTTGAAAAAGTCTGTCTATACAAAAAGCTCGATATTTGGGTACCACACGAGCTCACTGAAAGAAACCTAATGAATCGTGTACTCATTTGCGATTCTCTATTGAAACGTAATGAAACCGAACCATTTTTGAAAAGATTGATCACTGGTGATGAAGCTCAGATGGTTAGCGCTCTCTGTTGATTTCACTGTACGCGAGCAAACCGGGTTCGATCCCCGCCGGCACCAATGAAATCGTTAATTGCAATTTTAAGTGCTGATTTACCACGTGCTCGGCGGTGAAGGAAAACATCGTGAGGAAACCTGCGTGTCTGAGAAATAAGAAAAAAAAAAAATTTCGAAGACGTGAAGTTCGCCAACACGCTCTGCAGGGCTAGCATGGGCAGGAGACAATTTTATCCTCGGGGAAAGGAGAAAATGTTTATCCCCTCGCTTAGTTTTATCCACCCTTAAAGCATGGGCACACCGGTGGATATAATATCCACAGTAGATAAAATGGGAGATAGACTTAGACTTAGATAGATTTTTTTGTATGAATTTATACTTCAACCCACGTCCAATGAAATAGGATAAAATTCAAATGTCAAAAAAGCATAATTTTTTATCTTTCATTTGGCTCCATGCTACGGACGGGGGATATATGTCTACTCGTTATGTCAAACGGGGATATACTTCTCCCCGTTTGACATAACAAGATAATTTTATCTCTTGTCAGTGGATATAATCGGGGGATAAAATTTTTGTCCCCCGCCCATGCTAGCCGGGCAGGGGCAGCGCGGCGGACACTTCCTTGCCCTAAAACCCTCTCAGAAAGGAGAGGAGGCCTATGCCCAGCAGTGGGACGTATATAGGCTGTAACTTTAAGGGTGCGTTTGCAAATCGGGCGAAATTATGCTGTTTTTCGGTACATTTTGTGACAAAACTAAACCAAATCAAACATAGCTAATTGCTACCACGTATAGAATGGTTCTTCATCTTCAAATGGTGGTGACTTTTTGTTGAAAATAATAGTTTTTATATTGTAAATACGATCTTCCCTAGCCATTTTCTACAAAATTAACGATACCGGCTCATGTTTAGGTACATTTTTGTTCTATTATCAACATATATTAAGATTTCTAAACATACTATAAGTAGGCAGACATATTCAATAAAAAATAGTGGTGTTTACTTTTTATCAAAATGTCACAAATAGTCGTAAAAAATAAAATGATCATAATGAATCATAATGGATTGCAATAAGGGTTATTTTATTTTTGATGCCTGTTTTGATTTATTGTACAAAAATTTCGATGAAACCTCAGTCCGCGCTCGGTCGCCGTCATGAGTGGATACTGTATCGCCTGCCTGATTGCAGCAGCCGAAAAAGATCGCTGTACATACACAAAACATTCGAATTTGATACATAGGTACTTAACAAGGTAAAATAATATTATTATTTTTATAATCACACATTTTTGTTATAATATTTTGTTTCGCTGAAAGTAAGTGGGATTTATATATATAAATAATTATATAAATGCCTATTCGTCTTGGACTTTATGGAGTGATCTGAAAGTGTTCATCGGTGACTGCTACTGAACTTTAGTCGAGTAGAACTAGATGTGCCGAGTTTGGGCTCTTTTGTTAGTTATGATGAGACTTTACCTCCGGACTTGATGGAGACCTGATGGTGTACTTCGGTGACCATTACTGGAACTCCTGGACGAGTAGAACTAGGTGTGCAAGTTTGGGCTCGTTTTCTTAGTTATGATGAGACTTTACCTCCGGACTTGATGGAGACCTGATGGTACTTCGGTGACCATTACTGGAACTCCTGGACGAGTAGAACTAGGTGTGCAAGTTTGGGCTCGTTTTCTTAGTTATGATGAGACTTTACCTCCGGACTTGATGGAAAGACCTGATGGTGTGCTTGGTGACCATTACTGGAACTCCTGGACGAGTAGAACTAGGTGTCTGTCACCCATCAAGTCCGGGGTGTTCTATCATAACTAACAAAACGAGCCCAAACTCGGCACCTAGTTCTACTCGTCCAGGAGTTCCAGCAGTAAGCACCTAAGTACACCATCAAGTCTCTCCATCAAGCCTGGAGGTTAGGTATCATAATAACTAAGAAAACGAGCCCAAACTCGGCACACCAAGTTCTACTCGTCCAGGAGTTCCAGCAGTAAGCACCTAAGTACACCATCAAGTCTCTCCATCAAGCCTGGACGTTAGGTCTAATCATTACTAACAAAACGAGCCCAAACTCGGCACACCTAGTTCTACTCGTCCAGGAATTCCAGCAGTTGTCACCGAAGTACACCATCAGGTCACTCTATCAAGTCCGGAGGTAAGCTCTCATCATGACTAACAAAACGAGCCCAAACTCGGCACACCTAGTTCTACTCGTCCAGGAATTCCAGCAGTAGTCACCGAAGTACACCATCAGGCCACTCTATCAAGTCCGGAGGTAAGCTCATCATGACTAACAAAACGAGCCCAAACTCGGCACACCTAGTTCTACTCGTCCAGGAATTCCAGCAGTAGTCACCGAAGCACACCATCAGGTCACTCATCAAGTCCGGAGGTAAGCTCTCATCATGACTAACAAAACGAGCCCAAACTGGCACACCTAGTTCTACTCGTCCAGGAATTCCAGCAGTAGTCACCGAAGTACACCATCAGGTCACTTATCAAGTCCGGAGGTAAGCTCTCATCATGACTAACAAAACGAGCCCAAACTCGGCAAACCTAGCTCTACTCGTCAGGAATTCCAGCAGTAGTCACCGAAGTACACCATCAGGTCACTCTATCAAGTCCGGAGGTAAGCTCTCATCATGACTAACAAAACGAGCCCAAACTCAGCACACCTAGTTCTACTCGTCCAGGAATTCCAGCAGTAGTCACCGAAGTACACCATCAGGTCACTCTATCAAGTCCGGAGGTAAGCTCTCATCATGACTAACAAAACGAGCCCAAACTCGGCACACCTAGTACTACTCGTCGAGGAGTTCCAGTAGCTGTCACCGAAGTATACCTTCAAGTCACTTCACCAAGTCCGAAGCTAAAGTCTTATCATAACTAACAAAACCAGCCCAAAGTCCACAGCCACCATCTCATTGCTAGTAGTGGGCTTCTAGTGCCTAGCAGTCTCTGGAGCAGCTATTCGTATTTCGTATGTAATATATTTTTGTAGGTATAAGAAATGAGAAAAAAAATCAATCTTTCTAATAATCAAAATGTTTTTACTTGATTAAGATTCCCACACCCGCAGCTAACCGTGCGTACACTTGTGTGTACGCACGGTTATCTGCGTCAATGTAATAGTTCGATTCTATACCTATCAATTTTGCAAACGCGTCCTTAACTTTTATGAAAAGTGGATCACCTACGACAAGAAAGTGCGAAAAAAATCATGGTCAAAGGGTAGTCAAGCTCCACAGACTGTAACGAAACCCGGATTAACACGCAATAAGGTGATGCTGTGTGTATGGTGAAATTGGAATTGGAATCGTTTATTATGAGCAAGCAAGAAATTGAGAAAAAACGGCCGGAATTGAGCTGCGTCTCGCGAGCAACGCAAAGTCTGGAATTTACATTAAAAAAAAAACAAAATTAGGGGTTTTATAGGTGCTAATTAGGTGCCAAGTTTAAAAATTAGGTGCTCTAAAATTTTCACCGCAACGAACTGTTGAAAGCGTTGCTAGCAAAACGTATCGCTAGCAACGCAATGAAGTTATTAGACATACGATAAATATTAATTAATTCGAAAGTGTTAATGCATCGACTATATAGTCCTGACCTTGCACCCTCAGATTTTCACTTCAAAATTCTTTGGGTAGTGTTAGGTTAACATCAAGAGAGGACTGTCAAAACTATTTGTTGCATTTTTTAATCAATAATCCCAAGATTTCTACAGCAACGGGATTATGTCACTACCAACAAGATGGCAACAAGTTATTGAACAAAATGGCACATAAATATTATAATTAAATGTAATTAAACTATAAAAAAAATGTCTTTAATTTGTATATAAAATACGAAGAAGAAACTTTTCCCCACCTATTAAGTCGAAAACCGCTTTAATTTCATTGCAATAGTAAAATTTTAGTTATTTTATTCTTCATTAATGTATTACAGACACACACGCACGCACACACACACACACACACACACACACACACACACACACACACACACACACACACACACACCTGCCCAGCCCATGAAAAGTATAAGTATTTATTATATTTTATATTTTCTAGCTTTCCACCCCGCGGTTTCGCACACATTAAATCAAATTATCCTGATAGTAGATAAGTGGCGACCATCGCCCATGAACAACTGCAACACCAGAAATAGCAGGTGTGTTGCCGGCCTTTTTAAAAGGAGTAATCACGTTTCTTGAAGGTCTCTAAGTCGTATCGGTCCGGATAAGTTTGTTCCAATACTCGATGACGTGTTCCCGAGAAATATTAGCATGCCGATGTAAAAAGAATCACCAGTGTTATAACCAGTAACAGCAACATGTAATTGTTACACAGAAGAACCCGCGTAGGTGATAGCACGCAGCCTTGTGGAACATTAATAGGCTTGTAGTTGGAGTATGCACCGTCTACTACGACCTTGATGTTCCGATCTGCAAGAAAACTGATGATCCCATTGCACAATTTCTCGGAAAGTCCAAAGGAAGGAAGCTCCTAAAGAAACACTTTGGCCAAAGCCCATGGAAGGCCTTCGATATGTCCAAAGTAACGACCAAGGCCTCCCTCTTGGACTCTACTGCTTCCGCTCATCTATGAGTCAAACAAATTAGAAGATTAGAACTAGAACCAGCAGATTAGTGACGGCCAGCTGATTAGTGACCGCATTAGCGGTCACTAAGCGGTCACTAATCAGCTCGTGGCCCTCAAGGTACCTTATGAGCTGGCAGTGTATAATGGATTCCATTATTTTGGAGAACACGGAGGCGATGGTGATAAGCATGTAATTGGACGTGTCTGAGCGGTCGCCTTTTTAGGGAACGAGTGCACTAAAGCTGTCTTCCATAAGTTCAGGATTACGTCTAGGAGTAGGAGTACCGGAAAAGATGCGTTAGAACCGGCGCTAACTCCGGAGCACCCGTTTTCAGCCACAATAGGAGAGACTCCATCAGGCCTACTCGACTTGTCCTTGACGTCAAGTATGAGGAATGCTTTGCACACTGAGCGCTGTGTAAACCGCACATCCAATCACACCGCGGAATAATCGGCGGTGTGCACCCCCCGTCATCTAAAGTTGAGTTGGACTCCAAAAGAGAACCTAAAAAACCGACTTTTTCCTTCGCGGCGTGGGCCAGTGAGTCATTCTCCCTGTGCAGGGATGGAACAGATGGCTGACAGAAGTTCCTATGACATCCTTGGAAAAACACCTTAATAAAATTAGAGGTAGAGAAGAGCTTAAGCAGTTTAAAATCTTTGAATCACGTCCAGTCAGTCAAAGAAAGACGAAAGGTACCAAATAATTCAGTCTTATTTTTACAATCAATTTATTTGTTTTGTTTTGTACCAAAAATAAGAAAGAGCAAAAAATAAAATATATGCGGCACTTACTCTATTATTTATTAAGAATATTATAACAAACAAGCTGACCCGTGCCCACTTTGCTGGGCATCAAACATTTTTACTTGTCATGAAATTATCTTGTGTGGTTCTTAGTACTGAGTGTTTAGGATTTATTTTCGGAATTGATTGACAAATATTGTTATTTCACATTAAAAATATTATAATCACAATCAAATTTATATTATATTTCTTATTAGCTTGTGTCACTCAGGAATAATGTAGCTTTCTACTGGTGAAAGAATTCTTAAAATCGGTTCAGTAGTTCCAGAGATTACTTCCTACAAACAAACTCACAAACTTATAAACTTAACCTCTTTTAATATTAGTATAGATTTTATTCTGTACATAAGTGGTGCTTGCAAAGGCAAGCTCGACGCCCCCACGAACCCTTGCGCCTTAGGCTCCAGCCTCGTTAGCCTGTGGGTAAATCAGGCCCTGCCCGTGAGTATCGTAAGAGGCGATTATGGGAAATGTCAGAAAGACCTTATATTACGTAGTACTATTATTTATTCTGTGCTTGTATTCAAAAGATGCCTCGTATATACCAAATATATATAACCAGACCGACAACAGGTAGCAACGTCAAAAGTGTAAGATGTCGTGTGCGATCGCCGAACTGCCAAGCGAGGTCATACCGGCTCATCATCTCTACTAATGCAGAGGCCCAAGTTCAGTAATGTATTGTACTTTGTGGCATTCTTTGAGGGAGGTGTTTATAATTATTAGTGGACCTCCGATCTGACATTATCCGACTGTCATTAGATGGTGATGGTGATGAAATAAGAATATTCAGAAAGTTATGCAAAAATAAAAAAAGTTGCAGTAAGTTTTCTAAATCCAGAAAATGTTGCTAATCGATTGAATAGCCCTAAATTCGGAGAGTACGGAGGATATCAAATGCTTTCTACCTGCACCCCTTGCAGTGTAGGTAGGATTTTTGGTATTAATCAAGTATTGCGATATCGTCAGTAAATTGTGAAGTTTGGCCAAAATAAGATGGGGTTATTTTCCGCCAATTTCGCCTCCATTGATCGTACTTATTTGTTTGCTATAGGCATCTGTCTTTATTGGTGGACCAGATTTCAGTAAATTAGTCATCTTTTTATAAAACTGAAGTGACAAACGAACTTACAGTCCACCTGATGATACCTAAGTCGTTACTGCAGTCCGTAGTCCTGCGTTGTCACCTCTGAGGACTATGTTGTAATTATATTGGCTCTCTATACACTTCAGACAGGGATATAGCAGTGCAGTTGTGCTGGTGTTTCATCCATTACGTTGTGGGTTTCTGCTTTTTATGTATTTTATCCTTTATTGCACCAAACATTTTGTACTATAGGCGAGCTTAATGCTATATGGCATTCATACCATTCTATCCACTACATCACGATTATCATGACAATTCCAAGAAAGCGACTAAATTATGTGATCCGAGCCAAAATCCCTTCAGTTCTGTTTTGATCCTTGCTTTATTCCGCTGATTAGAAAATTCGTAGGTTTACTACAATTTTCTAGGTTTTGATTTTACCGATGTGCCGCAAAATGTGCATGTGGATGGACATCAAATGCTATTAATTCTATATTGCTTTTGTTACTTTTCATAGTAACGTGAGAACTTGAAGTTTGTCTTTAATACACGCCGGCACCAATGAAATTGTTAATTGCATTTTAAGTGTTGATTTACCAACTCGTGCTCGACGTTGAAGAAAATATCGTGAAGGCGCCTGCATTTCTGAAGAATAAAATATGTCGTGGACTTCTCAAGTCCGCCAACACACACCTGAGTAGCGCGGCGTTGTAATGGCTACATAACCCTTTTGGAATTGTCCTGTGCCTACCGGTGGGACGTATATATGTTGTAAGAATTTTATATTTCAGAAATAAATGTTACGAATTTCAAACACGATGGTAATTAACAATTTCATTAATGCTGGCAGAAATCGAACCCAAGTTGCTGGGTACTGAGAACTTTACGGCGAGCGGTTCCTCCGAGCAAGCAATGCAAGCCTTGATTTAGTATCCGTCTACTCCTTACAGTATTCATAAACAAGCTAAGTCTACTCTCGTAACAAGAACATTATCAACTTCCTACTAAATTTTCCCTTTTAAATACTTTTTTCTGTTGAATACCATAAACGTTTTTTATGTCCATTTGTCCAATATTTAAAAGCTGTCAAAGCATGAACTTTGTATAAATCGTCTTTGTAAGTTGTCAATATCCTGAATAAGGTTTATTCTCAGAATGTAAATGAAGTTTAATTAATGATCGAAGACATGGGATAAAGTAATAAATAATAAATTATATCAATAAAAGCAACAAGACATAGAACATTAGGAAGGCAATAAAAAGTGTACTTTTATGCGCATTGTTGTACAATATACTTGTATTAGTTTATGTTGTATTATTTATTATCCAGTACATCTTAACCTTAAAATACGAGTATACTTTAACGTTAGAAACAATAAAATATTATATATTACTGACATAATATAGCAATGGAAACGGTGTACTTATAATTATTAAATGAAATGAAATGAAATCTCTTTATTCTTCGTCGTAAGAAAAAAAAACATGTTCTTTAATAAAATTACACATCAAACAAATAAAAATAACAAGGTTTGCATCGTACCACTAGTGACTTTGTGATGGTTTCCATTATTCTTAAATACAGTACAGTACAGAAATTTTAAATATAGGTACCTAAATCAAACGCGATCAAATCTTGAAATTGGTTTTATTCATTATTATAGACCCTGCCGGCTCCGCCTGACATAAATGACATAATCCTTGCCCTAAAAACCCTCTCAGAAGTGAGAGCAGGTGGGCCTGTGACCAGCAGTGGGATGTATATAGGCTGTAACTTTAACTAATGTCATATACATCTACATATAAATAAAATTGAAGTGTCTGTATGTAATATTGAAATTAAAAAATAACTTCCTTGTGAAATCGATTACCACCAGCGATTTTTCCGGACCGATACGACTTAGGGACCTTCAAGAAAAGAGCCTACTCCTTTTTTAAAGGCCGGCAACGCATCTGCAATTCCCCTGGTGTTGCAGTTGTTCATGGGCGGCGGTAGTCACTTACCATCAGGTGAGCCGCATGCTCGTTTGCCCCCTCTCCTATAAAAAAAATACTGCCTTTTATTGAGCTGAGGGGGTTATTTGTAGAGATGCCACGAATAGTGATTTTGCTGAATATCGAATACCGAATATCCGGCCAAATTTTGGCCGAAGCGCCGACTTCGGTAGGCAACAGTTTCTGGGATTGTTTTGAGGAAGTCGCTACAGAAAATATGGAGAAAGATGAGGATGTGGAAAAGAAAAGTGCTATTGTAAATGAGATTGATTTTTATCTAAAAACGGCTCACCTAGATCGGACAGCAGACCCTTACAAGTGGTGGTCAGTAAACGTACAACAGTATCCAAAACTGATAGAATTTGCAAAAAAATATCTATGTATCATCGCCCGGTAGCAGTGTATACAGTGAGAGGCTATTTTCTGAACTTAGTTTACGAGGAAAAGTGATAGCACTTTTCCCAATGTTGAAAAAATTGTTTTCATTCATCACAACTTACCTCTGATAAATTTTAAGTATTAATTGTAATGTTTTGTTGGTAAAATATATTATTTTTGAGTAATATGTGGGACTGTTTTTGATTTGGTATTTAGTATTCGGCCGAATAGTTCGCAATATTCGGTTGAATACTTAATGTTAAACAAAGTGGCCGAATAGGCCAAATACCGAATAGAAACCGAATATTCGTGAGATGCCATGAATATTCGGTTTCTATTCGGTATTCGGTGTCAGGGTGCACTGAGTGATTGTTTACCCTCACTCTTACTTCTATAAAAAGCCTATGATAGCTCTTGTACAGAACACATAGGGTTTTCTTACAATTCATCTTCACATGTACTTGAATTATTTTACAGTTACAGGATTTCTCACAATGTTTTCTTTCACAGCTGAGAGAATGGTACATCGGCGTTAAAACTGCAAATATATATGTTATGGCTAAAAGCCGAAGTGCGATTACATCTAGTTCTAGTCAGCTAGAACTAGGTGCGGCCAGCAGTAGTTGGTTAAATTTAGGTGTGCTGTTAAATTTGTAAAAACACGGATATACGTATCAAGTAATATTAGCGACAGTAGGTTAAACCGCAGACATTTATCTAATATATAAATTATATATGATACACCTAAGTTTAACCAACTGCAATAGGCTGCACCTAGTAGTAACCGGCTAAACCTAGGTGTATCCGCTCTTCGGCTTTTAGCCGTAACATACATACTTTAATGGCCGTCCAACTTCTGAGTTGCCACTTTTGCTCACTCGTCTAGTTAAATTTAGTTACATCTTATTAAAAAAAATCTACTAGTTTTAGTTTTTGTCCATAGTTCAGTTATATCTAATATTCGATGGCAAGTTTTTGCTGTATGTGACCGTTAATGGGCGTGCAAAGAAAAGCGCCAGTGCAGGCGAAGCTTTAAGCGGGAGGTTTCTACATATTATATAAGGTGCAAGTGAGCACGGAATAGCCAGTTCGGAACCAGTATCTGCCGAGGTACAACGTTACAACTGACAATGCAGTGCGTCATACTCTTCGTGTTGGTCTGCGTTGCGACCGTGGCTATTGCAGGTTAGTGGCCTCCTTGTTTTTACTGCGTTCAAGAGCTGTGTCTTTATTTTCTCTTCGGGTGTCGTTGGTACAAGTAATTTGTGATTCGTTTCAGATAAGGGTCTATTGTATGTAATTCGTTATGTATGTTTTAACTATCAAATACCTGTGCATGAAAAGAAACAACACACTATATTAATACATGCGTGCTTCCTATTAAGAAAAAACATAAGAGTTGTCTCTCACACACATTTCATTTACTGATAAATGTTTGTTAATGAAGTTTTCCAATTTGTTGCTTATAATTTCAATATGTTTAATAAAATATTATTTTGGTTTTTTTTATTGTACTAAAGATTTATTTTTAATTACTTGTCGTTAATTATTGTTTCTTGAATTTTTAAAGCACTATATAACTTCAAAGCATTTCAAATGTAATAAAGAAGATTTCATATTGAATATAGTTGTTCAAAAATGAACTATGATTCAATGCCTTTAGTCAATGGTCACGAATCACGATGTTTAAAGGACGCAACTTAGAAAAGTTCACGAATCGTACGCACAAGTGATCTCAACTTTAATGATGACTAACTAACTTCGTTATTTTTCTATGGTTATTAAGTTTATATCCGCAATTTATATCTTTATATATAAAAATTACGTGTCACATTGTTTATCCGCGATGAACTCCTAAACTAATGAACAGACTTCAATGAGATTTTGCACACTGTGTGCTGTTTGGTTCAACTTGAGAGATAGGATAGTTTTTATCCCGATAAGTGACCCTCAATATTTTTAATTGAGAATTTAAAGATTTTTTATTGGAAGGGTCGTCAGAAAGAGCAGAACAACGTCTTCCTGGCCAGCTAGTATGATATAAAATCTATTTAAAACAACAAAAGCTTTTACAGGCGATGCTAGAGCCAGCATCCGGGTCCATGATCAGATCAGCCATGGTACCATATTATTGCATTCTCATCGAAGTTACATAATCATATGATATGCCAAAATTCAGTAAAAAAATATGTACTTACATAGAGATTCTATGATTTTGAATTATTTCAGGTCATTTGAATTGCAAACTTCGAAAATAATTTAATATTTAACGTGGTTACATTATTGTTATATATTATACCCTTTGGCTGGACTGTGGCCCTACCACGTACTGTATGCTCATTTGTCACCCTTATCCTATAAAAATACTAGCTGGCCAGGCAGACGTTCTGCTCTTTCTGACTATCCTTCCTATAAAAAATATCTTTAAATTCGCAATTAAAAAACTGGCCAAGTGCGTGTCGGGCCACGCACAATGTAAAGGTAGGGTTCCGTAGTTGCCCGTCACAATACGTTGGTTTCCTTCATAATGTGCGTAATAAGTGAGTTCGCGGTTTGACCGCTTCGACTAAAAATGGGCCCAAATAGGAAGATCGTAACTGAAGGACTTATTTTCAAATTTAAAAAAGATTAAAAAAACTTTTCGATTTTGATAATAATACCCTATCTATCCGCAAATGAAAAAGTAAAGCTAATAGTAGTAATGTATATAAGTCGTTTTCTTCATAAACAGTTTACAATAACATTACAAAGTTATTAATGCGGCTAGGTTTAGGTCCTTTTCTATGGACTTGTAACGAAATTTTTACTAATCCAAGTGCATTTTATAAGTTGGTCGACTATTACTCGTTAACTTCTTAATTCTACTTAGCTGTACTCAATAGTTTTCCTTTTAACTTCATTATATATACTACTATTGTGTATACTTTTCACATTTTCAAAAACAGCGGTTTAGTTGGTAGAGGGGGGACACATGACTAATGAAAAATACCACTTTAAAGCTAAACATTTCGCAAATGCACCCCTGAATCGAAAAGATGTTGTTCCACACCACCAATGTTTTTGAAAGAACTATCCAACGATACCCCACATGATGTAATAGACGGGTAAAAAAAAAATCTTCCCCCATTTACTTCTATGGGAAGTACCCAAAATAAAAATGTTTTTTAAAGTTTTTATTTCACAGTTTGCGAGGCGTTTTTAATATCTATAACTATGCCAAATTACAGATTTGTAGCACCTAGGGTCTTTGAGCAAAACCGCGGACGGACGCACGGACGGTCGGACATGGCGAAACTATAAGGGTTCCTTGTAGTGTAACTACGGAACCCTAAAAATATTGAGGGTCACTTATCGGGATAAAAACTATCCTCTCTCAAGTTGGACCAAACTGCACACAGCGTGCAAAATTTCATTGAAATCTGTGCAGTAGTTTAGGAGTTCATCGCGGACCAACAATGTGACACGTAATTTTTTTATATAAAGATTATAATACTTATATAAATTACAGTAATTGTTAACCCCTTTGTATTTTTAAAATTTAAAGGAGAATTCCAGTGCAAAGTTGAATTTGTCGTTCAATCCGACTTTTAGAGCGTTTACCTATAATTTATAAATTTCAGTATGTTAATTATTTTGGTAAAAGTAGGTACTTATCTAGCTAATTACACTGTTATACGTACCTATTGTTATCGGTTATCGGTATCGAAAACAGGCGAAAATCGTCAAGACTCTTGATTCCCGGATTCGGAATTCAAAATTTCGGAACCCTCAGAGCGCGAGTCGTACTCGCTCTTGCCCGGTTTTCGTTTTAAACTTAATTTGATTAATTATTGATTAATTGATTGATTGATTCATACCTTACAGCCTATGAAAGTTCACTGTTGAACAAAAGCCTCAGTTTATATTGGCTCATAAGGATTTTGCCATAGTTACAATGTTTGGCAGGCGGGATGATAGCCGTAGTTTTTATTATTTTCAGTTGTTAATAGTTATCATTAAGATGCTGCCGCTGATGTCCTGTTTCAGTTTTCGTCTGTCGTCTCTTACGATACTCACGGGATAATATGGGTAATGGATTCTCATATGCCGTCACTACACGGCGATTATTTGCTTATTTCTTTATAAGTACAATATTTAATGTAGCGTAGCTTTTTTGTAATCTTAGTAACGGTACAGAATGTTTGAGTCGGTAATTTTAGTAATTCTCGTGCGATTGATCTACTTATGGTCAAAGTAGGTAGGCAGAACGAGGTTCGTAACTGTACCTCTTCGTTACAGTTGTCTATAGGAGCTTATTATCTTATAATAATCATAATATATCGTAATAATTAGGATAGAAATGTAGGAGTTACAAATGTTATATTTCGTTTATTTTAATTAGTTATAAGAATGTTTATTAACACTTTCACTGTCCGGTTTTCAGACACAATTGTAAGACAATAGCAATGACCTATATGTAGTGCACGGGACAGCGAAAGGGTTAAGTCAACTATTTTACATGATAATTTATTTTCATTAGCGATCGATAGATGACAAAGTCCATAGATCTCCACGTAAACATTCATGTAGTCATGTCATGACATTCACGTCATGTTCTCTTTGTAATATATCATTATCGTCACCACGAAAGCCCATCAAATGGCCCATAGATTGCCTCCTTATAGAGAGATATTTGTCAAAGATGCAACGTGATAGATAGTATGTGGTAGTGTCATGCTGCCGCTATATTAGTAGTTTAGTTGTAGAACGAATGGGTCGTCTCGACCGAGGAAGGACCACGCTCTCACAGAATACCGGCGTAAAATAGCAGCTTAACGCTGCTGTGTTTCGTATGGTGAGTGTAGAGGACCCCTTTTACTGTAAAGAGGCATTCCATCTTAGTTCTCACGAGTGACAACGCGTCTGTATTTTGATTCATAGTCGAGGATAGATGTAGATGTCTATGGGCCACAGAAACTACTTACCACCAGGTGGACTGTGTGATCGTTTGTCAACTTTATCCTATAAAAAAAAAACGTTAGGTAGGCGCGATGGCAACCGTGTTTTTTATTATTTTGAGTCGTTATCAGAAAGATGCTGCTGCCCATTTACTGTTTTATTTTCTTCTGTCACCTCTGACGACAACTACGGGACGATATGAGGTAGTGGACTTTTTTTTGCCGCCACACTTTGTATTCTATGTACTACGTACTAGAGAAGCTATTCCAAACAAAAAATGTGCACTACTCTGTTTTCGCGCAAGCGCGGGAGATAGTAGATTTTAGTCTATGATTGTAGATAGCGTGGCATATAAATGAAGAAATTTATTTTTTCTATTGTAATATTATTACCTATTTATTCACTTGAACAACAAATAATTTTACTTATTTGACTACTGAATTATTAATTACGTTCAGGTTTAAACTATAATTTGAAATCTCGTATTATTAGCGCAGCTCCACACTATGAATAGGGGTGTACGGATTGCAGTACAGTTCATTTGAACATAGTGAATGTTCGGAATGCCAAATCTAGTACGTAGTACATATATATCGATGCCGCCACATAAGAATAAGAAGATTATCCGTTTATTATAGTTTTTCTAACATAATGAAATTTTCCAGATGGCCAGTTCTACGTACCACGTGCATACTATACAATTGATGCAGAGGGGCATGCGTCTGCTCCGATACCGTTGCGTAGAGTTCGTCGTTCTTTGAGCCCTTACCCTTACGGATACATTGGCGCTGAGGCCAACGCAAATGCTAACGCAATCGCCAGCGGCTGTAAGTTACTACGTTAAGTACTTTTTGCCTTATGATAAAACGACTTCAAATCCAAGGATCTGTGGTTAGAACATCCGCTTAATAATTTCAAGCGGTAAATTTAGTTACATTTTTTTTGACACAAAATTTCACGAATAAAATAGATAATGATAGTAAAAATTGAAATGTTATAAAGGGTACGATGCACTCATCCACAAATAATTTATACCTCTTGTTTTTGTTTGCATTTAACGATGATAACCCTAAAACATTTTAATGTGAATAATTTCTGTCGACTACTTGTAACTACTAAGCTGAGATTACGATGAAAAAATATCGGTTTTAAAAAACTATTATTCTAAATAACATATCACCAAAGATACAAATAGACAAAATAAGAAACTAAATAAATAATAAATAACACCAAAGATACAAAATAAGTGTAAAAGCAATTAACTTTTTCTAGTTCTTGGGCTATACTTTAGTAGAGTTTTGTAGAGTTTAATAACAGCTTTTCAATCATACATGTGAGGGAACAAAGATATTTCTGTAGCAACATAAGTTGCGCATCGGAGTACATCTACATCCGTCCCGTTTCGAAGTTGCTTTGAAACCGTTAAAGCCACTACTGTATTCTTTGCAAGCTCTTACGTGAAAGTAATGTCAAATATATTGTACTATTACTTCTGGACTACTTAACGAGTTATTGGTTAATGTATATTTTGAATGTATTCTTGCTAAGTAAAGAGTGTTATTTTAGTTTAATTTTTTTTTACATCTGGTATATTAAAAACAAATGATGATTAGTACTTACGATCTTATAGTTTTATGTTACTAAAGATAGCTGATAAAGATTATTAAAAAGTACTTATTTTATGTCACTGCAGGATTTTAAGTAGGTACTGTATAAATACAAACTATTATTTGAAAAATTCTTATCAACTCCATTTATGTTTTTAATTTGAGAGGGTAGCAAAGAGCATCAGTCATCGATATTTTTCCTTCCATGTTGAATAAGCCAATAGACACATTGGCATTCTTAAAAACCGTATTTACGGCGATTTGATTTACGATAGTTGGACATATTTAAGTGGATATAAACAATTTTATTATAAAATAGTAATTATTAAGTATAAAAATAATTAATATATACATATAAAAATTGCCTGCAAGATATCATGTTATACGTCGATTCATATTAGAGGAAATAGGCCTAGTAAAGATTTTTCAAGCCTAGCGCTAACGACAACTATTCAGCTGCTAAAAACCATAGTAATTAGCCTAATAATAATTCTATGCTAAAAACTATTTCATGGTGTTGATGGTATTGCTACTAAAATATTAATATCTATAAAATTTCCATTTTTCAATGAATTTATTGCCTGTATTAATTACTGTCTACGTACAATATATTGGAATCATATTTAATCCATATGTATCAGATACTTAGCAAAAATTAATCACTGTTAAAGTGTGCTCCTTCCTATTACTTACGGTGTCCTTAAGGGGCAATAATGGGCCCTTAGTTCTTTTTGACCTATATAAATTATATACACAAAAGATGCTCACGGAATCCTATTTAATACTATATATCTCAATCTATTGCTTACATTTCTATTAAGCGAGAAGACTCACCGACGCACAGACCAACAAACGGCAGTCCATATATTTTTTCAATTATTTTTTTGTTATGTAATCTAAAGTGAATCAATTAGAAAATAAACTAATCTTATAATTCAATGTCTGTAGTTATTGTAACGTTAATAATAATATGGATTTGATGTCTAGCTAAAAGTATAAGAACGATTTTATGTAGCGAAATTGAGGTATGGCCACATCGAGAGTAGAGCACTCCCTCACGTTGTGAGGCGTGCAATAATTAAAAACCCAAGAAAACGTTATGAAATGCCGGTAACATATAATTTCCTATTGCCAGAACCCAATTTGGAACTAAAAATCTTATGTATGAAGGTGCTAAATGGTATAATGGTGCTAAATTACCTAAGGCCATAAAAGATGTTGAATCTGATAATGATTTTGAAAATAAGCTTTAACTATATGTAATAGAAGATATCGTTTAAATTTCTTTTATTTACAAACAAATAATGTACATGTTTATATTTATCTTACAGTAAATGGATCCAAATGTTATTTAATTTGTGAATATGCATGCTTAATGCACGACCTAGTTGTATAACAGAATAAATAATAGTACAAGAAGTAGTACTAAATAGTTTCAAATTGCGTTATATGTGAAATTTTGTAATTTCTTTAGACAATAAATTTCTGTAAACCTAATTTAATAATTATCTTAAAATCCATATTATGATTTTGGTATGTATGGCAAAACATCGATGAGACGGACGAGACTGGACACCGATTGATAGCACAAACGCCATTTCAATCACCTCAAGTAACGCATTCTTGGAAGTGCGTTGATGAGTCCAATAGTGATTATAAAGCTGAACGCACATTTGTCCGCACCGTACGCACCGTCCGCACCGTACGCAAATATTTTGTATTACCAACAACTTTTGTGGTTTTTCCAACCATTGCTGTGAAACGGTACAGTGAAATTGATCGCTCGAAATCACTATGGAAAGAAATATAGTAATAGCCTGCTTATTGGCAGAGGAAGAAGAAAATAAAATTCGAAGAAAAAGAATCCACATAATATTAATTTAAAAAGGCAATTGTATGGAGAATATTAACGAGATAAACTTTATTTAAAGACGATGATGAACGATTTTTTAGATATTTGCATTTAACATACAAAAAATTTCAAGAATTGCTACATATTATACTAAAACCATATATTTCTATGGAAAACTCAAGGTTTAGAAGGCCAATTGAACCAGAAAAAAGACTTGTTGTTTGTTTGAGATAAGTATTTTTATTGATAATTAAGTAATCAGGTATAATTGGGTTTTTGAATTAAAATTGACTATCAATTATTTTTTTAGTTCAGTATTTAAATAATTTATCACAAAGTATTCATAATGATAATCGATGCAAAAACATTTTGCTAATTATGTATAATTAATTACGAATTAATTAAAAGTTATAAAAATACAAAAATTATCACGTAGGTCGAAACCACCAGTTTTAGTGGAAAATCCACTAAGTTGGCAACATTAAACAACACTAAGTATCAGCACGCGCCGAACGCGCCGCGTTATATGACGTCATCAGCATGCGTCCTTCAATATTCGGATACCTGCCGCATTTTATAAAATTCAGCGCGTACGGTGCGGGTGTAATGTGCGAGGTTTCATATGATTTCATACAACGAATTCTAAAATTCGGCGCGTACGGCGCATACGGCGCGAACAAATGTGCGTTCAGCTAAGACCAATAGTGAGGATGATGTTGACAAAGCACTATCACATTTTAAAGATGTGCACTTAGCATTTCATTTACTATCATGTTTTTTTTTTGCCTTATTTCTTATTCGTATTTTGCTACGCCTAAATGCGAAACCAATTGTTAATTGAGTTTTATTAAAAACATCAGTTTCCTTTAATTTTCGTGACGATGTCTTGCAACACAGTGTGTTTTATTTCAAACATCGTCACGATTTCCTGGTAAAGTTTTTTTACATCATACACGTTTCTGCGTTTCCTATTTAGACAATGGCAGTGCAAATTGGAAGATCCTATTCATGTTTACATCTTGTGATAGATAATTTTATACCTTGGCTGAGATGCACAAGGATTTTATATAAAAAAAAATTAATGAACTTTCAATAGTCTTCTGCATTCCGAGGGTCAAATCGCTCATGCACATTGCACACACTACTCAGTTCGTCTTATTGGAACGTCATTTAGTATGCGCAAGTGTGGCCGTCGGCAGAAACATATAATGGGGCAGCTCGGTAGTAGAATTTGATGTGTAGAGCACGTTCGTTTTCTGAGTATCTTTGTCTGCCATTCACTTAACGGTTCCGAACCACCAACGATCGGTCATTGCCTACAAAAAACCACAGTACAAAATGCGTTCTAGACAATTTATTGATCCACTTATCGGAGTGATAATGCGGCCGTTGTCCTTATTTTCAGAGCAGCTTTAATATACGTTGTTACTAATTCTTATAATCATTTTATTTCAATTGTTTGCAGATATTAAAGATTAGATGTTTAAAATTAGTTTTAAAACAGATGTAAGACGAATCTTTACTTTTTCATTTGGAAGTGTATACAAACACTTTTTCCGTTGGTCCGATTTTTGTTATAACTTTGTTTGGTCGGACCCTAACTAATCTTTTAAAACGATGGGCGTGTCATTCGAATATTCATAATTAGTGAAATTTTTGGTCTCCCATGTCCCCTAATCAAAAAAAAAAAGATTTCCAGTCCAATTTCATTTTACTTTAATAAAAATAAGGCTAAACGGCGGTACCTACTTTGAGAGATTTACAGCCGAAAAGGAGCCAACTAATAAGAGTAAAACATGATTAGTATGCATACCATAAGTTAGGCTGTACCATAACTATATTGTTCATTTTTATATTTCAGGGGGCGGTAACGCTCGCGCAAGCGCAAACGCGAATGCAGTTGCTGGTACAGGAGGTTGGTCGCTGCCGGCCGGCGCGGGATACGGCGCCACTAACCCTAACGCTCTTAGGTAAAAAATTATAACAATGTCATCACTTCTACTTGATATGATAATGTTCTTCTAATATACACATATATATTTAAAATATAGTTAAAATTAAGTACTATTAAATAGTATTAGCTTCTTAGTTCACACATTGTTTTAATTTACCTTCACCGTCATTATCACTAATACGTAGAATTTTGATTTTCTTACATAAATGTAATTTTATTTGGTAGGATTTACCGTGATCGCCATGCTTGTCGAGCGTCTTAGAGATCGCACTCACTGCGACGCAATGGGTATAATAAACGAGGCAAAGCAAATCTCAATTCTCCTTTCAGTATACCTAGATGTACCGTGTTCATATAAGATGTTTATTTGTTGAAGTAATGATATTTCATAGAATTTACGTTATTCGACTTCGACAGTGTAAATTTAACTCTACAATATGTTATCATCAAAAGCTCCATTTAATTAAATTCCCATTACTAATTACAGCATTTTTGTGTCCATAGGCATTAACTTTAGTACGACTGCAGTGATGTAAAACAACACAACTAACTTCATGGTGTCGGCTTATCCATCCCGATTGCGGTATTTTCCACCAGCTGCACACTGAGGCTACCCTGCGACCTCGAAAGCGCTTACAGTTGCAACTGCCGGAAGATTCTAACTTTGCTAATTATTGTAATTAAAAGTATTGTAATAAATTTTTCATTAGTTAAGTTCATGTATTATTTTTAAAACTTTTGAAATTGGAATTTGAATTTTTATAGTCATATTAAATACAATAGTAATTTATGCAATATGTTCGGGGAAAGGTTAAAGTGCAGTTGATTAAACATTTAATTGTATGTTGCTGTATCAGTGGCGATTCGGAATAATTTTATTATTTTTTAAGAGAAGTTATCCTGAGGCTACAAAAGTTTAAGGTATTATAAGTTTACTAGCTCGCACGCGCTAAGCGCTCGCCCTAAATTTCACAACATGCGAGTAACCCGGGTTCGATCCCCGCCGGCCGCAATACCTTTGTTAATTACAATTTTAAGTATTAATATATATTAAAAAATTAAACACGTTTTTTAAGGAAAAATATAATATTCATTTAATCGAAGTATTTACCTTCACTATCCTTGCCATAGAATTCTGGGGATCTGGACTCTACAAAGTCCGCTTCCTGAGAACAATTTTTATTCCTTGCAGAAAATTGTCTAAAACAAGTAATCGGCCGCGACTAGGTCTGAAGATTACGGAGGATGACGTATAGTTTCTAACTGCAGGCCTTGTAATTTTAAAATTGTTTGTCGAGCAATGTGAGATTTTGCGTTATCATGGAGCATGCAGCAGAGATCCATTTTCGCCAACATTGTTCGAAGCTCTTCAGAAAACACGTCTGATGCTATTAATACACCGGATCTCAAAAACCTACAGTGTATTATACTATAAAGTGTTACCATTACTTTTCTATGAGTGAGCTTTGCCTTAGGGCATTAAATCATCCGATATTTGACATAGGTTTAGCCATTGCGTTTTTCACTTGCAATTATCGTAAGGAAGTCCTCTTTTCATCACATTTCACAATTCAGACCAATATCCCATAATTTCTGTACATACTCATCAAAGAAAAGCAAGCTTCAACTCGTGCTCCTTATTGCACATCAGGCAATTCATGAGGCATTCCATTTCTCAAGTTTTGTTATGTTACCATTTTGGTGCAATTAGTCAACTATTGTGTGAGTAACTAACGTCAAACATGACGCTGATTTCTTGGTTGTTTAATTAGGATCTTGTTCTAGTGTTTGCCTGGTTTTAATAATAAATAAGTAATTCTTTAAGTCGAAGTCGTTTCCACTACGAAAGCGATCAATCCAAAAACGCACAGTGCGTTCATTAGTAGTATCCTCTCCTAACGCAACATGGATATTCCGAGCTGTCTTTGCTGCGTTACCATGTATCGAAAATTGTATCGTATTTGAAAATGGTAACCATGTTTGTATGTGAATGTAAAAACAATTGAAAGCCAAACAATATAATGTCATAAAATTATTAAATTTGGGATGTTCTAATTTTTGTGAGTATTTGTTCGAATAGATTCTTGGACCACGCAGGTTTAATTTTAATTCTTAGTAACGACTCTATTAAAGCGGCAACTTCATATTTTAACATTCTATTAATAGAAACACTTTTATTGTACAACATAAACAAAATGACAGTAAAATCCATCTTATATGAGTTGAGCAGGCAACATTTGAATGGACAGAAACTTGAATGACGTACATATATGGGCGTATTATTTGAATATACGCTTATATTCAAATAATAAGGCTTGCTCGAACGCTGCTAGCGCAACTTCCTTTATTTATTTCCGTCAATTATATGTGTGTTTATGAGACGTTTTTAGTGAATTTATAGGGCCTATAGCGTGTAGTTTTATGGTATCGTATTTCGTACAGTTTTATGGATCTCATACACATAAAATAATATCAATGCTTGCTACGTATATATGCTACGTACATTATTTTATGGGTGGTAGAGCTACATGGCTCTATTTTTAGCTGCAGTCGGAGACACTTATTACGGGTATCGAGACATTCCAAGAGCTAATTTTTGTTTTTTAATCGAGAATAGATTTTTTTTGCACATGAACCACATCATTGCCTTACTACTAGGTTATCTACGTGCTAGTAAGTTACCTTTACTCAAATAACAAATTATGTAGCCAGTATGTAATTTTAAAACTTATGTATTTTAATAATTTTTATTAAATTAATTAAGTATATTCTCCGGTTTTACAAACAAGGAAGTAGCATCGTCATTATCATTACACCTGTTCACAAGTTCACCTTTTAACTTAGGCCTCCACGAGTTATGCCACTTAAGTCAAAATACAGTCCTTTTTTTATAGGATAGGGTGACAAAAACGTGAACACAGTCCACCTGATGGATAAATAAAATTGAAGTGTCTGTTTGTAATTTCAAAATAACAGCTTTTTACTAATTGCATATGAAAGTATATACGGTACTTATAACAAAAACACAATTTTTAAAATTTTGTCTGTCTGTCTGTTTGTTCCGGCTAATCTCCGAAACGGCTGGACCGATTTTGACGGGACTTTCACTGGTAGATAACTCATGTTATAAGGACTAACTTAGGCTACTTATATTTTAGAAAAATAATTAGGGTTCCGCGCAACAAAATTAAAACCCTAAATTACACGCGGGCGAAGTCGCGAGGAACAGCTAGTCCTCAATAAAGAATCAAAATGCAGATGCGTTGTCACCCGTGAGGACTAAGATGGAATGCCTCTTTTCCGGTAAAAAGGGTCCCCGGTTCTCTACACTCACCATACAAAACACAGCAGTGTTAAGCTGCTATTTTACGCTGGTATTCTGTGAGAGCGTGGTCCCCGGTCAAGCAGACCCATTCGTGCTACAACTATACTACTAATATAGCTGCAGCATGACTCTACCACGTATAGAACAGAGAGTAGAGAATAGTCCTAAGCTACCTGCATCCATCGACTTCCTTTGTTTTTAAAAGTCGGCGCTTCATCTTGTGGGAGGTCACCCTACACTTCACTCAGCGGTATTACTCAAGAAATTTTATTTCCCATCCGTTGCCGGTTCTTCGAGTTATTTGACCGGTCTACTGCCAATTGAGCCAACTTATCCGTTGGGCGAAGTTTTAAAAGCTCCGCTGTAATTTCATTTTTAGCCCTGGCCTTGCCCTGTTAGTAATATGTACAAAGTACTAGAACAGACTCCGCAAACAAAATCTGCAGCAGTGGAAGTAGGTACAGAGTACCTTTATGGCACAGACTAAGTAAGTTTGAGCCTATGGGCTCTAACGCGTGTTACAAACAACCAAGTGTCGGCGTTTCTTATTACTTCAATGTTTAGAGAGCCATTCTAAATTCTAACGTCCGAATTATCTTCGGAATGGTGTCGGATGAGACATGGTTTTGGGTCGAAACACACACTTGCGGGTGACTCCAACGATAATGTGTATAGCAGCTGTTTATAGAACTTAATCTGAATATGCCAAGGTTAGTACGTAAACCTGTGTAACTTTCAACGAATACCGTTTGCTGATTTTGAACCCTTGTCGACACAAGCCCGTCCTTGATCACGTAATCACAGAATAAATAATAGTACTACGTAACGTACTACTGTTAATGAGAGCCTTGTGAACGACAATTTTGACACACCTGTGATAGAACTGTCCTGTGATCCTCTCGGCGATAGAACTACTTGCTGGATTCGAGGACTACCGTGTCCCCCTCACATCAAGATTATCCTGTTATATTCCTGCGCAAATTGTCTATCCATTATTATTATTCTTCCAGCTTTAGGATCTTCTGGACAGTTTTAAAAGTGCGTTCGTTAATCGTTGCTAGATCGAGTAGTCGAAGGTGGCATACGAATATCCTCCGGAGATTGCTACTATTCCTGTAAAATTAAGGGCCGGTTTTTGGAATGTCTCTCATGGTGATCATTTCAACAGTGGTAGAGTCGCGCGGCAGCTTTTGCTATCGCACGGATGGGCCGCCTCGAATCAGGGTGGTACCACGACCTCACAGAATACCAGCGTGAAGTAGAAGTTTACTTCGTTTCGCTTGGTAAGTCCAGGAGGCCGGAGGCCCAATGCCCCCTCCCCCCCTTAACATGGTAGTGGAATCAAATAAGACACTATAGCAGGAGGGTACCAGCAACCCTAGTGACGGAGATCCCCTCGCTGAGCATCCACGCCCAAGCTACCCTACTCTTCCTGAGCGTGGGTGCTCAGGCTGACCCGTATTCTGCGGGGAGGGGGGCGAAATTCCGCTTGTGATTAATACTGCACGAGGCATGCAGAGCAATAAGTACAAGGCCACCCCTGTCACGCTACCATCTGGAGACGATGAAGCCGGCCTTGCTCTTTTTAACCGAGGTACAGGTTCCTCTCCGGCTGATACTTCATAGCTCTCCTACCCGGGGTACAAATTAGAACACTCCTTTGTGGCCCGGGCTGGAGTTTGCGTGTACGTCAGAGAGGACATCTGTTTACGACGCCTCGGCAGCCTTGAAAGTAAGGGCTTGTCCATCCTATGGCTGCGCGTAGACAGCGACGACCATCACCGCATCTACGGGTGCCTCTATAGGTCCCATAGCGGTAATGCCGACACAAACCGACTCATCGACCACGTCCAAATGGCTGCAGATTCCATGCTACAACAGGTCCCATCCGCAGAGATCGTGATCCTCGGTGATTTTAACGACCACCACGCTGAATGGCTTGGTTCCCGTCTTACCGATCATGCGGGTAGATCTGTTTATGACTTTGCCTTAGCCTACATTGACATACTTTATCTGACACAACTGGTTACTTCGCCTACGCGTATCTCAGATGTGCAGGATCATGCACCTTCCTGTTGGACCTTTTGCTTATCTCTCATCCGGATGGATATCAGGTGTCCGTCGATGCCCCTCTTGGCTCTTCGGACCATTATCTGATCCGGAGTACGGTGCCACTCACGCTCCCATCGCGGTTGCGTTCTGCAGGTTTCCGCCGTGTTTGGCACTATACTCGTAGGTCGGCCGATTGGGACAGGATGCGGTCTTTTTTTGCATCCTACCCTAGGGGGCGCGTTTGATTCTCGCCGGATGATCCAAATGTTGTTGCTGATTCTGTCGCTGATGTGGTACATCTGTGGTGCCTATTGGTGGTAGAACTCAGCCATGGTTTGGTCACTCCTGTAAAATTGCATCACGCCTTAAGCAGGAGTACCAGGCCTGGGCTGACGCATCAACGTCTCGGGATGCAAACACCAGCGCTCTTAAAAAGAAGTTTAATTCCGCCTCCAGGTCCTTCAATAGTGTCATTGCTAAGGCAAAGTCAGAACAGAATTGGCGAGAAACTAGTTCTACTTCCTTCGGGAATACCTGCATTCTGGTCTCTCGCCAAGACTGTCCAAGGGAACTTCTGTCAGCCATCTCTGCCATCTCTGCACAGGGAGGACGACTCACTGGCCCATGCCGCAAAGGAGAAAGCCGATCTGCTAGGCTCTCTCTTTGCGTACAACTCGACTCTCGATGACGGGGGGAACACACCGCCTACCATCCCGCAGTGTGAGTGCTTCATGCAGGATGTACTGTTTACACAGCGCTCGGTGCGCAAAGCACTACTCTCCCTGGACATCAACAAGTCTAGTGAGCCTGATGGAGTTCCTCCCATTGTGCTGAAGACGTGTGCTCCGGAGTTGGCACCGGTTTTAACGCGTCTTTTCCGGTACTCCTACTCCCTCGGTGTAGTCCCGAATTCATGGAAGATAGCTTTGGTCCACCCTATCCCTAAAAAAGGCGACCGCTCAGACCCGTCTAACTACAGGCCTATCGCCGTCACCTCCTTGTTCTCCAAAATAATGGAATCAATTATAAACTGCCAGTTCATGAGGTACCTTGAGGATCACCAGCTGATTAGTGACCGCTAATACGGTTTTTGTCGGGGTCGATCAGCTGATGGTCTTCTTGTCTACCTGACTTATAGATGGGCGGAGGCAGTAGAGACCAAGGGGGAGGTCTTGGCCATTAGGTTGGACTTTGGACATACCGAAGGTCTTCGATCAGGTATGGCACAAAGCGCTTCTTTCGAAGCTTCCTTCCTATGGGCTTCCCGAGAAATTGTGCAAGTGGATCACCAGTTTTCTTGCAGATCGGAGCATCAAGGTCGTAGCAGATGGTGCATGTTCCGATTACAAGCCTATCTCTTCTATAAAAAAAAATGGGAGGATGTTTGTCATAGTTGCTACGCTTGGCATCCGCAGTTTTTTTATTATTAATTTGTTATCAGGAGGATGCTACGGAAAAATAAATAAATATTATTTTGTTCTTTTGACTGAGTTAAACTTAAAAACTACCAAATGTACTATCATTATGCAATTTGCACTGAAACAGAGAGAGTCGTGGTAATTCAAGGGCTAATGAATTTGAAACGAACTGCAAATGACCGTATAAGATTCAGTCAAACAAGACACATGCATCACATCATAACACAAGAATGCGCCTGTGGGCAAGCATTACTATTTTATATCTATACAAATAATTAAAATTGAAGTGTATGTTTGTAATGTCAAAATAACAGCTTTTTACTAAATGCATATTATGAAAGTATACAGGGTTATTTTGTAATAACCAGCCAAATTTGCAGAAAAGGTTCAGAATAAGTAATATAGGCAAATGGTGAAGAAAAATTCATTCAAAATGTATGGGAATGAATTATTTTAACTGATTTTACTGCGCACGCACACATTCGTAAGGCTCGATTAGTAGGCAAAAATTTGTTGCTCATAAATCACATTCAATTTGGGATAATATACTACAAATAAATAAAATTGAAGTGTCTGTTTGTAATATTAAAATTCTACAGCTTTTTACTAAATGCATATGCAAATGCAACTGCAATAACGGTAGATAACATTTTTTAATATTCGAACTTAAGTTTAACATTTGGCTGCTCTTTGTAAAATAACCCCGTATATGGTACTTATAACAAAAAACAATTTTTAAAATTTGCGCAAAAAAATTAAAACCTATGAAATTGTGAACGATATCCGATTCAAATAGGGAAGTATAATAATAAATTACTAAAAATTATTCTATGCGAACGAAGTCGCGGGCACAGCTAGTTTATTAATATTTACCCATACCTATTCATCATGCTCGGCAGGCAGGTTGGTGAGGGCAACAACGATACTCTCACGCTTGTAATGTTGTTTCTAGGCTATGAAATATGAGTTCAACGCTTTTGGATTGATTTCCGCTTTTACTAAGTCGCGTAAAAACCTCGTCCTTAAATCTGTAGGGTGGGGTGAGAGTAGTATTGCCAGGTGTCCTGATTTTTCACTAACCCCCTTAGTCAGTATTTTGATCGATAATTTAAACAGCAAAAATCAATATATCTGTAAGCTGCTACTACATTAAAATTATTTTTGATATTTTCATATTTTCATACCAACCTCGGAATAAATAGTATCAGACAAAATAGTAGCCTTTGTAGTTGTCCCGATTTAAAAACCAAATTCCCGATTAATTTTACATTCCGTCCGGAAATTTCATACACTGGACAGGCAACACTAGCCACTAGATGTGAGGGAGAGACTAAGTGGGTTATGGAGCAGTTAATAGCATTATATGATTTTTGCGGCTATATTACGTACAGGCGCTTTAGTTTGTGTTAAAACGGCAGCAAATGGCAGCAAAGTAGGTAAAGTTTTATACTGAAGTCTATCACATAGAAGTAAGTAAATTTAATTTTTTGTTCACCATGGTGAGATATTTTATTGTTATCAAGGGCATGCTTATTTTTTACGAGTAGATACGCGCTTCAGAGTATGACTGCAGTACGTATGGGCCGGCCCGAGCGGTGGAGGACGTCGTTTGGACAGAATACCAGCATGATATAGCTAGAGGCATTCAAGGAGATAATATGCATTTCATAAAGATGTTAAGACTTCAATAACCATTTAAATAGTATTGCCAGGCGTAAAATACACAGACCTGTGACGGAAAACATTATCAAAGGTGCGATACGTTTGGTAATAAGTACACCTACCAAGTGTGACATTAAGGAAAACCCTTCCTACAATAGGAGACGTTTTACGTAGTAGAGCCACGCTGCAGTTATATTATGGTTGTAGCACGAGTGGGTCGGCTCGACTGGGGTAGGACCACACTCTCACAGAATACCAGCGTAAAATAGCAGCTTATGCTGCTGTGTTTCGTATGGTGTGTGTAGAGAACCGGAGACTCTTTTTACTGGAAAGGAGGCATTCCATCTCAGTCCTTAGGGGTGACAACTCATCTGCATTTTGATTCTTAATTGAGGACAGATTGTCTATGGGCCACAGCATCCACTCACCATCAGGTGGAATGTGCGCTCGTTTGTCAACTTTATTCTATAAAAAAATACAATAGGCTCTCTCCTATTGTATTTTTTTATTTTTGTTTTTGCCTAAGTCCAACAGTGGTATTTTACGGGCAGATGAAGTGGTGTTTTACGGGTAATTCGTTTCTCGGAAACTGCTCTAACGATTTCGATGAAATTTTGAATTTATATAATGTTTTACTACGGTACGGTTTCTTTACTCATGTGGTTTTACCATAGTCTTTTCTTAGACTGTGGTTTTACTTTCAAAGTTTATCTATTCATAGTTTATTTTTTTATTTTTTTTATTTATTTATTTATTTATTTTTTACAAAGTATAGTTATTTAATAACATCCGACAGTACAAATAAACTTACAAAAGTTTTTCCATGTACCGCCGATTCGTAACTTCGATCATGTTCAATCGGTTCGCGTTGCGACAACTTATTTAATGACGTATATAAATGGTGTGACAAAACAGCAAGATGTTTTTTAACTAGTTGTGTACCAAGCAGAATATAGTTAGTATGTTAAATGAAAATTAGTAATTGAGATAATGTTATAATTGTGTGTATCTATGTATATATTTATTAGTAAAATTTTATTTATGTATATTATATTATGATGTGTGTTAGTGGATATATTTTTATATTTTAGTATAAATTGTTAGTAGGTATCGTTAACAATTTGTCGATAAAATACTGTTTAAGCATATATTTAATATTTTTTTCAGTTAGTTCATTTTTTATTGGTTTTGGAATTTCGTTCAAAAGAGCGGGAATTTGATATTGTAATCTAAATTTTCCATACATATTTTTGTATTTTGGGATAATCATATATGGATTGAGGGCTTGTCGAGTAAGCTTTGTATAAATACGGCTAATTTTTAATTCTTCCTTGCCATAATTTTCAAGTAGCAATAGGTATTTCACTTTGTCGTGTACTGGTAGTATTTTGCAATGATGGAAAAGACCATAAGGATTTTTTTTATATTTATCTTTTATTTTGAGAGGGGTGATACATTTAAGGATGCGTAATTGTAGCTCGTATATTTTTTCAAGGTGGGTTTTATAAGTGCGTCCGTAACTGCTCAACCCGTACGAAACTATTGATTCGCCGAGTGCGTTATATAATAACAGTAACATCTGGTAAGGTACTTTACTCTTGATGAGATAAAATTTTGCTAGGATTGCTCGTAGCTTATCGCATACAGATTCAATGTGATCAGTCCATTTCATACGATCATCAATTATTAAACCTAAATATCTACATTTTCTACTATTTCAATTTGAGGACATTCACAGTTTTATTATGGGCTGAACTTTGGATATTATGAAGACATGTGATTATGAGCTATAAGAGTAATGTTATGTTTTAATCTATTTTGACTCGAGCTAACGTACATCATTTTAGTTTTATTCGAATTAAGTACTAGACCTGCATCATGTGACCACTGCATGAGCCTCGTAAAGTCTTCTTGTAAAAGTTAAAGTCTTCTTGTAAAAGTATAAGTTAACTAGTTAAGTGTCATCCTGAGAAAATATAAATTTTTATAACGTCGAATAAAGCTCGGTCGCCCAGATACTATACTATAAAATACAATTCTAACAATGGTTTCTCGAAGTTTCTCTTTTTTGTGTATAATTTGTACAACATTCTACTAACTGCTTTCTATTATATAATAATAGTTGACAACTCCATGGCTTCATAATCAGAAAACAAGAAAATTCTGTCCTCGAAATCAAACCGGAGCAAATATTCGCGTAATAACTCGAACTATTGGTTTCCGGAATGCATGAATAGGAATCACTTTTGCATCCAAGCTGGCTACGAGCCATATGAAACCCCGAAAAATGATCAAAGGTTTGTTTATTGCTAACAGCATAACCTTCATCGAAAAACGACGTCTCCATGGAATACCATAATTATTAACTTAATATCTTATTTCTCGGACCTGCAGGTTTCTCACAATATTTTTTCTACCGCTGAGCACATGAATTTGTGTCGGTGGATATCAAACTTGAATTGCTCGCGTGTTCAATATCTAATTTACGAGGAATGAAAAAAAGGTGTAAAAATAAAATAAATGGTTGTATGACGGGTGGAACGGCCCTAAAGGGGAAGAACCAGACTCTCGCAGAATTGTCTTGCGAATGATCTTGTTTCGTATGGTATTCCTTTTTACTGGAAACGAGGCATTCCACGTTATCCATCTGCATTTTGATCCTTAATCGAGGATAGATGTAGATGTCTATGGGCCAAAACATTCACTTTTCCATCAAGTGGACTGTGTGCCCGTTTGTCACCCTTATTATATAAATAACCTTAAAGATTAATTTTACGTCAAATTAAAACTGCAGACGTTTTCACACGAATTGTAAATAAATGTATGGTTTTAAGATTATTTATAAGCCAGGTTACATTAGATCATTCAATGTCAAATTATTAATGCTTTTGATATTTGCAATTTAAAATGCCACTTTACAATGTACTGCGTTAACATCACTAAATACAAATAGTATTAAATATCGCTTATCCGCGAATATCTGTAAGTATATTCTCTTAACATTTTTAAAGTAATTGATGGATTTTGATGTGATAAAACTTGCGTAATTTATGTAAGAATAGTAGAGAAATGTTGACGTTTTGTAATCTAGCTGAGAGATAAAACAACACTTTGTATGTAGTATAGCCATTGTAAGTGTCAGAGTCACCCTACATCAGTAGATATTATTGCTGCAGCTTGAATGAGTTAGTTCGACCGCTCTCACAAAACTCCAGTTAAACAGCAGCATAATACTGGCATAATTTTATACGTGGTAGAGTCATGTTGCAGCTATATTAGTAGTATAGTAGTAGCACAAATGGGTCGGCTCGACCGGGGAAGGACCACGCTCTCACAGAATACCAGCGTAAAATGGCAGCTTAACACTGCTGTGTTTCGTATGGTGAGTGTAGAGAACCGGAGACCCTTTTTACTGGAAAATAGGCATTCCACCTTAGTCCTCACGGGTGACAACGCATCTGCATTTTGATTCTTTATTGAGTATAGATGTAGATGTCTATGGGTCACAGTGTTAAGACTGTGTGCTCATTTGTCACCCTTATTCTATAAAAAGTTTTTATTTTATTTTAGAGAATAAAAAGAAGTCACACGGTGCTTAATCACTACTGCAAAGAGGGTGAGCCAAACGCTTAAAAGCATTGAACTCTTCTGGAAAAGGTTTGGTACTATACCATTCAGCATTAATGCTACTTCGATTTAGTAAAAAAACTTTCTATGAAAGAAACTGATACCAGATACCCCGGCATCGCTTTGGTAGGCATTGGTCCACTGCCTGATGTAGATGTTTATGGGTCGCAGCAGGGGCGTAGCTACCGCCGTATCAGCCGTATCAATGATACGGGGCCCCCGGGCTACAGGGGCCCCGAACGTGTGTAAGCAAAAATTCTAAGGACTTCTATGGGACAGGAAAGGCTATCAGACTTGTCACTATTGTCTATAGAGGCAGAAAATTTCGAAAAACTGAGATCGTCGTCAGCTATGAAAGATTTAATAAATAAGTACACCGAATAAAAGGCACGAAAAGTGTATATTTTATTTGAATATAGCTTAGTTCCTATGAGTATTAATTGTAAGTAATAACTTATAATCAATATATAATTATTTTGATTATAAGGCATCCCAACAAATTTTGATACAGGGCCCGTCTAAGGCACGCTACGCCACTGGGTCACTGCAACCACTTTCCATCAGGTGGACTGTATGCTCATTTGTCACCCTATCCTTTTAAAAAATACTGCTGATTCGTATGAGAACCTTTTACTGATAACGAGGCATTATCTTATTTCCTCAGGGTGACAGCTGACAATGTAATCTGTATTTTGATTCTTAAAGTTAGCTAGTTAAAGTTAAAGTTACAGCCTATATACGTCCCACTGCTGGGCACAGGCCTCCGCTCATTTCTGAGAGGGTTTTAGGGCAAGGAAATGTCCACCGCGCTGCCCTAATGCATGTTGGCGAACTTCACACGTCTTCGAAAAAAAATTTTTTTTTCTTATTTCTCAGACATGCAGGTTTCCTCACGATGTTCTCCTTCACCGCCGAGCATGTGGTAAATCAGCACTTAAAATTGCAATTAACAATTTCATTGGTGCCGGCGAGGATCGAACCCGGGTTGCTCGCGTACTGTGAAACTTACAGCGAGCGCTAATCAGTTTTGATTCTTAATGGGGGTAAATGTAGGTATGTATGGGTATAGGTCACAGCAACCATTTAAAATCAGGTAAAAAATAGTGAGAAATCGCCACATTCGCAGCCGGGGCAAAGTTCCTAGTTGGTTATTATTCATTGCAAAATTTGCAAATGTGCTTTGCGTAAGGTAATGTGAAATAAAATATACAGTCTTGTACAAAATTCATTTCGCTATATGGGTTATATTCAAGGATTGAGTCGTAAATAAAACCAAGCTTATAAAATAGTAAAATTAATGTCAAATAGGCCATGCGGTGGCGGTGTAAGATATACCTATATAATACATCACTCTATTCCGTAGATGCACAGACCGCGGCCCGCCGGTTGAATACTGGTGGCCCGCCGACAGCAAAAATAATACTCTCGTACATTCGAAAAATATTGAATTATATTCCAGAATAAAACCAAAAAAAATATGTTCGAAAAGTAATTTGAACCTCGCGCGCGCGCTCTTAAGTGCGCTTATCGGTGCGCCGTGCATGCGTCGGTAACAGCGGTCGGTAATGTTCGTGCTGATCTCGGTTAAATTCGTTTTCTTGAGGAACCGCCGCGGCCGGCGGCGCGGCGACGACGGCAGCGCGGTGGCGGCTTATCCACGGGTTATATTGTTAGAGCAAGCGAGATAGCAATAGTCCCGAATTCCCGATTGCTCGCGTAGGTAGATACACGAAGCTTCCAGAGTCGGTTTCGTGATTTCTCCAGACAGTTTTCGACTCTATACGAGCGGTATAAAAGCCACGCTAACCGCAGCGACCGACAGTTCGGTTTTAATTTGAGTGAAGTGTCAATAGTTCTAGTGTAGATTTTAACTCGACTAGCCGGTGTCATATATTTTGATCCACATTCAACGTAGATTTCCCGTCAAGTGCCGTGTATAATTGTGTTGTGAAATCGATAGTAAAACTCTGTTATTAATAAGTGTTTCCCTACCTATTTAATCAATTATTTTTGGTAATTGAAAAAAGGATGGGTAATTTAAGTAGGTACTGTAATTGTTTTTAGGTGCTGTGTTAATCCTAGCCAGGATTAGAACGCAACATGGACAAGCCAGGACCTAGTAAAAAACGTAAGGTTAAAGATGAAAATCGGCAGTTTCAAGAAATTTGGACTGAGAAATACTTTTTTGTATGGTCGCATAACAAAGTCGTTTGTTTAATTTGCAAGAATTATGTTGCGATTGTAAAGGAATATAATGTAAAAAGGCACTATGAAACGCAGCATCCTACTTTTACCAAGTTTACAGGCGAATTAAGGAAGCAAAAAATGTTGTCTTTAAAACGGAAGCTTATTGGTCAGCAAGCTATGTTTACAAAACCCATTCAAGATTCAGAAACAGCTACAGAAGTTAGTTATGAAATTTCTCGAATGATAGCAAAGTGAAGTCGCCCCTTCAATGATGGGAATTTTGTAAAAGAATGCATAGAAATTGCCGCTAAGAAAATGTGTCCAGAAACAGCAAAAAAGTTTGAGAAAATTCAACTGAATCGTATGACTATCCAAAGACGAATTATGTCTTTGTCAGGTAATATTGCGGAACTATTAAATGAAAACACTAAGATCATTGAATTTTTTTCATTAGCACTCGACGAATCCACTGATATTAGTTCCACAGCTCTACTTCTGATATTCATACGAGGTGTTACTCAAGATTTTGAAGTCTTAGAAGAGTTATTAGGAATGTGTTCATTGAAAGGTCAAACCAGAGGAGTTGATATACTCAATGTACTTTTGGATGAGTGTTCAAAAACTGATTTGGACTTATCAAAATTATCGGGAGTTGCGACTGACGGTGCTCCTTCGATGATTGGTGTCAATTCTGGGCTAGTTACTTTGCTGAAAAAGCATCTGCAAGAAAAAAACATAAACGCTGAAGATCTCATGCAGTTTCACTGCATTATACACCAAGAAGCCCCCTGTTCTAAAAAAATTGAATTTCAAAATGTCATGAAAGTGGTAGTTTCGACTGTAAATTTCATAAAATCACGAGGACTCAATCACAGGTAATTCAAACAATTCCTTGATGACATCGAAAGCGAATATGGAGATTTACTGTATTATACAGAAGTAAGGTGGCTAAGTCGTGGATTGACACTGGAACGATTTCTAAATTTAATAGAAGAAATTGGAATATTTCTGGCGGAAAAGCAAACGGATGTCCCGGAACTTAAAAATCCTGATTGGTTGTGTGATTTGGCTTTTTTAGTTGATATTACAAATCATTTGAATGTCTTGAACACCCAATATCCCAGCTCTACGCTCATGTATCATCCTTTCAATGCAAGCTGACACTTTTCAGATCGCAATTGAATTCTGGAAATTACAATCATTTTCCGAATTATAAGAAAATGGCTGAAAAATTCAACAAAACTGCGATTAATTTCAGTTATGTAGAAAAGTTAGATATTTTGATTCAATCTTTTCAAGACAGATTTTCGGAGTTTAAAAAAGTGAAACCTCTGTTGGACATATTCAGCAATCCTTTCACGATTTCAGTTGAAAATGCGCCAGAGTCAATGCAGTTAGAAATTATCGACATTCATAACGACCAAGATTTACGCAACAAATTCAACGAAGGAGACTTGCTGAACTTTTACCGCTGCATTGATAAAAATACGTACAAAGAGTTGCGCATAAACGCTCTGAAATATGCCAGCTTATTTGGTTCTACCTATATATGTGAACAAACCTTTTCAATACTAAATAATAATAAAACAAAAAATCGAAACCGCCTTGCAAATGAAAGTTTGGAAGCAGTTTTACGTGTTGCTACAAGTAAATTTGTGCCAAATATAAAAAAGATTGTAAGCACTATGCAGTGCCACGCTTCAAATTAATAAATTCTTTTTCAATTTTAATACATTATTATCAATCCTTTATTGTCTTTTATTACCTATACTTCTGGCGGCCCGCCATCAGTTCATAATTTGCCCGAGTGGCCCCTAGTCTTAATAAGTCTGTGCATCACTGCTCTATTCCGTCGCGTGGGTGTCGTAAGATTTCACTTTTTTTTATAGGAGAGGGTTCAAACAAGCATACGGCTCACCTGATGGTAAGCGACTACCGCCGCCCATGAACAACTGCAACACCAGGGGAATGGCAGGTGCGTTGCCGGCCTTTTAAAAAGGCGTAAGCTCTTTCTTGAGCACGTTTTGTCGTATCGGTCCGGAAAAATCGCCGGTGGTAAGCTATTCCACAGAGAGGTCGTACGTGGAAGAAAACTCCTAGTGAAATGTACAGTGGTGGACCGCCAAGCAGATGGTGTTGATGGTATTGGGAATTTGCCGCGATGTGCGTTCGTGAAATTTGGCGGCTGGGATTAATCCGAACAATTCCTCAGGGCACTCCCCGTGGTAGATGCGAAAGAAAATGCAAAGGGATGCAACATCTCTTCGCAGCGCCAGTGAATCGAGCCTATCGGAAAGGACTCGGTCGTTGACGATTCCAGCCGCTCTGCGCTGGATGCGGTCAAGTGGATGGAGTTGGCACTGGGGAGCCCCAGCCCAGAGATGGGAACACTATTCCATGTGAGGCCGAATCTGTGCCTTGTAAAGTTGCAGGCGATATAGGCATGAAATACTGTCCCGCTCTGCTGAGCACTTCTTCACCAATCTTTTTAGAGGACTATGTGGGAAACCCCAGAAAGAGCTCAAGGCTTTCAATAGAAGCCCCAGCGACTGTCCAGGGGAAATCCCAGATACTTCTTGAACCATCTTACTCTTATTTCAGATCTACCCACGGGGACCCTCGAGTCGGGTGGTTCCCCGCCCCGTGGTAAATTTGAAAAACATGGAACCATAGGGCCTTGGTCTCGTAAGGCGACTACTTCTATTCCTTGAGCTTTATATCCTCTCGAAGGTGACCACGCAGCGACCAACAACATGTCGTCGGTATAACACGCTATTTATGCCAGTGGGAAGGTTGAATTGCAGCACCAAATCATAGACGAGGTTCCCACAGTAGCAGCCCCAGTATACGAGCCTTACGGAATCATACTTTTGACCTCCCTCCGAATTTTCCTACCACCTTGCCTCATGTATAGGATGTATCTGTCTCCAAGTACTCCTCAATGACGCCATGTAGGTAGGGTGTATCTGATGGTGTGCAGGTGCCCTTCTGAGGTTGTAAGTACAGGAGTTGACGATATTAAGACGCCATGTTACCCACACGCATCTACAGTGGAACATTCTTATTGCAAACCCAACTGGCTTTCGGTCAAATCAAAACCTACGCGCGACAGATGCCCATTGAGCGAGTGGCAACTATCCTCTCGAACAATTTTCCAATCTCGTACAACAGGCATATGGGACGATACGCAGAGGTAGAATTTGCGGCCCTGTTCTCCTTCTAAAGAGGATCAACCTTTCTTTCTTTCCCATGTCATGGGGAAATTGGCGCTCCGCAAACAGCTAGTAAACAGCTACCTAAGCCTGTCACAGCTGCTTAAAACGAGTTTGTATTTTATAAGCGTATACTTTTAATTTATTTATTTATTTCAATAAATGTTTGTACAGTTTATTTTTAAACAAATAATCCTTATTCCATAAATAGTCTATAATAATAGGTACCTGCACACTTTTGATAGTGAGGATAATTTCTACGTTTCTATGAACAACTTACCAACTAATTAGGGTTAATTTCATTAAAATAAATAATCATAAATTAACTTATAACAACCAGCAACTTTTTGATATCATAGTACATATAAAAATTTTTTTGTAACAATGTCCGAATTTTCAATGTGCCTCTTTAAAAAAAAATGCAATACTCTAGGTCGCGGTTATAGATATCTAAATTAGCAAGCGGACTAAGTTCTGCAGTATTAATTAAGCTGTAAAATAACCGGCCAAGTGCGAGTCGGATTCGCGCATGTAGATTCCGAACCATCGTAAAACACGTTTGTAGTAGGGGAGCCCCCTTTATTTTTTAATTTATTTTTATCATTTGTTTTTATAGTGGCAACAGAAATACATATTCTGTTAAAATTTCATCATGAGACACAGCCCGCTGACAGACGGACGGATGGACGAACGGACGGACGAAAAGCGGAGGCTTAGTGATAGGCCCAATTTACACTGCCGCGGAACGGAATAGAAGCGAATTTTTGTAACGAAATTGTACATAGTAAAATGAGTTGTGTAAAGTTCAAACTAGATATGAGCCAGAAAACAGTCGCGCGCCTTCCGCGAAGACGCGCGACTTTTTTATCATATCTAGTTTGCACGTTACGAAATTAACATAAAATTCATTTTACTATGTACAATTTCGTTACAAAAATTCGCTTCCATTCTATTCCGCCGCAACGTAAATTGAGCCATAGGGTCCCGTTGGTTACCCTTGGGTACGGAACTCTAAAAATTAGAAGTTTTACTTGTGTTGAGACGACTAGATTAGTTTATTTCAGTTTATTTTCCCAGTAGTATGTTTAAAGATATTTTACTATAGGCAAATGCGACTCACTTTGAAGCTTTTTTATTTTGCAGAATAAGAGCCATTTATAACGATCTGCCTGCACGATCCCACTTGGTTACAGAAGACAGTTAATGCTGAGTAGTACACAAACATTTGTTTACTTTTTTTTGAAAAAGTAAGGGAAAAACGAGTAAAAAGTCGCAATCTATTGCACCATGACAATGCTTCGGCGCACACCGCGAAATAGAAAAAATCATTTTAGGCTTCTAAAAAGGTGGAACCCGTGACGCGTCCCGTGAACTGTCCGGACCTCACAGCTTTCGACTTTTGTCATTTACGGAGCCAGAAGAGGCCATGGTAGCTCTGAACTAGCAAGTGAAAAATATGCCCTAAGACCAATTGTCCTTATGTTTTGAATGAAAGTGTTTAAAATGTAAGAATACTTTGAAAAGCACTAAATATATTAGTTTACTATATTAGTTATATTATACAGGGTTATTTTGTAATAACCGGCCAAATTTGCAGAGAAGGTTAATAAGAATAAGTAATATAGGCGAAAACTAAGGAATTAAAAATAGGGTGAAAAAAAATTAATTAAAAAAATCTCAAACATTCTGTCCTTTTTATCTTATAAATTCAAAATGCGTGGTAATGCATTACTTTAACTGACACACACACACATACTCGTAAGAGTCGATCGTTAGGCAAAAACGTTGTCCATAAGTCACATTCAATTTGGGATAAATTCAAATAAAAATAGGAGCCTTATTTACTCGTATTTTCAAAAACTGCAATAACGGTATATCATTGTTTATATATTTGAACTTTAGTTAAAATTTGGCTACTTTTTGAAAAATAACCCTATATAATATACCAAATATAAATTATTTTATTCATGAGTTACGCTAAACTTTCAGTGTACCCAACTTAAATAGACTATCTAAATTCAAATATCTGGGGCATATTTTTACCGATGACCTTAAGGATGATATAGATATAGAAAGAGAGCGTAGGACTCTAGCGGTCCGTGGTAATTTATTGGCTTGCAGATTCTCCTGTAGTACTGACCAAATTAAAATCGCACTTTTCAAAGCATATTGTCAGAGCTTTTACGCGAGAAATCTGTGGGCCTGTCACACCAAAAGGTCGCTGGATGTTTTGCGCGTCCAATACAATAACATATTACGGATGATGTGGGCGGTGCTCCGCTGCTGTAGCGCATCTGGGATGTTTGCACAAAATCATACCAATGGTTTTTAAAGACAGTATGCCTGATGAGGAGGGATAGCCCCAACACCATCCTAAAAATTGTTGCGGAGAGCTACGACTCTCCTATCTGAAAGTTTTTTGCGTAGAATTATCCGCTAGTTAGCTGGTCACTGTTAGTCTGATATTTCTCTACATAATATAATACAAAGTCGCTTCCCAACGTCTGTACGCTTAGATCTTATAAACGGATTTTGATGTGGTTTTCATCAATAGACAGGATGATTCAAGAGGAAGGTTTATGTGTATAATACATGCATATTATGTTCTAAATATATAATTCTTCTGTCCGTGTGTATGTGACTGAAGCTGAACTCCTCCTAAACGGCTGGACCGTTTTTGATGAAATTTTGTGTATAATTAAGTTGATTAGAGAATGGCTTAGATTCAGAATTAGACCCGGTAGGTGGCGTTATTGTCGGTATCCAGAAATCAACCGTGCGAAGCCGGGGCGGATTGCTATTTTTTTTAAATTTATTTAATTATTTTGTTAAAATTAATAGAATACTAACTTAAATTATAATTCTTTTACGAACAATTCTATGAATTATCTGAAATTACAAATTTAATTTTATTTAATTAAACATCTAAAATTTTCTGATTACGCTACGTACGTATGAATTTTATCTGTATCGTGCAGGCATTTAAGTCTTGGAAATATATAAATTAAACGTTAAACACATGTTCAGATCTGTAACAATTTTTTGTAGGCCTATATCAATTATTGATCTGTGGGGCCTCGGGATCCGAACCCTCGAAACAAACCATCGCAACCAATGGACCCTTACGAGCCCTCTATCTTACGTGTTTACTGAATTTGAGTGCCTACAGCTTAAGTTTTAAATATTTATTTCTTTCAATTATTTTTTGTTCTCAGTGTCGGTGGTACTCGACGTCAGTTTGGTCCAGTTGTTGGAGGTCGTACAGTAACCTCTAGCTCCTCCCTCGGTCTGAACTCATCGGGTCAAGGATACTACGATCAATACACGTCTGTTTCAAATTAAACTCATAAACCAAGGCAGGCTGGCTAAAGATATCAATAACTATATACATACACATGTAATTAGAAAATCATTACTGCTTTGTTATTTGGATATGTGTCTGAACGCAGTGAAAATTTTTCTGGAAATACATAATATAATGACGTAACCTTGAATCAGGTTAAACACAAAAATGCGCTAATAAATTAAAATAATTTTATGGTAATTACCTATTTAAGCAAATTGAGTTACCTAATACCAGATTGGAATAAATCAAAAACTTGTATATTTGGGTATACTATTAACAAAAACTTGATCGGTTATAAACTTTATTAAATTGTGAAAAAGTTTGAGTTTTGATGTTGATGCATGTGGCCATCTTAATAGTCTAATAATAAAAGCTTTTATGAATGGATCATAAATTAATGAAATAACATTAATATTTAACAATGTAATAAATAAACGTTTTGTTTGAAAAATATTTATTTATTGTCTTAGTTTCATACCCTATTAGTAAATAATATATTTTCAGAGAGCTCTATGTGCGTACATATATAATAATAAAAACGTGTAGTCACTACAGTACTACTAGCTTTGTATAATATACCCGTAGTTATCACAAATAGGAAATTATTAACTTATTTCATATATATAATTTTAAAATATTTTGCGTAGTAGGATGTCGTATAAAACCCATTTTATAAAACACAAACTGTCAATGGGGTGCAGATATTTGAATATACATTTAATAATACTTATTGGGAAGTTCTAACCTATACTGGGGTTTTTCGTAATAGTAACCTGGAGACGGCTCCGGCGCTGGCACTGGTGCTGGTTGAGGAATTGGTGCTGGTTGAGATGCAATCGGTACTTGAGGCGGCGTCACGATAACAGCATCGTCAGTGATCGCCACATCCCTACTAAATGGCACTTGCTGACGAAATCTTGGTTGGTACACTTGTGCTTGGTAGAAATCTTGTGCTGTGTACTGAGTTGAAGGATTAAACCTATTTGGTACGCCGTATTCCGAGGGCAATTCCATACGACCAAACATATTTCCTAAAAATGGAAATTTATTGGTCAGTGTCGCCCAAAATCCTGTGCCACCGACTTGGTTAGTTCCCTGTCCATTACCCCAGAAGAGTCGCTGATACTTCTCTTGCGGAATGTTATAGCTATTCGTTATTTGGTATGGATCATTCGGACCTGTGTAATAAGGTGCTTCCCTTTGGTTGTAGTAGGCTAAGGAACTACCTGAAAATTTCAATGGAATATTAATAAGCAGTCTGAAATTAAGAACAGAGAATTAAACTGATGTTTTTCTTTCGTATGACGAAAAAGTTGCTATGTGTTGGCGGCATAAGAGTAGATATTTCACCGTTGCATAGGTTGTATAAGTCGATTAAGACAAGCCTATTAGTAAACAAAAATAAAACTGAAATTAATATAATCGGTCGGGGAAAAAGTTTCTTCGTATTAAGTATTTATATTGTATAAAATTGAAGAAAAATCTCTTTGGTTGTACTCTTTGTATCCGGCTGTTTTTAATTAAGAAAAAGAAAAAGTAAAAAACACTTTCCCGCCATTTTCCAATTGTTTTTCTGTCCGCCAAAATGAGTGAATCTAATGAAGAAATTCGATACATTCTGAAGTTTTATTACAAAAAAGGGAAAAATGCGATTCAAGCCGCGAAAAAAAATTGTGATGTTTATGGACCTAATGCAGTGTCAGTAAGAGTAGCACAAAGTTGGTTCAAGCGTTTTCAGTCCAGAAATTTTGATGTCAAAGATGCAGCTCGCTCTGGTCGCTCCCATACGGATAAAGTCGATGCCATTTTTGAAAAAGTGGAGCAAGTTCGGCATATTAATAGTTACGAAATAGCCGAAGAATTGAGGTACATACAACATAGTTTTGACCCATTTGAAAAAGTCTGACTACACAAAAAGCTCGATATTTGGGTACCACACGAGCTCACTGAAAGAAACCTAATGAATCGTGTACTCATTTGCGATTCTCTATTGAAACGTAATGGCAACCGAACTATTTTTGAAAAGATTGATCACTGGTGATGAAAAGTGGATCACCTACGAAAAGAACGTGCGAAAAAGACCATGGTCAAAGGGTAGTCAAGCTCCACAGACTGTAGTGAAACCCGGATTAACACGCAATAAGGTGATGCTGTGTGTGGGGTGGGATTGGAAGAGCATCGTTTATTATGAGCTTTACAGCCGGGAAAACCATCGATTCGGATCTCTACTGCCAACAACCAATATCTCATTAGTTGTCAAGCAAGAAATTGAGAAAAAACGGCCGGAATTGATCAACAGAAAAGGAGTGGTCTTTCATCATGATAACGCCAGACCACACATATTTGGCCACTCAGCAAAAATTGAGAGAGCTTGGTTGGGAGGTGTTAATACATCTACCATATAGTCCTGACCTTGCACCCTCAGATTTTCACCTGTTTCGATCTCTTCAGAATTTTTTGGGTGGTGTTAGGTTAACATCAAGAGAGGACTGTCAAAACTACTTGTCGCATTTTTTTAATCAAAAATCCCAACATTTCTACAGCTACGAGATTACGTCACTACCTACAAGATGGCAACAAGTTATCGAACAAAATGGCACATATATAATATGTTATAATTAAATGTAATTAAACTTTGAAAAAAAATGTCTTGAAATTGTATATAAAATACGAAGAAACTTTTGCCTCGATCTTATATATAAAAATATGCAAATTGGGTCATACATAAATTTTACAGAATTATATTTTAAAAATATTTTGTTTTGTAGAGGAAAGTGAAAGATTTTCCAAAAAATGTTATAGTTGAAAATAATTATTGCATATCCAATGAAATTATTTTAAATTAAGATACTATTTCTTGTTTTGTATTAAATGCATCGACTATAATTATATGTAAAAGGAGTTTGAAATTGATTACAAATAATGCGCGCTTCACGTACCTACGATCCCGCACAACAAATAAACAATCGATGTGTACATTTTTCCACGCTGTACTAAACCCCAACTGCGTGAAATTGTTGTTCGTCTTTGTCTTTATACCTCTTCGTATTTGTTCCTAAAAGTGGGCCTTGAAGTAAAATTCTCGTAACCCAATATTGAAAGTGTGAGGTAATGGTGTGGCATCGGCTCACCCAGCGGCTAGCGTGGACAATAGGCGCGACATCTAGGTGACTCGTGCGTCGCCTGCATACACAGGCTGTACTAAAATTCGATGCAATTGTTACGGACAATCTTCTGCATAGTATGCAGTACGGGCAGTGATCGTAAATGGATATTACGTAGCGTTGACCATGCATTTTGCATATTTTCGATGTTTATTCCAACTACTTATTTGGCAGGTTTTATTGTGCAATTGGATTTGGATATCGATTATTCTGTCCGCATTTGTCTTCAATACCATTTGAGCAGTATATTCAGTTAAAATTTAAGTACTTATATCGACTTTTAACAAATGTTAAAGGTCGAGAACAGCAACAACAAATAAGACTATCAAACATCGCGAATCGAAATTCAATATTTTTAATTAAATCATTCAAATTTTGATGTTTCTTAGATTATGATTATAAATTATTTAACTTTTACATTAATTTAGATAAATTATGATTAATATTACAATATTAATAAATACTAATATTAATAATTGTTATTAAATAAAAGGTACGGATTTGTTAACTCTGATAGTTATCTACTAATATTCTAGATGATACTTATTTTGAAATCCCTTTAAGAACATACCTTGCCGCGTTGAACTTTGATTAATGGTATAAATTTAACACAGATCTGCAGCATTTATTAAAACTAGACTCGTAGACAAATTGTCAAAGTAGAAGTTGAGATACATTTAGCAATAAATATATTTAAAAAATAGTAAATAGTAAGGTTTTAAGTACAAGTTTATGTGTACACTCGAACGTCAAAATAATATTAAAACTGTTAAATTAACTGATAGATAAGTGAAACATATATATTCTAAAGTAATTATGAATATAATTACATCGATTGATATACTAGCAAACCACTGCGGCTTTGTACGGTCGCGATTTACCAAAATATGTCAAATCTTATATATTTCTACACGTACAAGAACAACAACAAGACCAACGTGCAAGAAGTTTAAAGTCTAAAGTTAATACACAGACAGATTTTGACAACCCAGGGACTTTATTTTATAGAGACAATAAATAAAATAAAATATTAACTCAGGACCGTATTTCGCGGCATTCTTTGGGTAAGGCTTATGTCTAGCAGTGCACAGCTAATAATAATGTAGATGATGAAATGATTTATTGATAGGTAGATATACATAAGATGAAAACAGGAGCTTGTGATTTTGCAATTAAAATTAAACTATTTATTACTTTAAATGAATATCTTAATAAGAGTGACACACATGTAAAAGAAATGAGATAAATTGTTGCTAGTGCAATAAAGTTTAATATATTTTTATGTCATAAATATTTACCAATAAGCTATTAAGGACTTTCTGCCTTTTAGTATTTTGTCCTAAAGAAGTGTTATCAGTTGTTAAAACTACTCATCCTGCGCTTTGATTAATAAAATTAGAACGCTGTTTTTGCGCCACCCTGTGAACTATAAAATTAGTGAAAAATGCACTCATACGCGTTCGTGCGTGTTTACCCAACATAATCGGCATTATTCATAAGATAACAAGTATTTGCCTTCAACAGTTGTCACGGTATTGTCCGCGGCGGCGCAGCAGCTTTTGCGAAACGTTACTTAACCTCGAGATATAACCGACACTAATGATATAATTCTAAATAGACCAGATAAGAAAGATAGTTTCGTATTGTTTACAATACTGACTGTTAAATATTTATATATAATAACATTTTCTACAAAATAATCTTTTCAAACGTTATCTTAGGGCAAAATATGTATGGATATGCATTGAATAACGTTTTTATATCTGATGTTACTACAGTAGTTTCAGGTACGGTATTTTATTTATTTGATTAATCTATTACTCAAAAATTGTGTTAATTTTTAAAGATTTTGATAAAGAAAATTGGTCTTTAAATGTACGTTAACTTAGTAGCGAAATGCGTCATTTACCTTAATTCAATAAGAAATTCATAATAATACATCTAAAAACTATTTGTTTTACTATAAAGTGTTTTTGGCAGTATGAAGTGGTTATGAGATCCAAAATTGAATTTCCAATAGATAATTTCTGTATGAGTTGTAAACAAGGTAGGTAGTTTTTTAATATAGAATGGGGGTGACAAACGAGCACACAGCCCACCTGATGGTAAGTGGTTGCTGTGGCCCATAGACATCTACATCTATCCTCGATTAAGAATCAAAATCCAGATGCGTTGTCACCCCTGAGGACTAAGATGGAGTGCCTCGTTTCCAGTAAAAAGGGTCTCCGGTTCTCTACACTCACCATACGAAACACAGCACAGCAGCATTAAACTGCTATTTTACGCTGGTATTCTGTGAGAGCGTGGTCATTCCCCGGTCGAGCCGACCCATTCATGCTTCAACCATAATATAGCTGCAATATTAGAAAAAATACATTTAATTTGAATGCCTTTCGAAAGTAAATAATATGATACCTTGTTCATAGTAACTTATCTTGACAATTAATAATGGACGTCATAGCCTACACTTAGCTTTTAGAAATTTATCATTTATTTAAAAAAAAAAAATATTTACAAAATATCATACGACAATAATTATTTATGAAATTTTAAATAAATATATTTAAATTTAAACGATGAATTGTAAACAGTGTGTTGAGTAATATTTTATGGGTTGCGGAATCACACAAGATCGGTAAGTAAGATTATGTCGCGTATTTAGTATTAACATTGTTGGTTTCTCATAAAAAATGTTCTTCTTAGACAAATCATATATCATTCCCCGCAATATCTTATCTTTTAATCTAACCGGCCTAAAGTTCAACTCTGACTACTATTAAGGAAAGTGGTTAACGATGGGTCAAACCACTTGTGTTCTTGATATCGTCTTTTGTCTGTAACATTTTGGACATAGATTCATGAGCTTCAGCATTATTTTAAAAATTATGCATGCATGGAAAAATTTAAATATTGATTTCGCTATGTGGATGAACAGGTATTATATAATTTATGGAACTACTTAAAACGCAATCCAGTAAAATTTATTGTCTCGGTTGCATCCTTATTCTTTTGCCTAATAAAATATCAAGGTTAAATGTATTTTTTGACTTGCTCTTGAGTTATTATTTTGTAAAAATACTCACCATAACAGCCTTTCAAAAGTTAACCGCTGAACATAAGCATCCCTTATAGATTGCCTCATGGCCACGCTTACAAAACGGGTAGGCAACCGTAGTATTTTATGTTTATTGCTGCAGCACATCTCCTGGTTCAGTTTCCCTGTGTCGCCTCTTATGACATCTACGGTATGATATGGGGTAGCGGACATTCTAATGCCGCTACTACACAGTTTATAAGTTTTCTCAATAACTACCGTTATTTGTTTCTTTTTAACAATAACCTGTAGTTAAAGACACAAACAAAAAGAAAAAACTGACTAAGTGCGTGTCGGGCCACGCACACTGTAGAAGTAGGGTTCCGTAGTTGCCCGTCACAATACGTGGGCTTTCTTGATAATGAGCATAATAAGTGAGTTCGCGCTTTGACCGCTATAACGACTAAAAATGGGCTCAAAAAGGAAGATCGTAACTGAAGGATTTATTTTCAAATCAGCCTTATAGGGAGTGGTATTCAAAAAAGATTAAAAAAACTTTTCGATTTTGATAATAATACCCTATGTATCCGGCAAATGAAAAAGTAAAGCTAATAGTAATAATGTATATAAGTCGTTTTCTTCATAAAATGTTCATTTTTAACAGTTTACAATAACATTACAAAGTTATTAATGCAGCTAGTTTTAGGTCATTTTCTATGGAGTTGTAACGAAATTTTTACTAATCCAAGTGCATTTTATAAGTTGGTCGACTATTACTCGTTAACTTCTTAATTCTACTTAGCTGTGATAGTTTTCCTTTTAACTCCATATATACTACTATTGTGTATATTTTCCACATTTCCAAAAACAGCGGTTTAGTTGGTAGAGGGGGGGGGGGGGAGATACATGACTCTAATGAAAAATACCACTTCAAAGCTAAATATTTCGCAAATGGAGCCCTTAACCGAAAACATGTTGTTCCACACCCCCAATGTTTTCTTTCACCTCTATTTACTTCTATGGGAGGTACCCAAAATAAAAATGTTTTTTATGATTTATTTCACAGTTTTCTAGACGTGTTTAATATCTATAACTATGCTAATTACAGATTTGTAGCACCTATGGTCTCTGAGAAAAACCGCGGACGGACGGACGGACGGACGAACATGGCGAAACTATAAGGGTTCCTTGTTGTTTAACTACGGAACCCTAAAAAATTTTTTTTTTCTCGGCCGTAATTACTAATTGCTAGGCATAAGGAGGTGACCAGGCAAGTGTAATTTACACTTATCTGTTATTAATATGAAATTTCATTTCAATCTAGAGATTCCCTAAGTAAATGTTGACGAAACTCATTAGTTGTGGAGCTTTAAAGTCCATATAAAGATATTTGAGAAAAATAGGAGGAGCCACAGAGAAGCGCTTTACTTGTTATATATTGTGTTTTTAATTATTATAATTCTATGTAATAATAATAGTATAGCTCAAATCAAAATATTATAAAATTTGTAGTCACAGTGCTCTGCAGTTAATAAATAATTTGAAAATTATGAGGCTTTTACAAAGATCTTCAGAACTATATACAATTGTTATTGTGGTGTTTCCAGAAGAAGTCCGCTGAGTTAGTAGGCTCACTTATTATTTCAATTTGTCGTTTTTTTATGACCGCAATATTTTTGCTTTTAAGGAAGGAACACATATAAAATATAATCTGCCTTGTAAGGCATTGTAACACGTAACGACTTGAGTGTTTAGTAGAACTGCAGTTTTATTGTTACTAACATAAAAATGTTGTTTTACATGTTATAACAATTTTGAACATTTCACCATATCTATTATTGTCAATTTGCCCATTATAATCATCTGCTGAGTGCTGACCTTAACCAACATTGTTGACAAAACAGGTGAGTACTCGCACTATTAAATGACAGTTTAAGTTTTTATTCGTAGGTATTTTCTCATGAACTTGTACTGCTTGTTGGTGCTGCTCGTATTTGCTAAGCATTGATTTGTTTTTATTTAATATGCTTTTATTACGGATGGGTAATTTTGTTAAATTGTAATTTATATCATACTTCATCCGCGACTTAATCCGCGTGGAGTTTATTATGATTGGATTTCATGGGTTTTAATTTTTTGCGCGGAACCCTAAATGATTCTAAAATAAAAGTATCCTAAGTTACTCCTAACATCAGCTATCTGCTAGTGAAAGTCCCGTCAAAATCGGTCCGGTCATTTCGGAAATTAGGCGGAACAAATAGAAATACAGCCAAAAATTTTTTTTTTTGTTATAAGTACCGTATATACTTCAATAAGCATTTAGTAAAAAGCTGTTACTTTGACATTACAAACAGACTTCAATTTTATTTATTTGTATAGATACTATTTCAACCTACGCTTGTGAGACTTGAGCACTCTCCCAGAATTATGAACTGAAACTTGTAACGTACAAGAGAATAATTTAAAAAATTATTTGGCACCGTTAGAAAACAAATTTTTCCGTGTTTAGGCGTATGAGAGAAACCGTTACCAGATTTTCTCGCGGGTGACGTAAGAGGCGTCTTAGGCCAGACTTCTTCAGCCACGGACGTGAGGAAGCGATGCCGCCAATGTTTTAGTGGACGCTTGAGGTAACTTAACGGATAAAATCATGTTTTTCTATACATGATTTTGTACGTTATACCTAAAACGAAAGTAAAAAAAAATCATGATAAGATATTTACTATGTGGATTATTTTCGCTTCACATTAATAATTGATTAATAAATAAATAGTCTTAGCGATGATATTTGCTACATTCATATACTTTCTTCTACGAGACTGACATGGAGACTAACCATTTGCACACGAAATGATTATTGTATACGAGTGTGTTCGCAAAAGTAAAAAGTAAAGTAAAGTTACAGCCTATATACGTCCCACTGCTGGGCACAGGCCGCCGAGCACGTGGTAAATCAGCACTTAAAATTGCAATTAACAATTTCATTGGTGCCGGCGGGGATCGAACCCGGGTTGCTCGCGTACTGTGTAACTTACTGACTTATCTGAGCTGCCACGGTTCTTTCGCAATTTGTAATCTGTTCGCAAGCACAGATGCAAATCTCTATTTCCCTAAGTGATTTTGGCCCGACCCGAGATTCGAACCCAACATAGACCGACGAGAATAAGGAACTTTTTTTTAATAGTATTTAATAATGATTAATGATATCTTGTGCTTTTGCTGTCACTATAAATACCATACCAGTAATTGGATTTTGGAGATTGGTTTATACCTACTACGACTATACGCTTGTATAGCTTGTATACTGCGACTATACGCTACTGTGCTTCTTCACCTTCCTTTGATAATTATTTATCATGTGTTTTAATTGAATTTAGATAATTATATGCTTGCGTAGATGTTACTACAATAATACTGATAAGCTGAAGTTAGAAATTGATTCTAGAATGGTTTTGATTGGGTAAGCTCCGAAGAAAACTAAGGGTTCACAGATAATACCAGAATATATAATAATTAAAAGTTGTTTTTTTTTCTTACATTATTATGTCCAATACTATCTATTATTTTAATTAAACACTCGTTTTAATGATGTTCAATATTAACATTTCTAAACAACTCAAAAACATGTTTGTGCCAGTGACATTTCCCATCCTCCTACATTATCACTTACCATATGGTGTGATAAATAGTAAAGCACTGGCTTGTAGTATTTAAAAATAATGGTGGATTCGAATAACGACTTTAAGATACGCAATCCGTCATCTAAATCATAAAATTATTTCACATCAATATAATATTATGAAGTTCTATGAGCTGTATCTGCGACTTGTTATCGCCGCTGGTGACAAAAGGGCTGGTTCTTTTCTCGTTCGGCGAGGAAACGCAGCCAGCGTTCTCGGCAGTCGGCACTGCGGGGTGCAGACTGTATGATAATTTTAGATTTTGTATCCTTGGCAGAAAACAGTGTTCTTTTGCGAGGATTTGAGGTTTATCAAATCTGATGTAATGTTGGGACGATCTTGAACATATTCACAGACGGCAGACTTCCCGGAGCGTTGGTGCTTCACGCTATATTATATTCTTTTACGCGGGTTTTATCTTTTGTTTGTCCTATGTAAGAGAGACTACATTTACAATCAAGCTTGTACACTCCTGCATCTTGTAGAGAAATATTACACTCGACGATGGTAAAACTGACTAAACTTCATCGAAAATTTGTAGTAGGTTTTTATTGAAGCTCGCTTCAAGATGCAGCCAATCTAGTCCGTAATTGTTCTGATATATGGTAGTACAGCAGGCACGTGCTCGACGATGACTGGTTTCTTCACTCGGTCACTGTGACGTAGGCGCGGGATTTGAAGCTAGTTGTCTTGCAATACTTGCTTGGCCTGCTGGAGCTCGGCGGTCAGGTATTTTCTGTTACAGATTACTTGTTTAGTTTTTTATTATCATACAATTTTTTTAAATTATTATAAAAAAGAAAAACTAATTTATTTATTTGCTTATTGGATCTGGAAAAATAATAATATGTATATATTTATTATTCCAACATAATTGTATATTTCGTGTCTATCTATTAGATACCTGCTTATAATAACGTGAATACTATAAAAAGCTACCATGCGAGGTCATAAGGTTCAAGGCTTTTTTAAAGTTACGTCACTGAATAAATAAGTTACGTTAACGCAGATAAACTGTAACTTAATAAATTTCGACAGCTTTAAGTGTAATTCAAGAGCATTAGTATTCCCGGCAATACAACTCTTGTCGATGACCACAAGCTGTTTCTGCCAATTTTTACCTCACTCTATCTGATATAACTAAATAACTTTAATCCATATTGTCTTAATGTTTCACTATAATTTTTCTTCTGCCTATCGTCTGGAATGGTAGCGGAAACAACTTTCGTTATCCATCCCAATTAGAGATCTGGGGAACTTAGACCTCGTCATTATGTCGAATGGAGACCTTATGTATGACATGATTGTAAAAGTAAAGTAATTACAACCTATATACGTCCCACGGCTGGGCACAGGCCTCCTCTCAGTTCTGAGAAGGTTTTAGGGCAAGGTGGTGCCAATGCGTGTTGACGGCCTTCACATGTCTTCGAACTATTTTTTTTCTCTGACATGCAGGTTTCCTCACGGTGTTTTACTTCACCGCCGAGCACGCGGTAAATCAGCACTTAAAATTAACAATTTCATTCATGCTGGCGGGGATCGAACCCGGGTTGCTGCGTACTGTGATATGACATGACATGATTGTATTTGTGCTTATGATTTTTTGATTTTATTTCATCAGTTTCATTTCTTTTTATTTCGTTAGTTCATTTTGAAGAAAAAATATTTCCTCTCTATTTCCAAGTAAATCTACTTAAGTGTCTTAAAATGTAGCCTGTAAAATGTTTCCGAGAAAAAATATATCTGCCACTGTTACCAGTAAGTGTCTTCCATTTACGTCACTCACCATTCGAAAAACAGCAGAATAATGCTTCCATTTCACTCGGGTATTCTGTATGAGCGTGGTCCTACCCCGGTCGAGCCGACCTATGGATGCCATACACGATCCAGTTTACCGTCAAGTTGCAGCGCGCTTGAAGCAGCGTCCGGTAAACTTGACGGTGTATGGCTATCAACGTGCATGAGAAATCTATTTGAAGCAAAAATTGAATTTCGATTCTGCCAACTTAATCAAGTGTGCAGCGTCACGTAAACTTGAACGTGTGTATGAGCGGTCAAGTATGCATGACGTTAGTCGGAGCAATAAGCGAGAGACGCCATGGCTTCAACTGGTGCGGCATCATGCAAACTTGACGGCGAAATTGAACGTGAGTGGTCTATATGGATGCACGGCAAACTGGACGCCGCTTCAAGCGCACTGCAAACTGACGGTAAACTGGATCGTGTATGGCATCCACTACCCGCGTAACAGCTATACAGGGTTATTTTGCAATATATGCCCTAATTTGGAGACAAGGTTCAGAATAATTTAGGCGAATGGTAAAGAAAAATTAATTAAAAAATCTCAAACATTCTGTCCTTTTTATCTTTTAAATTCAGAATGCGTGGTAATAACTAAATGTCATTCATAAATATCTAAGGCCTAACCATTTTAAAGCTGTAACACACGATCGAAATGGTACGGTCCGTACAAGGAATGTGTACGGTACCGTATACATTCTGTTCGTGTGAAGAGCAGTCTGCCGACAGTAATTATTACTATTTCGTGTCCGCGCGGTACGATGGCGTACACGTCGAACCTCGGTACGGACCAAACATTTTCTCCCGTGTGTTGCGTTGGAACGGATCAAAGCCAAACCGCTGCGGAACGGAATGGAAGCGAATTTTTGTAACGAAATTGTACATAGTATAATGAGTTTTATTGTGTAACGTGTAAACTAGATATGAGCCAAAAAAGAAGTCGCGCGTCTTTCGGGGAATTCTCGCGCATTCTCGAGAATTCCCGTAGCTACTGTCGGCGCAGTCTGTGGAATCCGCGGGAAGTGGCACGAAGGGTGACGTTTTCGTTTCTTCCATAAATCATGAACCCAAATATTTCTTTTCCTTTTTCTGATATTCTTCCTTTTTCTAATCATTTTCTTCTTCTGCCTCACAAATAAGGAATATGAAACTAATATCCAATCAACCATTCTTGTCAAATAAAAGATCTAGATTAAATAACTGAACGTCCTCTATAGCCTCAAGGCGCAGTCGCGGGAATGTTCGAGCATTCTGGCGAATTCGCGCGCCTTCTCGCGCGACGAGGATTGACGCTTCCGTGCCATTCCGTTCCGCCGCAATATAAATTGAGCCTTAGTCACCACAGAGTACCTTTATATAAATGTTAGTTATGTTAGTCCAGTGCTGCCATTTTAGCTCTTTTTTGGAGTGTTTAGCGCGCATATCAAAATTTTTGCACCTAGCGCTTAATCTAGCGCTTTTTTGGTGTATTTAGCACACATTTCAAAATTGTAGCGTCTAGCAGGTTATCTAACTCTTTTATACTTTATGTCATGACAGCACTGTTAGTCTACATTCCGATAATAATAATAATAACCTTTATTTTTTTCTCCCACAAATAGTACATTGCAATTTATCTTTTACAAACATATTTTTTCTTATAAATAAAACAAAGAGTACATAAATTTTTGGGAGACGGGAGTCCAAACTAGGATGCCTAGTATACCTACTAGGTGTGCTATGTTTCTCCCGGCTCCCCCTTTAGGATGAACAACTTGAATTTTGGGGAAATCCCTTTATTAAAATTTTCGTTCATGGTTTTGACAACGCATTTGGTTTGCTTTACTCAGTTTCAGTCAGTTGTTTAGAGCACAGCTAAGTTAAAAGTTACTTAGAAGTTACAACACAAAGAAAGTGTGCAAAGCATTCAAATGCTGACATCGAACGTGTGTTCAGTTGAATGAATGTTGTTAAAACTAAGTTGCGAAATACATTGCACTTTAAAACAATTAATGCCATTTTAATTGTTCGTACAGGACTAACTGCTGTTGACAGCAATTGCTATAATTATAAGCTTCCAGTCGATGTCCTGCGAAGTATTGGTACATCGGAAAAATATAGCCAGAAAAAAAAACTTAATGTTGTTCTATATTATGATGATAACGAAATTAAACGATTTGGTCGAACTTTGTTTGTGGTTTTTATTATAATTTATAATTCAAGAAAAAATTTAGTTAATTTAGCGCGAAATCTAGCGCTTTTTAAGGCGATGTTTTCATGAAATCTAGCGCTTTTTGTGTCGTCCTAGTGCTGAATGAGTTTTTTGATCTGGCAGCACTGTGTTAGCCACGATCGAAACATCGTGGAGGTAAGGCATGCGAGCGCGCATGATAAATACTATTATGACCCAGACAAAATGTGTTGATTTTTAAATGTTATTATACCACTAATAATTATTAAAGTTTATTAAACATAAGTAGTTTAAACTATAATGTATTCAATTGATAAAATACGTATTTTACGACATATTCCTTGTACGGACCGTACCATTTCGACCGTGTGTTACAGCTTTTATAGTTATTATTACGCAAGCATAAAACTACGGTACGGTTTCTTTACTCATGTGATAAAGCCGAACGTCCACCCCAAACTAAACTAACTTCGTTTATCTTAGCTCCACCGCAAACTATGCCAGCTAAGCTAGGTAAAATAGCTGAACTAAGTCAAACTAACTTAATTGTGTAAGCCGATCCGAAACTACGCGAACTAAGCTTAGCGCCTCTCATTCCCTTACTTTACCTCTCTGGCGCCTTTCGCTTAGTGTTGTTTGTTTTAGTTTATTTTTCGGTGTACGTGCAACGATTTTCTAGGTTAGCTTAGTTCCCCCCCGAACGGGTTCCCGCCTTGTCGTGGCGGGGGGGCTTAGTAGCCGTGGCTTGGTAACCCGCGGTGAACAAAGAGGAACCCCTTGGCTGGCCCGTGGTGTAGGGCCGGCTCGAGGTGGCCACTCCGAGTGGGCTTGGCGAGCCCACTCGGATGTTTGTCAGTGGGCTGCGGGGAGGGGGATGCCCTCTCCCCCTACCGCTGCAGCCGAGGTGGAGTCGCGGGGGGAGAGGAGTGTTGGTATGGCGATGCGCCACTCGCCCTATCCTCCGCGACTCTGACGGGGCCGCACCGTTGATGCGGTGGTGATGGGGCCGCGGGGGGAGAGGAGTGTCAGTATTGCGAGGCGCCGCTCTCCCTGCCCTCCGTGGCCGAAACTTGGTTGGCGGCGGAGCCAAAGACCAGAACCGCCGCTGAGGTTGGTAAAGCGGGTGCTACCGAGCGGTCGATTTTCCTGGCCCCATGGCTTCCGCGTATCGGACTCGGGGGGGCCCGTTACGCAGGTGTTGTTGGAGGCCGTGGAGAAAGGCGTGCCTTGTGTTCCTGGTGCGCTTTGTCTGAGAAGGAGAGTGGGGAGGAGAAGTCCTTCCCCGAGAAGGGGTTGCCATGGGGCGGCCAGCGCTGTTTGGGCTGCGGATGTGTGCGAAAGCCTGTACACACACACACCTGTAACACAGGATTTTTTTCAAAACCCTACTTCAGGCACCAGTCTCTCACAAAGCTGAAACCTAATTATGGCAAATTGTTAACTCTGAAAGAACTATTTGTGAAGAGAGAATAAATGATTATTATTATTATCATTAAAGCGTTCCCGTGGCCCTGCCAATATTTGACAAAAACTTTGTGAATGTAATCGCAAACAGAGGAGCGCGCGTAAGCGTAGTTGTTGCTTGTTGCCCATAAATCACATTCAATTTGTGATAATTTCAAATAAAAGTAGAAACCTTATTTTCAAAAACTGCAATGATGGTATATCATAATTTATATATTTGAACTTAAATATAAAATTTGGATACTCTTTGAAAAATAACCCTGTATATTCGCGTGGTTCTACATAGCAAAATAAGGCTATTCGCACACGGCGTCGTGTCGTAAGCGTACCGTAATACGCGCATAGGACGAGAGCAAGAGCAATACGAGCGCGTACATGTTCAAACAAGTCCGCACACGAAGCGATGCTGCAGCGAATCGTAGCAGATGTTTATTGTTATAGTGTACTGGCGTAAAAAAGCAAGCGTAAAAAATTAACTGTTCATTAATTTCTTTAAAAACCCGACGTTTCGATAACTTTACAGCACCCATGGTCACAGGGGGGACTGAGGTGTTTGACATCCCAATGTCATAGTTAACCACGCCTACCTCCAGATTAAAATTATTAATTTTTATTCCGATCTACGCAGTATGAACTTATAGTATCTTGAAGTCTTGCAGTTGTATACTTGGGTTGGGATTTAATTATATTAACTATAGGATCCCAAGCAGATGCTAGCACCCAGCCATCTACTCTATTGAAATTAGGATGTTTTTTTGATTTCAATAGCCTCGCGAATCATCATTGGAAGGAATCGGTGTTCTTTAGCGAGAATTTGTGGTCTTTCAAATCTAATGTAGTGACGGGGGCGATGCTGTACGTGTTCACAGACTGCAGACTTCCCAGAGTGTCTATTCTTCACATCAGCTATGTGTTCTTTAACGCGGGTTTTTATTGATCTTTTGGTTTGTCCTATATTAAGAGACACCACATTCACAATCAAGCTTGCACTCCTGCATCTTGCAGGGGACATTATGACTGATGGTAAAAACTGACTAATCTTCTTCGGCGGCTTGAAGTGTGTTTCAATGGAAGCACGCTTCAAGATGTAGCCAATCTTGTTAGTGACACCTCTGACATATGGCAGTACAGCAGGCACTCGCTAGACTGTGGCCGACTTCACTCGTTCACTGTGACGTAGGCGCGGGACCCGAAGCTTGTTGTCGTGCAAAACTTGCTTGACGTATTGGAGCTCGGCGGCCAGGTGTTTACTGATTCAGGATTTCGAGATTCCATCCCGCGGTCTAAAGTGCCGTAGCCAAACATTTGCCAATTTTGAAATGATTATTACTTTACTCTTTACTTAACTCATCTAACTAATTTTCTGATTGCATTGTTGATAAAAACAGATTGTTATTTTCACTCTTGCCCGCAAGTGGGAAACATTCTGTGAATCTTGTCCTGGTGTTTTACGGCACTAGGATAAAAAAAATCCTGTGTAGAGGTTGTTTTTTATAACAACCTTATATCACTGTATTTTAAGTGCAGGCGACTAAAAACCTTCGCTAGAAAACCTTAGTGATATAACTCATAAAAAAATAATTTTTGTTAATTTCATAGTTTTAATTGCAAATTTGTCAAGAAAGCAACATAGCTACTTGTTTTAAAATTATTTAAATTAAATGACTGAGTATAATAATAATAATAATAAGTATTTTATTACCATATCAAAATATTTTACATTCTAAATGTTTGTTAGTTGTGTTAGTACATTTAACTTATTAGTCTAGTGTTAGTGTGGTTTTTTTCTGGGATGTGGATCCTTCTTGGGTAAAGGCCTCCTCCTTCTCCTTCCATAATTCTCTGTCTTTGCCTAGGGCCATCCAGTCTTGCCCTGCTTTTGCAACGATATCATCAGCCCACCGTCTAGCTGGTCTGCCGACATTTCTTTTGCCTAACGGTCCTCTCCAACGTGTTGTTTTTATGGTCCGTCTATCATCTGTGAACCTCGAGTTATGGCCGGTCCATTGCCATTTTAGTTTTAAGGCTTGTATTAAAGCATCTTTTATTTTTGTTCTTTCTCTGATTATTTCTGATCTTATTTTGTGTATTTTTCTCATTTTTAATATACTTCTCTCTATTGCCCTCTGTGTTGTTCTTATTTTTTTGTTTCGTTTTCTGTGTGTAAATCCACGTCTGACAATCATACAGTAAGCAAGCCAGGAGACAGGTTTCAATTACAATTTTTTCATAACTAATGTATAATCTCCTTTAAATATTTTTTTTGGGGACCAAAATTTGTTCCAAGTTATTTTACATCTCCTTTCTATTTCTTATTCATTACTAGATGATCTGAATGTATTTGTCCACATATTCTATGTGACTACCTTTTATACTAATAGGGATTCTTTTGCTATTGGTCATTATCTTTGTTTTGGAGGTATTCATCTCTAGTCCTACTCTAGTACTTTCTCGATCAAGTGAGTTTATCATTACTTCTAGTTCTTTAGATGTTTTAGCAAATACAACTATATCATCTGCGAATCTCAAATGACTCAAGCAACTGCCAGCTAATTTCAACCCTCTGGTTTTCCAGTCTAGTTTTTTAAATATAGCTTCTAAGACAGCGATAAATAGTTTCGGTGACAGAGGGTTACCCTGTCTTACTCCTCTTTCAATTCTTATTTCTTCTCCTCTGGTTTCGAGCCTGACTCTACTGGTGGCGTTGTTGTGCATGTGCTTTAGGATGTTTATATACCTTCTGTTAATGTTCAGTAATTTTAGTGCATTCCAGATAGAGTTGTGACTAATCGAAAGCTTTAGTATAGTCTATGAAGGCTATATATAGAGGTCTCCTGAACTCTTTGTACTTCTCTATTACTTGTCCTAGTGAATGTAAATGGTCAGTCGTACTATAGCCTGATCGAAATCCTGCCTGTTCTATTGGTTGCGCTTCGTCAATCTCTGATTGCGCTTATATCATCTTCAACTAATAGTGTATTTAGGACTGGTTTGTAGTTCTTCCTGCTCCTTTTCGAGACACATAGCCTGACTGTAGCTCGCAAAATTCTGTGATCAGAGTAGAAATTTATGTTGTTCAATATATCGAAATTTGTTACCAATTTTGGAGTGTTAGTCATAACAAAATCGATTTCATTTCTGTATCTTTTATCTGGAGATTCCCAAGTCAATTTTTTCTTTGTTTTCTTTTTAAAAAAGGTATTCATGATAGACATCTATGGAGAGGGCTATGCTCGGCGTTTCTCTGCGAATTGAGAACCTCCTCCTTTTTGAAGTCGGTTAAAAATTGGGAATACAAATGGGATCAAACTCGCTTATGTAGTACCGTATGTCTGTCAAGACTTAGTATTCATACCTCCCTAACTATTAGTTTTTAAAGTTTGCGAAAGGAATATTTGCAATGTAATTATAATAATAATCATCATCACTTGATTTAGAAATCAATTTACTTGATCGTTCGAATAATAATAAGTCTAGTCCTATTTTCTTTATATTTTTAGACATATAATAAAGTAATAAAAATAAATAACTAAACAAAACGAGTTTATTGATGTACATAGATTGTTACTAATAATGCGAACGAAATCACTATGGATTAAAGACGAATCATAATCAAAGATCATATCTTGTAAAGTAACGTCACACATAATTACTACTGCAATAGGGATGTATGTCTTTTTCTAGTAAATCAGAATGTAGTAAAATGTTCTTACTCTCATATTTGGCATAGTATAAAGAGACCAAAGATGACTACTAGGCGTTTCTATTTTCACGCATGAATTACACGCAGCATCTTTCAATTGATTTGTCTCTTTTTGACTTATTTGAAAATTAAATTAGAAAAAGTATATTGACTCAATTTATGTAGAATTGTAGGACAATTAATAGAATTTGACGACAATGGTTCGGGTACAAATTATGAGTTTTGCTACTTCCTCTTATTTTTTATAATATTCCGTTACTCACAAAACAGCCATAAAAATGAAAATATTTTTTATGACTAATCACAGTTAAAAACTTAAAGCAAACATTTTTTGCGAATACCGCAGCAGTAGGTATAATAGTTTTTACGACTTATCATATATTACATTTTGTACTGAAAATAGATTTAACACGAAAAAACTTAACGCGGTTATTTTTTACAAATACTGTTTAATACGAAAGGGGTGAAATAAAATTCAATATTTGTGCTTTGTAATGATTTATTCTGTCAAAAATTAATTTACAATTTAATGAGTTCTTAATTACGATAATGTCTTCTACAAAAGTAAACTAAACCTTTAATGGTGTAGCATACTACAATAACTAATAATAGAAGCAGACTACAATAACAATTTGAATGCACAGAAATTAAACATCGAATAAAAAAAAATGTCACTATTCCCGTGTACATAATTATATCTTCTATATAATAAAAATCAATTGCTGTCCGTTAGTTTCGCTAAAAAACTGGTTTGGCCGATTCTGATTTTTTTTTTATTTTGAGTGGTTCCCTGGATGGTTTAGATTTACAATTGGACCCGGTAGGTGGAGCTGTTGTCGAGATCCAGAAATCCCCCGTGCGAAGCCGGGTGTTATGTCATAGATACTATTTACTTTATATTATAAGTCCTGTATACTTTATATTGTTTATTTACTAAATTACTTTCTTAGAAGCCAAACTAATGTTATGTCATAGGATACTATTTACTTTATGTTGTAAGACCTGTATACTTTATAAATCATATTGTTTACTTCCTTAGAAGCCACACTAATTCGATTGTAATATTATATGCTAATGTTTATAGCTTACCATAAGTTAACCATAACACCAAGAACAATGTTGTTCCCTTATGTTTACACCCACGCTATTTAAACTAAATCTTTCGATCCCTCAATATAATTCCATTCCCAAGTTCTCTGTATCAACTACTATATTTTAAGTTAGTTTAAAAGTATTAAATAAATTCATTTTTAAAGAGTTTTTGTCTCTGCCACATAACAAATTTGGCGCAGTCGGTGGAATTTTGCGTGATTCATTCGCTTAAATCGCGTAAAGACGAAGTAAAAACGTACCAAATTCGACGGGACAGCATCGCCCACTTAAATTAATTCCCTCATTCGACACAGATAATAACGAACAAGTGTACAGATTCGTTAGGTCATGCAATTCAGCTTTCGACTTAAGTTCGGTAGCGAAGCCTCCATAGAAGCCGAGAAGCCGGGCTTTCCCTATCAAACTGCTCAATCAATAATATCAACTAATAAAATAACTCGTAAACTGTTTCAAACTATTTCAAATTTCCCGCGCGCTTCTCTGTCGCTGTCGCTGACCTGTTCTACACAGGCCATAGATTACTGTATATACACAGGCCTTATAACGTCAACACGCGGCAAAACTGCGCGATTAGGTTGTCATAAAAATTTGTCGTCTCTCTCGCACGCGTGGGCTTTTACTGGGCTTTCGAGAAGACAATCGCTCCCTTTCTAACCTGTGGTACAATGTTCTATAATGAAATATAACTACGATTGTTTATATAGCAATTTGTACGTAGCAAAAAGCCGGGCTTTTAGTGTGAAGTTAGTCATTAGTCAAGCGCGGGCGATACCTTTGCAAGTTCACTTCACATTTCAATGTTTACTCTGGGTGTTTACTTGAGCGAATAAATATTGCGAGTTGAAAATTTATGCTTTTTTATAGATTTTTAGTGAAAATGGAGGATAATAGTGTTCCTTGTGATAAATTGAAGTGCGTTAACGTGCTAATCGGCGAGGAAAAGCTAAAATCGAAAAAGAGAAAAGGTAAATTTTTATAAAACTGCTAAAAACAACAAAACCATAATATCTTGGGCTTGCCCTAGTTTGGAGCCCTAACTTCGTCACTGCTTAAGTTCAGCGGACCAGAAGTGAGTACTTTTAGTGTACGCGTTAAGCAATATCACTGGTTCGGGTGCGGCAGACGTTCACAGTAAAGAACATGCCTCATGGACCGGTTTAAGAACATTCCTTATTGAAAAATTCTCTAACGTTAAAACCATAGCACACCTTAACCTTGAACTGCAATCCATGTTTCAAAAACCTACAGGAACGTTAACCGAATATTTTCACAGAGTCGACCTTTGTCGCTCTAAAATAATTGAAAAGTTAAACGCTGAAATATGCGATAACACGTTATTAGGTCGCTAAGCGACAACGGAGGAAACGCCTCTTAACGTTTTTATTAATGGCATTAGCTCCGACATCGGAGCAATGTTAAGAACAAAAGAATTTCCTAGTCTTTGCGAAGCAGGCCGATTCGCACTTCAAGAAGATAAAATTCGTGCAATGAACAAAGCTAGGCAATCTTTATTTAAACTGAACACAACGCGTCGACCCACTTTTACATAACCACCATACCATAACCATAATAATAATAATAATAGGGTGTTGTCAAAAGTAAATGCAGTCAGCACAAAATCTTAAAAATAAATTTTTGTAGCATATGTTTCAAGTTACCAAATAACAAATTTTCAACGCAAATATATTTTACGATATCTATATAAATAAAACGTTAAAAATCTGTGCATAAGAAATTAATTTCAAGAAAAATGTATTTATTTCAAACTGACAACTGTCATCTAAGAAATTTTACAAACAGATTTATAAAATATTTAATTTAACGTTACATTATGCATCGAACGAGACGACAAATACGAATAAATACCGCCAATACTACTTTCGCACACGTAACATCGCCTACGGAGGACGACACATCCATGGAATGTAATCCTAGAGGCACAAGAAGAACCCCGTACCATCTTTGAGGGACGAAGAGCGCCACCGGCTGGCAGGACCTGAAGGAATTACTATCCTACAAGAGGACCCCGCTACTGATGGTGTGGTGCGACGACGCATGCGCTGGACTAAAGAATTAAATATAAGTGTTATGCGCGCGTACTATAAGGCTACCAAAGGAGGAACCAATCTTACATCTTATCGCCCTAAAATGCTGTATGAATTCCAACAGCTACAGCCCAACCTAACAAATTTAACTGCCCAAAGACTTTCAGATCAAGTACGTGTCATTCTAAGTCGTAAGATTTTGGACGACAGATTACTTGAACAACTTTGCAGTGAGTACTCAACATCTACTATCAATTCAATTCCTAATTCCCAACGAACACTCCCAGGTGAGAATGATGACTTAAATGTTAATAACAGTAACCATAATATAGATATTACTAACTTAGACGACGAAAAAGTAGAGCAAAATTGTTTTGATATAGATGTGAGTTCCCAGGACAGCGAATATATGAGAAGAACTTTCGAATGTTTCCTTCTGGAATATAAAAATATAGCTATAGAAAATAGACCGAAACTACCTAAACTTCCTAACAACAAAAAACTATATTAACAGTAGCATCAATGAATATTCTATGTAAAGATTATTTTGAAAAAGTAATTCAATTTTGAAACTATGTCTTCTTTATTGTTGTGCCCATGTTGTATGTATGATAATGAAAATTCCAGTCATTTCAGTACATAATTTTAAGAAAAATAATACAGAACCTAAATGGAAACAAAGAATTCAAACACGAATTGACAATACTCGCAAAATTATAGGAAAACTAATAAGCTACCAAACAGGTAACAGACGTAAAAAAATAAAAACTTTAGTAAATCAAATCGCGAATGAAAATAATATTAGCCAATTAGATCCCCATTTTCCGGATAAAATTACTGAGTACATTGATACGCTAAAACAAAAGTTAAAAGCATGGGCTAACCGTATTAGACGATATTCAGAAAGATCTAAGCGATACTTCCAGAATCGCACATTCGAAAGTAACCAAAAGTGGATGTATCGGTCTTGGGAGAACACTACAACTAACAGTTGTACTAATGACAGCCCAAGCTTAAATGAATGTCTAAGTTTTTGGAAAAGTATATGGCCTAGTGAAGTTTCTCATGATGAAGGCGAATGGATTTGTGCAACCGAACGTACGTATTCTAATTTGGCTAGCATGGGTTCTATCTCAATTACTGCTGAAGACGTAGACTCAATTACTCGCAGATTACACAATTGGAAATCCCCTGGACCAGATGGTATACACAACTTTTGGCTGAAATGGATAACAAGTAGCCACGCGTGTTTGGCTGCACAGATTCAAGAAGCCATAGAGTGCTGTGAGCTCCCAAGACTACTTACAACTGGTATTACCCACTTACTATATAAAAATGGAAACACCACGGAACCTAAAAATTACCGACCTATGCCATACCGACATGCCTTTCAACTGTATACAAATTAATAACTGCAATTTTAAATAACAAGATCTATAAACATTTGGAAAATAATAACATTTTTTCAACTGCACAGAACGGATGTCGGAAAAGGTCACGTGGTTGTAAAGAACTTCTTCTCATTGACACAGCTATTTGCCGACAAGTCTTTCGTAATCGCAAAAATATGTCTGCCGCTGCACATTCATGGCTAAAGAGAGTTTTGGAAATATATAAAATAGATGACAAAATTTGTAAGTTTCTAAGTAAATTAATGGGTCAGTGGAACACTGTCCTAAACCTACCAGGTGAGTGGCAAAGTAGTTCGATAGACTCTATAAATATTAAGCGGGGTATATTCCAGGGCGATAGTTTGAGCCCAACTTGGTTTTGTTTAGCCCTAAACTTTAAGCACTGCTATTGAGGAATCCGGATTAGGTTTCGGTTTCGAAAGAAAACTCACCCATCTCACATCTACTCTACATGGATGATCTCAAGCTTTTCACATCAAAGAGTGATCTACTATTATTGTTGAAATTAACACATAGTTTCAACAATGATATTAGAATGGAATTGGAAAAGATAAATGTGCCGTCATTAATGTAAATAGAGGCAAAATTAAAAATTCAATAATTTTGAAATTACAAATGATTTACATTTTAGTTCTCTTTCTGAAACAGAAACCTATAAATACTTGGGCATGGCGGAAGCGTTAGGAATTAATGACAAAAATATTAAAGAAAATTCAAAAGCAAAATTTTGTCAAGATTTAAAAAGTTATCAAAAGTCATTTATCCGGCGGAAACAAAATTAGAGCATATAACTCCTGGGTAATACCTAGCCTTCTTTATACTTTTGGTGTTACAAGATGGTCTCAAACGGAATTGGATGCCTTGGATAGACGAGTCCGTACATTAATGACTATGCACCACCCGCGATCATCTGTCATGAGGTTGTATCTTCCAAGAAAAGATGGTGGACGGGGTTATTAAACATTAAAACCTACACAACCGTGAAGTATACAACCTCAGAGACTATTTTAATAAAAAAAAAGACACATCACGCATTCATAGTGACGTAGTGATTAATGACAAATCATTAACCCCGCTTAATATGTCGGCAAAGGACTGGCAGAGGCCTCATACTATGATTATAGATGAACGCAAAAAGGTTTGGAATGACAAGCAACTGCATGGTCGATTTTTAAAACATTGACTAACTTATATAGTAGACATGGTTGCATCAGTACATTGGTTACAGTCTGGTGACCTTTTTGCAGAAACTGAAGGTTTTATCTGTGCAATACAAGACGAAGTAATTAAAACGAACAACTACCGGAAGTACATTTTGAGGGACGGCACGGTTGACGTATGTCGCGCATGTCATCGCCCTGGAGAGTCCCTCAGACATGTTATTTCCGGTTGTTCACAACTATCGAATGGTGAGTATTTGCACAGACATAACCAAGTAGCTAGAATAATACACCAGCAGTTTGCCATTAAATTTGGTTTTACTAAACAGGACGTTCCATATTATAAGTATGAACCAAAGCCAGTCCTTGAAAATAGAAGTGTCACGTTGTACTGGGATCGGTCAATTATCACAGACAGGTTTATAGTGGCAAATAAACCTGACATTGTGGTGGTAGACCGAACTACACGCAAGGCAATAATAATAGATATCAGTGTTCCTTATGACAAGAATCTCGTGAAAGCAGAGAATGATAAAAAAATAAAATATATCGACTTAGCTCATGAGATTGTCGCTATGTGGACGTTGATTCTACTATTGTACCAATAGTTGTATCAGTCAATGGGCTTATCGGTAAAAATATGGACGATTATCTGTCCAAGTTAGGTTTGGGCAAGTGGCTGAAGGGATTGATTCAAAAATCGGCCTTATTAAATACAGCTCGAATAGTAAGAACGTTCCTATCTTTGGATGCCTAACTTCACCGATGGCTTAGGATTCCTCGCCGCGGTGCATAATAGCCGAAATAATAATATTATTTATATAGATTGTATTTATATTTATAATATTATAATTTTGTGACAATATATGTGATAATGTAATAATAATAATAATACAAATAAGCCTATGAGTCGAACTCATCTACCGTTTACACACACCATGTACAATAACGCAAACACACCACAACAAATTACGAAACAATGTAGCTATTGTAAAAATATTGGGCATAATATTACAGAATGCCGTAAAAGAGCTTACAATAACAATTTAAGAAATAATCAAGCCCAATGCGCACTTCCTGCTCCTCCTATCCCAGTTAACCATTTAAACTACCAAGCGACCAACGAGACGAGCAACTCGTTGGAAATCGCTTCAGTATCCTGCTCACCGATCCTGACTCAGGATATGGAGAAACTACAAATATAAGTTCTAGCAAATCGAATCTTATTTCTCGAAGGCGTCCTCAACCACCAAACCATCGAGATCACACTACACAAACAAACAATGTACCTTCCAAATCACCGCTTAAGTGTCAGGCACAATTGAAAAATGCGTCTACACAAACTAGCGACTTAGTTACTACACATCACTCAGTACTCACAAATTCTAGTTCTCAAACGGAAACCTACGAACAGGGTAGCCAGCCCCAAACCCTTGGTTTTCCAAAGCTTATTATTCCTTCTATATCCACTGACTCTATTATTACTATTTCTACTACATCCACTGACTCTTACAAGACCACTGCATCCACTATATCCACTGATTCTTACAAGACCACTGCACCTACTATATCCACTGATTCCATCAAGACGACTGCACCTACTACATCCACTTCTTCCACTGTTTCCAATAAACCACGTTTGAAATCAAAACTTAAAACTAAAAAGCCTAAATCAAAACTTCCTAAATCCAAATCTAATACAAAATCTTTTGCCATATCCGCCTTAAATGATGTACCACCCGATAACCTCTTATACTGCACTTTTCATATAGAAGGCAAACCAGTCACATTTCTCATAGATACCGGAGCAGGGATCTCGGTTATAAAAAGGGATAAAATAGGTTCTTCACCCTTAAATAAATTAAACATCGTGTCAATCGTAGGCATTTCCGGTAGCCAAAATTCAATTGTAACCTCAGGCACCACCGACATATCTCTAGATTATTTACCTAAATATCGTTTCCATGTCGCCTCCCTTAACATTAAAGCAGACGGTATACTAGGTAACGATTTTATGATAAAGAAGAATTGCAACATTTACATTCAATCTAAAACTATGAGAATACGTGAAAGATCCTACAAATTACATTATTTGAACGAAAATCTTCAAAATATAATAGACTCTAATAACCAATTCCTTTCTAGCAGCTCTAAGAGTGTAATTATGTGTAGAACAAGCAATATAAATGCCGGGACAGCAATAGTCGAAAAACAAATAATAGATAACGGTATTGTCATTCCCAATGCATTGGTCGAAGTCAAAAACAACTCATTTATTATCACTTGTGTAAATACAAACAAATCCGACAAAGTAATTAGTATTCCAAACATCGAAGTTCTCCCTTACGAACCAAATTAACAAACAAACAACATTCATAACCACTTAATTAACAATCTTAATCACACATCCGACACCGATAGACAAAACCAAGTACTCACCCTTATTAGACGCGAACATTTGAACAAAGAAGAGTCGAACTCATTAGATAAAATTGTTTCCAAATATCCCGACATATTTTTCATCGAAGGCGACTCACTTACATTTAGTAATCATACAAAACATCAAATACCTACCACTACTGACATTCCAATTCACTCAAAAACCTATCGCTTTCCTCAAGTACACGAACAAGAAGTAAAATCACAAGTCCAAAAAATGTTAGACCAAAACATTATCAGACCTAACTCATCTCCTTGGAGTAGCCCCATCTGGGTTGTTCCTAAAAAACTAGACGCATCTGGGAAACGGAAATGGCGATTAGTTATTGATTACCGCAAGTTAAATGAAGTCACAGTAGGAGACAGTTATCCTCTTCCCAACATCACAGACATTCTAGACAAATTAGGTTATTCTCAATATTTTACCACATTGGATCTCGCCTCAGGGTTTTATCAGTTAGAAGTAGATCAAAAAGATATTCCTAAAACAGCTTTTAGCACTCCATAGGGTCATCATTAAGAAACGAAATATTAAAAGAAAATGGTTATTAAGAATGCCATTCGGCCTGAAAAACGCGCCAGCAACGTTTCAGCGTACAATGGACTCCGTTTTGTGTGGCTTACAAGGTGAAAGATGTTTCGTCTACCTCGACGACATAGTAGTATTTGCTTCTAGCCTTCAAGAACATGAACAAAAACTTGAAGAAGTTTTCTCTAGACTTAGAAAATATGAATTAAAAATCCAACCAGACAAATGTGATTCTTAGACGCGAAGTTGCTTATCTTGGCCATATCATTTCCAACGAAGGCGTTAAGTTGAACCCCGATAAAATACGGGCAGTTCAAGAATTCGCTATTCCTAAATCGTGTAAAGATATATAAGCATTTCTAGGTCTTACAGGATACTACTGTCGGTTTATTCCTAACTTCAGTGAACTCACTAAACCATTAACTAGCCTTCTTAAAAAGGACACTGCTTTCATATGGGGCGAAACCCAACAACAATCCTTCAATGAATGTAAACATCTTCTTACTAACCCTCCAATCTTACAATATCCTAACTTCACAAAGGAATTCATACTAACCACAGACGCTTCGATAAACGCCTTAGGTGCTGTGCTATCGCAAGGCGAAATAGGCAAGGACTTGCCTTTAGCATATGCATCTCGAACACTCAATAAAGCTGAAGCCAACTATTCCACTATTGAAAGAGAGTTATTAGATATCGTTTGGGCCGTCAAACATTTTAGACCCTATTTGTTTGGTAGGAAATTTAAAATTGTAACTGACCACAAACCGCTTACATGGCTTTTCTCGATAAAAGACCCTGGTAGTCGGTTAGTTCGTTGGCGACTTAAACTCGAAGAGTACGAATACGAAATAGTATATAAGGCAGGTAAAAATAATACTAATTCAGACGCTCTCTCACGCCCACCAATTCTCCACACGAACATATATAATCCAACAAATAGCGACAAAAACACACATCTTGACTCAAACACTTCAGAAGACTATTTACAACTAAACTTTCAACACTACTTAGAAATCGACTCTCACACATTTAATACTCCATATCTCCACATTTCACCAGCCTGCCTCTTAAACGAACTTCACAAATACATTCTTATCCCAATCTCTTGTCAACTTTCCGATAAAAATAGCCTTTTCAATTTCCACTTGCTCTCAAGTGGATCCATATTTAAATAAACCAAAAACTTTTTACGAAACCGATTTATTAGTTTCGGATAAGAAACAAAATATTATATTTGGCTGTTCGAGACCCACCCACTTCGATCCTTGGGATTCTGAAAGCTATTTTAAATTATTACTCGCTTGCCTACACAACAATAAATGAAAATCACTTTACATTCCAAATCTAAAAACCGACCCCACTTGTAAACTTAAAAGAAACGAACAGTTACACATCACAGCTTATTTAGCAGACATTTACGAATGCAAAATCACCATATGTGAAAATAAAGTTAAAACTCCAGCTCTAGAAGAGATAGCATCAATCCTGAAAACCTTCTATCATGATCCCCTATCAGGACACCGTGGCATTATCGAAACAACACACAAAATACGATCTGAATATTTCTGGAAAGGAATGACAGAAACTATTAAAAATTATATAGATAATTGCCAAATATGTCAACGAAGCAAAATTCAACGTAAAACATATAAAGCTCCCATAGTTATTACTTCTTTTTCTACTGAACCTTTTGAACGCGTAACTATTGACTTAGTTTCTTATTCAGACATAACTAATGACTTTAATAAATATATACTCACATTACAAGATGACTTAACTCGTTTTGCTCAAGCATACCCCATTCATGACAAACAAGCAACTACAGTAGCCAAATCTCTTTTAATTTTCTGTCAACATTACGGTGTATCTACACGTTTCCATTCCGATCAAGGTACAGAATTTCTAAATAGCGTGATCAAACAATTGATGAAATTACTAGGATCCAACCACACAGTTAGCACCGCATATCATCCTCAAACTAACGGTTCATTAGAACGATTCCACGCAACATTACGCGATCATATCCGAATGTACCACAAACGTAATCAATCTAGTTGGGATCAAATTGTGCCATTTGCCATTATGTGCTATAACACATCAATTAATCAGTCCACAAAATTTACACCTCATGAATTACTCTTTGGTTACAAACTGCGTTCTCTATATTCTTTAAAAGCAAACGACGACTACACAACTCATGACTACCTACGAGATTTAAACGAAAGACTCAAGGTATCACGGGACATAACCCGCCAAAATGTAGAGTCAATGAAAGAAAAGGCAAAAGAGCGATACGACAGCAATATTAAAAATATAGCCAAATTTAACGTAGGAGATAAAGTTATGCTTAAAGTCCCTAATCCAAACAACTTAAATAGCCTATGGGACGGGCCTCATGTTATTGTTAGAATAGGTTTTAATGAAAATTATATTATACGAAAATCTGGAAAAAACCAAATAGTACATGCGAATCGCTTAAGACCATTGCATGACTTCATTCAATAATCATAACATTTTATTCTAAGACTAGATCGTAATTATTCATAAATATTTAACTTTAAATCTATTTCAGGGTGGCTCGAATAATGGCACACCTTAATAAAACCCTTAGTTTAATTGAAAATCTTTTACATCTTATAAAAAACTCATAAATTAATTTTACTATTTGTTTTTTTTAATCATTTTATACAAAGTTTATCTATTTTCTAAGAATTATTATATAACTAAATTTAAAAGAAGTCAAAACAATTAACTAGGTTTATTTTAATTTTCAGGTACTCCACAACTTTTGTTGATGGGGATACCCACATAAATCCTATTCCTTCTAATTCTGGACTCTATTTCGAAAACAATGGTGAAATATTAATATCTGAAAATTCCTGGAAATTTATCGTATATCGTAATCTTGAACCTTTATTCCTAGCTCGCAACTCTATCAAACGACTTATAAATAACTATCAATCTTTCATTACCACACATTCAAATTTACCTAAAGTAATAACTACTACTTCATTTATAAAATAAACATAGGCAGAATAGATTCTAGACTCGACGAACTTAATTCTTACACTGACAACAAGCGATCCAAACGCGAAATACTAGACGGCTTAGGTTCAATTTTGAAATGGCTCATTGGTGTTCCAGACGTAAAAGATACCAAACATTATAACTAATGCATTGAACACTTAGAGAAACAGCAAATATCTACTAATGATATCTTAAAACAACAATTACAAATTATTTCTTCAACGATCACAATCATGAAACATTACATAAAATCTCTTATGATGAATACGTTATTAACGAAGATAATAGAAAAATAAATTCATACTTTACCTCAACAAACAAACTTATATTTAATTTAACTATTCTTGAAGAAATATTCACCGTTTCAATTCAAATTCTAGAAGCTATAGTTTCTTTGGAACGAGATATCGATGATGTCATTACAAGCATACTTTTCATTAAATCAAATGTAATTCACCCTTCTATAATATCCACTATGCGCCTATACAAAGAATTACTGTCTTCTAATCCCGCTAGGCTCAATAAAAACTTAGTTGCCCCAATAGCATTACCTAATTTACATAAAATACTTCAATCTGCCTCTATTACTTCCTATATTTATATGAATAATATTATATATATCTTAGAATTCCTTTAGTAAAAACGAAAATTTACATTATACCATTTATATTTCATCCCTATTCTACATCCGGACTCTTCCTTATATTCTACTATCCTTCCCGAACAAACATATCTTGCCATGAGTACCACTAGACAGCAATACGTCATCATGAGCTCACTGGACAAATGCAAAGACTTTGTAACGGAATCCAAAGTCTGCAAGGATCTTCTCATCTATAACATCAACACCAGACCCATATGCGAAGTTGTCATCTTAACGACGACGAGTCAACAAGTTCCTGAAGTTTGTGATGTAACTACGTTTTCTGCACACATCAACACTTTCCAAGCTCTTAGAAACAACAACTGGATCTACATACTCCAACACAAGACTCCGTATGCTTTAGAATGCGAAAGCAAAACGACTCACGGCGAAATCTCTGGAGCAGGTATCATCACTCTAGAACAAGGATGTAAAATTTACTTTATGTTATAAGTCCTGTATACTTTATATTGTTTATTTACTAAATTACTTTCTTAGAAGCCAAACCAATGTTATGTCATAGGATACTATTTACTTTATGTTATAAGACCTGTATCCATACTTATTTTAATATTATAAATGCGAAAGTGTGTTTGTTTGTTTGTTTGTCCTTCTTTCACGTCGCAACAGAGCGTCGGCATGGCATGATTTTTTGTATGGGGATAGTTCGGTGGCTGTAGAGTGACATAGGCTACTTTTTTCAGCGGAAAAACATATCATTCCCGTGGGAAAATCGAATATGTTGCAAAATTAAATTCAGCTAGGTAGCGCCACCGTGATTCTACAAGACGGACGACGGTATGATGGACGAACACAGAAGGTCAGAATATCTGGATTATTTTTCCACGCAGGACCGGGAAGAGAGCGATAAAAAACATAAAATTCACCAGCTGATTTTCTTCAAACGTTTTGGTGCATCGTAATTCACAGAATAGGCGATAACCTCGCAGACGATATTAAGTAATCCGTTGATGCTCTGCCTACCCCGCAAGGGTTACAGGCGTGAGTATAAGTATGGATCAGAAATACTATCACCACCTGTCACGCTTTCACCCTTAACTATTACTTAACAATGGTAGAAACAGTTCTTAGTAAGCCTTATTAATAAGCCTTAGTAATATTTATTGAACGGAAATGAATACAGTTCTTATATGTGGTTATGAATGAATCGGTATTACAATAAGAATAAATTGTGCAAAATTATAAGAAAAATATTTTTTGAGAGTTCTTATTAACTAACGTATACATAGTTTAAATTGATTCCGCTAGATGTCGTTACTAGGTTTTTAAAACGCGGTAACGAAATGTTTCCTGACATGTACTTAACTCCCGCCGTTAAGCCGCGCGTCAACTTATAGTGCATACGGTACCTATACGCTTAAATTGTTTCTATTTCGTAGCTTATTCGACTAACTGCTTTCGATTTCGGTTGTTTGTTATTTGCTTTGTGATTTGGTTAAGGTTGAATGGATTTATATTGGCTTTCATTTTCGGATTTGTGTATTTTCTTGGATCGGTTTTGTTGATTTGGTTGGTATTCCTTTATACATATTTAGACTCTGGCTTTGATTTTGGATTTTGTTTATTTAGAATCGTGAATTGGTTTTCGTTGTTTTAGGTTGTTTAACAATATTTCAAAGGAATATTAATAGTATAGATAGTGTATACGGTACCTATACACTTACTTCTTTTTTCGTTGGTTATATTTATATTGACTTTTTGATTGACCCTGCTTTTGATTTCAGTTTTCTGCGATTTGTTTTGTGATTTGGTTTAAGTTGATTCGATTTTTTTTGGCTATCGTTTTCGGATTCGTGTTGTGTCTTGAATTGGTTTTGTTGTTTTGATTTTAAAAAATATTTAAAAGGAATATTTATTCCTTTTAGATATTTTGGATTTGCTTTTAAAAATATTTAAAAGGAAATTTAATTCCTTTTAGGTATTTTAACGTTTTTTTATAAATAGGTTTTTTCTTACTTCATAATGCCTCGCAAACGTAAGTCCAGCCTTTCAAGAGTATCTTCTCAAAGACAAGCGAAAAGATTAGCTCGATCGCTAGAATCCTTAGAAGATGCTGAACTGAGAAGGCAAGAACAAGCAGAGCGTCAGGCTGCTTTTAGAGCATCTGAGACACCTTCTCAACGTCAGCAAAGGCGTCTTGAACAGACAGAGCGTCAGGCTGCTTTAAGAGCTTCCGAAACACCTTCTCAAAGTCAGGAAAGGCGTCTTGAACAGGCAGAGCGTCAAGCTACTTTAAGAGCTTCTGAAACACCTTCTCAAAGTCAGCGAAGGCGTCTTGAACAGGCAGAGCGTCAAGCTACTTTAAGAGCTACTGAAACACCTGCTCAAAGTCAGCAAAGGCGTCTTGAACAAGCAGAGCGTCAGGCTGCTTTTAGAGCATCTGAGACACCTTCTCAACGTCAGCAAAGGCGTCTTGAACATAGCGTCAGGCTGCTTTAAGAGCTTCCGAAACACCTTCTCAAAGTCAGGAAAGGCGTCTTGAACAGGCAGAGCGTCAAGCTACTTTAAGAGCTTCTGAAACACCTTCTCAAAGTCAGCAAGGGGGTCTTGAACAGGCAGAGCGTCAAGCTACTTTAAGAGCTACTGAAACACCTGCTCAAAGTCAGCAAAGGCGTCTTGAACAGGCAGAGCGTCAAGCTACTTTAAGAGCTACTGAAACACCTGATCAAAGTCAGCAAAGGCGTCTTGAACAGGCAGAGCGTCAATCTACTTTAAGAGCTACTGAAACACCTGCTCAAAGTCAGCAAAGGCTATTCGAACAAGCGGAACGTCAGGCCGCCTTAAGAGCTGCGGAAACACCTGATGAAACTCAACACAGACTCATTGAGCAAGCTGAACGTCAATCTACTATAAGGGCATCTGAAACACCAGAACAGATACAGGCGCGAAGAGATGCAAATGCACAGCTCCAAGCTGAACGTCGACAAAATTTTCAAAGAAACAATAGGTCGGTTTTTAATGATGCAGCATTCAATTATGATCCGTTGATTGATTTTAAAAATCACAGGTTAGTTGTTATCGGACTGATGGACAAGGCGTGCCGATTTTGCAGCGCTTTAAAATGGAAAGATGAGACCGCAGGCATGTGCTGTTCCAATGGCAAAGTGTCTCTTCCGTTACTTGGGGAACCAGAAGAACCTTTGAAAACTCTCTTTTATATGATGCTAATGAGTCACGGCGCTTTTAAACAGGATCCGGAAATATAACTCATGCTTTCAAATGACGTCCTTCGAGTTGACTGGAAATAATAATGCCGGGATTTTCGCTCACATTTACGGTGCAAGGGCAAATTTATCATAGAATAGGTTCACTTTTCCAGCTGAAAACGAACAGCATAAATTTTTACAAGTATATTTTATGGGTGACGAAGAAATTGAGGTAGACCGTCGCTGCCAATTTATCCAGGGAGTTGAGAGAGACACAGTGTTCAAAATTCAAAGATTCTTGCATGAACGTAACATTTTAGTCAAAACATTTAAAACTGCTTTAGTAAACCTACCTGAAGAGGATTATAAAGTCGTCATTCACGCAGATCGGACCCCTCGAGGAGAGCATGAAAGGCGCTAATGCACCTTTGATAAACGAAATAGCAGCCGTAATTAGTGGTGATCAATTTTCTTAATGAGACATTGTCTTGCGAGCACGTGATGGTACGTTGCAACGGGTAGCCGATACACACAAGTTTTATGACGCTCTGCAATACCCAATGATTTATTGCAAAGGACAAGAGGGTTATCATTTTCAAATTCCACTCATTAACCCGGTCACAAAGGAGCCTACTCGAACAAAAAGTATCATGTATGGATTTTATGCGTATCATATGATGTTGCGAGAAAATGATTTTAACCTCTTAGCCCGGTGTAGACAATTATTTCATCAATTTTTGGTAGACATGTATGTGAAGGTAGAAAGTGAACGTCTCCGTTATATATCTTTAAATCAAAAAGCTGCGTTGAGAATTATATACATTTACAAGATGCAGTTTCTAGCGATGCCAATGTAAACCCCAGAGATTTAGGTAAAATGGTAATTCTGCCTCATCATTCGTTAACAGTCCCCGCTACCTACATTAGTACACACAAGACGCATTCGCCTATGTACGAACTTACGGAAGACCTGATCTTTTGTTACTTTTACTTGCAATCCCACATGGAAAAAATAACCGAGGAGCTAATGCCGGGCCAAAAAGTACTGACAGACACGATTTAGTTGCTAGAGTATTTAGATTAAAAGTACAAAATTAATGTATGTAATTAACAAAGGAAAATTTTCGGAGGTGCAGTGCTTCATGTATTCAATTGAATGGCAAAAAAGAGGATTACCGCATGCCCACATTCTAATATGGCTTAAAGAGAAGTTGCGGCCCAGCCAAATAGACGACATAATAAGCGCCGAGATTCCGGATCCTGAGCAAGATAAAGAATTGTATGATACCATCGTCCGAAATATGATTCACGGTCCATGTGGACACGAAATTCAATATCGCCATGTATGAAAGAAGGAAAATGTACAAAGAAATTCCCTAAACAGCTATTAAAAGAAACAGTGCACAATGACAATGGCTACCCTTTATACAGACGCAGAGCTCCCGAAGATGGTGGCAGGAAAGTTACAATCAAATCTCGCTCTGGAGCGTTCGAAACCTTAGATAACAGCTGGATTGTCCCGTATTCGTCCATTCTATGTAAAATGTTTAATGCCCACATTAATGTAGAAGCATGTAGCTCTGTCCGCGCAATCAAGTATATCTGTAAGTACATAAATAAAGGAAGCGACCAAGCAATATTTAATCTCAGGAGTGAAGGTGAGGCAAATCCCGTTAATGAAGTACAGACCTTTCAAGCAGGGCGTTATGTCAGCAGTAACGAGGCAGCGTGGCATCTCCTTGGCTTCCCTTTACACGAAAGGCAACCTTGCTGTGCACTTAGAAAATGGAGAGCGTGTATATTTCACCGAAAGAAATTTCCAAGACAGAATTGCATCACCGCCAAAACTACACTAACAGCTATATTCTGAAGTCCCCGCTATTATACTTGGAACACATCTAGGAAGGTGGAAACGCCGTATTCAAGGCGCGCCTGTTGCAAATTGGCCCGGTGTAAAGTCATCAGATGCCCTTGGTCGTGTGTATACCGTACATGTAACTAATTTTGAATGTTTCTGTTTACGATTGCTGCTGCACCATGTTCGGGGTCCTACAGGATATAAAGACCTTAAAACTGTCAACGGTCAGGAATGCAACTTATAGAAAGCATGTGAAGCTCTGCATCTTTTAGAAAACGATAATCACTGGGATGAAACCATGGAGGAAGCTGTGCAGTGCCAGTCACCAGCCAAAATTAGGGATCTATATGCAACACTCCTATCATCTTGCGGGCTATCTAATGCACATAAATTGTGGGACAAATATAAAAGTACATGGCGGAAGATATTTTGCGAAGGTTACAGCAGACACACGCGAACATGACATACAATGAACACATTTATTATGAAGTACTTGGAAAAATTGAAGATAAAGTAATGGCAATGGTAGGCAAAAATTAAGCGACTTTGGAATGATAAGCCCTCAGCGAACAACCGAAAATGAACTAAGTGATGAAATTATACGTGAAACAAACTACGATATACCAGCTTTGCAGCAGCAAGTAGCCGAATTTGTACCCGCTTGCTTCCCGAACAAAACGAGTTTTGACAAAGTATTAGGACAAATTGAATCTGGAAATGGTGCACTTTTCTTTTAGATGCCCCTGGAGGAACTGGGAAGACATTTTTGTTAAATTTATTATTAGCGCAAGTACGGAAAGATAAAAACATTGCTGTGGCCGTAGCTTCCTCCGGTATAGCCGCCACTGCTAAGCGGGGCCGCACTGCACATTCTGTTTTAAAACCTCTAAATCTAGCCCAGGAAGAATCGCCGATCTGCAACTTTAGCAAAAATAGTGCACGAGGTATAATGCTACGACAATGCAAACTTTTAGTGTGGGACGCAAGTACAATGTCGCATAAAAAAGCTGTAGAAGCACTAAATCGAACGCTCCAGGATTTGCGCAGCAATACCGATGTAATGGGAGGAATGGTGGTTTTACTGGCTGGTGACTTTCACCAAACTTTACCTGTCATTCAAAAGGGCACACCTGCAGATGAAATTAAAGCATGCCTCAAGTCGTCTATTTTATGGAACAAGGTGACAAAATTCAGTTTAACTACAAATATGAGAGTGCATTTGTATAATGATATCAATGCTGGAAACTATGCTGACACACTATTAAAAATTGGCGATGGGCGGTTGGAAACGGATGCTGAGGGCTGCGTTAAATTGACGAGAGATTTTTGTAATTTAGTACAGAGTCATTCCGAATTAATTGCGAGCGTTTATTCAGATTTAACGACCAACATGCATGAAGACAAATGGTTATGTGAAAGGGCGATTCTTGCACGAAAAAATGAGAGCGTTAACAAAATAAATTAAGATATATTAAGCGAAGTAGCAGGAGAAATAACAGAGTATTTGTCAGTAGACACATTTATGGACACAGAACAGAGCACTTCATATCCCGTAGAGTTTCTAAATTCTCTAGAGTTGTCAGGTGTGCCCTCACAAAATCTTCAATTAAAATTAGGCGTCCCGGTCATGCTAATGCGAAATTTAGATGCTCCTCGGTTATGTAACGGGACAAGGCTGCGTGTGACACATCTTGGACGGAACATAATCGGTGCTACAATTTTGACAGGCGTAGGAAAAGGTGAAAATGTTATTACACCACGGATCCCTATAATTCCCACAGATCTTCCTTTTCAATTCAAAAGGTTGCAGTTCCCTATTAAGCTCAGTTTTGCAATGACAATTAATAAAGCGCAAGGGCAAACGTTACAGGTAGCGGGGGTCAACTTAGAAAAACCGTGCTTCTCTCATGGTCAGCTGTATGTAGCATGTTCGCGTGTGTCAAATGCCCAGAATCTCCACATTCTTTCCCCGAATGGAAAAACATATAACATTGTGAACACATCTAGGAAGGAGTGGAAACGCCGTATTCAAGGCGCGCCTGTTGCAAATTGGCCCGGCGTAAAGTCATCAGATGCCCTTGGTCGTGTGTATACCGTCCATGTAACTAATTTTGAATGTTTCTGTTTACGATTGCTGCTACACCATGTTCGCGGTCCTACAGGATATAAAGACCTTAAAACTGTCAACGGTCAGGAATGCGCAACTTATAGAGAAGCATGTGAAGCTCTGCATCTTTAAGAAAACGATAATCACTGGGATGAAACCATGGAGGAAGCTGTGCAGTGCCAGTCACCAGCCAAAATTAGGGATCTTTATGCAACTCTCATATCATCTTGCGGGCTATCTAATGCACATAAATTGTGGGACAAATATAAAGAGTACATGGCGGAAGATATTTTGCGAAGGTTACAGCAGACACACGCGAACATGACATACAATGAACACATTTATAATGAAGCACTTGGAAAAATTGAAGATAAAGTAATGGCAATGGTAGGCAAAAAATTAAGCGACTTTGGAATGATAAGCCCTCAGCGAATAACCGAAAATGAACTAAGTGATGAAATTATACGTGAAACAAACTACGATATACCAGCTTTGCAGCAGCAAGTAGCCGAATTTGTACCGCTTGCTTCCCGAACAAAAACGAGTTTTGACAAAGTATTAGGACAAATTGAATCTGAAAATGGTGCACTTTTCTTTTAGATGCCCTGGAGGAACTGGGAAGACATTTTTGTTAAATTTATTATTAGCGCAAGTACGGAAAGATAAAAACATTGCTGTGGCCGTAGCTTCCTCCGGTATAGCCACCACGCTGCTAAGCGGGGGCCGCACTGCACATTCTGTTTTAAAACTCCTCTAAATCTAGCCCAGGAAGAATCGCCGATCTGCAACTTTGCAAAAATAGTGTACGAGGTATAATGCTACGACAATGCAAACTTTTAGTGTGGGACGAAAGTACAATGTCGCATAAAAAAGCTGTAGAAGCACTAAATCGAACGCTCCAGGATTTGCGCAGCAATACCGATGTAATGGAAGGAATGGTGGTTTTACTGGCTGGTGACTTTCGCCAAACTTTACCTGTCATTCAAAAGGCACACCTGCAGATGAAATTAAAGCATGCCTCAAGTCGTCTATTTTATGGAACAAGGTGACAAAATTCAGTTTAACTACGAATATGAGAGTGCATTTGTATAATGATATCAATGCTGGAAACTATGCTGACACACTATTAAAAATTGGCGATGGGCGGTTGGAAACGGATGCTGAGGGCTGCGTTAAATTGACGAGAGATTTTTGTAATTTAGTACAGAGTCATTCCGAATTAATTGCGAGCGTTTATTCAGATTTAACGAACAACATGCATGAAGACAAATGGTTATGTGAAAGGGCGATTCTTGCACCCAAAAATGAGAGCGTTAACAAAATAAATTCAGATATATTAAGCGAAGTAGCAGGAGAAATAACAGAGTATTTGTCAGTAGACACAGTTATGGACACAGAATAGAGCACTTCATATCCCGTAGAGTTTCTAAATTCTCTAGAGTTGTCAGGTGTGCCCTCACATAAGCTTCAATTAAAATTAGGCGTCCCAGTCATGCTAATGCGAAATTTAGATGCTCCTCGGTTATGTAACGGGACAAGGCTGCGTGTGACACATCTTGGACGGAACATAATCGGTGCTACAATTTTGACAGGCGTAGGAAAAGGTGAAAATGTTATTATACCACGGATCCTATAATTCCCACAGATCTTCCTTTTCAATGCAAAGGTTGCAGTTCCCTATTAAGCTCAGTTTTGCAATGACAATTAATAAAGCGCAAGGGCAAACGTTACAGGTAGCGGGGGTCAACTTAGAAAAACCGTGCTTCTCTCATGGTCAGCTGTATGTAGCATGTTCGCGTATGTCAAATGCCCAGAATCTCCACATTCTTTCCCCGAATGGAAAAACATATAACATTGTGTACAGTAGCGTCTTAAAATAGTGTTCAGTTAGTTTTTTTTTCCAAAATTCCCATAATCAATTAATCAGAATTCCCACAGATCTTCCTTTTCAATTCAAAATTTCCTATTTAGCTCAGTTTCTTTTCAATTCCAAATGCTGCACCTCTGACGGACCTATTGCTCAGTTTCCTTTCAACTCAAAGGCTGCATCTCTGACGGATCTTTATTTAGCTCAGTTTCCTTTCAATTCAGAAAACTGCATCTCTGACGAATCAATTTAGCTCAGTTTCTTTTCAAAAGTCTGCATCCCTGACGGATAATTATGCTCAGTTTCCTTTAATTAAAAAAATATCCCATTTCCATTTGGAATAAACAGGCTATTTTCATGCTTTCCAATACGCTGCGTTTCAAAACATTTAAATAGGCTGACGAATCAATTTTGCTCAGTTTCCTTTTAATGGCTGCATCTCTGACAAATCTATAAAACTCAGTTTTCTTTCAATTCAAAAAGCAATGGATAGTTAATTTCCCAGTGACCATGCGGGCGAAGCCGCGGGTAACAGCTAGTACTTTATATTGTTTATTTACTAAATTACTTTCTTAGACGCCAAACTAATGTTATGTCATAGGATACTATTTACTTTAAATATAAATATTGTTTACTTCCTTAGAAGCCACACTAATTCGACTGTAATATTATATGCTAATGTTTATAGTTTACCATAAGTTAACCATAACATTTTTGTACGTGGTAGAGCCATGCTGCAGCTATATTAGTAGTATAGTTGTAGCACGAATGGGTCGGCTCGACCGGGGAAGGACCACGCTCTCACAGAATACCCGCGTAAAATGGCAGCTTGACACTGCTGTGTTTCGTATGGTGAGTAGAGAACCGGAGACCCATTTTACTGGAAAGAGCATTCCATCTTAGTCCTCACGGGTGACGACGCATCTGCATTTTAATTCTTTATTGAGGATAAATGTAGATGTCTATGGGTCACAGCAACCACTTACCATCAGGTGGACTGTGTGCTCGTTTGTCACCCTATCCTATAAAAAAAAACACCAAGAACAATGTTGTTCCCTTATGTTTACCCCCACCTCCTAGCTTCCTACACTATTTAAACCAAATCTTTAAATCCCTCAATATAATTCCATTCCCAAGTTCTCTGTATCAACTACTATATTTTGAGTTAGTTTAAAAGTATTACATAAATTTATTTTTGAAAGAATTTTTGTCTCTGCCACTGCCCCCCACTATTGATTGCCTTATAGGGGGAACTTTGCCAAAGTTGCCACGCTTGGCAGGCGTGATGGCAGTTATACCCGTGTAATAGAAATAACATATTTTAATTTTAGAGAGATGTTTTGTATCTCTTCTTCACTTGAGCTATCCGTGGTTGGGTATACTTGGATAATTGACAAGCGCATGTCTTCAAACTTTAGTTGGAGCAATGTAACTCTTTATGAGATGCCAGTGAAATTGGTTATGTTGCTTTTTAGTGTCTTTTTTATTAAGAATCCTACTCCATATAATTATGAACAATACGATTGTGCCCACATTTGTACAGAATTACCAAACAGTGAAACTTTAAAAAAGAATTGGTTTGGTCAACCTATTTCAAATGATAAAATTAAATTTGATAGTTATGAAAAAAAGTTAAAGATACCATTCGTAGTTTATGCTGATTTTGAAGCATTTTTAAAACCAATAGAATCATGTTCTAACGATCCATCCAAACCTTTCACACATTAATTCAGAAAACTGCATCTCTGACGAATCAATTTAGCTCAGTTTCTTTTCAAAGTCTGCATCCCTGACGGATAATTATGCTCAGTTTCCTTTAATTAAAAATATCCCATTTCCATTTGGAATAAACAGGCTATTTTCATGCTTTCCTATACGCTGCGTTTCAAAACATTTAAATAGGCTGACGAATCAATTTTGCTCAGTTTCCTTTTAATGGCTGCATCTCTGACAAATCTATAAAACTCAGTTTTCTTTCAATTCAAAAAGCAATGGATAGTTAATTTCCAGTGACCATGCGGGCGAAGCCGCGGGTAACAACTAGTACTTTATATTGTTTATTTACTAAATTACTTAGTTATATCGCCTCAATCCGTCCCTGGCTCAATATTCCAAACAGCCATCAGCATATGCGTGAGAACTCGAGTGATAATTCTAAGTAATGTAAGACGAACAACCTATCCGGTGACGATATAATAATTGTACTAGACTTATTCTAACATTAATATTAATTCATTCTGTAATAACCACTTTCGAAAGAACATTAAATCATTTTATACTTTAAACTGTGTTTTAAAAGACTGTCGAGGTTCGTCGCAATTTAGGTGGCGCAGCCGGTAGGATATCCGTATATATTCTGCTGTCGTGCTAACGCCTTCGGACCCCAAAATCGGTTTAAGCGTCAGTATAGCAGTCAGGTTCGGATATCCTCGAACCAAACAAATAACTCCCGCACGCCGCGCTATCGTTCCAAATCAATCGATTACGCGCATTGGACCATCAACAGGTATCGAAGTGGTCAGAATCAACTGGAGGACATGGAATTGAACATCCTGTGAGTAAACCTTTTCACTTCCTGTTTACATTTATCCCATTCTTTTCCGCATTTTCCGAACTAAAATCGTCAGGCCATATTATTTTAATTATTTGATTTGTTGCACAAAATAGGCTGATAATATACTTGTTAATAGTTTAAGTTAGATTAAGTAAGATAGTTTAAATAAAAATGGCAGTAACTGTTATTCCAGCACACATTTTAGATTTAATTCCTAGATACGATGGAGATGAAAATTGCTCAATTTATTCATTTCAAAATGTGAATACGTTTTATTAAATTCAGGAGGCGACAATACTCGATTCAAAATTTATATAGATTCCATGCTATAAGTAGTAAGCTTAGTGGTAGAGCTGCGACTCTACTAGTGATAACCCTAGTTTAAGTACGTGGGAAGATTTGAAAGAAATTTTGACCCAGCATTTCGGCGACCCCGTTCAGATGAATGTATTGCTATCGAGCTAGAATCTCTAAAATCAAACAAGGAGTCATTTATTCAGTTTTGTACTAGAATACAAAATGTAAAAAGTTCTTTATTGCTAAAGTCCAAAGACATTGTGATGAAGGAATAAAGGCAGCCAAAATGATTATTTATAATACCGCCTTGAACGTATTTTTGTAATTTGCCAAGACCTTATTAGAATTGTCCGACTCAAAGGCTGTTCTACTTTGGAGATCGCTTTAAGTATAGTCACAGAAGAAATATTCTTAGCTCAGTATAACGCCAAAACAATAAAGCCAAACCAGTTCAACAATTAGCTCTGTAAAGTTTCGTGAGACCAACTGCATTTATAAATTCAAATTGACACCAAACAGTAATAATAATAGTAGTAATTTCAAGTTTGGTGTACCCAATAACCAGATAGGATATAGGCCTAATTTGCACACGAATAAATTCACGGCCCCTCAGCAAGGCTACCATTTTGCATCACCACAAAATTCAATGCCACGTAATTTCAATAATCAATTTACCCAACAACCACGAGCACCATTCCAAGTTGGTGGATTTAAATTTGGCATTCCCCAACATCAAGCTCAAAAATACGGTGTGCAGAATCAACAACAGCCTAACCAATTTAAATATGGCTTTCAACAACAGCCTAATCAATTCAAATACGGCTTTCAACAACAGCCTAATCAATTTAAATATGGCATGCAACAGCAACCCAATCAATTCAAATTCGGCATACAAAATCAACCGCCCAAAAACGTTTACGACACTGACGCTATGCGTACCGCACCAATTAGGCAAAACATGACGACGAATGATTTGTTCTTTAGCGAGGAACCTTCAACGTCATGTCAAGATTTCTCTCACGATAATACTGACGGTTACTACTACGACCACTATGATGGTTTGGCAGAAGACCCTTCATTTGAAGGTCAGTACCTAGAAAATTCTAATGAAATTAATAATGAAGATAATGCAGTACCTGAAAATTTTCCGATAGTAGCCTTCAAAGCCCTCCGAAATGATCCATCTTAATTATTGTGATAGCATTTTAAATTACCTCATATACTAATTCCGAAATAAATTCGAAATTTTAATAGACACCGGAAGTAGATCCTTTATTAGTCCTGCCAAGGCTGATCAATATTTTGGTGAATTTAAATACAATGAACCTTTCACAGTTGTAACTACTCATGCAAAGCAGGCGATGAAATATTTTTATACCGCTTTTAAAACATTCAAAAGTACTCTTCCACATAAATTTTACATATACGATGTGGACGGTAGATACGACGGCCTTATTGGTCAGACTTATTAAAAAAAATGGCAGCTAATATCGACATGAACCACCAAATTTTACGAACACCTAATACTGAAATTCCAATAATTTATAATCCACCTTATGAAATTAATTTAGAACAAAGATCAGAAACACGAGTAAAATACACCAACACAAAACAGGAAAAAAAAATTGTAACGCTGATGCTTTATCTAGAATTAAGATTAACGCCTTAACTGATAACGATGATGTTTCGATGCAAGTGAATATAGACAAAACGAAAAAACTTCAACGCCAGTTGAGCAATATAGTCTCTAAAATTGGCTAGGTAATTGAATCAGACGGAGGACGTAGTAACAGTATCATCCGATTCGGAAACGTTGAGTATTCCCTCTTCACATGGTAGACAATCTCCATATCCATACCATCTCCTAATAGTAGCACTGCCACAGCTTCAAGGACATAGTAGTAACAATACAGTACATTCGGCTAAAGACATAGATACAGCAGGAATCCTAATTCTTCAGGAAATTGATGCAGAAAAATCAAATACAATTCATACCTGGAACAGAAATGAATGTTCAGTTAAAAACATGTCTAAGGATAAACAAAACATATTGGAAGTTCACTTACCATTAAACAATTTGGATTTAATAAAAATCCTGAAAAGTATATTAGGCCTAAAATTAAATATTTCTTTTATTTCGAAGATGTCATACACCGCAAGCAGTTTTCGGAAGTCACAACGCAATTATTCAAAAGGATAGTGTTTATGAATGTACAAAGAGGATAGTCTATGTAGAAGATGAAAATGAGCAACGCGAAATAGTTCTTAAATATAATTTAGGTAAAATTGCCATAGAGGCATTAGGAAACATTAGTACATTTGAGGCGAACGTTTTATTGGAATAATATGGAACAAACGGTGGTATCATAAACTCATGTGAGGTTTGCAAGAAAATGAAGTATGACCGTAAACCCTAAAACCTCAACTTCAATTGACTCAAACCAGTCTAAACCATTCCAAGAAATTTTCATTGATACCTTTTCGATAGAAGGTAAGTATTTTCTAACCTTGATAGACGTTTTAGCAAATTGGGTCAAGCAATTGAAATTAATAGTCTCTACGGAAATAATAAGAGCTGTAATAAAGTATTTTTCATTTTACGGAATTCTATCCAAAATTAGTTCAGATCGGTATGGAATTTAATAATGTACTCTTAAAATGCTAACATTATACAAAATCAATTTACATTGGTACTACGCACAACCCCAACTCTATGGGACTTATCGAAAGATTCCATTCAACTATTACTGAAATTTACCGAATCGCTAAATACGAACATAAAATTACAGACGCGGCGTCAGTAATGACATATGCTGTTATGTCATACAATCATTCAATTCATTCTTCGACAGATCTCACGCCTTTTGGGTATTCGGACACACGAATCAATAGTACATTCGCCATTAATTTCGATAAGCAATTCACACAGCAGTTAGTAAAGGATCACGCTAAAAGGACCAAATATTTATATGAATATCTTACGGATAAAATAATTGACAAAAAGTTGACGGTGAGAAAACACACAGGCGAATCGCAGTTCGATATGACGTAGGTGATACTGTGTTCATAAAAGTGTTAATACTAGACGGGGCAAAGATAAACCACGTTACCAAAAGGCTCATGCCATCGGTGCTAAAAAAGAAATGTAGTTCCCGTTGAAACCAATAAACGTATTACTAATGTTCCTATTAAAGACATAAAACGTCCTTCGCAGATTACTACTGGTGATCCGAACGATGGCAATCCAGGCCTTCATCAGCTTCGCATTGACAAGAATCCGGGATTGTTACCTTTTGTCGAAGGTCAAGCATTCGTTAATTATGATAATTGGATAGTTATTAAGATATTAGATTTAAATTTAATTTACGATGAATTAGAATCAAGTATGCATAGATATGGGTTACAAAAGCATGTTCAAAGTTGTTTCGATACTAAATCATTTGATTCAGATTTTACTACCGTACAATATCAAACCGATTATACTATGAATATTACCATCGACAAATTTCAACAATTAATTCCTTCAATACAGACAAAAGAGGTCTCCTTGATCCGGTAGGCTCTTTGATAAAAGCCATCACAGGTAACAGATAATAATGACGCTCTTAGATATGAAATTAATAAATAAGCTACATACGGAACAAAACGCGATTAAAAATAAAATGACAATAGTTTCCGAAATGGTGGGCTCCTTTACAGCCATTGCAAATTCTACTAAAAGCAATTTTTATGAGTAGAAGATAATATTCAAAACATTATTCAAGCTTTAAACAACTCCGATTTTCGACAAACGATCACCAAACTCATTCACCTTTATAATATCTTCTTGATAATTTTCATAGTTTATATTTCCATTTGAATGAAATCGAAACAGCCATTGCTTTTAGTAAAATTAATGTACCACAGTCAATAATTGATACAGAAGAACTTATAATATTAAAGGAAATAGAACAAATTGACAAATTAGTGTTTCCTGTCACTTATGAAAATATTATAAAATTAGAAAGATGTATCGAGATAAAAGCCTATATAAAACAGAATCAGATAAAGTTTATTATGAGTATTCCACTTATTAGAAATGAAATTTTAACTATTATAAATTAGTTCCTTACCTGTATTACATAATGGCCAGACGACTCTCATCCTTCCTAAAATCCATACCTACTTGTGAAAGGTTGAAAGCAACACCGCTCTCTCAGTCATGTCGCGAGGTTGATGAACGTCGATTCTGTGTCATGAGAACGATATACAATTCTTCACCAATGACAACTGTGTCGTAGAAATCATGCAGTTTCACACAAATATCTCAAGTTGTCACCCGATCCTGTCACCCTTGAACATGTGAAGATCTACCTTATACAACCAAATCGCTGGATAGTTTACTCAAATACTGAAACAGCTATGACAAAATTCTGCGACAGTGAAGTAAGCCAAGAGATTCTACTAGGAACCTACCTCTTAACTATGGATGATAACTGCAAGGTGAAAATCAAAGGATACGAACTGAAAAGACATCAGACTCAAGGTAAAGGAATAACCTACCTAAGACAGCCAATAATAAACTTACCAAAGATAATACTCAACCGTCAAGTACTCTGAAGAAGCCTATGAATCTCGATGGAGTTAATATAGCAGACGTACAGTTCCTGAATCTATTACTACAGAAGAGTATGGGAGAAATTAGTGACAGTGAGTTAAGTGAAAATGAAAAAATGAAATTACTAATAAAAGTGTTAGTTTAATCAACATTATAATGTTAGTTATTATATTAATTATTTTAAGTATTATTTTAAACATAAATTTATTGATATCTGTAAAATCTGGAAAATTCGAGATAATCCCGAGGATAATCCGAACTTGTGGAGGGAGGAGTTATATCGCCTCAATTCGTCCCTGGCTCAATATTCCAAACAGCCACATCAGCATATGCGTGAGATCTCGAGTGATAATTCTAAAATGTAAGACGAACAACCTATCCGGTGACGATATGATAATTGTACTAGACTTATTCTAACATTAATATTAATTCATTCTGTAACTAACCACTTTCGAAAGAACATTAAATCATTTTATACTTTAAATTGTGTTTTAAAAGACTGTCGAGGTTCGTCGCAATTTAAGTGGACTTAAATTGTCGAGGTTCGTCGCAATTTAAGTGGATTGAGCCAGGGACAGGTTGAGGCGATATAACTACTTTCTTAGAAGCCAAACTAATGTTATGTCATAGGATACTATTTACTTTATGTTATAAGACCTGTATACTTTATAAATCATATTGTTTACTTCCTAGACGCCACACTAATTCGATTGTAATATTATATGCTAATGTTTATAGTTTACCATAAGTTAACCATAACATTTTTGTACGTGGTAGAGCCATGCTGCAGCTATATTAGTAGTATAGTTGTAGCACGAATGGGTCGGCTCGACCGGGGAAGGACCACGCTCTCACAGAATACCCGCGTAAAATGGCAGCTTGACACTGCTGTGTTTCGTATGGTGAGTGTAGAGAACCGGAGACCCATTTTACTGGAAAAGAGGCATTCCATCTTAGTCCTCACGGGTGACGACGCATCTGCATTTTAATTCTTTATTGAGGATAAATGTAGATGTCTATGGGTCACAGCAACCACTTACCATCAGGTGGACTGTGTGCTCGTTTGTCACCCTATCCTATAAAAACACCAAGAACAATGTTGTTCCCTTATGTTTACCCCCACCTCCTAGCTTTCTACACTATTTAAACCAAATCTTTAAATCCTCAATATAATTCCATTCCCAAGTTCTCTGTATCAACTACTATATTTTGAGTTAGTTTAAAAGTATTACATAAATTTATTTTTAAAGAATTTTGTCTCTGCCACAAACACGGGTCGGATCGTTAGTGTTCTTTATATCCATTAATTCATTTTCATAACAGCCTATAAAAAGTCCTCTGTTGAACATAGGCCACTATTGATTGTAACTTTGCCAAAGTTGCACGCTTGGCAGGCGTGATGGCAGTTATACCCGTGTAATAGTAACAACATATTTTAATTTTAGAGAGAATTTTTGTATCTCTTCTTCACTTGAGCTATCCGTGGTTGCGTATACTTGGATAATTGATAAGCGCATGTCTTCAAACTTTAGTTGGAGCAATGCAACTCTTTATGAGATGCCAGTGAAATTGGTTATGTTGCTTTTTAGTGTCTTTTTATTAGGAATCCTACTCCATATAATCATGAACAATACGATTGTGCCCACATTTGTACAGAATTACTAAACAGTGAATCTTTAAAAAAGAATTGGTTTGGTCAACCTATTTCAAATGATAAAATTAAATTTGATAGTTATGAAAAAAAGTTAAAGATACCATTCGTAGTTTATGCTGATTTTGAAGCATTTTTAAAACCAATACATATAATATTCAGAATATTCAGAAACATGAAGTGCATACTTTTGGTTATTATATAAAATGTTCATATGATGATAAATTATCAAAATATGTAACATATTGCGGTTTGTCCAATATAACAAAAAATTCAATCATTATACTCTTCGATGTTACAACCCATTCTTCTAACTTCCGAGAGTCCCAATATATCGTAACGTATGTTTTCTAATGTATAAATTAATTCTAAATATTTATATGACTGAGTATATTTCACTGTAATTTTAAACGAATATTTGGTTACTTACTTTAGTTTTAGTTACTAACCATTATATTTTTGGCGTTGCCTTTAACTTTGACTTTGATTTATTCAACCTTTATTTCGATCATAAGCAAAGGTAACCCTTTGAATTTAATGTTTTATGATATTTTCTCCAGTCAACTATGAAACTGCCTATCTCTAGATTATTTAAAATATGACAGATAAACTAATAAAATAAGAATAACAAGTACTTTTTAAAGATCTAAGATTTTAAAACTGGTTTAAAACGGCTTTCGGGAATTTTTATCGTTTGAATTAACATAACCATATCCCAATCGGCAATGTTTCCTTTGTAAAAATTTAATATATTATACGAGCATTTCATGAATAGAAATTCTAATTATTCTATACATCATACATTTATATTCTGCTACTTTTTATATTCTATGACACATATGAATAACAAAGACTTCGGGCAAATGTTCGCCAAAGTTCAAGGTCATCAGCAAGATTTGTTATTCTTGTGCTTTGATTATAACAAAACGTTGAGCTATGCGCTTAAAATAGAATTGTATTATAACAACAAATAAAAATAAAACTATATATTTTAGATTTCTTAATATTTAAGAGTATCTACTTATTGTTGTCATAAAAATGTCAAAACAATACTTAGATACTGTTATTTAAAACGGTGACTAGATTATTAGACTAAACTAGATTATAGAGAATTGGATTGAGGAGCTAGAAATCCGAAAATATTTAAGCTAATTTATTGAAAAAAGACAAATTAAACAGTAGGTACCTTTACAAACTCCGACATAAAAATTTATAATCGCTTAATAGTGAACATTCAAAGGTATACCTAAGTGATAAATTGTTTCCTAAGTGTAGAGCGCGCACACAGTATTTAGTGTTCCTTTCTCTTCTTTCAAAATTGCCTGCATCCGTCAGAGTACATATTTAAAAAATATCACATATTCCATTTTTAACTAATGTGATAATTAGTCTTCCTAATTTATCCCAATTTTTTCGTGCTTAGTTCTAATAAGCGAGCTGACCATTCTATAAATACTATTTCGACCTCTAAACTATCGCTACGGTGTGAGGCCGAGCTTGATCCTGCATGAAAAGAAAATTATGTCCAATATATGGGGAAAGAGCACTGCCGGAGTAAGCAAGCGCGGGGCCCGTAGCATATTTTATCGAGGGGCCCTTGATCTGCTAAGGGTTCTTAAGTATAAAATGATAAAATCAATTCAATATTCAATACGTTTATTCGCCATCTATAGGGTACAATTTTGTTGGTGTTTCATAGTATAGTAGATTACTATAGACCCTATTAGACTCTGACAAGTACAAAAGCCAGAGGTGAAATTGTCCCGGCAATTTAGAATAATTTTGATATGAAACTGACAACTTAAAACTGACGATACTACACAAATAATTGTAAATCTTTTTTAGTACATATTTCAATGTTAATATTTATTACTAAGTATATTTTTTTAGGAATATCTAATATTTTGTCAATGGTGTACCTTAAATTATGTGTATATTTTATATTTATTTATCTGTTTCTGTTATTACTTTTTAAACTTTTACAAAGGTAGATTTCATGTCTAAATTTAGAAATCTACTATCCGTATCAATTTCTCTAAGCAAATCATATTCTATACTTACCAGAGAGATAATTAAGTTTATTCTCGACTGTGTTTTACTTGAGTTGTTCCTTAATTTATTTTTTATGCGGTTCAATGTTGAAAATGAACGTCAACCACTGCACTTATTGATCATGAGAGACAATAATTTCGCAAAGCAGTTTCTGAATTGGGGAAACATGATTCTAATGAATTATCCATTAAGAATTTATAATATTTAATTTTCAGAGATTCGATTTTCGTACTGTAAATCGCATCAGCCACACATACATTTTAAACTGCTCGCCAAACTACACTAATTCGCCGTCTATTCTGTCTTCCGAACGATTTGCATAAATACTCACCATAATTGGAGTTTCTTTCAAAATCTCTTCTGCTGTAATAGATTTTAACTGTCTAAATATTCCAAAAACACTAGTTACATTTTGGTATGCTTTTATGCGTTTATCTAAAGCACCAACAATGACGACAAACACTTCAATTTCAAATAGTTTACCAAGTGTTTCTTTTTTAACAAATTCCTCAAGTAGAACCGCGAAAATGGTCGAGCTTTGTGTTTCGCTTGCGTCGCCTTGAAGTCTGTTGCTGATATTCATGACAACCTGTTAGATCTTTGGCTTTTGCTTCAATATCTGAAAATGTGGATCGCATTGTTGTAGTTTTGCTATTCAACGATGTGTTCTGTACACGTATGCCACACTCATCTCTTCCTTCTGCTCTTGTCTTCCTCTCAGAATCACAAGACGACAGCTCGTTGAATCTAATGAGTACACAGAGGACTGTCATTGTTAAAAAGTATTTTTTAACTTTTTCACTTTCTGCTATTGTCTTTGTAATATTGTTTACGAGGGCGTTTGTGTTGTCGTAGATGCTATTCTTATTAGTCTTTACATAATATTTAATCCTCATGGAAGCATGTTTCCAATGATCAGTAGTTGGAATCTTGGATAGCTTCTTCATATCGTACATTTAAATTTTTATGAGATGCGTCGCTTGGTCTCCGTCGTCAGAATTAGTAGAAATGTATGATACATCATCTCTAGCGGTTCGTGCTACGGTTGACGATAACAGCTTCCTCTTTAGAATGCGATTTAATATTTACAAATCACTATAATTGATCATTCCTATGTTAACCATTGAAACACTAGATGTACAACAACATCTGAAAGAGATTCATCCCAGTCTAGAAAATAATGTTTATGCTGCTAATAGACTGCCCATGCATACCCACGTACCAACGTATATAATATGCAATTTGGACCACCAGGCTCACATTGGATAGCTTTGTATATCGATACGACGATCGATCACCTGCACGATATCATCTAGAGTTTTTAAAAAGGAATTGTAAAAGATGGGACTGGAATGTTGATAGGATTCAGAATGAGTGAACTTCAGTTTGTGGTGAATATTGTTTAATGTATTTGCTATATAAGTGTCAGGGATGTTCAATACATAGTTTTATGAGCATATTTACAGGGAACACACTGTACAACGATATTTTAGTGGATGAGATGTTTCGCTCCTATTTTATACATATGATGCAGTAACATTTTGGAAATAAAAATTGTAAGAAAATTAAAGAATGTGTTTAATGATGATTCAGAATAGCATGGTAGTTATGAACAAAGAAGTATAATACACTGCTAAGCAGGGCGTACGAGTAATAGATAAGAGCGGCAATGACGGTGTTCAAGGAACAATAGATAAGAGGAAAGGGTGAACAATGGAACGCTTATGAGGTTGCAGGCCCACCGGATATCAATTAGATATTAGTTAATTGATCTGCACATCTCCAGAACCGCGCATCCTACGCAAAAACGGACCGCAGATTCGTGCCATAACCTTTTTTTCTTTTTTAGGATCCGTCGACCCACCATCAGCCGATGAGGGCTGAGGATGGTGAGTTGTACCAGTTCTGGCTCAGCTCAGTGTACCGGAACTGGTACAAACTATGTACTAATATGGACCGATGATGCCGCAAGGCCAAAATCCACAACAAACAGTGACTGTTTCGGGATGCATTGGACACTCTTGGATCTCATGTGGATTGATATCGTCCCAAATTCAACAATTTTGTTTGTTTACGAACCCATTCATCCAGAAATGGGCCTCATCACTGAACATGATTTTTCGATGAAAATTAGGGTCATTTGCTAATGCTCCAGAGCCCATTCAGCGAATACACGTCGCTGTCTATGGTCGTTTACCTTCAGTTCCTGGGTCAGTTGAATTTTGTACGGAAATTTGAAAATTCGACAAGTTGTGGTCTGCGAAAGGCCGAGTTCTTGAGAGCGACGCGAAATCGACTGCCTCGGATTCTCCTGCGCACTCTCACGGACAGCAGCGATGTTTTCGGCAGATCTTGCGTTTCGTCGACGTACGGGTGTTTGTCGATCGTTTACTGAACCAGTGGACTCAAATTTATCCACCACACTGCGAATAATCCTCTCGGTAGGACGATTATGGCGACCGTAAAATGGGCGAAGCGCGCGGTACGTTGCCCGAACAGAACAACCATTTTGATAAAACAATTTTATTATTTGCATGTGTTGTTGAATGCTGTATCCGTCCTGGTGATTTGGCAAAACAGACTAAATAAATGACAACTAATTTGACAGATGTAGCTTCAACAAGATGGCCGCTATCAACTGTCAAAGATCGGAAGTCCTTACTGGAAGACCAGTTATAATATATTATGTAAAATATAGATTGCTTATTACTCAGACATTGCCTGACGACTGGCTTTCTAGTGTAAGAGCTCTACAAGCAAGTACATGGCATGGCGATGAGCTCACCTGAATCTCACATTGTCGCCGACATATCCATGGAGGATTGCGAGGAGAAATTACTTTCTACGTAGGGTAGACGATACTTTCACAATTATACCATCAGACAAGGTTACTGCATTCTAAGACCACCTCAACTCCATAAACTTTAAAATTCAATTCACATTGGAATTAGAGGATCGAAATCCTAATAATACCATCAGTCATACTGTGTATAGAAAAAGACTCATACTAACTATAGGTGCGCACGGGGTCTTACGCCCTCGATCACAGATCAACCAACTGTTGACTTTCTATTCACAGACCAATATCACACCACGCTGGGTTCGGGACAACGAAGTGGGCGTGACCTTAGATGACGACGTTCAGTTCCGTACACAACCCAGTTTCTTAGAAGAAAGGGTGGACGACTAAGATGACGGGCCCCTATTGGAAAGGTCCCGGTCTTGTCGCCTATATTATTTAAAAAAATGGTTTTTATAATATTAAGGAATTTATGGATGATAATAACCCCTGGGAATAAGGTGATCGCTACTAAGCTGTTTCCAATTTGTTTTGTGTTGTTAATTGTGTAACATACATGAATGTAAGCTGTTATTTAAAAAAAAATCTCGCTGGGTTTCTTGCTGGTTCTTCCCAGGACAGAGGTTTTTTTTCGAAACAGTGGTAATTAAACAAAAGAGTGACTTTCAATAAGTATTATTTATAATCTATATTGAATAAAAAAGTTTCTGTTTCTGTTTCTGTATGTGCCTACGTGGACTGTATTTTCTTACCCTACTATTAGGGTTAACACTGAAGGATATTGAAATAAAACAGCAATTCTTCATAAAAAATTTCCCCCTTAAAAAAATGCGATACTGATGCACTATTACTTTACTAATGCACTATTACTGTTTACTTTTCACTTACTTTCTTTCTTAGTCTTATTAGTTCCCGAAACTATCGCTGATCCCGAACGAATTGCAAATTGGGCGCGCTACTAACCTACCCCGGAAGCTATACTGTAAAGAGAGCCGCGCGCCTAAAGCCATTTTGACCCAATTTAGTTATCAATTTTCACTATCGCATTTCACTTTATTACCCAATATCTTGATTGCTCAACACAAACACATTACACAATTATGTTTTACATGAAATACAATAAAGATACATTACAATAATATTGAAAACATTAAAATCACATTAAGCATAAATAAAATATTTAACAAAATATCACATTTTCACAAGGCAATTCTTAGAGTCATAAATCTTAAAACGTCTAAATTAAACACTATGTAACCACTTTTAATGAATAAACATGAATATCTTAAACGACACAACAGTTTTAATCACAAATTAATACAATTAAGCATATAAATATATTTAAATTTCTTATATCCATTTTTAATAACAATTCGACATTTTTTCATTAGAAATAAATGCTTTTACATATTATTGTGTAGTGGCGGGTAAGAATACCCACTACCCAATATCTTCCCGTGGATGTCGTTAGAGGCGACAGAGGGAAACTGAGGCAGAAGATGGTCAGGAACATCTTTCTCATAACATCAAAAAGATATAAAAAACTGCGGTTGCCAACCCGCTCGCCAAGCGTAGCAACTATGGCAATATACCCCCCATGACGAAAGTTACAAGAAGACGGCTCCCAGTCCCCGGCGGCCCCGCTATTCCTGGCTAGGTGGCGACCATGGTAACTGCAGGATAGGGGGCGCTAAGAATCTCCGGTGGAGGTCCGGTTGCCACCTAAGATGACTCGACCTGGCAACATACAACGCACGCACCCTGAGGACTGACAATCCTGGAGCTCGAAGAAGAGATAGACAAGTTGCGCTGGGATATTATAGGATTATCTGAGGTCTGAAGAGAGGGGGAGGACACGGTAATCCTCGAATCTGGCAACTTGTTCTATCACCGGGAGAGGGACCATCTGTCCCAAGGAGGTGTCGGATTTATCGTCCACAAGACTCTCGTTAACAACGTAGTAAAGATTGTTAGTGTGTCGACGAGGGTTGCGTACCTAATACTCAGAATCACCAAACGGTATTCGTTGAAGGTCAAACAGGTTCACGCACCAACCTCGGCACATCCCGATGAGGAGGTGGAGGAAATGTATGAGGAAATCTCTAAAGCCATGCATTCCCCTAAAACCCACTATACGGTGTTAATGAAAGACTTCAACGCAAATCTAGGCACAAGAGAGAACGGCGAGCTGAGGGTAGGGAAATTTGGAATAAGGCAACGGAACCCAAGGGGCCAGCAGCTGGCTGACTTCATGGAGAAAGAGGGACTCTTTATGATGAACTCTTTCTTCCAGAAGGGCCCCGCCTCTTTAGGGTGATAAAGAAATAGAAGGAATTGTAGGTTCGGAACTCCCAGTCTCCACCTGAAAATATTATTAAAATTATCGCTCTCACAGAAGATATGGAAGAACGCTGAGAAGTGTACACACCTTTACACCTCACATCACTCTCTACGGGCATTTATTTAACATAAAACAGGATTAGTTGTAATGCCAGAGATATGCATTCGTACATGGAAGAGAATATTACAGTAACTGGAAATAAAAAAATAAAAGTATGGACATTAATTTTATATAGGGTATTATTTTAACAATAATATTCATATAACATTTGTATCTAATCTTAAACCGGTTCAAATTATTTATATTTCTTTTTATCAAGTTCAGTACACAGACAGTGACCCTGACGAGCCTTTTGTAGACATTGTAAATGGGTATGAGGCATAACCAATCACAAATACTTTAACATTCATTTAATATAACGCGTAAATCACATCCGCAATAAATACTGAAAGAATAATGCGCACCAAATATGATATTTAAAAAAAAACATGCGTGAGTGTCGTGAAACACTCGGTCGGAACGAAGTTCCTTTCGTAGTATATTATTATTGATAAACGTATTATGTTATTGATTAACAAATACAAATAAATGAATTACTAGCGTCTATTAAAATGAAGCGTTATTTAAAATAATATTTCTTTGATGGCAAGATAAGAAAAAGTGAGGGAGATGGATTTTATTCCATCTCGCTGGCACTATAGAAAGGGGGTCGTGACGGAAAAATCTTACACTTTTTCTCGCCTAGCCGCCATCCGTCAAATTCGTACCGGGCGATAAGGAACTTCGTTCCAAAATAAGTTTTTTTTTTAGATAATTAATAGAATCAGGCGTTACTTTGCGGAAATCCATTATATTAAAGTTGGAAAAATTTACTTTGCCAATATCCGCTCAATAAAATAAAATGATGTGTCTTACCTAGTTTGAAGAAAACCTCCCGCCCTCCCTCAATTGCGTGCACTATCCCCATCACCACTAATCCCAGCACCACTACTCCCACCACCACTACACTAGGAAAGATACACCACCGACGATAATACGACACGTATTTCGCCTCTACACAAGGCATCTTCAGGTGTAGTAGACTCTACGGTGGCTGACCGCTAAGTGAGCGGCGAGCCAAAAACAGCTGCTATTTATAAGACTCGCCGACGCAACCGCTCCCCACGTAAGTAGTGAGTGACCGCGTCATGCGATAAAACATGCGACCAATCACCACCTGACGTACGCAGCCACCTGCTATTAAATTAATAACAAGCCGCTGCGAAACGCCCGCCTACCCTCCAACCACGCAACCAATCGCTAATTACCGTGAAGTTTAACCTTGAATTGACGATTAAATTAAATTTAAGCTTGAATTGGAATAAGACTGTTCCCTTAATTTCCTCGACTTAACAATAACGAGAAAGGAGTCGTTGCATGTTTTCCAAATTTACCAAAAGCCAACTCATACCGACACGGTCATCCCCGCGTCATCGTGTCATCCCTGGCAACATAAATTTGCCGCTTTTATTGTTATATAAATCGTTTGGTTACTGTCCCATTAAGTAAAGAAAATTATTTAAAAGAGCTTAACGTAATTTATCAAATTGCGGTCTCTAATGGTATTTCAAAAAATCTCATTAACAATTTATTTAAAAAGAAAGAAAAGCATGCCGTCCGCAATTCTCTGTACGCGGTTCAACCTCAAAGTGTTCGTCGATATGTGAGCAGTTTGACCTACTTAGGCTCCATATCTGAAAAAAATTGCTAATACTCTTTGACAGAGCGGCGTGTACGTTGCGTTCAAGACAAACAATTCTCTTAGAAATATCTGTAATAATAAAGATAAGTTAGATATTCGTCAAAAGTCGGGTGTTTATAAACTTGTTTGTGACGAATGCCACGCTGTTTACGTGGGTCAGACTGGTCGCAACTTCGAGACACGTTACAAAGAGCATTTAGCCGCGTACAGGAATTGAAATCCCGATAAATCCCATTTCGCTAAACATCTCTTGGACACTGGACACAACCTAACCAACGACCACTCCTTTAAAGTCTTACATACTTGTAATAAAGGGCTGCGACTGTGTGAAATGTAAAAAAACAAAAGTAGTAATGTTGCACTGCTGAATGAACAAACAAATGTTTCTAACTCACCTCTCTTAAACATCTTTAAACCTGCTCTCCAATAACGGACAGCCTCGCAATATGGTCGTTCGTCACCTTCACGGTGATTAGCGATTGGTGCGTGGTTGGAGGGTAGGCGGGCGTTTCGCAGCGGCTTGTTATTAATTTAATAGCAGGTGGCTGCGTACGTCAGGTGGTGATTGGTCGCATGTTTTATCGCATGACGCGGTCGCTCACTACTTACGTGGGGAGCGGTTGCGTCGGCGAGTCTTATAAATAGCAGCTGTTTTTGGCTCGCCGCTCACTTAGCGGTCAGCCACCGTAAAGTCTACTACACCTGAAGATGCCTCGTGTAGAGGCGAAACACGTATCGTATTGTCGTCGGTGGTGTGTCTTTCCTAGTGTAGTGGTGGTGGGAGTAGTGGTGCTGTGATTAGTGGTGACAGGGATAGTGCACGCAATTGAGGAAGGGCGGGAGGTGCTCTTCAAACTAGGTAAGACACATCATTTTATTTTATTGAGCGGGATATTGGCAAAGTAAACATTTTCTAACTTTAAGTTTTTTTGTAAATTTAAGCTAAACAAGTAGACGAGGAATTAAATGGCGTGTAGTAGCGACGGCGTAAGAGAACGACATTTCGTCCCGTTCTATGGGAAACCCCAGAAATATTTCAAGGCTTCCTATAGAGCGACGGTATAACGATAATAATAGAATATAGACGTAAAATATCCAGACCAGCGATGGGCAGCAGGATCCAGGTGCGATAGGTTTGGTACTCGATTGTGAATTTGCTCATCAAGCGTGACGATTAATTTTAAGATCCAGCTGTGGACTTTACAGACTGTTAATGATGAAGAAGTAAATTTGGATTTACAAATACATTGACTGCCTTGTTGGTGTAGTGGTCGTAAGCGCGGCTGCTGATCAAGTGATCCCAGGTTCGAATTCCGGGTCAGGTCAAAATCAGTTATTGGGTTTTTCTGTCAAGAAACTCTAGGTAGTAGCCCGGAGTCAGGAAGATAGCGGTGTTTCACCTCGGATAGCGCGTAAAGCCGTTGGTTCTGTACCCAATCTCTCTCCGGCCGTGTCGGATTCATATCATCGGACTATGAGAGTAAGGGAATACATAGTGCACTTGTGCTGGCGCACACACCCGTGCACTATATAATCCTGTCATTTTTTGCCGTTATTTGCCACATGCCATTTTGTAAACTCTTGTTTTTGGTCCGATTCCTTTAAAATCACTATCTGGGAGTCGAATTTGTCGTAAAATCTGAAAAAAGTAGCCGCCATTTAAAAAAAATCTTGTTTATTGACCTATTGCTTTTATAATCAATATCTGGGAGTCCACGTAGTCTATGAGTATGAATTCGTAGTTAAAACTGCATAAGTAGCCATTTTGAAGTCTTGTTATCGTGTAGTGGTATGTGGCTTCCTCCTCCCAGTATAGTGTAATAAATACATCTACACCTAGGTTAAGGAAGAGTAATAAAGAGATATTGTAACGAGACAGTTGTATCTATTGGTCCGATCCCACATGGCGACCCTGCAGGCGGTGCGCTGCGACAATGCAAGCGCACCGCCGGCCTATTTAAAATTAAAGGTGGGGAATAAATATTACTAAATTAAATAATGAAAACATGAGTAAAATGATTGACAATAAAGTAATATTATAACGGAATCGACGTAATACCGGACGTGACGGAAAATAAATAAATATGAATTCAAGAAGAGGCCACAATAACACAATAAGAATTTTATAGAAGCTGACTGAAAATTTAAAATATATCTATGAAGACAACTAACGAAGAATGAGGAAAATAAATGTGATTTTTTTTAATATAATGACCGAAGAACAAAATTCAAGAAACAACAGATTAATTTTTAAAAAAAACGGTTGTATTTCAGCGAGCTTTGTCCAGTAAAATATGAAAAGTGAACCGAAAAGAAAAAAGAAGATATATTAGAGGTAACATTGCATCAGCGTTATTTTTATACATTATATTTAATTATTTTATTATGTTTTAGACTATATTAAATAAAAAGTAACGCATTAAATATTAAATGTACGGTATTTACAAGTAACTAGAAAATATTTGTCAGATTTTAACAATTTATAATATTTTTAGTAGATATTGTTTTCTAAAAAACATACATTTTACGATGAACAGGTTCGTGTTAAAGCAAATATATTTTTAAATTTAACCCAATTTTTATAGTATTTTTATTTAAATGTATACAATTTTGAAAAGGTTTTATAAAAAATCGTAATTATTATAAGTTATAATCATTTTCTTCTTTTCTAAAGGTATGGAAAGCTTAAAGTAACTTTATTATTATATATAAATATATATTATATAACCTTTAATAAATAATCTTATAGTTAATATTACTTACAATAATTACTTAAAAATATTAATATTACCTACTTAAAATCTAAATTGTTCTTTTCAATATTTAAATATATTAATGTTTTGTTTATACAAACTTGTTAGCTGTAATGAAATAGTGATTACCGGTTTTTCTGTAGATATACGATTTCTTAAATATCATAGTTCTAGCAATCCTACTTTTTATGTAAATTAAATGTATTATTAAAGCTAATACATTTTCGATATAAGTAAAAGTAATATAACTATAAGCGATGTAACTTCTGTGTCAGTTAGAAAATACTTAAAACTATCATTTTTATGTAATAAGGAATATAATAATTAAAATAGGTCTTAATAATAATGTTTCTTAACAAAGTTAAACAAGGACATAAAAAATTGACTGGCAAATATATTACCTTATATTTGTACAATATTAAAAAGTATATATTTAAAAGGTGTGAGGAGTGAGAGAAGGGATGTTCAAAAGTGAATACGAATGATTGAATTGCTAAGTTTCGTCAATATTGGACTGATCACCCAAATATTTGATGATGCTTAAACTACTGGTATTGAATCCATTATGAGCGAGATTATGCAAGTTATTATATGGAAGTGGAGCATGAAAGTATATAAAAGTTACCGATACAGTCAAGTAGATAACAACATGTACTAAAAGATAAAGAAGGAAATAAAGATTTAAGAAGAGAATAAAAGATAAAAGAAAAGATGACTTTGATAAACAAATAATTGAGAGATACGGGAACAACGTCCATCACTGGTATAGCATATAGTCCTCGAGTAGGGTATGTTTCCATGATTGGATGATAAAATCGGAGATAACGGGTACTAGGAACAATACCTTCAGTACAAGTGATGTGAAAGAGTTTACTCATATTAGTACTGTTGGGGACCAGAGAAGTCTTAAATTTGTTACCCTTGATAATGGTACATAGAGGTCACATCCTTCATTGGATCATAGTGTGAACTTAGTTTTCCTCAGTGACAATTGTTGGAGTCCTTTAAATGACTTAAAATGTAGACCTCAAGGTTGTGCACAACCCAAGGCACACTATTACCTTGATATAGTATAAAAAAGTTTATGTACCAATAAAATGAAAGGAATGTAATGAAAATGTAATATAATACCAAGTAAAGGGGGCCTATATGTATAAAGTACCGCGTGATATATATCATGAAGTTAAATATAAATAAAGTGAATTAAAACCTGATTCCGATATCAAATTAATAAAGCTAGCTAAGGTCATAAATAATTTAAAAAAAAAAAAAGTACGTACAACAATTATGAAAAAAAGGCCTGACAATCGAAATCAAAGGAAATGAGAGTAGTATTAGTATGAAAATAATTAACGTGCAGGGCATGTCAACAATTAAAATGAGGTAAAGGGATCCCCGCCCAAATCTAAAACAAACCACACGTAAAAAAAAAAAAATCTAATAAATATACATTTTCGCTAAGATATATTTTATATCAATTTACATAATTGTTTCATAATTTCAATAACTCTACCTAAATTTCTTTATTAGTAAACAAAGAAAACATAAAATTATTTGTTTATGTAAAATTTGTAAAATTTTGAACTAAATTTGGTTTATATATTGCTTATTAAAATCACGTCGAAACAGTATCGGATCGCTATTATTATAAGTTTCATAGTGTAATAGTTTTTTTCCTTTATTCCAAAAATTATGTTATTATATACTTAAATACTTATAACAACAAATACAACATATATTTTGCTATACAAACTTATATTTGTGTAATAGCCTATTTTTTTATTTATGTTTCAAATAAGATAAACATACTACACTAGAAGACATGAAATCTTAAAAAAGGTAATAATGCGTTTCGACTATTAATGACAAATAACATATACCTATTATAAATACTTGATAATGTATGTAATAGTATTATAACAATGCAATGTAATAATCTTAACTACATTAATAAAAAAGTGTTTAATACTATAATTTTCAGATACATGTTAAGTATATTCATAATAAAATAATTTGTAAGTTTTGTTGAAATTAGGTGCCTATGTCATACGATGAAATCGCAAACGTTCCCATAAACGTACTTTTGAATTTAAAACAATAGTGTAATCACATGGCTGGGATTTGCAACTTGTATTTTGATCTGGCTGTTGCAATATTAATGATAATGATAACAATGCTTCTTCTCTTCTTTGTTCTGTTAGTCTTAATATGAAATGTAATTTTTTTTTCGCTTTTATATTGATTGTACTTTAAAATCATATGCTTTAATTTTATAATCCATTATTTTCCAGGAAAATAGTTTTAATATTTAACTTATTTATGTAGTACATGAAAATAATTTTTTATAACGATTTTGAAACTCCTAAGTTTACAATTAATTAATTCATTGTGAGCCTCATTCTCTGACAGCAAATGATGTACCCAAATGATATAAGAGACTACTTATATACTTATATGATATAAATTTGTAAAGACGTGAAAAAAAAAATATATAGCTAAGTTACAGAATACGTAATTATAAATGTAACTATTGAAAGAAATAATACGTAAAAGTTGTGATATAGGTAAGGAAAATTATCGGAGATTAGCATATCCACATAAAAGAAGCCTAATCAGCTGAGAATTTGGAAAACCTAATAACCGATTAATTTTTAAGGTTATTCGGATGCGATTAAATGCGGATTGAGTTTATGTATCGTTAATCACCAACTTAACATATTCATTAGTGGAAAACTTCAAATAAAATAAAGTTTTAAGCAAACATTTCACTTATAAATAAAATATCATATTATATTATACTCAAATAAAGTATATCGGTACATTAAGTGAACGTTTACACAGTTATTTATAAAATAATACAAAGTGTAAAAAAAAAATAGTATCTTGAATCATTGTATTAAAAATATTTTCAAATAGTTTTAATAACAGATTGTTTTGTTAAACTTAATACTGAATCTCATACAGCAAAAGATTCCAGAAGCGTATGGAAACAGCATTCATAATAAACATGAATCGCTCGCGCTAAGAACACAAGCGATCTAATTGAGCACAAGTTTTATATTTTTAATTCGTTACCAATTATGGCGAAGGTATCATCAGTCGAGATCTTTAAAAAATGTAGATCAGTTTTGCATTTTGATTCGAATATTTTAATATTATATGATCATCTAGGTAGATCATATAGCCTATTTCTAACTTTTGTAACAATTCCTTGGTAAGTTTTTTTCTTTTATTTCACTAATGTGATAAGACGGGTTAAGAGATACTTGAAGTTTTGTGTTGAATGGCAATTGTATAATTTATTGAGATTTGACTGATAAAATAAATTCAGTGAGTGTTTTATACACAGTGGTTGGAAGTAAATTCAAATATTAACTTATTTCAATGAAAAAATGTTGGAATGTTAATAGGTAAAACACAAGATCTGGTAGATAATTAGTTATTTCAGGTGATAGTCGGGTGCTGCAACTGAGTATTATGTAAATTCTAAAAGTCAATGAGAACTTTTCGTAAACATCAAGGTTTTGGATGGGATAAAAGTACATAATATAATATGATGTCAAGTTAAATGCAAAACGATATATACAGTATACTTGATCATACTGTACGCGAGATGTCTGCGTGAAGGTTGTGTGTAACGCTAATAAATAAATATAAGAAATAATAATTATAAAAGGGTTAACCAAGAATTAAAGAAAATTTTTTAAATGTGGGAGTGATCCGGCGCTCCATATATAAAAATAAATAAATAAATAAAAATAATTACACGGCTGTAGACCCGAAAATATAAAACTGGGGATTCAAAAAAAGTATAGATTAAACGAGGAACTATAGTTTATGTAATAAATCTGGGGAGAAAATAATTTTTTTAAATATATGGTATGATATGTGTGATAAGTTCGTGCTAACGTGTTGTTGTAACGTTGGTTAGTACCAAAATACGACAGGTTAATGACGTACAAAACAAAAAGGTAAACGAAATAAAATCGCATGCGTATCCTGGACTGACTTAATAATATGTATAATCTGATCATGATCATGAGGTTATAATCTCTTTTATATAAAATCAATTTTATATTTTAACTATTTTATCTTACCACTTATCCATGTCTAACATTGTTTATTTTAATGTTCAATATTAAATGTATTATTATGTTATAAGATTCAGGGTTGATATAATATTATATTTAAATATTTCATTTTATGTTCATATTCTTGATAACAGCATTAGATGACAAGTATTTAGTACAATGTAATGTAAATGTAATCAGAAATCATTTTGTTATAAGAATCAACAACATAAAATGTAAAAAAAAAATAAATACAAGACATTTCTTTTTTTAAGTATCAGGAGGTGCAGAGGTTAAAACTGCATAAGTAGCCATTTGATCTTGTTATCGTGTAGTGGTATGTGGCTTCCTCCTCCCAGTATAGTGTAATAAATACATCTACACCTAGGTTAAGGAAGGAGTAATAAAGAGATATTGTAACGAGACAGTTGTATCTATTGGTCCGATCCCCACAATCGAACCGATCGCTTTTGCTTTGCTGCGTTGCGGATCCAAAAACCAGCCGAAGTCTGAATTTGTTTATACACTTGTGTTTTTTTTGATTATGTTGTGGTCGACCTCGCGTCTCTGATACTGCAGTGTCACGTGTACATCGGGCATGTGTAACATAAAACGAGTGAATGAAGCTTACATCTGAACAACTTTAATATATCTTGCACTGTTGATATCTTCCGAAATTATTAAGAAGATCCCCGTGCAAAATTCAGACAAGAGAACATCATCATCAACATTATTCCTATCTAATTTTGACTGTCTCGGGGATAGGGTCGTAAACGCAACCGCTGAATGCGGTCTCTAAAATAATATTTTTCAGCTTGGGGTCAAAAGTTGGTGGTGTTACATCACACTGTCTCAAAAAGCACGTCAAGCTTTTAGTGCTGTGCCTGATTTCTTCGATTTTCGCATCCACGTGCACTATAATTCTGTCCTAAGTTTAGTCGCCATGACCGAAATTCGGTCTGGATATTGTTATCCAATTTGAATTTCATATCCTTCTTTCTTTTATGAGTGTTAAGATATGTTAACAAAGTATCTTCCTATGTAAGAGTGTTATGTCAAAGGTTTTAGGCGAATTAAAGCACGTGATTTAACGATTAAAATATTTTCATCTATACTTTCGTTTCTTTGCCAACTCTGATTCTGACTTTCTTTAAATTGATTGATTTTTGAAGTAGTGAAGTAACGATCGTAGAAAGAGGGTTAAATAGTTCAAACATCTCCATGTTAAATAGTACGGAGCTTGTGGATATATTTCTAAGTTATTATTCAGAAACTTCCAAGCGCAATTTAGGCTAGATATTTTAGATTTAGACTTAGTTCGTTGATACATCAACGTTCGTGGATACTTCGTTGTGACTTGGTGACAGCAACGTCACATAATGGTCACATACGAGTATCTTCTTCAATACAAGCTGTATTGAAGTTGCGTAAGTCCCGCCGCATGCATTTGGAGATCTGTCTGTTCAGTTGCCTGTATGCTGTCAAATCTGTTGAAGACTGATTTGACAGCATACAGGCAACTGAACAGACAGACCTAATTTTAAAATTTAGGTCTGGCAAATTACGAGAAAATAATTTCACCTATCGGTGGCCATGTAATTATTCGGCATATTATGTATCTATGTTATTACTTTCAGGGCATGACATACTAACTTCTAGTAAATGTGTCTTTTTTTAAATTAGAAATACTTATGTCTGAAAAGCCTGTAACCTGATTATTGCAGAAATAACATTCAGCTTCCCTTCTTTCACACTTTGCTTTCCGTCTACATTCTGGGTATTTTACATTAGTAATAGGCTTGATAGGAGTTTCATGGTATTTTTTATAGTTGACTCATACAACGTTCAAGAGATGAGATTTGGTGGCGGTAATGAATTATTTAACACTGCTACCACACAGCAAGTGTTCTGGAATACTAAGTTTGTGGTTTTACCGTAACACTTTTTAGGATTGTTTTGTACATTTAAACAGCATGAAATTCTTCTTCCTAATTAGTCCGTAATAGTCCACAACTGAGTATGGGCCTCTTCCCGTTGTAGGGAGGATTTGTCTTAATCATAATTCGTCACGCTTGGCAGGTAAATTGACAATAGCAGTAGCAGAAGTTTCGCACCTGTGATGCTACTGCAGTATGGGGTTAATAAAAAATACGGTAGAAAATAATTACTAGCGTACAGATAAGTGGAATTTGATATGATGGGTGATCTAACTAAGATTAAACATGAAAATAAAGACAAAATAGTGATCGTCGTTATACCGACGGATATTCAAGGGATTTTGTCGAAGAAAAACGCTCATTACAATCATAGCATTTAATAGATATATGTATATTTGTAACTGTTCATAACACAAATTCAATTTTCGTTCATTTTGAAATAATAACAAAATAGCAAATTAAACTATAACAAGAACATAAATTGTTGATTAGCAGCACTTTGAGTCTTCACTTTTGTGCGAAGGATACAGTGACGTGGGCGGGATCTAGAAATATTATATCCCCATAATTACTTTCGACCGAAAACTGAAACAAATAAATATTAATAGTAATATTAACAGGATATCTGGACTCCAAGAAACTTAAAGTATAAGTTCTAACCATAGATTTAGTATAAACTGACGTTAGTATATCTATGGTTCTAACGATCTAGTGCTGTCGCGCTGTGCCTTGAAGGCCTAGCTAGACAACGAAAGAGGCAACTGCCGCTGTTATACCTGCATATACGAGATGTTATATTTATACATATGCAAGAAAAACTATTGTATCTATAAAAATGTCGAAATCATCACTCCATATTGCCGTTACCACTTCCAAAACTGGACCAATTTTTTTAAGAACAATATTGGAAGGATTGTGGCTGTGTCGTTGTTTTTCTTTAATTTTTTTATTTCGTTAAATTTGTCTAATAACGGCGGTATAACTTGGAAGTTTCAGTAATTTTGGAAAGTTGTCTAATTCTTTAAATCATTTATGAAAATAACACATAGGAACAGTGCAGTGGCAGATATAGATTGTCCAGAGAGAAAACAGAGAAATACATAAGTTTGAATGGACTAATAAAAAAATAAATAACATAAAATCAAATGAATTTATTTCAGACTTTTGGTCCATAAGAGGGTTAGTACAAAATATGAACTTACAAATTATGTTAGTAAAACAGAATTAAAAAAATAACCTACACTATGACATTAATTTAAATATTTTCCGGGCTAGTTTGTGACACCTGTTATACACGTATGTATGTATACCCAGTGCCTCATGACTGGACAGTCTGGCTTATCACTAATGACTTTCAGAATAGTGTTGGAACTCCCTCGCACTCTGCGCATAAGAGACGCGATTCGTTGGCGTATTACAGCGTGAAAACCGTCAGTATGCGCTAGCACAAACATCCTTGATGCACTGTAAAATCCGGGAGTCCCAACATCACTCTGAAGGCATTATTACATCGAACTCGGAGACCATTGATAGCCCGCTGTGTATAGTTAACCCACATATTACACGTGTACATTGTTTGGCAGAAGACTTTAAACAGTGAAATTAACTGATAGCAATAGACGTGGAGCAATTACGGATTCTAAGGGAGCATTTAAGGAGCAATTATTTGGCATACAGTTTAATTTAAAAAAATGTTCTACGCTAACTTCCTTCCGGTACTTTCTGAACTTTAAATCTCAAGTAAAGTCAACGTTTCCATTTAAAAAAGGATTCAAGCGAATCGCGTGTAGTCGCAGGTAAGTAGCATATCGAACTTAGGCACTTGTCTTACTGGCAACGATGAACGAGAAGCAAGTAGAGCTAGAAACTAGAAAAGAGTTGGCAAGCAGCGAGAAGCGAGTGTGTAGGTCCGATAGTTTTGTAGCTTTGTAGAGTAAAATTACCACCGGTTGATCTCTGGGTGTGAGTACTGACCGCCAATCGAACATCGCTGAGCGACTTTTTATCATTGATAGCTTTTGTCGCTGCGACAAACTGGTGGAGAGAGAGTTCTCGCTGGCAGTATGAACAGCCAGCTATCAACTATTACTATATGTTTTTTTTTCTTGACACGGAATCTATATCTATTGTTCCTTTCTTGAGCGAGAAAACAGTCGATAGCTAATCGCTTCCTCGTCGGTGGTGGGACTTTTTCTGACCGGGGAGATTCGGTTGCTTCTAGTCGGAGCCTTTTGATTTAAAAACATAACTTGCGATCAATTTTAATTTATATTAGAGCTAGAGCCAAAACTGGTCCATAAAATGTATTTTTTTTTGTGTTTTTGTAACCTTTTGTAGAATTTCAAGAAGTTTCAAAACTGTACTGTTCAATACTGTATACTGTATACAGTATCTTGAAATTCTATAAAAGTTTCGTACTTAGATTACAAAAAAATGCATTTTATAAATGAAAAAAATGAGGTAATAAAAAATCGAGTTGTTTCAAGGAAAATGTTAAATTTTAATTACTTGATACTTTCTAATACAAAAAAGTAATTTAAAGCAACGTACCACTTTTAGCAGTAAATCCAGAAGAACCTTGCGCGGTAGGTGAACCAGGTGCTAAGCTTTTTCCAAAAGCATTAGAACTAATACCAGTTTCAGTGGAACCCTGAGTAGTCGGTGTCAATCTGAATATTTTTAATCCACTATTCGGATCATTGAAAGGTTTATTATTTTTTGGTAATTCGAATCGGATGCCATTGCTAGCACCATTGTTTAAAGGATCTTCCAAAATTTGGACATTGTGACTGTGGTTAATAAATTCGCCTGTAGCCTCAGTAGCAGCAACACTTGCTTGATTTACAACTCCACTTTGTGTTTCTTCTGTAGGTTTAGATCCTAAGTTTCGTTCTTCGATGTTGGACTGCGCTTCGGTAGAAGATTTATTAGGTACTAAATTATAGTTTGAATGGCCAGGATTTTCAGTTAAGGTACCTTGAAGTCTACTATTATGTACAATTGAAAAGTACTTGTTGTCATTAACGGCATGACCAGTGCTAGTGTATTTTTCATTATTAACAGGTTTCAGTACACCTGACGACCCACCAAATCCCCCAGAATATGAAGCTGAATTAGGTACACTATGGGGAGTTGGCAAGGCTTGGTTATAATGGCTTGGATTGTATTGCGATGGGATGTTTATGTGGTTTATGGGAGCATTAAATTCATTTGGTTTTAATATACCCGCTGGACCTCCAAAACCACCTGCATATGGCAGTTGAACAGTAGTACTACTTAGTTGACCTATTTTTGAATTTTGTATGTTGGGTTTCGATAAATGGAAGGCATCCTGTTGTATATTAAATAAAGCGGAGTTACCTGAAAATTGTTGACTCGACAACTTTGGTGGGACATAAATTGCTGATTCAGTAGAATCGGGATAGACATGGTTTGTCTGAGTTGCAGAAACAATTGTGGGACTTACTTTTTGTTCGTTAGAAAATCCAGATATGACGCTGGTTGAGTAAGTTGGTTTATATGAAGATTGTTCACTTTGTGAGGTAAGTGTCACATTATCAGAAGCATCTGAATGTTTTGAATCATTATTTTCTTGAGCACCATAGTCTAAGTTAGATGTTTTGGGGAATTCGGAAGCCGTTGAACCAGTAGCATCAGTAGTCATAATTTGGGAAGTGTCGGATGAATGTTGGTTACCATTGGGTACCACAGAAATAAATTGCTTTTGATTAGTAGTAACTTCATAACTAGGTTTTGCGGAATCAAAATATCCAGGTTTCTCATAAGGCTTATACTGATTGGAGGCTGTGGTTGAAACTTGTTTAAATGGTTTTAACTTATCAGTTGACCCAGAAGCGATGTCAGCGTTAAATTCGAACCCTGGTAAAGTGGAAGGATAAGAAACATCACCAACTAATGGTTTAGGAGGTTTTGATTCCTCATATGGTCTAGCTAATGAGCTTGAGTACTCAGATTTTTTAGGAGTGTCTGCCGTTAGGTTAGTGTGCAATAATTGATGTTTAGAATCAGAGCTAAGTCCTACACTATTTTCATAACCTGCTCCATTTAAGCTTAACTGACTTATCGGTTTTTGTGAAGATACTTTATAATCCGAAGCAAATTGTGAATTTGAGAAAGCTGTTGAATTAGTATTCAATGTTTCAGAGTAACCAGAAAGAAATTCGTTTTTCTGGGAAATGCCAATTGTAGGCTTATTTGTTATTACTTTATTTTCAATACTTGGAGTCCTAAAATCGATTGGTCGATTAAAGTAATTTAAGGACTGGCTAGTGGGTTTCGAATTCCCATAGTTTTCTTCAAACCCTTCTGAAGACGGAACTAGTTCAGCGGTTGGTTTTTGTGTGCTCAGCTCAGAAGTTTGCTCTTCTAAAATCAAACTTGAAGTCGCTCCATTAGAAAATGTTTGGCTAGTTGGTTTCTGTATTTCGTATTTAGATGTTGTAGAAACAACCATTGGGCTAACACTTGGTGAATACGAGTATCCACCTGTTAAAGAGCCCACAGAGAAAGGTTTATTTGAAGTTTGACTGACAGAATTAAAATCAGTTGGGTTTTGTGTCAAGGGAGATGTTGATGAGACTTTAGTGTTACTAGTTAGATGAGCAGATTCATCTATAAATTGTTGGTTTGTTGGTTTCGAAATACTTAAGGATGATCCAAAACCTCCTGCAAAGGAAGGCTGTTTTTGACTTGTAACTGATAAGGTGCTACTTGGTTTTGATCTATCAAATGACGTGAATGGCTTATAAGTGGTAGGTGAGTAAGGAGTAGGTTGGTTAGAAGGTTTTTGCTGTCCCCAGTTGTATGACGGTTTGTACTGCCATGTTGACGAGAATTGCGAGTTCTGATTCGTTTTGTCGAATGGTCCAGAAACTATGCTAGAGCTGTGTCCAAAATTGGATGAGAAAAACCTGGGTAAGAGTAACTAAATGGTTTCACTGCTCCAAATGATTGGTAAGTGTTTGAATACCACGGTTTTGTCTGAGTAGTTTGTTGAAAAATTGGTTTTGCTGGATATTGAGTTTGTGGCTTATTTTGAGATGAACTAGAGATGGAAGCTGATCCAGTCGTTGGAAAATATGAATTACTGGAGAAAGTCTGGCTTGTAGGCTTTAGCTCTCCTAACGAAACAGAAGTATTTTTTTGTGTATTGTATACATCTGTTTTTTCCTTTTCTTCGACTTTTTGTTTATCAGAATATCTAGAAACAGAACTAGTACCTAAAGAGCTTCCAGGCAATGGTGTATAGGGAAATTGCTGAGTAAAAGCCGTTGATGACGAAGTAGTACCAGTATAAGTTTTACTAGGAAAGCTACCAGAATCAGATGGTTTTGGTGTGACTCCACTGCTATTTAACTCATAACCGTTGTAAGACGGTGGTTTAGTAGGCTCTGAAAAGCCAGTGACTGATTGCAAATTATAATTATTTAATTCAGATTCTTTTTGGCTTGTAATAGTTTGTTGTGATGTATTTAAAGGTGCAGGAGATACAAAAGGTTTAGAAGTCAGAGGTGTATTCTGACTTATGAATGAACTTGTTTGCTTACCTTTTCGTTTGATTCATTTACAAAACTAGTACTTTGCCCAAAATTAGCAGTCGAAGAAGAAAAACCAGTTACACCAGAATAAGAATTACTTGTGTACAAAGGTTTTTTCTGAGGGGCGGTCTCAACGGAGGGCTTAGTAAGAAATTGAGACTGAATATTGTCTGAAGTTTTACCAGAATTCAGTTCGTCCGTTGACACAGCATACCCTTCTGAAAGTGACGGAGTTTTTGATATGGTAGGTTCCGAGCTTTCAGAAAATTTGGACTCTGAACCAATTGACACAGTAAGACCAGCAGTCGTGCTAGCAATACTTTGATTTTGAGTTGGCTCTGATGTAACGAAAGAAGTAGAAGAAATTTCATTGCTACTTGATTGTTGTGGCGAACTAGAACCTGTTCCGAAATCTTTCACTATTGAAGATTTTTTTTGATCTGTAACCGAAATTTCCTCATTTGGTTTAGCTGTATTTAAAGGTGATGATGTAACAAAGGGTTTGTAATTTGAGGGTTTGTTGGAAGAAATAAATGTGCTACTGATTTGAGTAGGTTGGTTGGAAGGCTTAAGTACTCCAGATTGTCCCCCAAAACCGTTTGTGAATGAGGGTTTGTACTGATTCGTAGATGTAAATTGACTTGTAGGTTTCGATTTATCTAATGACCCAGATACTCCACTGTTTCCGTATCCAAGAGAAGAGACAGAAGTATATGATGTACTACCTGGATAGCTAGTGGGTTTTGGCGTAACAAATGTCCCAAAAGAATTTGAGAATGAAGGTTTTTTCTGCGATCCAAACTCAAATACCTGCTGTTCTGGGAATTGCGATTGAGGTTTGACGGAATAAGAATTTGAGCTAAATGCAGAGCTTTGTACTCCCGAGGTGGCTACATTAAACAACGATGGATTTTTTGGATATGCAAGGTTGAATGAATTGCTTTGAGAAGGTTTGTTTGTTTCTGTTTGCACTGTAGCAATAACATTATTCTTCTTATCTGTTTCAGAAGTACTTGAAATAGCAAAACCAGAAGTATCCTTATGTTTTTCAACGTTACTCTCAGAGCTTGGTGATTTTGATGAAATAGAGGGGGCAGGGGACGTGTAATAATTAGTACTAGCGATAGATGGCTGTTTTGATGCTGTATCACTTGATTGTTGTGACAAACTAGAAACTATTTCGTAATCGTTTACTATTGAAGAATTTTTCTGATCGGTAACCGAAATTTCCTCATTTGGTTTAGCTGTATTTAAAGGTGAAGGTGTAACAAAGGGTTTGTAATTTGTGGGTTGGTTGGAAGAAATAAATGTGCTACTGGTTTGAGTAAGTTGGCTGGAAGGCTTAAGTACTCCAGATTGTCCCCCAAAACTGTTTGTGAATGAGGGTTTGTACTGATTAGTAGATGTAAATTGACTTGTAGGTTTCAATTTATCTAATGACCCAGATACTCCACTATTTCCGTATCCAAGAGAAGAGAAAGAAGTATATGCTGTACTACCTGGATAGCTAGTGGGCTTAGGCGTAACAAATGTCCCAAAAGAATTTGAGAATGAAGGTTTTTTCTGCGATCCAAACTCAAATACCTTCTGTTCTGGGAATTGCGATTGAGGTTTGACGGGATAAGAATTAGAGCTAAGTGTAGAGCTTTGTACTCCCGAGGGGGCTACATTAAACAACGATGGATTTTTTGATATGTAAGGTTGAATGAACTGCTTTGAGAAGGTTTGTTGGAAGGTTGGTTTGTTTCTGTTTGCACTGTAGCAATAACATTATTCTTCTTATCTGTATCAGAAGTACTCGAAATATCAGAATCAGAAGCATCCTTATGTTGTTCAACGTTGCTCTGAGAGCTTGGTGATTCTGATGAAATAAAGGGGGCAGGGGACGTGTTATAATTAGTAATAACGATAGATGGCTGTTTTGATGCAGTATCACTTGATTGTTGTGGCAAACTAGAAACTATTTCGTAATCGTTTACTATCGAAGAATTTTTCTGATCGGTAACCGAAATTTCGTCATTTGGTTTAGCTGTATTTAAAGGTGAAGGTGTAACAAAGGGTTTGTAATTTGTAGGTTTGTTGGAAGAAAGAAATGTGCTACTGGTTTGAGTAAGTTGGATGGAAGGCTTAAGTACTCCAGATTGTCCCCCAAAACTGTTTGTGAATGAGGGTTTGTACTGATTCGTAGATGTAAATTGACTTGTAGGTTTCGATTTATCTAATGACCCAGATACACCACTATTTCCGTATCCAAGAGAAGAGAAAGAAGTATATGCTGTACTACCTGGATAGCTAGTGGGTTTTGGCGTAACAAATGTCCCAAAAGAATTTGAGAATAAAGGTTTTTTCTGCGATCCAAACTCAAATACCTGCTGTTCTGGGAATTGCGATTGAGGTTTGACGGGATAAGAATTTGAGCTAAATGCAGAGCTTTGTACTCCCGAGGTGGCTACATTAAACAACGATGGATTTTTTTGATATGCAAGGTTGAATGAACTGCTTTGAGAAGGTTTGTTTGTTTCTGTTTGCACTGTAGCAGTAACATTATTCTTCTTATCTGTTTCAGAAGTACTTGAAATAGCAAAACCAGATGTATCCTTATGTTTTTCAACGTTACTCTCAGAGCTTGGTGGTTCTGATGAAATAAAGGGGGCAGGGGACGTGTAATAATTAGTACTAACGATAGATGGCTGTTTTGATGCCGTATCACTTGATTGTTGTGACAAACTAGAAACTGTTTCGTAATCGTTTACTATTGAAGAACTTTTCTGATCGGTAACCGAAATTTCCTCATTTGGTTTAGCTGTATTTAAAGGTGAAGATGTAACAAAGGGTTTGTAATTTGTGGGTTGGTTGGAAGAAATAAATGTGCTACTGGTTTGAGTAAGTTGGTTGGAAGGCTTAAGTACTCCAGATTGTCCCCCAAAACTGTTTGTGAATGACGGTTTGTACTGATTCGTAGATGTAAATTGACTTGTAGGTTTTGATTTATCTAATGACCCAGATACACCACTATTTCCGTATCCAAGAGAAGAGAAAGAAGTATATGCTGTACTACCTGGATAGCTAGTGGGTTTTGGCGTAACAGATGTTCCAAAAGAATTTGAGAATAAAGGTTTTTTCTGCGATCCAAACTCAAATACCTGCTTTTCTGGGAATTGCGATTGAGGTTTGATGGGATAAGAATTTGAGCTAAGTGTAGAGCTTTGTACTCCCGAGGGGGCTACATTAAACAACGATGGATTTTTTTGATATGTAAGGTTGAATGAACTGCTTTGAGAAGGTTTGTTGGAAGGATTGTTTCTTTCTGATTGCACTGTAGTAGTAACATAATCACTATTATCTGTTGTAGAAGTACTTGAAATATAGGGAGCAGGGGTCGTATAATAATTAGTATTAACGACAGATGGCTGTTGTGATGCTGATAAAATATTTGATGACCCTCCTGTGTTTGTAGTTTCCTTTTGACTTGTGACTGTAAATCCAAGGTAAGGTTTTGATGTACTGTACACTTCAGATTTTACAGGTGCTGAAGTAAAAGTGGAACTCGGAGGTAACTGATCAAAAGGCTTCAGTACCCCTGTTGGTGCTTCAAAACCACCGGCGTATAAGGACTGTTTGGTTGGTTTGTTTGATAATTTTTCAGAAGATTCATTACCGACATTAGTATTATAATTAACATTGTAGTTAGAGGAAGAATTAGGGTCATTGCTAGGATAAGCCTGGACAGAGACTTGAACTTCATTAATTGGTTTTGATTGACTGAATGTATCAATGGTAGGTTTATTGAACTTTGAAGGAATCTGCGAGGAAAATTGAGGTTTAGATGAGCCTTCAAATGATTGTGTCAATGTTCCATCACTCGTTTGAGTAATTTCATCGAAATGTTGCAAGGTGTGAAGTTGATCGTCATTTGGTTTTAATACACTTGATGGTTTTCCAACGTTGTAAGTGGGATTTCTTTCAGGTTTATATGAAGTATCAGCGTTAAAATTCGAAGATCCGCTGCTGAGTGGTTGATCAGAGGGTTTTTTTGTGTCTGTTGATCCTTTATTCGTATATACGTACGATAGTTTTATAGTGTTTTCAGGAGAATGGTTGAAGGCTTGTGGTTTCGTCGTAACGGGTGCACTTAATTGCACATTAGGTTTATAACTTAGGAAGGCATTAACCGAATCATTACTTCTAACATTAGAACCTTTATCAAAAGGCTTCAGTATTCCTGGAGGTCCTCCAAAGCCACCATTATAATTCGGTTTCTGCTCACCAATCTGATAATTCTCACTAGATGTCACTGTAGTCTGTGGGACTATATTTCCAACCGCGGCATTAGGAAAAGATGTGACATAGGCAGAGCCACCTGTAACAGTTTGGCTAGATACATTTTGCACCTTCGACGTTTCTTTCAAATTGTCTGATTGTTCAGGTACTTTTAAAATTGTTGGGAAATTTAGAGTGCTAGGTTTTGAGCTTTCGTACGTTTCACTTGTTAGCGAACTTACACCTAAAGTTGAGCTAGGATTTTTTTCTTGTGTTTCGGATGGATGTTGGTATTGAAACTTTGAAGCGCCACTGTTATTTACATATAGATCATTAGAGTTTTCAGATGAATAAGATCCCGTTATTTCAGTTTGGCCATTAACTCCAGTTGTAGTGCTGGTATCACTGAAACTGGTGATAGAATTCTTATTTACTTGCGGGATCGTTAATACATTTTGGCCAACAGCTTGAGTTTGAGTGGTAAAGCTTGTAACATATCCAGGCCAAAGAGCCCGATTATCTTGAGCACTGTTATAACTAAATGAACCTGGGCTCAAAGCAGTGCCACCTGACGAAGAGCTTAAAGATGAAGATTTGGAGAAACTGCCCGTATAACCGGCATTCGATGCAACAGGTTGCACTACTCCTAATGTTCCGAATGGAGCAGTCACCGCACCAGCTAAAAAGACATTGATAACAATTATATTGCATTTATATGGCAATTGCTTTTAAAAACAGTTATTGTTAGCTTATACTATCTTTATTCTAATTGACTTTGGTATAAATAAGATAATTATAATGAAGACATTAAAATAATAAAATTAAATATTTGTAACTTAAAAAATACTATTTTCTGAATTCCTTGGAACGTGTTTCTTGTTCATAAAAACACTTCGATCTATTTGCCGCCATTTCACTTATTTTCCTACGGGCTACGGCTTATGATAGCTATATATAAAAAATATCGCTGATATATAAAAAATGTCGCTGGTGGAGGATACAGATATGTGCTCTTTACGAATGATAAAAAGTTTACTTTTGAGAAGCACTACAACAAGCAAAATGAAGAAGTGTACGCTAACATCTCTAAAGAAGCCTCACAACTTGTTAGAAAAGTTTAACGGTCATTATCCTGCATTAGTCATGGTTTGGCAGAGGTGTTCTACCAAGGGTCACGTACCTTCATTTTTTTAAAGCAATAGTGACTTTGGTCTAACTTTATCAAGAGACTATCTTAGGTCGTATAGTGAATGCTTTCAGTGATACACATTTGAAAAATGTTTATGGAATTTCCAGCAAGACTCTTTCTCCTGGTCACAAGGCATAAACAACTAAAAATTGGCTCGAAAACAACGTTGCGGACTGTATAAGAGCTGAAGACTCTTGTCCGATTCCCATCTGAACCCGTTGTACTACAAATTGTGCTCAGTACTAGAAAACATGGTCTGCTCAAAATATTACTTAGACATTGCGTATTTTCAAAAATCTTTAGAGCTAACACTGGCTAAATCCCCATGGAGACAATGTGTAAGTCAATAGATTTTTGGTCAGAGTGACAAAAGGCTTGTATCAAAGCTAAATGCGGGCTTTTTAAATAAATTTGTTTTTAATTCATACCTTAAATTTCAATAAATAAATAAATACATAAATTGAATTATTATTACCTACACTGTTAATTTAAAAAGATATGCCGATACTAGGTATTAAATAATCTTATAGTTTTATACTGATATTTTTCAGATAAAAGTTATCCTTAGGATAAATATAACATAAGTTAAAATAACAGTGGTGTAAATAAAATTTACTCGTGGACAAATTTAGAGGAACACAAAAAAAGTGTATATAAAACAAAAAAAAATCAAGGATATTTTGTGACAAATAAGTTTATTAATTTAGATTTTGCTTATTATTCGTTAATTTAAAATTGCAAACGTCGAAAACAATCATTAAATGAAAAAATTAACCAAATTAAGAAGAAAAGAAAAATTTTGCAGTAAGGAAACATTGTACTTATCATTTTATTCATTTTTCTACCGACTTCAAAAAGGAGGAGGTACTCAATTCGACTATATGTTTTTTTTGTGTGTTATACCTCATAACTTTTTCCTGGGTGAACCGATTTCGATGATTCTTTTTTTATTTGAAAGCAGGTGCTTCTCATGTGGTCCCATATAAATTTGATCAAGGTCTGACCAATAGTTTATGAGTTATTCTTAATAATTTATATTGAAGTCGGTTGTACAAAATTTTTAATTTTAAATTATTTCATAAATACTTAGGAAAGGCTTTCTTAATACGTGGGCTATAATCAATATGTTTAAAAATAATTAGTGTTTAGTGTAAAATCAGTACTTAGTGTTGCTCCTTCTAGCTCCAGTCTCCTTGGCATACTCCTAATCAAGTTATCAATAAAATCTTGAGAGATTGCATTCCATTTTTCCCGTAATGCGTTTTTAAGATCTCTCAAATTAGCGGGGACAGGATTTCTTTTCTTAATTTGTCTTCCATGCTTATCCCATACATACTCTATGGAGTTTAAGTCGGGCGAGCGCGCTAGCCATCCCATAGCATTGATTTTAACGTCTCCAAGCTATGAGAACGTGCGTTATCATGCATATAAAAACCTATCTCCTATTAAATGGGCAATTACCACTAAAATTTCTTCCAAAATCTCAGTCACATATCATGCCGCTGTTAGTGACCCATTCTCAATGAGACGGAGTTCCGTACTGACCCTCCATATGCCTCTTTCCCAATGATGTTGCACTGAGCGTACCTCTCTCCCGGGAATCTCCACACTTTAATCCTTCCATCATCTGGCTTCAGGCATAGTCTGGACTCATCTGTGAATAGAACTTGAGTACAAGCTTCGTCATTCAAATTAATTTGAGCAGCATTTTGGCAGGCAAGTGTAAATTTATTTCAGCCGATTTCAGAATTTTCTCACAGTTTTTGTGCTTACTGTAACCCCTCAAATTTCTTGGAGCTTCGTTCTTACCTCAGAAGAAGTTAAGGTCCGGTTTCTAAGCACGATGGTAACGATGAACTGGTCATTTCTGGCCACAGTTTTCCATTTACGTCCCTGTCCTGCGAGTCTCGTATACTGTCCGGTCTTCCGTTACCTCTTGACAACTCGGTATATACCACAGATTTTGATACTCATAGTGTTTGGGCCACATGTAGGTGTGCCCACGTTCAATTAAAGTAACAGCCCTAGCAACTTGAGTGGCTTTTAGATTTGGCATTCTCAGTTTATTTGCAGTAACAATTCACACTTAATACGTTAAAAAAGGCAAAATTTTTCGCAGTATGAAAGAAGAACGCAATATTATGCAATAATTATATATAAACAAATGAAATTCGAAAAAAACATTCCAAAACTTTTTTAAATATTAAAGATAATTACAACAGAAGAAATTAAACCTTTTTTTTTGCGTTCCTCTACTTGTCCATGAGTGTATATGTATAATAAGGGCTAATCGCTAGTTGGGAGTGAGGTAAATTTTTTGTTACACAATTTCGTATAATTAAGAAGTTGCGTTTTAAATAAAAGTTTAACGATTTCTAGATTAATACATAAAACAATGCCTCAGTGGTTTGTTCCTTAATGTTTTTCACATTTTTAACTCTTTTTCTACTTTTAGAAATATCCGTAATTTGGTATATTCATTTCTAATCCAATTAATATAAAATATAACTGTTATTACAGAAATAAACATTAACCCTTACATTTTCCTAACAAATTAACTTGCCCGCCATGTAATCTGTCAAATATTTCACCTTATTCATAAGTGGCGCCACCCTGGTGGCAAAAAAGTCGTGGATGCCCTCATTGCTTCGCTTTTATATTCAGTCAGGTTATCATTTATTTGATGGATAACTTTAATCTGACGATTGAAAAATCAACCCCTTAAATTAGAAATACATATTGTGTACATACCTATGTCATTTTACCAATTTGAACAAAGAATATTGGTCAGTAGCTAAAGGCTAAAACTAAAGGCTAAGGCTAAAGAACATTCATTTTTGGTTAATGAGCTGATTTCTTCGCCTTCGGGAAATGATTATGTAAGATAAAAGTGAAGACTCTAAAAATATGTCAAGAAAGGAGAATAAATAATTAAGAATTTAAATATTTAATAATTATAATTTTTAACAAAAAGTAAAAACCGACTTCAAATTGCTAAAAAAGGTTATTTATTTGCTACCCTTATGGGTGGAATTTTTACTCCAAATTTATATGGGACCACCCTTGAAGTATATGGGTGGAATTTTTACTCCAAATTTATATGGGACCACCCTTGAAGTATAACCGATTTAATAAAACGAATCATTAAAATTGGTTCACAATCTGCGAAGATATCGCGTAACATATATTCCAAAAATAACATACACTCGAATTGAGAACCTCCTCCTTTTTGAAGTCGGTTAATAAAGGCGGGTTGACTGGTCGCCCATTGTTACCTTAGTTATGAGAAGGTTTAACGATAAAGAGTAAATAAATAAATATTCTCATGGCTATTACCTCTAAAAATAATATAATATTATGGCAAAAAATAAAAGATAACATACCTATAGGTAGGTAGTATGTTTGAATAGATGGAGTGACGATCTAGTAAGACATGCAGGAAGTAGATGAATGCAAGTGACACAGGACTGTATTTTATGGCATTCTTTGGGCCCTCACTATGTGTACTATTATTTATTCTGTGACTATGTTCGGCTGTGGAGTTGTGAGTCACTAATAGGACACGTGAGATAATAATATGACTAGAGTGAATAATTATGGCGATAATAATGTTTCAAATTGATATTTTATATTGAAAAGGAATATTTTTGCAGCTTTGAGCCATAATAAGGTATAGTAGAAATACTATATTTATATGATTATATCGCCTAAAAATATTATTTGAACCCGTAATATAGTCAGGTTGACAAATATTTTGCTGGAGTGTCAAAATAGCATTTTGTTGTGTTATCTTAAATAAGTGATCATGAAAATGTCACTCCAAGATATTGATACCATACAATTTTATATACACTTACTTATTTAAGCTTTAGCTTTTTATTATAATAGGCTTTAAAAAACTACTTAGCTGGTAAAGCAGGCTTATTATTGTAAGAATTATCATCAGTGTTATTTATTATGTAAAGTTATAAGGGATTGAGAAAAATATGAATGGCGGAAATTAATAATTTATTATAAAATTTATTGATATATTGTAAATAACAATAGAGTACTAAAAACATTAAAGTTAAACAGAAAGTAGTACATAATTAGCATTTCAATTATTTTATTCTAAAGCTTATTACTGTTAATTATAATTTAACTGCATGTAAAATTAAATGTGTATGTAACATTATATGCAAATATTAGATGTATAAACAAAAGTAAAATGTAAGAAACCAACCTTTCGTTGACGCACCGCTACCTTTCTCACTATAACTGTATGGGGTAGCGATCACAAGGTTCGTTAGGTCAACACTAAAGCACACGAGAGCTTCATTGTGATGAAGCTTTCCGACTACAATTTTGTTGATGCCGTCTCCTTTATAAAGCGATAGATACATAAATAAGCGCATCTAGATAAAAACCAGTTATTGTTATTATTAATCCGCAGTATAGTCCACACAGGTTCGACAATATTTCCCGTGCTCATTTCTAAAACAGTGCCTCTCCACGTATGTTAATTGGATGGTATGGTTCCACTCGAAATCTCGAAATTATTAGTCATTGTCTTTCGGCGAGGATGGGATTTGTGATAGAAAATACAGCGTCAAAATATATTCATTTCGCTCCACCGACTTACATTCCTTAATTATGATTGTAACTTTAACATTACAAAAGTTATCTCCAATTATTTACTTCTTATGAAAAATACAGGGGATTTAGCACTAAAAATAAATTAAATAAACAAGAAGACAGGTACGTGGTTAAGCCACGCTGCAGCTATATTATGGCTGCAACATGAATGGGTCGTCTCGACCAGGAAAGGAGCACAATCTTTCCAGATACTAGCGTAAAATACGAGCAGTATTACATATGTTGCTGTAATTGTACGGTTGTGATTGATGACGGTTAGTTAAAAGGCGATTAGAACCGCAGAACCTTTTTCCTATTAACCAGGCATTCCTCATAATGACTTCGCATCTGCGTTATGATGCTTAATCGAGGATGGATATAGGCTTCCTCTACACACCACAACGTCTACTTACCATCGTGTAGACTCGGAACTTGTTTGTGACACTTACTTTAAAAAAATATCTTTTTATAAAATTGAAGTGACAAACGACCTTACAGACCACCTAATGGTAAGTGGCTAGTGGCTACTACAGTCTATCGCATCAAACCATAGCCTTTATCATGGCTGGTAGCATTAGGTACTCCTTTAAAGCAGATCACTGTCCTCGTTGCTACTACCACAATGGCGGCACTCGGTTGTCGGCTCTCTTGTATATTATGCGACACATGTTCTAACCAAAGCCAGAAATCACTTGCGCCTTTATAATGTGAGTACTTACAACACATTACCACAGAATAAATAATAGACATTACTTCAATGGTCCACATTACCTTCAATTCATCGTATTTCCTTTAGCGCCTGGTATTCGTCGTGGTTCATTCTTCAAGTAGAAATGCGTTATATGTATTCTCTCCAAAAGCAGCATTGATATTGCGAACTGTCTCTGCTGCGTTAGAACCACGTCGGAACTCGTATTCAAAATTACTCTAACTTTTGAGGTCTTCATGTTTAACTCAAATACTGAATGTAAAAACAATTGAAAGTCAAACAATAGCATGTCATAATTTTTTAATTTAGAATGTTATAGTTTTGTGTAAAAAAGTTTTAATAACGAATCCTACTATAGGGTTCGTTTTAATTCAAAATGATCATTCCATAAAAACGCTAACTTCTTACTTTAACTCCTATTAGGCCCGCCACATACATACGGAATTCCGTTTCGATATTCCGATTCGAGATTCCGAACGCAGCAAGTTCATATAAAATCTATGACCCATCACACACGTACGGCAGTTTTCCGTTCGAAATTTTGCGGGCTAAACGGGATTCCGTATGTGTGTGGTCGATCCGTTCGGAATTCCAAAACGCAATTCCGAAACGGAATTCCTTATGTATGTGGCCGGCCTTACAGTCTGTTCGCTTAGATACAGTCGCCTTTGTGTCGCGCCGCCTTGGCACGTGCTGCATCTTACCAAGGGCGCCGCCGCAACTTCAAAGGTCGCCGCATGCGTCGTACACCCACAGGAGAACTTGGCAATTTAAAGCGAAGCGCCGTAGTGAAAGGTTCTTTGCTACCTAGCTTGTGTTTATTACTTATATTCGTATTTTATTACAATAACTATAAAAATAAAATAGTACTTATTCTATTTTCTACTTAGAATAGAAAAACATTTATGTAACAAACACAGTAAAAATTATAAAATAAAAGCAAAATTAACGTGGTAGAGTACCACGTTAAGCATTGCAAATGCAAACATGTCATTCCAATTAAAATTAATTAGACAGGACATCTAATTCATTTTAATTGGCATGACATTGCCCCACACTATAAGTAGCGGCACGAAAGTCTAGCGGTGACCGTTATTAAGCATAAGTCGCGCTGATTGGCTCTCCAGTCGCATTCGTGCAATTCAATTCGTGCGCCACGTTTCGTTCAGCGCTAGACTTGCGTGCCACGACTTGTAGGTGGAGTGACGACCTGGTAAGATATGCAGGATGTCGATGGATGCAGGTGGCTCAGGACCGTGCTTTGTGGCATTCCTTGGGGGAGGCCTATGTTCAGCAGTGGACTTGTAAGGGGCTGTAATGATGATGATGATGAGATGGGAGAATGTTATTGTTTGAAGAAATAAACATAACATAATCGTTATCAACGTTGTGTTACAAAAGAACACAGCATTGCATTCCGTTGCATACTTATATCCCGTGCTAGGCAAGTACATTGAGTGACGCACCGCCATACAGCTTGTTATACATAGTTCACACATCATGAGCTTGACATTGAATAACACGTTTAGAAAAAAAACAATTATTGCGTTGATTTTTCCTCTACATATTATCATCTGGATCGTTGTAGAATTTCAACCACTAGAAAATGTTAGTTTTGTTAGTTCTACAAAAGTTATTAAATATTCCAGCCATATGGTCGTCGAACTTGTAATTTTAGAGGTCAAGGCGTGAAGACTTGTACATGTGTGATGCGATGTTACTTTAATTTTTCGTTACCTCACAATTGATGTATTGTATTTATACGGGCAAAGGAAAAACCCAGGTATTTCCGTAATAACAAAAAATATGATATATTCTACTGTTTATTATTTTAAAATAATTTAACAATGGCAATAAACATTTTAATAAGTACCTACCTAAGCGCTGCTTAAACATATTGAGGGTAATAACATCTTGGTTTGGCAGATGCAAAATTTGCTAATAATGTCTTTTATAAAAAGAAAGGTATCTACCTAATAAAATTCTTATCTCACAAATTTAATATAATAGGTACTGAATATTACAAATATATTAGTCCTTATATACTTATATTATATAAACTTTACTAAACTTTTATACTTTTGTAATGATTATTATACTCAAATTGAGTATAATAATCATTACAAATGTATCTACTCTTATATACATCTATATCTCCTTGTGGGAATAAGATTGCAGATACGAAAATGCATTAAAATTTCACTTTCAGTCACCATATCGTTGAAACATATCCCCGCGAGCTCAAACGGATTTAAGTCCCGGGACTGATTGGGCCAGTCCAGCGTCATCACATTATGTAGCTGTAGCCATTGAATTATCATTCAAGCCTCAGGATGTGTTGGTTTGTTTCCGGTGTGGTCGAACTACAGGTTCCAGCATCTAATCACGGTATTTTGGGGCAGTTGAAATGTGATGTACCGAAACAAGATCAGTCCTACCGCTAAAGCATATTCCTGCCCATACTATATTTTTTCACCCTGATATTTATTTATTTACTATAGTAGGTATACAACAGATTACAATCGTTTTCGAGCTTAAACTAAGCATTGAAAGTTACTTCCATGTCATTATAACCAAAAACATAGATGCACATCATGATAAATTCACTTACCCAACACTTCTCTAATATAAATGAATTTTTGACATAATATAGGTATTAGGTACTAGTAAAGTTCCCGCCAAAACTCCGGATAAATTATTTAATTCTTTAATACGGCATCAGACAGTTTTTTTTCTTTCAAATTTGAATTTAGAATACAGAAATGTGCTAGGATCCAATTATCATTTAAATCTTTTTTTAAGGCCAATAGGTAATTTTAAACTTGTGGTAATAAATTAATGTGAAATATCGCTAGACGGTGTTGATGAAAAATATAATTTTATTATTTTATAGTTCTTTTTAATTTAAGTCTTTTTAAAAAAGATTGTTTTAAATATTTTATTATATAAGGTAATTAATATCTACTTCTTCATCAGTCCACAAAATCCATGAGTGCCATGACCCATGACCCTCTCCCATTGTAAGGAAGATTTCCACGCTTCGCAGGCGGATTGATGATCGTAGTACCAGAAGTTTCGCATCTTTAATGCTGCTGCCCCTAACCGGTATTGGTGTTCTACTCCTGGCGAAAAAAGTGGGTTTTACCGCTTTCTATTAGAAAGTTATAATTATTTTCTAGCATTACCCAGTTTTCTTTTCCGACATACACAGGACGAAATAGGGTGTTAAGAATCCACACCGCCATCACATGGCGTAATGATTATTCATAATTTATATTTTTTACATAATATAAGCCAGAGCTTAAATACAATCTTACCTGGTGGTGAGTGGAGATGAAGCCCTAGATATTATTTCACACTGGCTTAGCGCAACAAAAGCCTGTTCACTCTTGCCTTGAAGACATCGCCAGAAACACTGGCAAATTATTCCACTCCTTTATTGTAGGCGTAACGAAAGACGAAGCATCAAAATGTTTAGTTTTATTAAGTGGAATGTCGCCAACAAAATGGTGGAAGCCCGTCGAGAAATCATGTAATTCGAGACTGCTAAATTAAGGTCCCTATTAAGCCTTCTTAGCACGCCTGAGTTCAATGCTATTAGGTGGCATTTTGCAGCAGCAACAGCTCCAACCGATATGTAACAGCAGTACTCCATGCACTATAGGACTTGCGCTTTATTCAGAGTGAGAAGCTATCCAGGCGCGAAGTAACGCCGCACCTTTGCAAGTACATTCCTAGCGGGTGCTTTCACTTTAGACTCAATTAACCCCATGAAGTTGAAGTACTAAGAAATCTTAACAACTGAAGACGGTCAATGTACTCCAAAGATACATCCCAGAAATTAGTAGCCAGAGAGAGCGCGACTGGTATCTTTCCACAACTGTGCTGTCCTCTGCAGTCATAGATGCCGGGCATAAACATGCTGCGGCTATATTATAGTTCTCGCACGAATGGGTTGGCCCGACCGGGGTAAAACCACGCTCTCGCAAAATACCAGCGTAAAATAGCAGCTTAATGCTGTTGTGTTTTGTATGGTGAGTGTAGGGAACCAGAGACCCTATTTACTGGAAACGAGGCATTTCATCTTAGTCCTCAGGGGTGACAACGCATCTGCATTTTGATTCTTAATCGAGGATAAATGTAGAACTCTATGGGCCACAGCATCCACTTAACATCAGGTGGACTGTGTGCTCGTTTGTCGCCCTTATGAAAAGAGTTGGAGAGAGAAAGACCTCTGGGGAACTCAGGAGTTATTCGTCACAAGGTCAGACGCCCTCGACGACGACTGAGAGACCGTTCACTAAAAAAGTCCCTTACCCAGTCGATCAGACCAAGGGATAAGCCGTACGATGGAAATCCTAAAAGCCAAAAAGCCTAAAACGCTCTAGCGTAGCCTCAAAGGCCTTCGAGACATTAAGGGAGACAGCAAACAAATACTTTCCCATTTTTCTCGAGAGACATACCCCATATGTGTGAAGGTCCGGCACCTTACTATGTCCGGTCTCTTTATGAGTAAGACCATCGGTCGCTGAGGAAGTCTATTCTGTTTTAGGCGTGCTATAAGGTGGGAGTTCAGTATAATAGTTCATAATTAAACTTTACAAAGTTAAAAACCGGTTTCAAAATACATAAAGAATAAAGTTATTTCCACATAATAGCTTCTAAAGTCATAGTGAATCGAATAATCAAAGCCCCGGCTTTAGAAGCTATTATACCAATATGGAATTTTTTTTTGAAGTTGGTTTAACTTTTTTTAATGTTTAATTATTTTACCCCTTCGAGTACACTAAAAACTTCATATTCATTTTTCCACCCTTAGCTGTAAAATTTTTCTTTATATTTATTATGGCTACCTGAGGTATAACCTATTTTTTAAAAGAAGAATAATTAAAATCGGTTCAGCCGTGTCCGAGAAATCGATGAACATATATAAAAAAATTAAGAGAAATGCCAGAAAGATTCTTTCTGTTTCTGATGGATAGCTTTATTATCACCTCGTTTCCGCCAACCGTAAAGTTACAACACCATTCACAAGACGCCTGTCAGGCGTAGCGATTAAGGAAAATCCTCCCTACAACGGAAGAGGTCCGGTCAGATATACAGCAGTTGAAGTTTACGAGCTGACGACGATGACGGTGATAAGTTGTACAGATATTAAGACTTATCCTAAAATAAAGTCGTGCTGTCTACTTCCATTCATTTATTACCTATCAAAATCCACACCTGAACATAGGCCTCTCCATAGATTGCCTCTTAGGGGGATTTTGCCATGGTTGCATAGTCAAACTTAGTAGAGAGATTCTTTTTATTTTGTATTGTTATCAGGAAGGTGCCGCTGCCAACCTCATTTACCTCTGTCGCTTATACTCAAATCGTATATCCTATATGTTTGTATTAAAAGTTGTTCCTAGATCTATATTTTTTTTCTTCAATAGTTGCGCAGTTTTCTTGTATTGCTGTTTTTTTAGATGGACTATGTACTTGATATAAAATACATCTTCATAAATATTTTAAATAAGAAAATTTGAGTATTTGCAGCACCCGGTGTTTTAGCATTCTTGGATTTCCTGTTAACAAAAGTCCATTAATGATTCAAAGATGCTGATCCCCACTTGTGCTAAAATAATATTTCAATACACAACTTGTAATTAAGGAAGCCTATGTCAGTGCCAATTTACGTGATGCCTATGCTGTGAAAGTTTAGTCGCGCCAAACTGTTGACATTAAGAGACTCATACTATAGGCATGTTCTAACAAAAGCAACGGCATTCTGTAATGACTTTTTATTCTTCAGTTGTCAGTTTGTGTAGTTTGATAAGACATTTCGAGAGGGTCTTTATTGGGACGATAATTGTGTCGTATTTAGCGTATCACATGATTCTGTCGCTTTTATGTTCACAAATGTGGAAACGCCTTATGTACTATGTAAGCGCCAATTAAGAAGTGATGCCTAGGTTTTGTCCAAAGGTGTGTATTAGTTGTTTTATTTAAATAAAGTTTAGCAAAGTTTAAATTCCAGTTTTTCAGGAAGTTTTAATTTTATGCTCTAGAATACAAAACGTTGGAAGTTATAATTATTATTTCCATTATTTCATTCAGAGAATTTACGGTCCTCGTTGTAAATTCGTTTACTTTAAAAATATTGAATAACAAAACTCATTAACAATACATTACTTTAGAAAGTTGTGAGCTTTAGCAAAATGGATTAAATGTTAGTTCGTCATCAAAAAAGAAAAATAGCAGACTCTTTTTTTATAATAACTTTATTAAAATACTAAAGTTTTTGACAATGTATTTAAATCTATCTTACCTATTCGTTGTAACATGCATATTTATGCCCTTAGACTAAGTTGAACTTTATTGCGAACGTCATAAATTGAATGGCTTAGAGTAAACTATTAATTTTACTCTTGTTTGTAATAAGAAATCATTCCCAAGTAAACGTCCATTGGCAAGCTAGCATTGCTGGAAGAGGCCTAAATGAACTCGTCAGGTTCGCGTGGTGCGTCCAAGTCGCGGTAGTGTATGACTGGGCGGAACTCCGCGCCGTCGCCCCTTCAACAATTAATTATTTATTATTATTTCCGTAACAATACTGCACTAACTGTCAATTAAAAACACAAAATTCACTCACAAATGCACAAAATGACCACAAGTAGCATGTATTGTTACAAAATTTAAAAGGTTCAGAAATCTGAGCTTCCCGGTAGTAACGTTTCATTCATCATACAGGTTAAAATTAAAGGGTTTACTAAAGAAAAATCTAATTTTTATCTTGTACTTTATTAAAGTTCTCATACAATTTTATGAGCATAACAGAAAATGTTCACTTATCGTATAATATTTTTATGGTGTAATTTAAATTCTTACAGTTGTACATAATATACCAAATACAACTTTTCATCTATGCTAAATTTCCATAGTAGGAAAAAAATAAAATTAATTTTAGAATAAAAGATTGTCAATATTACCTACTTAAATCGATAAAAAATACATATCTTGTCATGGATTTCTTACAGTATACAGCGGTAAAAATAAAATAGTAGGCAAGACAAGAATGCAAAGGATATTTAAAGGAGTTTATTTATATATTTATGTATACGATTCAAAACATACATCTCATACCAAAATATTGAATTTTGGAATAAATATATTATGTACTTAAGTCTGCTATACCAATTGATACGTCATTACAATTGTCAACGTCAGCTTAGAATATGTCGCCACTGTCCGGGAAGTCAAGATCGTTGTAGGCAATAATGGGCCGGGACCGATCCACATTTTCCCTGGAAATTATTCCTTAAAGCTCAAAAACTGTGTTATCAACTATACAAATCTTAGCATTACATGCATGCATAATAACGATAAAATTATTATAAAATAAAAAGGAAGGGATTCCCCCTTACTTTTGCCAATTTTTGAAGTGAAAATTTCTTTATGCACGTCGGGCACATTTGGGATGGGGAAAAAGCACTGAACTCTTGTGATCGTTACGCTCAGATACATATATACAAAAACATTATTACAGTAGTAGTAAACATTTTATTACAGGCTTGTGACCACGACTGCTGACAGTTTTTCTTTAATTAATATCTCAACTGTGAGATGTACCTGTCGATAAAAGAACAGGGCTCAGGCGCCAGACTAATAGCGATAATCCATCCAAATACGCTGAACTCGAAATTCACAGACTGGTGATGGGATACTTCCCATGCGCATTACCAATGCGATGATATTGGTTTTGCGCTCATCGTATCCAACTTTGTGAGTATATTTCACGTAATCAATACCAGCTAGCGCATTCTCACATAGCCGTGTGTCCAGCTATGTTTGAAAATGCTGTTAATGTAGAAATATATAGAGAGAAATATCAAAGACCTTATAACGTAAATGTCCATATGGATTTTATATAGTGTCAAGGTTTGTTCCAAGGAGATAAAATAAAATATATATCTAAGCATTGAACAAATGTTAAGATATGAAACAGGACAAATAACGATATTTACTCGTCTATGCTCATGTGATGATCTGTGACTCTAAAAATGAAAATTAGGACTCCAAATTCGCCGTTTTCCAACTTTATTAACAAATTAACTAATAAAAGACATTTGATCCATGTTAGTGGTATAATTAAGAAAACTTATTATCTTTATAATTTATAATAATTACGAATTTTCTTTATTAATTTCAATCATGTCAGATAAATTTTCATTTTTTACTTGCTTATACGTTTACTCAAACGAAAGTTAACTTTGCTGACTCAACTCTTGTCACTAAAGGTCAAACTAACAAATCTAAACATGTTAAGCGAGCATTTATTTGTAGCAAACAACCGGCTCCACATACGTCCAGGATTATTATTTACAAAACTTTATTAATATAGTAATTAATGACTATGAATATTCATATAAGGATTTCAGAAAGAAAAACGGACAAGTGCGATTAGGATTCGCAGCCTGAGGGTTTCGCATAAACCTAATTATATTTATGATAGTTCAACCATCCCGGTAATCAAAGGCAAGGTAAGCACCGAACATTGCTCTTACGAAAAGGTAAATCGCAATGAAGGACAATTTTACTCTGCAATAAACAAACGTTCGCTCTTACATCAGCCTACATCACGGTCGATGCTCCAACTACATATGCTATTTGTGATCGCAAAAAATATTTTAATGTGCTACGATTTTCGGATTTTTCCTTTACTTTTGCTGTAAGACCTTGCTTTCTGCCAAATGTTATGATTCTAGGTCAACGGGAAGTATCTTACAGATTTTGATGTATGAGTTTGCAAATATCAAAAAATGTGACATAAGTGGCCGTATCTTTTTAATGCGTTGGACCGTAGATTTAGTATTTGATGTTAATTTAAACTTGATACTTCTACTCGTTCCTAAGAAAAACCGGACGGTGACATCAGTGATCCTAAAGGGTTGAACCCTTATACTTTTTGTCTTTAGCAGCCTTAAAAATGAGAGGTCAAGTGGTTCCGTCTTAAAAAAATAATCGAAAGTTTTCTTTGATAAGCTTAATACTATTACCAAAACAGTTTAAATAATATAGGTCTTCTAGGTCGGAATTCGACCGTAAATCATATAATATTCAAGTTTGTATATTGAGCAAGCCGTCTTTCACTTTCAACTGCATATTAATATATAAAACATCGATGTCTAATATACAAAATATAAAATAAACGCTTTTTACCTTGACATACACTCCAATGACATAACACACACTATTGAAAAAGAACATTTGAAATCACACAAAATTTAAAGCTCATATGTCAGTAATTATTGGTTGGCAACATTTTTAAATTCTTTATTGACAATCTACTCTGAGCGTATCTACCATAGACTATAATTAAAACGTAGTAAATAAATTATTTTTATGAATTGAAACATTTAATGCTTTATTTTATTTTATTTCATGTATTTGTAACGCATTCACTCCTCCTCCTCCATACAAACTTTAACTATGCCAAATCTCACTCTTCTTTAAAAAGGGGTACAAAGTTTTAACTTCACGTATAATTATTAATAAAGTCAGTTATATCATATTATATTCAAACTTCATCTCGCATTTTCAGTCGCTCGGCCAGCTTATACTGTCGTATTAGTTTTAAGCGATGTCCTCTTATTATATTTTATTTTGATACTTGGTTTTCAGGACTTTGTGTTGTGGTGGGTATCGCATAAGTGTTATACATATTTGCAACACCTTTTTTATAAAAAAGAAAATGTATTATTTATAACTTATTTGTATTAAAAAAAAATTAATTGCCTTCGCTGTTATAAATGTTAATGTTCAATATTTTTATTCTGTTAATCAACATTATTACAGCCCATTAAAAGTCCACCGCTGAACATAGCTCCCCCCCCTCCTTCCAAAGAATGCCACAAAGCGTTGCCATAATTCTGTTATAAAAATAAAATTCTAATTAAGTAGTGTTAATTTTTAATGATCAAAATAAAAAAGAATAAACTAAATATCGCAAAACATCCAATCCATTTAATAATTAAAATTTTATAGAGCGACAAATTATTAGTTTGACGCGCTTGAAGTTCCTCGGAGACCTCAATAACCTTTTGCCCGTGATTTTATTACTTTCAGTAATTAAAATATCAAAATAAAGAATGAATAATATAAATATACATTTATTTTCTTTATGTTTTATTATACTCCTGCTTTATTATACTACTATTAAAGCCTGCGAATGCCAAAGATACAAGACTATTAATGCAAATCATCAGTCCAACGGAAAAGGCTCAAAAGTCAAGCAGTGTGGACTTTTACGGGCTGATAAAGAAGATGAAGATATTTGTTTATTATAAAGACTTCCTTCCAATCTGCATGCCAATCTTGGCAACTATTGGCAAATATACCCCCCCTCCACCTCCCACCCATCGTAGAAGCATTCTCTTTCTTTCTTTATAAAAACGTACCTCCACATTTCAATTTCAGTTTACATACATAAATTTCACACAACAATTATTTGTAGGCAAATACATGTTCCCTGCGGGATTCGAACCCACGGCCCTCAGCGCTACAACTCATTGCTAAGCCACTGCGCTACGGAGCCGTATATTCTTTTTATATGATATATATGGATTTATTATACCATTCGCAAATCTATATCAAGCAGTAAATGGAACCATAGACTTAGGATATACTAGATTACAGACCAACATAGTGTGCAAGGGAGAAAAAAATTCCTTATGGCAAAAATGCAAGATAGAAAAGGATACCAAATCTCATGACTCTGTAACCGATTTTGAATGACAGGTCGGCACAATTCGGCACGCAAAAAATAGCTCCAGATATTTTGTAATTTTTAAAATATAATAGTGGTTATTTTTAGTAAGTAACTTTTTTCCAAAATGGTTAATTGTTCCGTGAGTGAGTGTGCTGTTAATAATAGAAACAATCCTGATAATTTCACATATCACAGGTAAATTCTCAAGACATCGTCAATGTTATGATGCGTTTATTTTTGGTTAAAATTTATGTTACATACTGTTTTAAATATAGAATATATTCAATTATTTTGATAATTTTGATATTTTGCAAAGAAAAAAGTCACGTTGTTGATAATTTGCATGAATTTGGTAAATACATTTTCATACAAAATATTTTACATGTGCGCTAGGGATTGACTCAACTATATCAAAATTAATGTCGATATTTATCTTAAATGTTTATAATGAATCGATAGACTTGCCTACACAACAAGAAAATAAATCCTCGGTTTGCGTTCTAAATGTAATTTTATTTTGCCGTTTTCAAACAGATTCCCTCGGATTCTATAATTAGAAAAAGTGGTTAAGGTTCATTGGACAGGTTGGTTGGAATGCAAAGAAGAACTCAACAATTTGCAGCAAACATTTTCTTGAGAAGTATAAAGAAAAGTAGAATAAAAACAATTTTATTAAAAGGAGTCATTTCTACATTATTTGTACCAGTAAGTAAAATATTGTTATAATAAGAGATCAAAAATATAACTTTCAAAACTTTAGATAAATATAGAGACAGATTTTCATACATTATAAAACTGTAGTACATTAAAGACAAAAAAATCTTGAGATTATCCTCTTTAAGCCATTATGAACCCAACTAAGTATCATCTATTTATCAACCAAAATAAATGTATAACCTAGCTTAACCAACCGCACAGCCTCACGGTCACACTAGTACAATATTCATAGCATCATGGTATTTTCCCCAAGGGGTTGAGCGGAGCTTCGGAACTTTGGATTATATTCCCAAATCATAACGATAAAACTTTTAGCGTAGTTAGGTATAGATATTTAGTAATGCTCCTCAAGCGCTACTAGACGACCGCGCATGAGACGTGATAGTATAAATTCCATAGTATTTGATACTCACAACGGTCAATGCCTGATTCATGCTTGATGGCCGACGACATTGTCGCGAGGGCTTAAATAGCGTGGTTTATCCCTACAGCGTTATTCGTAGAGAAAACTCGTGGTTAAGTAATAGCTGCGCAGATCAATAGATCTGCGAAATTAAGTGCAGTTGCCGCGGTCAGTCCATGAATGAGTGACCATTTTCTCAACATACCGAGATTGAGAGAATAGAGAGTGCATCTGTATCCTCAGACACTTAGTGCACTTTACTGTGTTAAGATCATCATGTTTTTAAAATTCATGCAGCTAAAATGATAATAAGTTTATTATTACTTTATACTTCTCAGGGACAGATGAAAGAATATATAAACATGAAGGATGATGAAGCCTCATAAACATATGGGCCTTTAAATAGAGCAATCTTATTTAACTGATTCCTACAAGTTTCCTTCCTTAAATTATTAAGTTTACATTCATACTTAAGTCGAATGTTAAAATAAACTTCTATAATCTATTTTATTATTAATTATTAAATGTTTGTAATTATCACAAGTAATACTTATATGAAAAATAAAGCAGCCATTATGTTTTTGTTTCCCCATCAAAACATTTTATAAAATATATAAAATATAAATAGGTATATACTTAGTTAAGTATCTACCTATTTATATTAACAATATGTTAAAAAATAAATTCCGAAACTGCCCACGGAAGTAAATATTTTCTCCAAAGATCATAGCTCAATACAACATTCTGATCTGATTATTGGGAGTTTTTTTTGGTTTTTCGGTAAAGTCACCTGGGATTTTATACATTTGAATTAAAATCCAACAAAAGGCAGGTTAGTTAGGCAGGTAGGTTCAGCTTATTCCCAGGAAGATGTTATATGAATATTTTTTAATTATTTTAGAACTATCATGGTAAAATTCAGTTAATTTTTGAAGTTATTCAACTTCATGCACTAAAAAATTTTTTATAATCTTTTTACCGCTTCCTTAACAATCATTTTCGATAGTCTTTTTAAGTAAAATATACATCACTAGCTAACGCACACAATGACAAATCAAAATTGGTCACGCGTTTTCGGGCTGTCAGGTGGTCTATACGCTAGTATATTCTAAGTCTATGAATGGAACATATTTTCAAGTCTCAAAACTTAATTTTATTTGAATTATGCACTTTATTAGGGGCCTTTTAGGTGCTAATTAGGTGCAAAGTTTAAAAATTAGGTGCTCTAAAATTTTCACCGCAACGAACTGTTGAAATTTGCGTTGCTGGCAAAACGAATCGCTAGCAACGCAGTGACGATAAATATTAATATCAAGGAATTAAGTGCTAATTAACTGCTGCAAGTATAGGCAATGACTAGGCGCCCCCAATAAAAATAAAGTCGTTATTCAGAATAAAGCAGATGCAAAAATCAAGTCTTCTGAAAATCTTCTGAAAATGGTAAAACTATAGAAATCCGGTACTTGCGTACGGGGGTGGGAGGGGGTTGGAGGGAGGGGTAGGGTTCTGGGGAAGCCCCCCTACTCTTTTCCCCTTGCGGAAATGTATGATTTATGAGTAATAATTTTTTTTGTAAAATCATAACCTCACTTTTTTACATAGGAATATTGACAGTTAGGGTAAAACACCCGGTAGTCAGCCCCGAGTACCAGTACTCAGCCTTTACAGACATTATTTCCATATAAATAGTGTTGAAATTTGTTGACACCTTTAAAATAACGTTTAACTGAATCTGTGTCTCCTTATTGACTAATACGCACATCTACGAACCAATATAATGTCAGGTTGACGAGCTACACTCGTTAATTTGTACTGCTGCCAAAGACATGACTAGATGCGTCGCTGTTGCAATTTTTTTCTTAAGGAAACGTGCTCGAGTTTATCGGTAAATTTTTGTGTGTAGTTGTTGTAATTTGTGGTGGATTGTTATACTGTGTTACAATAAAATGTTTATTTTGTGATAAAATTAACTATTACATGCATTTTATTTGTTTAACATGTTGTAATTTAGGTGGCCGACTAGTGGGTATCGAATTTTTAAGGTAGATCCAGTACTCAGCCATAAGTGGCTGACTACTGGTTTTTTCGTGATTTTCTTATATGAAGTTGAAATTAACGGAACGAATAGTACCAATTTTGCTCATTACTTTGGGTTTAACTCTTATAAGGCGAAAAGTGTATTTTACTAGTAGTCAGCCGCGTACAAAAGTAATCGCATGTCAGGGGCTGACCAATGGGTCTACAAATCCAGTAGTCAGCCGTTAGTCCTGTTGCACAAAATAGTACCTTAAAGCCTTTTCTTAAAGCCTTTTCAATAAGGGTTAAATCTATACACGGTTATTTTAGCATGAAAATAATTTGATTTAGAGTTCTGTCATGTCAAAAATCCGTCCATCAGTACAAAGAAGAGCAATTAACACAAGCTATGGCGGCGATTAGAAATGGGATGAAAAGAATAGGAGCTATTTCTTCCAAAGAGTGGAGAAAATTTCAGAAACAAAAAGAAGAAGTGAAGCAACAAAAAAGGAACGATATATTGATTAAAAAAATTAAGAGATTTGAAGCTAAAACAAAGAAAGAAGAAGAAAGTTAAATAAAGAAGAATTACAAAAAAGGAAAGCGGAAAAGCTGTTGAATTCCAAAAATAGCAAAAAGAGAAAGAAAAATACTATATCGTCGGCAAATCGAAGTCCAACTTCGACCGCGAGGTCAATCGACGGATTCAACTCTGCTGGGTAGCCGTTCGGGAGATTACGACACATCTTCTCATCAGACATACCTCAAAACTAGATTGTATAGCCAGTGCGTGTTGCCAGTGATGACCTATGGATTTGAGACGTGGTCCTTCACTGCTGGCCATATGAGGAAGCTCAAAGTCGCTCAGCAAGCTATGGAGAAGGCTATGTTTGGCGTTTTTCTGCATGATAGACTTAAAAACGAGGATATCCGCAGTAGAACCAGAGTAATCGACTTAGCCCTAAGGATTAGTAAGCTGAAGTGGTAATGGGCCGGCCATATAGCTCGAAGAACCTACAATCGATGGGGAAGAAAGGTTCTCGAGTGGCAGCTGCGTGCCGGCAGGCGAAGTGAAGGGCGTCCCCCCACTGGATGGAGTGACGACTTAGTAAGACATGCAGGAAGTCAATGGATGCAGTTGGCTCGAGACCGTGCTTTGTGGCATTCCTTGGGGGAGGCCTATGTTCAGCAGTGGACTTGTGAAGGGCTGTAATGATGATGATATTTGAAAATATACATAATAAAGAATTTATATGTCAAATATGCAAGAATAAGTGAGAGGCTGACTACAGGGTAAGACATGGCTGACTTGTGGAGAAATGGGGCTGACTACTGGTGAAAAGTGCCATAATTTGTTTAATGTTGATTTTTTATATAATTCTATTATAAATATAATGTTTTGTTAATTTCTTTAGTAAATTTAATAAACAATCTTACTGGAATAATGATTGTTTTTATTCATAATGTTTAATATTTAAAATACAGTTGAATCAAATTTTTGTCCTCACTAAAAGGCTGACTACTGGGTGTTTTACCCTACTTCTGCAACGGCTTCGGCGCTTCGGCGGGGCTGCTTTCCCTCCGCACCTACGGCTTTACAAAAACACTCTAGGGTAGGGCAGATAAGACTACGTGGAGTAAGGGCGTTCTGATTCGGTTTTAGTACAGATTCGTCTTCTTATCTATATCTTATCTATAAGAATTTTATCTATAATATATAACTGATAAAGAACAAAAAATGCCGTTCATACCTTATAGTAAGGTAATGGTGGTCCTGGACCCGATAATTCCCAGAATATTACTGTCATCTACATCCGACCTCAATAATCTTTCAGCACTTAATTAGCACTTAATTCCATGCTATTAATATTTATCGTATATCTATTATCGTTACTGCGTTGCTAGCGATACGTTTTGCCAGAAACGTAAATTTGAACAGTTCGTTGCGGTGAAAATTTTAGAGCACCTAATTAGCACCTAAAAAGCCCCTAATTTTGGCTTTTTCTAAATGCAAATTTCCTGACTTTGCGTTGCTGGCGAGACACAGCTACTTTATTTACCTAATGCGCTTGAATAATTATACCGAGAACATGACGAGATGTTGTCTTTAAAATGATTCATTCGTCAACGAGGTTGAGTCAATACTAGTCTATAACGAAATAACAGATAGATAGATTTAATAAAGTTGATGGTAAATCAATTTTCCAGAAAATTTAGCACATACAAACCTATGTCTATGTATTAAATATTTCATTGATAAAGAGACAAAACAACAAGAATATTATGCAATTATAATTATAAAATTATAAAAAAAAAACAAAAGAAATTAATAAACATTGATAAAAATAAAACGCAATAAATGTTTGGATAAAATTACTCTTGATTTTTTTAAAATTAACATTCTCTAACGATAACTTGAATTAATGACAATAATTTTTCAAATGAAATATCATTTAAAATGAGTTAATAATTTAGATTTTTTTCAATGACATTGTCTATCTATGGTTTACAGTTTAAGAAGTCCCAAGGTAGCAAGTTACATGTAATAGAAAAAAAAACAAATGAAGTGAAATCGTTTGAAAAATTACGTCAAAGTTCATGCTTGAGACATGACTTAATCATATTATCTTAATCTTAATCCCTTATATAGTCATAACTAAGATTTCCTAATGATATAAAATTAACAATGTATACACAATTGTTATTTGAGGTATTTGCAAGGAAGATCCGCATCGAGATCGCCTTTATCGTTAGCGTGACACATTATATTATAAAAGGTAAAGGAAACTTGCATACTTACACTGTCTTATTCATATTTTACTAAAATACTGGCGTTGAGTGGTTACTTCATACTGTATACATTTAAAGTAACCACTTAATGCCAGTATTTTAGTAAAATATACACAAATAAAAATTGTAACGTGCTCTTTAGAATTTTGTTCTGCCATTACTGCCAAAATTAAATAGTAAATACGTATTTTTTTTTCAGAAATCAAAACTGCATTTTTAAGCGAAAACCTGTATGATCGCGATGTTTATTACACGCGGGTCAAGGATGCGATGAATACTGCGATAGTAGAAGGCCTTTGGTTGATGTGTTTTGTGTAATGTAACTTGGTAATATTATTTTTTACTATTTAATTGCATATTATTACTTGTTGCTTTGAAGAAAAAGTTTACTACATTAAATAGTAATTGCACTACATACTTTCTTAAATGTAACATAATTTAAATTATAAAAACTTATCTAGTAGTTTTAAATTAATATTTATTTTGGATGATGAGTAAACTGATATTTTAATTATTACAAATATTTTCGGCACTGAACCTATGAATTAAAAAAAAACAAAAGAAATTAATAAACATTGATAAAAATAAAACGCAATAAATGATTGGATAAAATTACTCTTGATTTTTTTTAAATTAACATTCTCTAACGATAACTTGAATTAATGACAATAATTTTTCAAATGAAATATCATTTAAAATGAGTTAATAATTTAGATTTTTTTCAATGACATTGTCTATCTATGGTTTACAGTTTAAGAAGTCCCAAGGTAGCAAGTTACATGTAATAGAAAAAAAAACAAATGAAGTGAAATCGTTTGAAAAATTACGTCAAAGTTCATGCTTGAGACATGACTTAATCATATCTTAATCTTAATCCCTTATATAGTCATAACTAAGATTTCCTAATGATATAAAATTAACAATGTATACACAATTGTTATTTGAGGTATTTGCAAGGAAGATCCGCATCGAGATCGCCTTTATCATTAGCGTGACACATTATATTATAAAAGGTAAAGGAAACTTGCATACTTACACTGTCTTATCTTACATATTTTACTAAAATACTGGCGTTGAGTGGTTACTTCATACTGTATACATTTAAAGTAACCACTTAATGCCAGTATTTTAGTAAAATATACACAAATAAAAATTGTAACGTGCTCTTTAGAATTTTGTTCTGCCATTACTTCCAAAATTAAATAGTAAATACGTATTTTTTTTCAGAAATCAAAACTGCGTTTTTAAGCGAAAACCTGTATGATGTTTATTACACGCGGGTCAAGGATGCGATGAATACTGCGATAGTAGAGGGCCTTTGGTTGATGTGTTTTGTGTAATGTAACTTGGTAATATTATTTTTTACTATTTAATTGCATATTATTACTTGTTGCTTTGAAGAAAAAGTTTACTACATTAAATAGTAATTGCACTACATACTTTCTTAAATGTAACATAATTTAAATTATAAAAACTTATCTAGTAGTTTTAAATTAATATTTATTTTGGATGATGAGTAAACTGATATTTTAATTATTACAAATATTTTCGGCACTGAACCTATGAATTAAAAAAAAACATAAAATATTTTATATCATATATATAGTTAAATTCTTAAACATATCACATGAGCGAAGATAGTTTGAATGAAAAGCTTTGGCTTATTGCTATTTGCTATATAAATAAACTTGAGATATTCGCCATCTGATGTTCAATTCGAATCTACTACCATGAACAATTAATATAAAAGTTTCTTTTCCAATATTTTTCCATATCAAATATGGAAAATATTGGAAAAGAAACTAAATATATTAAATAAAATTAATAAACGATAATTTGATAATACAAAATAATCAGTCAATATATATATATATATATAATATATTTGTTTTTATTTATGGAGTTCCATTGTTATTTTTTTATTTTAACCATACCAATGCTTTAAAACATAAAATTAAAAATAACACATAAACGGCAAAAAATGTAAATAATATTCATCATTTGTAGCAAACATACATTTAACGTTTGTCATTTAATATTTTTACATTATTACCCATGTTCTGCTTTTGTAATTAAATGTACGTGAGATATTATGTAACCGCTGCGCCGTGGTAGTTCAGGGGCAGTACGCGAGCACGAATGAGTTTGTTAAGTGTAATTTTTTGTGCTGATTCACTACGCGCTCAGCGGCGAAGGAAAAGATCAAAAATCTCACAGAGAAAGAAAACCTGCATGTCTGAGGAATGAAATATGTCGAAAACGTGTGAACTCCACCAACACGAACTGGAGCAGCGTAACTGGCGTAGGCTGTGACTTTTAATTTTTTGCAAGTCACCGCGATACAGTCTTGTGCACTAGGCGAATACCTCAAGTTGGTAAAATACGTTAATAGAAAATTAAAGTAATACAAGTTGGTAACACTACAGGACTGAATAATTTCGAGCAATAATAACAAGCATAAAATTAATACGTTGTGCAATTTATAATACATATAAAGAATAAATTATGTGGCATGGGAAGACGATGTAAGCAAAAAGACGAGGCTGCATTGTTAGGGAGATGTGAATGGAAACTTCTATACAGACAGGCAATATTATTCATATAAACAATATTATAATTACAATGCTAAAACGTCCAATTTTGCCATCGAACACAATTCTTAAATATGACATCAAAATTTGTATATTTAATGATCAAATAAATTTTTAAAACATAATATACTGTCTTGTTTAGAAACAGCACAGCTAACAATATTGCCTCATCTGGAAAATTGGTAGTTTAACAAACAACATGCAAAACAAATACACTATTCTAAGACATTTCTAGTAGTAGCAAAGGTTGTGAAGGGCTTTTGGTTTGCACCAGTAACACCCGTGGGCTTGTCGTCTTATCTAAAATTAATAAACGAATTGTGTTACAAATAATAACAATATGTTCCTCATGCACTATATTTCAACCAACCTTGCGACGCCATACTTAATGACAACAACAAAATGTGTGTATGTGTGTTATACGTGTGTGTGTGTATTAGATTTTCCTAGCATCACAAATATTGTGTGAATAAAGCTGAACGCACATTTGTCCGCACCGTACGCGTCGTACGCGCCGTACGCGCCGAGTTTTACTGATGGCCTCGCACATTTGCCCGTACGCACCGTCCGCACCGAACGCAAATCTTTTGTATTACCAACAACTTTTGTAGTTTTCCCAACCACTGGTGTGAAACGGTACAGTGAAATTGATCGCCCGAAATCACTATGGAAAGAAATATAGTCATAGCCTGCTTATTGGCAGAGGAAGAAGAAAAGAAAATTCGAAGAAAAAGAAGATTCTGGATTCATAATATTAATTTAAAAGGCAATTGTATGGAGAATATGAAGGAGATATACTTTATTGAAAGACTTATTAGATGATGAACGATTTTTCAGATATTTGCATTTAACATACAAGAAATTTCAAGAATAATAAGTAGCAATTATTGCTACTTATACTAAAACCATATCTTTGTATAGAAAACTCAAGATTTAAAAGGCCAATTGAACCAGAAAAAAGACTTGTTGTATGTTTGAGGTAAGTATTTTTATTGATAATTAAGTAATCAGGTATAATTGGGTTTTTGATGATTTAAATTTTTTAGTTGAGGGTATCAAAAGGCAAAGAGCGCGTGTAAGTTAGCTTTCCACACAATGCATAAACAGACTCGCAATAGTTACTCTGTCCAAAGTAAAAAAGGATTCATGATATTCGAACGCGACTATTCATATAAAAATAAATTGTAAGGTAATGAAACCAATTTCAAATAAATTTATGTGCATACATTAAGCACCATGTAAAGGTCATCTATTTATCGTTTTATTAGATTTCTTAGCTTGTTTTTTTTTTGTTATAAGTTAAAAATTGGGGCTATAATCCCGATTATTACTAACTAATATTCTAATACTCTAAAATATGACGTGTGACTCACGCTGTAATTTTGCATTCGCTAATGTAATTAAAGTCACCATTTAAGTATAACATCGTACGTTTGCTTAGTTTTTGCAAATAAAAAATAGATCCGTCTAATTTTTGTATATCAGAGTAACCTTAACTGATGAAGATTTATGCGTAGATATTTATTTGGATGTAAAAAAACGTGTGTGTGGGTGTGTGTGTGTTAGTGTGCGAGTGCATTAGTGCGTGAGTGTATTAGCGTGTGTGCGTGCGCGTGTGGCACGTACCTGGGGCGCGAGAAGCGCGGGTGGCGCGGCGCGTAGGGCGCGGGCGGCGCCCAGCCGCCCCAGCCCCAGCCGCGCGCCGGCGGCCCGCCGCCGCCCGGACCGCCGCCGTACCTGCACATCAATTATTTCATTTCGATTTGAAACAAATAAATAATTATAATGATTATTATAAGAGCAATTTATAACCTATACTCAACCAAAACTAAGATATACCTTTTGAGGTTTCACATTAAATATTTCGCAATAACTTTGTACAAGCGTACTCGCGTGAGTACGCTTGTACAAAGTTTTAAAATATTTCACGTAAATCCAAAGAATTATGAAGTTATCTATATTTCATTATAAAAGGTTCTTTATCACTAATTTCAATGCGAATCTTTCAAACAAGCAAAATATTTAAAAAAATTACCAGAATCATCTTTTATGCTTGACGTCGTTACAATGATATATCGTTTAGCATCTTACCGTAGTGTTTGGATGATTCAAATTAATGCTAATTCAAATAATCAGTAAAAATATTAAATTATCAAACCTTTACATTTCTTCATTTATTATTTGTTAATTTAAATTTTTATTTTTAGAGTTGCATAAATTATATGATACATGAATTAAACAAGACAATTTTTTCTATAATTTCTTTGAGTCAAAGTTGCGAATAAGTTTAGAAGATGTCGGCTTGCACAATGCTAGTATTTCGTTGAGAAACATTTGAAAAGGAATTCGCTTCCGATACAAAAAATTGACAAACGCAAAAATAATTAAAGATATGAATGCAAAGAATAACATTTTTACGAGAAATTAAAAATATAACCAATTGGGACAACGTTATATTCATTGATGAAACATAGCTAAACGCCAACCACACTGTGCCGCAGACATGAACAGGTAACACGTGCCCGTGGAAAAAGGTGGGTGCATCATAATTTGCCATGTGGGATCCGCCGCAGGAGGATTTGTAGAAAATACAACTAGTGACCAAAGTGATGGAGAAAACAAAGAAACTTGTTATGACGACTATGAAAAATAATTAATGTAAACAACGATGATGACGACGACAGCTCAACTTTCAACTAGTTGTAGTGAAAGTGATTAAATAAATTTGTTTTTAATATAGTGCAGTCTTTAATTTATATATTTATGTAATTTTTCTCTATAAATTAGCAGTAAGCAATAAATATGAAAACCTGATAAATTTTGTGTTTTGAGTTATCTGCTTCTAATTTATTCTGGTATTATAATAATCTAGATGAAGCTGTAAATGATTACCAACTATAACAAATCGATATCGATATCTCTTAAAAATCGAATATTGTAGGTACCAATTTTTCAGTTGGAATGCATAGTCAAATAAATGTGACTGCTGTCAAAAGATATTTCTTAGATTTGGTGGAGTATAAAGTCAAAAGTCTCACAGAGAAAATTTAAAGAAATAATATACTATTGATGAAAATAAAATAAATATGACAATAAATGGCCTCTTCATATATTTTATAAAATGTTTATTGAAAAACAAAAGTAGTTTTAATTAAAATATATATATATATATATATATATATATATATATTCTGTAAACACTAGAAACAGTAGGCCGATAAGCGATCGGGGTACTAAAATGCACTTATTACGCTGTTCCCTGTTAATAAAAATCCGTCGTAACCGGGATAGTTACTACATGTATCTGATCTGAAGTCATAATATGATCTTTCTGGCATTGCACGCCAAGCAAAAGTTCCATGTGGAATCTAGTACACTATACAATCGCTTATAAAAGGTTGAGGAAAAAGTTTCTTCGTATTTTATATACAAAATCAAGACATTTTTTTTTCAAAGTTTAATTACAATTAATTATAATATATTATATGTGCCATTTTGTTCGATAATTGGGACAAGTGCAAAATGCGACAAGTAGTTTTGACAGTCCTCTCTTGATGTTAACCTAATACTACCCAAAGAATTCTGAAGAGACCGAACAGGTGAAAATCTGAGGGTGCAAGGTCAGGACTATATGGTGAATGCATTTTTTTTATAGGGTAAGGGTGCACCTGATGGTAAGTGGTTGCTGTGGCCCATAGATATCTACATCTATCCTCGTTTCCGAATCAAAATGCAGATGCGTTGTCAGCCGTGAGGACTAAGATGGAATGCCTCTTTTCCAATAAAAAGGGTCTCCGGTTCTCTACACTCACCATACAAAACACAGCAGCATTAAGCTACTATTTTACGCTGGTATTCTGTGAGAGTGGTCCTTCCCCCAACCCATTCGTGCTACAGCTATACAATTAATATCGCTGCAGCATAGCTCTACCACGTTTAAAACAATTATCATTATTAGCATTAACACTTCCCAACCAAGCTCTCTCAATTTTTGCTGAGTGGCCAAAGATGTGTGTGGTCTGGCGTTATCATGATGAAGACCACTCCTTTTCTGTTGATCAATTCCGGCCGTTTTTTCTCAATTTCTTGCTTGACAACTAATGAGACATTAGTTGTTGGCAGTATAGATCCGAATGGATGGTTTTGCCCGGCGGTAAAAGCTCATAATAAACGATGCCCTTCCAATCCCACCATACACACAGCCATCACCTTATTGCGTGTTAATCCGGGTTTTGCTACAGTCTCTGGAGCTTGACTACTCTTTGACCATGATCTTTTTCGCACGTTCTTATCGTAGGTGATCGACTTTTCATCCACAAGTGATCAATCTTTTCAAAAATGGTTCGATTTCATTACGTTTCAATAGAGAATCGCAAATGAGTACACGATTCATTAGATTTCTTTCAGTGTGCTCGTGTGGTACCCAAATATCGAGCTTTTTTTATAGCCAGACTTTTTCAAATGGGTCAAAACTGTTTTGTGGTCAATCCTCAATTCCTCTGATATGTCGTAACTACTAATATGCCGATCTTGCTCCACATTTTCAAAAATGGCATCGAGTTTATCCGTATGAGAGCGACCAGAGCGAGCTGCATCTTTGACATCAAAATACCCAGACTGAAAACGCTTGAACCAACTTTGTGCTACTCTTACTGACACTGCATTAGGTCCATAAAGTCGCAAGTTTTTTTCGTGACTTGAATCGCATTTTTCCCTTTTTTGTAATAAAACTTCAGAATGTATCAAATCTCTTCGTTAGATCTACTCATTTTGGCGGACAAAAAATCAATTGAAAAATTAAATCACTCCCCGTGTTTGTAATTTTAATTATTCTTTTTCTTAATGTCCTATATGTATTGATATTAAAACCAGCCAGATACAAATTGTACAACCAATGAGATTTTTTTTTCAATTTTATACAAACAAAATACGAAGAAACTTTATCCATAACATATAAAACATAAACACTCACGCCTGTCACCCAGAGGGTAGGCAGAGACTACGGACTTCCATTTGGCACGATCCTGACACACTTCTCTCGCCTCCTTTACATCCATATATCTACGCATACACGCTCGTTAAGGGTACTCCTAATCTGGCCCATTTTCAATATATCGCCAATATGGTCGATAAACCTTCGTCTAGGGCGTCCCTTCCCGACTCTTCCGTTCACTTCTGCAACATAAATTTGCTTTGTCACTCTTTCCTCGTTCATTGTTTCTACATGACCAAACCACCGAAGCATTCCTTTCTTAATCCTGGTCACAACGTCATCTTGCAAACCACACTTTTCTCTTATCACACTATTTCTCACCCTGTCATTCAGATTCAGCTCTAGCATACTCCTTAATGACCGCATTTCTACAGCATTTATTCTACTCTCATGCTTCTTCTGCCAGACCCAACTTTCACTACCATACATTAAAGTAGGGACTAACACAGCATTATGAATTGCCATAAGTGCCTTTTTGACACATTCTGACTCTTCATAATAGCGTGTAGAGCCCCATTCACTCTATTTCCTGCGTTCACTCGTCGTTCTATATCCTTATCATATCTACCATCCCTGCTAAATAAACATCCCAAATATACAAACTCATCCACTTGCTCAATCATCTCCACTTCTATTCTTATTTCTCTTTCAAAAACCATCACTTTCGTCTTACTTGCGTTCACTTTCATACTCCTTTCTTTTAATGACCAGTTCATTAAAGTAACCATCATTTGCAACTCGGCCGCCGACGATGCAAATATGACTTGATCATCGGCGTACAAAAGGCATTTGACGGTTAACTCACCCATTCTCAACCCACATTCTTCAACTTTCAAAGTTTGCAAGCTACTGTCCATAAATAGGTTAAACAGCCACGGGTAAGCTACACAGCCCTGTCTGACACCTTTTTGAATGCCAAACCAGTCCGAGTAGACCCCATTGATCCTGACACAAGCACTAGAGTCCCTATAAAGAGACCTTAATGTCTGTATCAAACCAGCGCTCAAACCAAATGAGTTAAGTGTTTGCCATAACACATTCCTGTCCACTCTATCATAAGCCTTTTCCAAGTCCATGAACGCACAAAAAACTTTCTGGTTTTTGGCCAAAAACTTCTCCGCAATCATGCGCATGGAAAAGACTTGATCCGTACACCCTATCCCCTTTCTAAATCCAGCTTGCACATCCCAAATTTTCCCATCAGTTTCTTCCATAACTCTTTCAATTAACACCTTAGCATACAGTTTACCCACAATGACACGGTAGTTTTTACAGTCCTGCTGTGACATGTTCATCTTGTAAACTCTCTATTCTTATACGCTGTAACGCAGTGGTAGACACATATGTCCGATGCCGCCAACGCTTGAATAGACCATTAATTCGGCATAAGACCAAGTAATGATCCGTCCCTACGTTGGACCCCCGGTAAACCCTTGTATCTACCACTGCGCTCCTCATTCTTTCATCCACAATTATGAAATCTATCATGCTTCTATCATCACCTCTTTCTCATGTATACATGTGAATTCTCTTATGGCGAAAGAAAGTGGAGGTCTTCACCATTCTCATTTATACTTTCATCGCCAAACGTTCCTAATATCCTTTCATAACCAGACCTCTTCACCCCAACCCTTCCATTAAAATCTCCTAACATAATAATATTTTCATTTACCTTACATTTCATCAACACCATCCTTACCATGTGCCAAAACTGCTCTCGGATATAAGTGGGCTTAGACATATCTGGGGCGTACACCCCTAGCACAAACAACTTCTTTAAGCCCACTTTCATTCGTATCCATAGCAGCCTTGGGCTTACACATTCATACTCTTTTACACATTGACCCATTCTTTCCGAAAGGATGACACCGACTCCCTGGCATGCCCGCTCGTTCTCGTCTACACCAGACCAGTAAGCGGTATACATGCCATGTGCAGTGGCATCCTTTCCCTTTCGTTTCGTCTCATTTACACATAACACATCTATTCCTCTATCATTCATCATTTCGCATACTTCATCCATCTTATCATTCATTGCTCCACATATATTCAGCGTAGCCAGACGGGCCTCTGCAATCCACTTTTCGCCTCTTCGGGAGACAGAACGTGACAGGTGGCGACGAGGTTCACCACCCGTCACGTTCTTTCCCCGGAGGGTTTCGTTTTAAACTTTATCCCAGACCTATTAAAAACTTATGAAAACAATTCCCAAAATGTAGGAGTTAAAAATCGACGAATTAATTATATAGCTTTTGAGCGAGAACTGGGTATTGGATCAGCAGCTATGCAAACCATCACATTATTCACAATCAACTTTCTCTCCGCAAGCGTTGTTCGAGATAGGTAGCGCACAAACTTACCGATCAGCAGAAACACCGACGGGTGTTGAATTGCTAGCAATTCATGATATACTAATTCGGTGTCGGCGAGTAAAATAAACCTTTACGGCATACTGGCCGGCGATAAAACATGCCCGAAAAACTCGAATACAAATAGTGGTGCAGAGCGGTAAGTGTGGAGGAGTAATCATCTGTCTGCTGGTTCAAGCTGTCATCAAAATCTCCCAATAACTTCACAATGCGACGCGTAAATATATTGTGAAGAAGTTTTTAAACAAATGATTGTGAAGGATAATTTCATAACATACTTGACACTGACAAAAGTACAACAGTACAAGTCCATTACCAAAAAAAATCGTGGTGTGGCTTGTGTTCTACGTAAATACGTGTACGTAACGATTCGACAACAAAATGGCGGCGCTCCTCCCTCCGCCGCATGCGACGTAACGAATTCTTTGATCCTTTAGCTATTGAGTGGTGTAATTAAATTTTAGATGTAAATAATAGACATGAAGATGCAACACCAAATTGTATCCCCCGATTTTATGGAAAGAAAATTTAAGACCTATTAACGTAAAAAAAAGTGTGGAGTAGTAAGTATGGGGCGGTAAGTGTGTGGCGGTGTGTGGCTGTGTGTGGCGGTGTGTGGCAGTAAGTGTGGGGCGGTAAGTATGGGTCGGTAAATGTATGTCGGTAAATGTGTGGCGATAAGTGTGGGGGCGGTAAGTTAGAGGCAGGTAAGTGTGGGGCGGTAAGTGTGGGGCAGTGGGTGCGTGTGGGTGTGTGTGTGTGTGGGTGTGGGTGTGTGTGAGTGTGAGTATGTGCGTTGTGTGTGTACGTACGGCGCGGGCGGCGGCGCGTGGTGCGCGGGCGCGGGGCGCGCGGGCGGCTCGGGCTGCTGCGGGCGCCGCACGTCGCGCACGTACGCGTTGAAATACGCCACCTCGCGCCGCACCTCCTCCACCTGTACGGCGGACGCAACGTGCCCATTTATAATAATGAAAGACGGAGCACTGCACACATTTCAAATGAGGCAATAACCAAACCAAAAGTATGCTCAAGTAGTTGTAAGAACACCTATTTACGTACACAACAAGTGGTAGAGCCAGGTTGTAGTTATTTGATGGTTGTAGCACGAATTAAGTCACTCTATCACAAAATACCAGCGTAAGATAGTACTCGTAGCTTAGTATGCTGCTGTGTTTCGTGTGGTGAGTGTAAAGAACCGGAGACTATTTTTACTGGAAACGAGACATCCCATCTTAGTCTTCAGAGACGACGAAGCATTGCAGATGCTTCGTCGATGAATATGGGCCACAGCATCCACCTACCATCAGGTGGACTGTGTCTTATTCAATTATATTTTTTTTGTAGAATAAATGTGTACTTTGTGCTTGTTTGGAACCCTTATTCTATCAATATAAATAGAACTTAGAAATTGGAAGTAGGTAATAATGTGCTCAAATTGCGTCAAAAACAAAAAAAGATAACTTCACTTTTTACAAGCACTAAATCTAAATATTACGATAGGAAATAATATTAAAATGTTTTTTTTTCTTTCAAATAGAATTCAGTCCAACAATTCATTATCTTCACTGCTGCTCCTACATTTTGTACTTATAAGCTTCTTATAAATTATATGTTATATTAAGAACATTTACCTTCTCAGCATGCTTGTTGAAAATATGCTTTCTGATGAAATCGGGTCCTTTGAACTTCTTACCACTCAGGGGGCACAACCATTTGTCTTTTGACAATTCTTGTGTATTGGCCTGGATAAACTTTTCTACTTCTACATCCGGATCCTGTAAAAATATAAAATATTGTTTCAAAATTACATGAAAATATAAATTACGTGACAAAAGAATACTTGAAACGTGAAGCTCACCTTAATACCAAGCTTCTGCAATTCCTCATCAGAAAGTGGTTTCGCATCTTGTAGGAAAGCAGACATTTTGCTTTCAAAAGTCTTAATGTAGTCCTGTATTTCTTGCTGTGTTGGCTATAAATAAGTGGGGTTGTATTTTTTGAGTATTGTGTTATACATTTTGTATAAGACATACATTTTCTTATTTAATATATTGTACAATATTAATATGTTTTCAAAGACTTATCAGGAGGTCCTTAATTACCCTTGATTTTAAAAGATATAATTATAATTTGTCATAGAAATTAATAACGAAGTTGTAATAGAAATAAATTTATAAGCACCTTATTAGGTGGTGGTCCAGAACGCGCGTGCATTATACCGCAACGATTGGGCATTTCATCTTCATATGGATACTCGCAGTGGTTGTAATAGTCCACCGAGTGTACGATACGCAAGTAGAGTACGAGACGATCCAAAACGCGAATCAACTCAGGGTCGGGTTGTTCACTTGCAGCCGATTCAGAAATTGCTTCAAGACCAAGTAACTCTTCCTCTTCTGTTGACGCCTCTTCAATTAAATGCTCAGTTATTTTATGCAGCACAGGATTCTTGGAATTCAGACTGAAGCTCTGTATAACGCAATAATTAAACCAGATTAGCTTATTTATCAAAAAAATCATAATTTGCTAAAAAATCTGACAACCAAAACTGGTACTAGTAAGCTTCTTATCGTGACAATCCAAGTATGTCTCATCCAAAGCTTTGGTATGATTTTTACGAAAAAAAGGTCACAACATCACTATGACGATATTAATGTCTTCAAAATTCCATATAGTGCAACAACTTCCAATTATAATCGAAAGATGTTAATCTAATCACTCTTCCTAACCTTTCTATCCTATGTTACTCATATACAACAAGATTAAGATTAAATAATTGATTTACGATTGGCTGCAGTTATTAATGTGCTTTAAAGGCTATTGGGTGGACGGCATTGGAATTTGATTTAACTCCGTTTTTTTTTCTTAAGAATGAGGTGTATCGATATATCGGTGGTGTCGGTGATGTCGGCGCACGGCGCGTCTTGTTGCCAAAGAAACGTGCGCGTGTCGACTGTGTATGGTACTAGACGGGCTAGTACGAGCGTTAGTATGAGTGGGGTAGTTACATCTGGCGCGGCGGGCTTGTCGTCGGCGGTGTCGGTGGTGTCGGCGGTGTCGGCGCGCGGCTCGTGGTGCCAGAGGCGCGTGCGCGTGTCGAGCAGGTGCGCGAGGCGCGCGGCCAGGCGCGCGTCGGCCCGCAGCACGGCACGCTCCAGCGTCACGCCCGACACCGCGCGGATGCGCCGCTGCAGGTCCCGGTTTACAATTGCGCCCAGCTCGCACTCGCGCAGCTAATAACCAGTATACAACTACTTTTTATACAAGCCTAACAGGAAAAATTCATAACAAATCACTTGCTTTTATTTATTTAAAATCTTTATTGCATTAAGGCATTCTCTACCAGTCAACCCGTGGAGTGGTGAGAATTTGACATAGATGCAGCAATTTAAAAAAAAAGATTAGAATCTAAAATAAAATCACATTATTTGTAACAGAATATATTATGATATAATATTGTAAGTATATATATATATATATATATATATATATATATATATATATATATATATATATATATATATATATATATATATATATATACCCATATTTTGTAATTACCAAAAAAAATCAGTGCTCTCAATGTCTGTTAATAATGTCTCAAAACTTAAGGACGCGTTTGCAAAATTGATAGGTATAGAATCGAACTATTACATTGACACGGGTCACACACACAAGTGTACGCACGGTTAGCTGCGGGTGCGGGGGAATCGTAATCAAGTAAAAACATTTTGATAATTTAAAAGATTGATTTTTTTTTCTCATTTCTTATACCTACAAAAATATTCTTAGATACGAAATACGAATAGCTGCTCCAGAGACTGCTAGGCACTAGAAGCCCTCTACTAGCAGTGAGATGGTGGCTGTGGACTTTGGGCTGGTTTTGTTAGTTATGATAAGACTTTAGCTCCGGACTTGGTGAAGTGACTTGAAGGTATACTTCGGTGACAGCTACTGGAACTCCTCGACTAGTACTAGGTGTGCCGAGTTTGGGCTCCTTTTGTTAGTTATTATGAGACCTAACCTCCAGGCTTGATGGAGAGACTTGATGGTGTACTTCGGTGACAACTGCTGGAATTCCTGGACGAGTAGAACTAGGTGTGCCGAGTTCGGGCTCGTTTTGTTAGTTCTTATGAGACCTAACCTCCAGGCTTGATGGTGTACTTCGGTGACAACTGCTGGAATTCCTGGACGAGTAGAACTAGGTGTGCCGAGTTTGGGCTGGTTTTGTTAGTTATGGTGAGACCTAACCTCCGGGTTTGACCGAGAGACCTGATGGTGGTACTTTGGTGACTACTACTGGAACTCCTGGACGAGTAGAACTAGGTGTGCCGAGTTTGGGCTCGTTTTGTTAGTTCCCCGCCACACCTGACATGTTATTGCATCATCTAGTACTGAGCAAATCGCCGGCACGTGCTTATGTTATGTCATAGATACTATTTACTTTATATTATAAGTCCTGTATACTTTATATTGTTTATTTACTTAAAAGCTAAATCATATTGTTTACTTTCTTAGAAGCCAAACTGATGTTATGTCATAGATACTATTTACTTTATGTTATAAGACCTGTATACTTTATATTGTTTATTTACTTAAATGCTAAATCATATTGTTTACTTTCTTAGAAGCCAAACTAATTAGATTGTAAATATTATATGCTAATGTTTATAGTTTACCATTCCTAATTGTATCTTAGAATAAGTTAACGATAACACAAACAAGAATAATGTTGTTCCCTTATCTTTACGCCCACCTCTTAGCTTCCTACACTATTTAAACCAAATCCTTCGATCCCTCAACACACATTCCGCTTGCGCCGTCGCCCCCGTGCGGTCGTGCGCTAGCGGAGTCCGCCGCTGACCGAGCACCCGTCCCCGTACAGGTCTTCTCCCTCAGTCAGTACAGTTTCGAGGAATACGTCAGTCCCGTCCCGTCCCCCTCAGCTCGCACAGCCGCCCCCGTGCGGTCGTGCTAGCTGTCTTACCGTCGCCGTGTTTCCGTGCCCACTAATGTGGGTTCGGGCGACGGCGGGAGCCTTCCCGTCTCCACCAGCCGCCCCCGTGCGGTTGTGTTGTGCGCCCCGCACTCACCGTTAGACGGTGAGTGCCTTCCCTCCCTGCCTCCGCCCGCTAGTGCCGCCGCCCCCGCGCGGTTGCGCTGGCAGTCAGTGCTCACCGTCCTCGTACGGTGGGACATCCTCGCTAATGCGATTCCCACTCCGACGCTACAGCACCGCCGCTCTTTGCGGCTGTGCTGGAGACCCGCGCTTCCGTCCCCGGACGGTTGTGCCCACGCCTCCCTCGCCCCGAGGGAGGTCGTCTCCGATTCGGCGAAAAAGCCTTCGGGCTAAAGCCGTTCCCAGGTGGTGTTTAGTGGGTAAGGCACTTCTTCAAAGTGAGTCCCACATAACCACGCAGCCGGCCGCGTGGTATGCTATGAGCATTCACCACCTCTCTTCCCCGCTTCTGGAGGGTGTCCTTGAATTGAGCGCAAAAAAAATCCCTCAACACAATTCCATTTCCAAGTTCTCTGTAACAACTTTTATATTTTAAGATAATTTAAAAGTATTAAATAAATTTGTTTTTAAGAGTTTTTGTCTCTGCCAGATAACACTTATGTTTTGACTGTTTTTGTGAGGAGAAAAAAAAAGTGTTTCGTTGTGTTATTCTTAGTGCAAATTGATAATTATATGATAAAAATGAGTGGCAGGAGGAGATCTACTATTTGGACTTATTTTAGAGAAACTGACGACCAAACTAAAGTGAAATGTACTATTTGTGAAAAAATACATTCGCGGGGTGGCAGCGGCAGGAAAGCTTCATCCTCAGCTTTGAGCAATCATTTAAAATTGAAACACACTGCGCGGAATTTTTTGGTCTGGAAAAACCTGTGCGTCAGGTAGGCTCAAATATACAAAATATTGAAACGACAAAGCATGAATCTGAAGTAGCACAGGTCACCCAACCCTCTACCAGTGGTGCTCAATCTCCAAATACTAAAACTTGTCCAACCACTCAAACTACACTAGAAGATTCATTTATTTCCAAATGGCGAATCGACGACCCCAGAGCACTTCCAATTACGAATTCAATTGCTGAAATGATAGCAACAGATAACCAGCCAATTTCTATAGTCGAAGATAAAGGCTTTAATCGGCTCATGCAGTTGGTAAAGCCCAAATCCCAAATATCGGGCCGAAAATATATAGGTGAAACAGTGATTCCACAACTGTATGAAAAATTGAAAAACACTATTCAAGGTGAGCTATCTAAGGCCAAATGTCTATCGGCTACATCTGATATGTGGACAAACATGAATAATTTGTCCTCTTTCTTGAATTTTAACATCCACTGGTTAGATGATGACTTCGCTCTACAACACAGAGTGCTTCAAATGAAGTCGTTTACGGGCCAACACAACGCCGATAACATACGCGCAGAATTTGAGAATATAGCCAAAGTTTGGCAAATAATGGCAAAAATTCATATTACAGGGTGTCCAGTAGGAAAGTTCATTTTTCGATTTAGGAAAAAGAATACTAAGTTAATGAATGCAAAATATTTATTTAATATGACAATATTAAGAAACTCAGCGGGTTTTATTTTTTGGATATCACTGCCTCCAAATGTTTACCATCTCTTCGTACACATTCTTCTAATCGGACACGCAAATTTTCAAACACTTTCTTGCAGAGTTGAGATATTGTTTATTTCTTGCCGGATATTTTCTTTCAGCGTCGCTAGTGTTCGTGGTTTGTTTGAATAAACTTTTGACTTTAGATAGCCCCACAGAAAATAATCACATGGTGTGAGGTCGGGCGACCTGGGTGGCCAGCAGATGTCTCCAAACCTTGATATCAATTTTTGTGGAAAAAGTGCCTTTACCGTGTCCATCGACTCTTTGGAGGTATGGAAAGTGGCTCCATCCTGTTGGAACCATGTGTTTCTGTTAAAACGGCATTCTGTTCTTACAATAGGAGCAAAAAAATTGTCGATCATCTTATATTGCTCCGAATTGACCGTCAAAGCATGACCGTTCTCATTTTCAAAAAAAACGGCCCAATAACCCCACTAGAGGTTATGGCGCACCAAACAGTCACCTTTGGACTATGTAACTGTTGATGATGTCTGTCTTTTGGGTTTGTTGGTGCCCAATATCTGCAATTTTGTTTATTTACATAGCCCTCCAAATGAAAATGGGCCTCATCGCTAAAAACAACGTTATTGAGTCTACGCTGTGTAGGAAAATTTCCAACAGCAGTGCAAGCTTTAAAAGCATTTCTTTTAAAGCTTGCACTAACTGTATTTTATAGGGACGAAAACGCATCTTTTTCCTAACTATGACGTGAACTGTTGATTTAGGGATTCCTAAAACAGCCGAATGCTTCCGTAAAGAACACCGCGGATTTGCAAGGACCGAATCACTTACTCGGCGCACATTTTTCTGGGTTGATACAGTAGGTGTGCGACCTGGAATGGGTTGATTAATGGTAGAACCCGTTTCACGAAACTTCTTAATCCACTTTTTTAAGAGGTTTACACTTGGGGCATCTCTTGGTCGGCGAATATTGTATTGAGAACAAAATTTCCGAAGCGCAGCAGCGCACGAGTCACCACTCTTAAAGTAAGCTTCGACAGCAAAAGCACGTTGCGCTTCGGTCCAACGCTCCATCGCGACTGTTAAACCCGCACGCCTGACAAGTCGATTGAGACCTCTCCCCACTTCACCGCGCCAACCGTTGCTGCGTAATTCAAACTTGAAAATTGAAATTTCCTACTGGACACCCGTTATAATGACTGACAGCGGAAGTAATATCGTGAAAGCCGTTAGAGACAGCTCCTTTACCGGTCAGAAGTGTTTTCTACATATTTTACAGCGTGTTATTGTATACGCGTTACAAGTCCAACCAGATGTTGAAGAAACGATTGCCCAAGGCCGAAAAATTGTCACACACTTTAACCACTTATCTCAAGCACAAGAAAAGTTCAACAAAATTCAAGAAGAGCTAAATTTGCCTAAACACAAGCTTGTGCAAGATGTAGTAACAAGATGGAATAGTAAGTATTACATGTGCAAACGTCTTGAAGAACAAAAGCGAGCTATTAGCCTTTACATTTCGGACAACAGTAGCTCGATTAGTATTCAGAATCTATCAGAAAGACAGTGGATGTTACTGCAACAGTGTGTAGCACTATTACAGCCTTTTGAAGAGATAACAAGAAAAGTTAGCTCCACATACCAAGAGTATGTGGAGCGATTTGATTGATTTCAGAAGTGATCCCACACACAAAAATCTTGCTGAAGTTTTTGATCAAAGACGAAGTTCGGAGAATGTGCAGCAAATTAGATACAGTACGAATGGCACTAAAAGAAGGTTTGGAAAGACGAGCTAGCAAGTTCGAAGATGAAAAGTACTACACTATTGCCACACTGCTCGACCCAAGGTACAAGATGAATTTCTTCGCTCCCGAAAATGCTCCAACCGTAAGACGGGAGTTTCTCCAAGAAGACTTAAGATGTTTAGATATAGATATTGATAGTACGAGTAGTAGTGACACCGAGATTGAGCAGCCGGCTCCGCCAACGTCAACAGACTTGCAATCACAGCAAACAGCTCATGATGCTCTCTGGACGTGCTATGAAGAAATAGCATCAGCAAAGATGTCCGTGGATGAAGATCTAAAGAGCCCAATAGTCATGGAGTTAGACAGATACATTGCAGATAGCTTAGTGTCACGAGATATGTGCCCTTACAGGTGGTGGTTTAAAAATAAATACAGATTTCCACTCATGAGTTGTTTAGCTAAAAGTTTTCTTTCAACTCCAGGAAGCTCGGTTTATAGTGGACGTTTATTTTCTGAAGCGGGCAATGTCTATGAGCAAAAGCGTAATAAGCTTTTACCAAATAAAGCTGAGCAGTTAGTCTTTTTGCACCATAATTTGCCTCGATGTAATTTTAAATACTAAATATCTGACATTGGTAAACTACTCATTTACTTACTTTTTGTTTTCGATAAACTCCACTTAAGTGATTTGTTTAGGAAAAACTTATTATGACTGGATTACATAACATTTCTTACAAAAAATTAGTTAACATAACATTTCTTAAACTATTTAGCTCTTAACATTTGTTCCCATAGAGTTCCTAAAAATTCCTTAAGAATATTTAATTTGGTCTCATGTAGAATAAGGAAAATATGTTATATTTTTTTGTTTTAAGTAAAAAAAGAAGATTACTCTACCAATTACCTTTGGAACTGTGTGACTTTGATTGATATTATGTTATTGCTCAAATGACAATGAGTACCTAAAATTTAAATTACTTTTAATTTTAAAATTATTTCTGTGTTAATTTTCAAATAATAATGTAGATGCTATTCTTTCAAAATATAAATGATGTTGATTAAATTTAAAATCTAGGAATGTGAATTAGGTATTCCTTGCAATAAAAACCTGATTACAGTTTTTTCTTTGTTTGATTGCAAAAACATTTTAACAAGCTTTCTATCTGCTATAATTGTAAATAAATCTACAGTGGTTCAAAAACATAACGCTATACAAGTAGATTCAACCCTAATATACTTTCAACAGTAAAATTATGAAAGACATGGCATTATTCAATTCGTACATTTCAATACAGTGGACACTTTTTTCTTCTTTTCTCTTCTTTAAAGAATATTTGGTGATTTAGCCGAATATTCGGCCGAATACGAATGTTCGGTAAAGCTGCCGAATATGCCGAATATGAAAAGAATATTCGGCCCATCTCTAGTAATTACTGAATTTTGACTCCAATTCGATCCATTCATAAATCACGCCCTGTCGCGCCAAGCTATCGGGCCCCAAATTCTATTGTTTTGCATTTTTAGTTTAGTTTGTAATTTGCACTACGAAGCGCGCGTTTTAATGTAACTACTTTTCATTTTGTGTTCTGGTTTTCACGATGGCTTATGGATATTTTGTGAAGCGAAATAAAAACACTAGTGTATGTGAGTGAGCCTACTTATTTGCAAGACCTAAAACAGTGCATAATAGACGCTTTTGATAAAGTGAAACGGCAAGGCGTTTTACTGTCGCTAAAAAAATAATTTAATAAAACGTGCGCATGTACTTAAATACTTGTAGGTTAGTGATAGTGTAAATAAGTGCGTGCGTAGATGTAAGTACATATTGTAAATAATTTAATTGTTGTAATAGTTGATTGCCACTTTTCAAATACGCCAAAATGAATTTCCGTGTCTGCTCTGTAAATCATTTAATTTTGTTATTTTCTTACTACCTGTTTCATTGGAAAGTAATTTGTCATTCCTAAGCCCGTAAAAGTATGAAGGGATAGTTGCAATTAATCACAAATAAAAGTATTTTTATTCGTTTCGTGAGCCGGTGAAGTAGGCAAGCGAGAGGACACGAGTGAGAAAGAAGTAGTGACGTAGGGACTGTATTAATGGTGGGAGATGGAACGGGAGCGTCTTAAATGGAGTGCGTACGTTATTTACTTGTGTAGTATTTTCTAATACTGTGCCAATAAAGTTAGACTAGTTTTTGGATTAAAACAAACCTCAATAACATTGTGATAGAAAATTCTGACAGTGCCATTATCACTAATAACATCTGCTGCAACTGTACTTAAATTTTTTTGGTACTTACAAAATAGTGGTGTATATACAAATTCATATACTTATTAACACATATTCATGATAAAAATGTATACATATATACATACAAGTTTATATAATACACACACACAAATACATAAATACAAAATTAATACATACAATCATTTATTCTTTACTTTTGGATCACCCTCGTATTGATTGGCTATAACCGTGAGCAGAGTAACCATACTCTAGTTCTACTCAATCATTACAAATTCAATCATGCTGGGGTACTCCGAGCATAACCTTCTCCATAGCTTGAGAGCAACATGAAGCTTCTTTATACGACCAGCAATGTAGGACCACATCTTATTATACATTCTTGTTTTCAAGTTTTGAGGAACACATGACGGGAAGATGTGTCGTATTCTCCCTAAGCCGATTTGAATCCGTCGGTAGAGCTCTTGACTGCAGTTGGACTTACCCAGTCGAAATTCCTCGAGTTGGCAACCGCATTTTTTTTATGTTTGTTATGTATGTAGTAACAAATACTAGGAAAATGCTGCAGTTCATCTCCTAGTTTGTTTCCCTCGGTTGCCTCTTACGACACCGACGGGACGAAATGAAGTAGTAGATATTCTTACACCGCCACTACTACACGGTAATAATAATAATAATTACTTACGCGTATATTGTTAAGATTCCAGCATATGTCTTTAATATTCACTTCACGACGAAAGGTGACCCAACCTCGGCGGAACCAGCGGCGTTCTGGCAAAGGGTCGGCCAACGCCACACGAAGGAATCCACCATAACGCTTGCACATCTATGTAACAATGGTCATGGTTAGCTATGAATGTGACAATTAAGAACAACAAACTGAAGCAACAGACTGAAATGTTTCTGATAATGACTATTATTTTGATAAAAACGGCTGTTTGTTAACTGTTACTTTTAAAACTACGTAGGTATTAGTACATGCGAACACTGTAGCTCTGTTCCATCAACTTGTTATCTATTTATTTAACTTATTTTTATTATTTATTTATTTCCACCAACAATATACATTAAAAGAGCAACAAAGAATATGTGCTTACATTAATCTTAACCCTTGACTACCTACCACCTATTTATGTCACACAACTACCTGCCATGCGTCTTTGGGACGCGGGAATAAAATACTCTAGTTTGTGAAATATATAAGAGTAAGTGTTTGTTATTAACTAAAAAACAGTTAAAGCGAATGACGAACTGTTCATTAAAAAAAGAAGGACACACAATAATCAACAATATTTCTTATAATCTCAATTACTTTTCGACATCTCTTATTTCAAGCTTACAAACTAACATATTTGGAAAATAATATTTTCTAAAATAACTCTAAACTCACAACAGTGAACACATAATTTATTTGAACATTCAAGGCAAATAGGTGTTTTGAATTCGAAACACATATATTGTGTTCTGCGTTTCTTTTTAAAGTTGCATGTTGAACAGTTTCTGGGAACTGCTAACCTTTCTTCAGCACTGCTGAGGATGAGAGGATGTGAGGAAGAGCGTCATGATTTATAATGTTCATGAATTTCTTTGAAGATAGCTGTATAAAACAGGAACCCTATAAATCCCTTCAATTCCATAAGATTTATATTTTGCACACAAGTTGGATTTTGGTAGTCGGGTCTGATTTCTTTAATCTTTGCATTAGTGTGAAGAACGAATTTTCGAACGAAGTATTAGCATATAACGAAGTATTTAGCTTATTTTTGTATGCTGGTTTTATGCCTTCTTTTTCCTGCACTATGTTGTGCTGTAATGTTCTTGATCTTATAGATGGTGGGACATGTCGGACGAAAGCGATTTTTCCGAAGATAGTTATTTTTTCTTGGTCTCGATCCCGTTTGTGATAAAGCCGCATTATCCTCAGAAGAGAACTCTTGCTCTTCGGGTGAAATAGAAATGGAATCACTCTAGGGCTATAAATTTTCATTATTCTACAATACTGTAGAGTAGACCCTTCGCATTCTCAATCTGACTCGCAGCTTCCTACCAGTACTTGTTGCGCTCACACATCAGACTCGACATCGCTGCATTCGTCGTTTGGTATGTCTTCGTCATCTGATAACTCTTGCTTCAACCAGCGCTCGATAGCGACGTCATTATAAGTCATTTTTAGCTATAATCATAAAAAGCCAATTTCAAAAACGTTACGTAACCACCTACCATGCATCTCTCAGACGTACAGCGATAGTTTTTTACTTACCATATACAAACGCGCATACCTCCATCCTTGATGAACGCTTGCTTAGCACTAAGGGACGTGGGAAAAAGGTACAGAAACGAACAAGCATATAAAAAACACACACGGCGAAATATTCACAATTTTAAATTCGTCGGGATCTGTGAGACGCATGGTAGGTGGTTAAGGGTTAATATATCTTTTAACTTTTAAAGTGATCATGTTCATATACCTTAAGAGATAAAAATGTCGTAAATAAAAGACATAACCTAATTTAATGTATTTACGACTCACATATAATAAATATTATGCAAACTGTAAATGTAAAAAATATTGATAAATATGTAAGTAATAAAACCACTATTTCCGTTTGTAAAATCTTTTTCGTACACAACAGTAAAAGTCCACTGCTGGGCGTAGACTTTGCCTTATATAGAGAGAATTGCCATATTGGCCATAATTGGCAGTCAGAATGGCGATCACAGTCCTGTCGACCTAAGTTGGCTGCTACCCTCCGAGCGCTGTTGCTGTTGACGTCCGGAGTTAACTAGATAGTTAAAGTTAGACATAATAGCTTTCTGGCTTTACCCATAGTCTCTTACAATATCATGGAATGAAATAGAATGATGGAATCTCTTAAGCCGCTACTACATGGCAAGACAATACAATCAAAAAAAAACCAGATAAAATATTAAATCAGAACTAATCATCATTCTATATTTGATTGTGATAGAATTATTGATTATAGTTTTATAAATAATCGAAAAAAGTAACATGGTTGGTACATGTTCATACAAAGTAAAAAGGAATTAAATCATTTATATAGTAAAAAAACTTACAGCTTCGACTTCAGCCTTAGCAATGGAAGGTGCCAAATTCCTTAAAAATATCGAAGTAGTTTTGTGCAGAGCTCGGGACTCCTTTTTCTCAACAACAACATCATTTGCAGTTTCTGATTTGTTTTCGTTGTTGTTTTCCTTTTCTTTATCTGTTTCAGATATATCCACAATTTTTTCCACGCTTGGTGACTTCTCCTTTTGTTTGGGCGATTTATCTGGTGATTTCGATTTAGACTTTGATTTCCGTCGGTTGTTTGTTTCGCCTTCGTCTTCTGAACTGGAAGACGATGAGCTGGACGACGACGAACTAGATGACGACACCGCCGGTGGGGCTAGAATTTTTATCCTTTAGTAGCACTGAATTCCCAAAAAAGATGAAGAAATGAACTACATGATTGATTTAAAATATTTTTTGAGTTATTTTAAATCACTGATGAACTTTTAATGCCAGAGCCATTCTGCAATCCAGTTGCCAGCAGGGCTATGCAATAGAGCTAAATAATTTTAAGAGTGGATTTACGACATGATCGGCTGTGAAGGAAAAAGTTCTAAGGAAATCTGAAATGTGAAGTTTGCCAAAATACATAAGAGCGCGGCGTTTGCTGTTCTGCCCTAACTGAGTCAGGCTGTTTTATGATACTAGAAAAGCGACAAACGAGTACATAGTCCACCTGATGGTATGTGGATGCTGTAGCCCATTGACAACTATTAAGAAGCAAACACACACGGATGCGTTGTTACCGGTAAAAAGGGTCTTTGGTTCCTGTTATTCACCATATGAAACACAGCAGTATTATGGCGATCTTTCATGGTATATACGTGAAATAGATAAGAAAGTTGCCTAGCAACTAACACTAAGCATAGAAAGAGTTCAAAATAATGTGTATACATTATACAAATACAATATAGAACTTACGTGGCTCTTTCTCCTGAACTGTACTCTCATTTTCACTGCCGGGCTGGGAGTTGTATCGGGAAAATATTTTAGCTTGTTCTTGAAGTTGACGCAAATGAGGATCTATCTCCATTGTAAGAGGTGCAGTAGGCTTTGGAGATTCAGCCTTTTTTTCCTGTAAAACGTACCACTTTAATATATAACATGTTTAATTAATAATAATTAACACTTATATATTATTTTTGTGGGCGACATGATCCCAAACTTCAATAACCTTGTGCTATGGGTCTCCTGGCTCCCCCTTTTGGGTTTAATACCTTTGTTAAGACATTATGAGAAGAACTTGTGTATAATAGAAAAAATTGTATGTTAATGAGTACCTTAACAAATATTTTATAATTAGTGACAACATAAAAACTATATGTACCTTATCTTGTTCCGGGTGGTCTTTTTCTTCCTTTACCTTCACTTCGTCCACATCTATAACTACAGGCTTTTCTGCTTCACTTTTATCATTTACTAAAAATTCATTTTCATTAATACATTAAAAGGAGCTCTCTAATAATATAATAATAACAAAACGTAGCAATTAGCTATAATTAAAAATAACTAGCTTATAAAAAAAAACATTTTAGCCTCAATGATATAAAAGGTCTAATTTGACATTTTTTTCTTAAGTTGTATAAACATTTACACACGAAATAAAAAAAAACAACCATATAATGCTCAATTATTAAAATCACAAAAATTGTTTCAGAAGCAATTATGTAGAATTTATTTCAGTCTTTTTAACTGGTTGAAGTTGGTTTCTACTTATAATTTTTCTGAAAAACTTTCACGAATAAATTCAGGACTATTATAATTCTATTACAGCCTATAAAAGTCCACTGCTAAACATAGCCCACCCCATAGATAGAATCATAAGGAGCTTTTGTCATAGTTGCCACGCTTGGTTTAGGCGCTTTGACAAATGCAGTTTTTTATCATTTTTAGTTGTTATCACGAAGATGCTGCTGCCCATCTTCTGTTTCAGTTTCCCTCTGTCGCCTCTTACGACACCTACGAGACAATATTGGATATTTCAAAATAATATTATTGTAATTAAAAAAAAAACATAAGTCAACTAGTTAAAACTTAAAAAATACCTTGTTTCTCACTGTTATTAGAATTTTCTTGCAGTGGCGGCTCATCCAAAGCCTTCAGGTCTTCTTCAGTTCCACCTTCTAACTTGATAACCACAGTATCAAGCAGTCTTATTAATTTATCAGACTTATCAACATCAACTGAGACTTTATCCAATTCCCCTTGTCCCAGTAACTCCAAGAAGACATTTAACCTATTCTGTTTACAATATAAAAAATAGCTTAGCAACATTTTATAATATAAAAAATAGCATGGTTAACAATAGTTAAAAATAATATGAAAAATTCGTACCTTCAATGCCGTTAATTGCTCTTCTTTACGTTTCACAGACTCTTCTGGATGATATTTGATCTTGAACCTAGAATATAGTTAAATTGAATAAATGTCAAAATAAAAGCACACATAATCAAAGCGTAAATTGCTACAAAATTTACGTAACACATTAAATTAGACCAACCTCCATAAAATTAATGCACAGACTAGTACTTCTCACACTAAATTTGTAGGTCCGGCGCCACACTTAGCTCCATTTGCTTCAAATACGCAAAAAGCTCACTATATAGTCGCTAAGTGTTGCACGGATATTTTGCGTTTTTGCACAAAGTTTGAACAAACATTTGCAAGTTTGCAGTGTAAAATAAACATAGTTTCAAAGTTTGAGCGTCCTGTCACACTTATTGCATAGTTTAGACAGAAGTTGTGGGTGTCAACAATGGACTAAAGTAATAATGATGCTATTATCGAACTATCGTCAAATTTTTAGTAAATGTTAATTTATAGATTCGTCAAAAACTGGCTACTGATTCAGGGGCCTTCATGTGTCTTCTTCTTGTATATTTCAGATTATTTCACTTTATGACATAGAAGTTAAAGTTTCAGTGTATATAATATGTCCCACTGCTGGAACAGATCTCTTCTCTTTTGATGGTTTTTGGGCAAGAAAGTGTCAGCTGAGCTGCCTGAATGCGTGTTGGCGACATGTAATGTAATCAAAATATAAAGGTTTCCTCCCGATGTTTTCATGTGATGCAGAGCATGTGATAATTAAAGGCAGCCAAACTAAACAGAGAAATGGTATCTACACTGTCAGTCTGCCAGCCATTTTTGTGATAATTGTGACTGCGAATATTTGAAAACAAGTCTGGCAAGTGTATTTGCGTTCCTATCAACCACTCATTTATTCAAATCTTTTGAAAATGTGTGCTCAAACTTTGCTCATGTGTCTGGCGCCGGGTAAATAGGAAACATGTCCTATATGTTAAGAATTATTAAACATTATAACATCCCAATCATAAAGTACAAATTATAATGAAAAATGTGGAAGTAATGGCACAAATGAAAATTGGTCTAACATACCTATAAAGCCCTTTGTCAAATCCAGAGATCAGTTCAAGTAGTCAGATGAAAAAGTTAACTAAAATGACTTATAAAAGTTTAAAAAATCTTCAGTCTCACCTGTTCCACACTTGTGGACTATTTAAACCCTACCCCTAACAGAAACGAAACCTGTAGCATTGCGCGCTACGGGTCAACGCGAAAATAGCTAGCTACACACAACATTTTAACATTTGTACAAGTTTGAATATAATTTTCTTAACGATGTCCAGCAATTCCACACGAAAACGCTGTAGACTGTAGGGGAAAAAAGGTTACTGTTAACATTTGCATAGCACAGTTAAAAAAATCTAGGCAAACTTACCAAATGTAATAAATAAAATAAATTTCATAAGTCATAATTTAAATATAAAGGTGGGTTATGGTAAGTTATTACTTAGATTTTTTTAAATACCAGCAAATATATGAAACAAAATTACTCATAACGACAACTTTGCAAGTCTATACAACTTAAATTTTGTATTTCTTTTAAAAAATGCCTAAATTTGCAAAGTTTGGTAAATGTAAAAAACAAAAAAATTATCCATACCATTCCTCATCCTTATGAGCGACAAAAAACTCATTAAGCTGTTGTCTTCTAAACTCCAGTTTATATTCATTATACTTCTGAATGGCATCATCTACAGTAATGGAGTCATCTTGAGCAGCCAAAAAGGCCTTGAAGGTCATCATTGTAGGGGGACCATCTACTGGACCCATGGGTAAAACTGCATCTCTAAAATGAAAATATTTAAGTAGCTTAAAACAAATCATAATTTAAAGAAAAAGCGAATGATTATCATTTACCACTTACATTAAAAAATTTATCAAAAAAATCAAAAATCATCTGAAATCAGTGAATAAAAAAACATTTGCCTTATTTTTATTTAGGACATGATTTTAAACATATCATAAGCAAATTGGGCATATTTGAAAAATAAAATATCGGCAGTTTCTAATAATATTCTATTACCATTACCATTACAGCCTTTAATAGTCCACTGCTGAGCATAGGCCTCCCCATACATTTTGCCATAGTTGCCACGCTTGGCAGGCGTGTTGGCAACTGCAGTTTTTTTTAAATTAATTAGAGTTGTTATAATGAAGATGCTGCAGCCTATTTCCTGTTTCAGTTTACCTCTGTCACCTCTTACGACACCCATGCAACAATATTGGGTATCTGATAATATTACTATACAGAAAGAGTATAACTGCCTATTTGTTTTACAAAGAGGAGCAGGGTGGGCTTTCCACACGTGTCACAAGCGATTGCGTCTTTTGCCCGTATAGTTCAGGCGAGAGGAGGGTGCGTTCCATTACTAAATTATGCATCCTAGGTAAATATTTTAAATTTGTGTAGTAAAGTTTATTAGATTGTTTTGTTATTAAATTAATACTAATAATTGTTTTATTCTTGTTAGGCAAAATATAATACTTTTGCAAAAATCTATGCAACAACTAGTACATTTAAAAATTTGATAATTATCAAGGTAGTCAAGTTAATGGAGCTGCCGACAGCTTTTTAAAAACTAATTACAATATACACATTCACAGAGAGAGGTGTGAATTTATTCTGATCTTTCCTTTTTACAATCCTTAATTCTATGCTTACAGTCTACTTTAATTACTATATGTTCAGCGTTTATGTATTTATGCTGACGGACGCTTTATCTGTTTTATGGGTAGTGCTGGTGGTAACTATGTTGCCGTGTGGTAAAACGGGCGTATGAGAACGGGAAAGGATGAGAAGAGTGCAAAACCAGTTTTTCTGCAGTTTACTCGACTTCGCGACGCGCGTCATAAGCGTCATTCCGTTGCTTCCGAGTTTACGTGAATGTGCTCCTTATTGTTATTATCTGCCTTCTGTTTTTCGATGACTTCGCTACCTCTTTGGACACTGATTGCTTGCTATTTTACGACGACTTTGCTACGCTTTTGGACACCGATTGGATTGCTTCTCTGGACGACCTTGGCTTACTCACTGGACATTGAGTATAATTATTTGCAAACAATGGCGGCAAATGACCGAGATTCAGAATCCGGGCCATCTACGAGCTCAGGATTTGGTGGAGCTGCAACTGATCGACGGTTCCTAACCACGATTTCTTCGTGGACGACGGGCCCTTTGTCTATCGACGATTACATGCGGAAGACATTATTAAAATGTGGAGTTTGGCAAAAGTAATAAAACAACTTGGTACTAACGAACAATGTGTTGCATTTGCTGAAGCCAATGGCATGATTCACTCTTTTAAAACATGTCGCACACACCGCACACTTTTGCGATTGGCAAAATCAACCAACAAATCGTTTGGTTCTTGGTTTTGCACGACAGGTCAATGTAAACAAAAAGGCAAAGTATCGAGGACGAGTGGAACATTTTTTGAAAATGTAAACATACAGTTGGTGCACATGTTGTACCTTATTTATGCCTATGCTCACAAATGGAGCTATGAAATGATCATGAATGAGGATCCCTACAAAGAAGAGAGGGACCAATGTTTAGCAGAGCCACGATTTGCGATTGGTTCAGCTATTGTGGCGAATCAGTGGTTATATATCTCCTAGAAAAAACAAATTACGTTGGAAAAATTGGAGGCCCAGGAAAAGTTGTGCAAATAGACGAGTCGACATTTGGGAAACGGAAATATAACAAAGGTAAATTTGGTTTTATACTCTTGTTCTACTTGTTCTCATAGACTTCTTATTTGTTATTGTAATTAATCAAATTGTATTTGTTGTAGGACGCCATATTGAGGGCCATTGGGTCCTTGGTATGATTGAAGATGGGTCTGAGGATCTGCGACTAGAGGTGTGCCCTGACAATGTACGTACTGCTGAGGTTTTGGTGCCCTTAAATCAAAAACACATAGAAACGGGCACCACAATTCACGCAGATTATTGGAGAGCATATGACTGCCTAGCGGAACATGGTTACACCCACAAGAAAAGTCAACCATTCGGACCCTGACAATCCATTTGTGGCTCCAGATGGGACTCACACAGAAAGGATTGAGTCACAATGGAGAGCCGTGAAGCGGTTTAAAAAAAAAGATAATTACAATAATCCTGAAAATTTATGAAATATAATAAAGATCCATTTTTAGAAATGGTGGAAGTAATAAAATGTGTTTATTTATTAAAGTAATTATAAAAGTTAACATTTCGGTGTTTTATTTGGTGCAAGAGCGAGCGAAGCGAGCTCGGGACTTGGGGGACCCCGACTCGGACAGGTTAGGTTAGAAGGGGGTGGCGGGGTCGAATGAGCGAGCGAAGCGAGCGAACGTACCCCTCCATCCCCTTCGTGGTAATTTTTTTATAAACCATCCAGAAATAGGAGCCCCGCAAAGCGGGGCTCTGTCGTCCGAGCTTCCCTCGACTGCGCCACGTTGAGTGGCGTTGGACTAACCTCCCCCAACTCTCTCCCCCCACAAATCAGGTTTATATTGTCAAAAACATTACGAAACCATAACCTCAAAATGAGATTTAAAAATTTATAAAAAAAAACTAAGCATGTCCGGCAGGAAATGGAAGTGGGGGGTGACTCTACAACTCCCCCAAATCCAGACGACTTGATTCTAAACCTTGCCCATTTATTTTAATAAAAGGTTAGGTTAAAGTTTTACTATTTTATTTATGCTATGGAAGAATGATGTCTTCTGGCACAGGCATTATATAGTAGTATAGTAGTAAATTAATACCGTGTTTATGTAAATATTCTGTTTATTTTTTAAAGGTATTTTTTTAAGTTATAATTTTATTTATATATATTAAACCAAAGCAGTGGACTAACATAGGCTGATGATGATGACAACTATATTGACAGGTAGTCTTGTTTAAGTCATTACAACTGGTAACAATTTTTACCTTTATTCTTAAACAGTAAAACATTGTGAAATTGTTAATCATAAGTATTTTACTTTTATACAGGTTTTTTCAAATAAATAAGTAAAAAAGTAATGTCAGAATCTTAAACAACAATATTCTAATTTAATTAAACAAAGTAACATTATTTTGTGCAAAAAGATTAATAACATCAAAGTTAAATAACAGCATTTAAGTACATAAAACTTGTAAATATAAATATTGTTATTTAAATATTAAAGGTTTATTTATAATAATTATTGATTTAAGAACTGACCTTGCCGGTACTGGTGGCATTGGCTGTCCATAGCCTTGGTGTGCAGGATGGGGACCAAAGTGATCATGTGACCAACCATAGGAACCATATGTGTCATGTGGCATCCCTCCATATCTTCTATCATCTATAGGCCAGTCAGGCCTAATTCTCTTGTTTGGTGGTCCTTCTCCTCTTCCAGGCGAATACCCCGGCTAGCACTTCCTCCTCCTCGATAGTCTCTGTAGTCAGGACCAGAACGACCTCCACGAGATCTTCCAATCCAAGAATCTTTGATATTATTTTAGAAATTGTACACCTTACAGTAATCTAATTCTACTCTCATAAAAAGCTTGCAGATGCACAAAAGGGTATTAAATACATCATGTACATAACACAGAAAACAGAATCAAGTAGTATTTTTTTTTAATTTCTTTAGTTTGTGTTATAAAAAAAAATCACTTAAATACATCCTCCATGAACAGCAATATAATGGTATAGCAATTGCAGGACTAAATTAACTTTGATTTATTAAGAACATAATATGCTGTGAACTAATAAATGTAGTAAGTTTTTGGACTACCTGATTTCTGCTGGTTTGCTGTGTAAGCACAAAAAAAGATATTAAATCCTACTAGATTATTAATCTAAAAATTAACTTTCTTGTGTAAGTACACTACAAGTGAAACTGCTAATCAGTAATAATGAATGTAATTAATAAAGACATTTGATAAAGCAATACCTGACAACTAATGCTATTGAACGTTTTGAAGGTTTAGGAACTTGGAATGGGACTTCGGAATGTTTGTGTGAATGAGTTTGGGATCTGCAAATAATTGTAATAGGACAAATAATAAAATTGGTAAACAGGCATTTTTTTTCATTTTAGCCAATCTAAAGTCAATTTATGTCGACATCTGTACATCAATAACTGAACACGTCAGTAATATTAAAAGAAATATCTACCTCTCAGACCATTCCTCCCGACCACGACCTCTTTCCTCTCGGCGATCACTACTACGATAACTGCTTCCTTCAGCGGTTCCTCTTTCACCGCGAAACTTATCGCGCCTTTTACGATCATATTCATCATCACTATCGGCCATATCGTATGTATAATAATAAAATTGTGTATAAAACTGCTATTTATGAAATAAGTTCGACCACACACAGAATATTAGTAAAACGTAGAGAATTACCTAATAAACTCTACAACAAAGTTAAAGGATAGGATGCTACCTGTACCTAGCTCTTAATTGAGGTCACAAACTCACAAACTAACTTGAAACATTGAGGTTTGTAAATCCAAAATCTAGCAATCCTCTATCTACTTTTTTTTTATAACTGGCATTACGGCTCTGGGTTCTAGCCCTTTTGAGCCTGAAGCTACAATGTATAATTATCCTTCATAGTACACTGCTTCACAATATGTTGATGCGTCACATTGTACAGCCCTTGGGAGATTTTGACGGCAACTTAAGCCAGCAGACAGCTGACAGTTGGCGATGGTATCTCAAGGCGCCTAAGCAGACAGACACCTTGTCTTGAGAATCACATCAGTATCAGAGCACTTGTTTCACCGTTTCCACTAATAGTTCACATGCGCAGACACTTAATACACAAAATCGCACCACTTTTACAAATCAAAATCCACTTCAAACCATTATTTAAACAATAATACAGGAGCAGCAAACCACCGCTGGTCAAGTTCCCGCCAAAACTCGCGGACGTCTTGAATCTTGATCTCCTCATAAGCCAATATGCTAAAGAGTATATAACACAGAACACTAATACCCTTAAACGTCTTATTCACGGTCCATCTTGCTGTACGTCCCTAATAGTACGGCTTGACGTACGTAATTATTGACGTACATCAAGCCTACTCATTGTCGTTTTGCGACGTGCGTCGTGCTCGTGCATGACCATGGCGGGACATACAGCAAGAAGGACCGTGAATAAGACGCTTTAGGTGGTATATAATCACTCATAGACTTCAATCCTCTATCTACGTAATCACTACGTTTAGAAGAACTACAGGAGCTTACCACAGATTAATATTAATTAGCTTAATAAATAATAGGGTCAGGCAGGGTAATTCTAAACAGTATAAAAAAACTGTTTCTAATTCCCATAAAAACAGCAAATATATTTATGAATATGAAAATGTACCTTATAGTAGTTGAATATATTGCAAATGATATAAATAATAGTAATAATTAGACTAGGCAGTATAATATACATTTTTGAAATTGACTGTTTACAATTGCCCCATTGATTTTCAATCTTTCGTCAAAATTTGAGTAAATGTAAACCATGAAAATTGTGCTCTTTGCATAAAACTGCCCATTTTCATTTATTGTATGCTTATTTATTACTATTATTATATGTTGCTTTTAGATGGAAGTGTTATTCGCAATAGGGGGTCAATGTAATCAAAGCAAAACTTGCCATAGTTATAATATGAAAGCAATAGTGGGGTAATTGATAACGATTATGATATTTTGGGGTAATTGTAAACAAATTAATAAATTTCATTAAAATGTCAGGGGAAAATGGTAAATAAAATATAATTTAAAATTATAATTATATTTTAATCCTTTTTTAAACTAATCTCTAATTTTTTAATTAAATTTTGGTTCAAATGCTTTTTGTTCTTTTACGTTTGTCCTATTATTTTTCTTGCATCTTCGAGCATTTAATTTAGGTTTAGATTTATTTGCCTCTGCTTCTTTTAACCGCCAAAGTTCTTTATTGCTAGTTAAAACTTCTCCAAAAGCGCTAGGCTTTAGTGTCGACACAACAGCTTTTTTACATTTCTGTGGACTCGGTAATTACACCAAATATTTTTTCTAAGGTTCCCTTACTTACATAAGTCATACTACTGCCAGATGAAATATCAGTTGCAACGTTTAAGATATTTGTCTTTACATGAGAATATTCGTAGTAGAGCTTTTGATACACCAACACCTATTCTATCTCAGCTTACTTGTCTGCCTTTTAATCTGTGAAATATGGCAACAGAGGGATTCCCGTAGTATTGGCTAGCCTCCAGGTATGTTTGTGTTTTCGTTTTACATCTTCGACAGGCCTTTGAATATTTCTGTTGAAGACTATGATGGAATTTATTTATTTTTCTTATAATTTATAGGCATGATGTGTACCTAAAAGAACTTTCCAATTACTCGTCACCAAGAATACATTATTTTCAATTAACCCGATATTTCCATTTACCCGAAATGATGTTGACATTTACCCCAATAGATGGTGTCACTGGGGTAAAAGTAAACATGCAATTTCCTACAAAAATATGAAACATATCCTTTAAAATACATGCACAATTATTACTCATGATCCTTATAATTCTTTTTCCATAATAGAAGGTCAAATAATATCTCCCTACGGAACTGTTTTTCTAAGAAAAAATATAACAAAATGTGCTTCCACGTTATCCAGGTTTTCATTGGAGTGACAGCTGTCGTCTAAATGGTGATGTCCATGGGCAAAATTTACGTTTTGTTCTATGCAGAACTCCGAAACACAGTAATGAAAGGATTTCTAAAGCTTGTTTCCAATCACCATGCCAATCACCCTTGTTTACAATTACCCTGCCTGACCGTAACCATAGATTATTGTAGTTATTACGATTCACCAATTAAGATAGGCAAAGGTCTTTGATCGTACTGCCTATTCTGATATATATTTTGTTCACATAACTCTTCACAACTTGCTCTCTATTATCTATATCTATATCTAATTGCAAAGTTCTTAAGAGATTTTGGTTGCAGCTAGGGCATGCACCTGGAAGTTCTCGGTTCTGGAATTTTCGGGATATCCCGGTTCTTGTGGTATCCCATCAGAACCGGTTCTGCAGAGCAGCATATCGGGACTTTGATTATTCAAATATTTTTTTTATAATGTTACTCTTTAATTCTTCTTTACAATTATAGAAGTTGTAGTAGTAGTAGTAGTAGTAATTGTCATTTTAGTTTCTAGTCTGATTTTGTGAGTGCATATTTAATTCAGAAAGGAATGATTTCTTATATTCACGCGAATAGTACACATTAAATTAAACTAATTTTTATCGCATTTAATATCAACTTTTTAATTAGCGATGTTTCGATTGCTTTACTAAAAGTTTGTACTAAGTGTTTGATTTTTTAAACAAAAGATTTCATGTTGCATTTATTAAAGTTAGATTAATAGATACTTAGTTATTATGAGTTATTTTATTTTAAATTTTCCTAAATGTACCTACCTAGACGGACAGGTCATTTTTATAAAAATAAATATGCGATTACATACTTTTTTTTAATTTTATGTTTTGCGCAAGTGTTAAAAGGTTTTATAGGTACACGCTGATTAATTTAGGAAAAATAATAACTTTAAAAAATATACTAAGAACTGGGAAGAACCGGGAATCCCGGTTCCGAACCTATTTTAGAACTGGGTATAAAAAATGAAGAACCGGGTCCTGTTTTGCAAGCCCTAGTGGCAGCACAACTTAGCTGACCGTTGATGACGTTAATATCTCAAGGCTTCTAAGCGATTAAAAAACCCAAGATTTATATCACCATCAAAGCATTTGTTACATTGTTTCCACTAATAGTTTACATACGCAGACACATATAATACCTACACAAAATCGTTCCGCTAGTCGTTTCTAACATCGCACATCGCGATAAAACGCGAGTGATAACATCAACACCATTTGGATGATTGGTGGCTGGCGGTCCATCACTGTGCGATTTACTAGAAGTTTTCTCCCTTGCACGACTTCTTTGTGGAATGTACTACCACCAGTGATTTTTATTCGACTTAGGGACCTTCAAGAAAAGATCCTATTATTTTTTAAAGGTTGGCAACGCACTTGCAATTACCTTGGCGTTGCAGTTATTCATGGGCGGCTATGTATGATAGTAACTTAACATTAGTTGAGCCTTTTCTCCTTTAACATAATTCTCTTACGCAACTACCCCATATCATCCTGTGGGTTTAAGAAGCGACGTGGAGGTGATGGGCAGCAGCATCTTCTTGAAAATAACTCAAAATACCTAATAAAAACTACGATTCAACGGTCCAACCTGCTTACCAGGCAAATATCTGTACATATATCTATGTTATAGACATGAAAGTAAAGGAAATAATATTTAGGAAATACAAAAGGATAATAGTAAGCAAAACGGTATATATTATGTTACTAATCGCCACAGAAATCAGGCACTTAGTTACCGCACTTCACTAGCACTTTATAAATCGGCGCGAGATCACGTGTATTCACAACAGACATATACTCTATTATATGTCTGTGGTATTCACAGATATAACGTTTCGTAATTACGGCCGCGGTGCACAGTAATACAACACAGATTTTTGCGGGAGCAAACCGCACCAATTGTTGCCGCAGTGCGTGCAGGCCCTATGTCCTTCGTCCAGCCGTCATTATAGGTGGGGAATACATTTGAAGAGGGGCAGGCTAGGTGGGGATAGGTATGCTAGCGTCCGCGTGAAAAATATTGCAAAGGGCTAGGTTTTTACTGCACATAAGCCCCGCTCTGTACATGAAATGTTTACGAGATACTTAAGGGAAATGCAAACAAGGAAAGACAAAAGGGAAAGGGCACGGGTCTAGTAAATATATGTATAAGTGATTTATGTATAAGTTTCATCTAAAGGTAAGTGAACTATCTTAGAGACAGGTCTGGTGAAAATACCAGAGGAAGTTTTAATTTCTACAACCCTTAAAGCACCATTTTTTCCTAGATGAACGTTCAAAATATGACCGCGGCGCTATTCCAACGGTGAAAGATTTTAGAAACAGAAACAGAAACAGAAACTTTTTTATTCAATATAGATTATAAATAATACTTATTGAAAGTCACTCTTTTGTCTAATTACCACTGGTTCGAAAAAAACCTCTGTCCTGGGAAGAACCAGCAAGAAACCCAGCGGGACTTTTTTTTTAAAAATAACAGCTTACAATCATGTATGTTACACAATTAACCACACAAAACAAATTAGAAACAGCCTGGCAGCGAACACCTCATTCCCAGAGGTTATTATCATCCATAAATTCCTTAACATTATAATAACCCTTTTATACAAACTATGTTTAATAAAGTTTTGAATTTTGAGCAGGTCGAATTTTGTATATTTTCTGGGATTTTGTTGTAAAGCGAATACATCGCTCCAAGAATGAATTACTGACTCGGTGGAGTCGAGTAACTGGTACTACTAGCTTGTGTTTGTTCCTAGTATTTACAGAATGAATATCACTTATTTTTGTATAACTACTTTTATTTTTGTGTACGTACATTACATTTTCATAAATGTATTGAGAGGCCAAAGTTAATATATTAATTTCCTTAAATTTTTGTCTAAGCGACTCTTTAGGTTTTAAATCATAGATTGCTCTTATGGCCTCTTCTGTAAAACAAATATAATTTCAGTGTCAGTTGCGTGTCCCCATAGCAAAATACCATACGACATTATGCTATGGAAATAGCTAAAGTAAACAAGTCTAGCTGTTTCCACACTGGTAAGATTTCTAATCTTTTTTACAGCATATGCTGCAGAACTAAGTCTGCTTGCTAACTTTGATATATGGGGGCTCCATTGAAGCTTCGCGTCTAGTGTTATTCCAAGAAAAATGGTGGTATCGACAAGACTCAGTTCCTCCCCATTTAAAATTACATTAGTATTTAATTGTCTGACATTTGGAGCCATGAACTTCATACATTTCGTTTTAGTGCTATTTAAATGCTAGTTATTAACATTAAACCAATTTACAAATTACATCTTTGATTAATACTAAGTCTCCTATTTTAGGAGGATCATAATGAGACGTCCATTTTGGCCTTTTCTACAAGTACGAAAGATATTGTAAGTGCAATATCTAAGTGAACTCGGCTAGAAGGATACTTTTTCTTCTTCTTTACAAATCATTTTTATTGCACTGCAAGATATAGACCTATTCAAGAAATTGCCAAGTGGCACGTTTACTTTGAATGATGAGGTAATACCACACTCGGCAGGCAGGTTGATGAGCGCAGAGCCGATACCCTCGCACTGATAACACTGTTTTCTATTACAGTTTGCCCATTGTATATCACTAGAGCTGTTTTTTAGTAAGCAAGTTGTCATATTCAACATACAACCCTAGAAACCAAATACCCATTAACGCCAAAAATAATAAAACCATAACCATAATGAAAACTAGATTTTATTTATTTTTAATATAAACAAGAAGCGAAATAAGAATTTTTTGGTCCATGATCAAAATTGGAATAAGTAGATAACAAAAATTGTTCATGAATGTCGCCTAAAAGTACGGTGGGTTTAAACCACATAGGGCTAAAAATATCTATATTTTTTTAAACTTTTAACTTTGAACAAGTTCAGATCAAATGATTTATAGATTTAGGTATCTGTCATGCCTAATTTACAATGATGCGCGATAATAGTACAATTACATTTTAACGTATGGGCATATTATGATGTTGAAATAAATAGACAATATGTTGGTGCAGTCTTTTTTTTCAATTTCAATGTTCCAACCTTACGGGCGTAATGAAGCAGTGTAACCCATAGATTACTGTATATATACTAGGTTCTTGTAGCGGATCTGAGAAAAACTAAGAACATTGCAATTCATCGCTGTTGTCTCCGCAATCATCATGTCCATCGCATCGTGTAAACCTTGGAATACAGCGTTTGTTCAAACAACGAATCTCGTGGGCGTTGCAGGCTCCGTCGCACCCATTAGGTTCGTCGCTGCTATCTCCACAGTCAGCTAAACCGTCGCAGAATCGTGAAGAAACAATGCATTCACCATTTGTACATTTAAATTGATCTTCGGGGCATTCTGCAAAAATATAATACTTACATTAAATAATTTTGCTATATAAATCATAGTTTTAAAAGCATAATGTTATATAATATAATTATAAGCTTATAATAATGCTAAAAAGCAGTGCAAATACACTGGTTGCCGGCCAAAGAGTATCCCTAATCTAATTTCGCCTTGTGGAAGCCGTAACAGGCAACTGTGGTAAATGCTCCAAAAATCTTATGGCTTCCGATAGTTGGTTGTAGAGACCTCGAGAGCTAAAATACCCAGACCGGCGACGGGCAACAGCGACAATGAAGATGCGAGACCTCTGGCACTACAGTGATCCGCCTGCCAAGCGTTACGTTTAAGTGAACAGCAGTGGACTTTGACGGGTCGATAAGGAAAATAAGAAAGAATGAAATTAAATTAAAATGTGGAACAGCCGTAATAAATGAAAATTTTTACTTTGCTCAAAATAATAAGTTTCATATAAAATGCAAGATTGCGATGATTCCTGCGCAATAGGAGCAAACACATTTCTTTTACACTAGGGTTGCCAACCGTCCTGTTTTCCCAGGACATGTCCTAGTTTTTGTAGTGTCCTGGGATGTCCTAGATAGTTTTTAAGCAGCGTCCTGGGTTTTTAAAGCGCCCTGATAAAGTCATGTATTTTTAAGATCATAGCATTGAAGTTAACGACGAAAAAACATTAAAAAAAACGTTTTTCGGTTCGGTTCGGTTCGGTTCGCAGTTATGTTTGACAAGGCCTTTACTGCGTCCTGTTTTTAAACTGAATTGTTCTGGTTTTTCCAACTTCAAATCCTAGTTTTTTAAATTTGGGGTTGGCAACCCTATTTTACACATCTCATCATCATCATCACACTCCAGAAAGAGTAACACACAAAATCGTAAGCAACACACCGGAAATTATGTAACACGCTAGAACTCTGTAAAGGCAGGACTATATTGTACTAGAACTTATTAAAAGCCTTACAATATTTACGAGTACAAACAATATTACTATAAATATTGGCATTAATTCTACGTGGTAGAGCCATGCTGCAGCTATACAACAACCGGCCACAGCAACCACTTACCATCAGGTGGACTGTGTTGTTCGTTTGTTACCCTTATCTTATATAAAAAACGTCACATAAAATATGTAAGTAATTTTACAATAAAGGGGAAGTGGCGTAAGAAGGCCCGTTAGATCTCAATGAGCGCATTCTAACCTAGATTCGTGAGTCGCTGAACGGTATAAAGTACAATTTACATTCATTTATACACGTTTGCAGGTCAAAAGATAATAAAAAATTATCATTTATTTAGGGGTGCAATTTTATAAAAATGTAATAAATATTACATTAATTTATGTCTAACTAGCTGATACCCGCGACTTCATCCGCGTTGCTTGATATATTAACAAAGTTTTCGTATGTGCGAAGGAAAAAACATCAAAAAGATCGCAAGCAAAAATATACTTTGCTTATAAAATTTCTTTATAAACAATTTTATTCGTTGCTCCGTTTGTAGCTAAAATATATAAATTATCTGGGTTAATAACGCGAGAGCAAGCGACGTACAGTTGACCGTGTGAAAAACCCCGTATAAAAATCGTTGTTTCTTATAACTTTAAACTTAAAATGAAAATATTGCAATTTTTTTTTTGATTAGGGCCAAGTGTCTAAGAAATAAAACTTAGAAAACCTAATTGAAATCTGTCCAGTAGTTTTCCCGTGATACGCGCACAACTGCAAACCTCTATCATTTTATTTAATATAGATTATTGTTTACTAAAACCTTTATTTGTTCTACAAAATCTCTTTAATCAAACATCCAGTGGACTTGTTATTAATGTGATTTCGATGTCCGATATTTGTAAGCAAATTTTGTTATTATGTTAAAATGTATTTTCAATATGAAACTAGTTTAATAATATCATAGAACAGTAAAAAAAAGTCTTATGACATATTAAATGAATATTTAATTAATTTTAATTTCATAGCTATTATTTTTGTACCTGAAGTGCAGTTGAGTTCATCAAAGCCATCCCAACAATCGATTACTCCGTCACAAAGTTTTGTATTTGAAAAACAAGATATAGACTGGCCGCAGCGAAACTGCTTTGTCATATCACAATCTGAAAAGTTATTTTGTATGAATAACAATGAACCTCGCAAATTGTGAAAAATAGTACTTGTGTTTTAATATTTATGTAAATTAAATGCAAAACAGGCTAACAACAAAATGATCAGATAAATAAGTGGGAATAATTATTATGCCTAAGTCTGGTGTTTTTTGGCTAATGACAACATAAAAATAAGCGCTAAAAAAGTACATAAAAGAAGAAAACGTACTACATTAATACAGTATATTAATTTACCACAGTGCATTTCGTCGGAGCGATCGTAGCACTGTATGGAACCATCGCAGCGGGCATCAGCAGATACGCAGAAGCCATTGCGGCAGCGCCACTCTTGTGCAGAGCACGTGGCTAGTGACAATAAGCGGCAGACACGCACTCCACGAGATTTGTCCACTAAGTGACATGCTTCTGTCTCTAATGCACACAATCCACCGCAACCTGAAAGAAAAAAAAATGAAATGTTTAAAGCCGTTTAGATAATGATTGAATTTTACGTTTAAGGTTTATTTACTCACCTGTTGGATCATTAAGATCTATTGCAGTTCTACAAACTGACGTCCCACTGTTTTCTTCCAACATACACACTTCATTTATTTGGCACGAGCAAAATTTTTGTGATATATTTTCAGTGTTTATAACGTCTCTAAATTTTTCATTAGTTTGATTTTTCTTCCTGTCTTTGGGATACGTCTTAATGTTTTTTCGAATTTTTGGTATAATATTAGATATATGGGATAATTTTCTTGTAGTTGTAACAGGAAACGGTTTTAATGTGGTAATAAATTCTGTGACCGTATCGGTGGTCTTCAAAGGAAACTTTGAATAAATACTAGCAGTTGCTGAAGTTGATTCATTCAAGTTTATATTGTATGTTGGCACTGAGTTTGTACTAATAATATCGGTGGCATCTGTTACTTTAAGTGATGTAAAATTCACTAAAATTAAACTAATTATAACAATTGCTACAATCATTATACTTATTGAGCAGATTTGTATTTGCGTTCTTTTTTTAATTGGACTCTCAGTCAAAGAGAAATCTATTAAACACCCTATGCCTTTTAAACTTTTACGCAATCTTCCCTGGCTTAAATTACTAGAACGTGTATCATATGAAGTACATCTAAATTTGTGTAGGATACTAGAATCAATTTCTTGAGAAATGGTAGGAATGCATTGACTTCTATTTAAATTGGGATTATCATCATCATATAAATTATTTCTAATGTAACTGCCATCATTACAACAAGATATTCTTTCTAGTTCATCAAAGTTGGACTCCACTTTTTTTGAACCAATTTTCTCTCTCGGTGTAGAATAATTGTTTGGAAAAAATGTTTCATTAAGCGATTTCACTTCATAATTTCTAATCTTTCCTCTACATGTAGAACAATATTTTGTAGCTCTATTATCTATTAATGGTGCATTTATGATTGCCTTTCTTAAGATGCTGTTAGACCAAAGATGTGAGCAATACAACGATTCTAAATTACAACTAGAGTTTTCATTTACATCACTTGTCGTAGGCAAATTATTTTCACAGTTGTTCGATAATGTCATTTTGTTTTTAACAGCGATATTATCATCTCGATAACATAGTAAATATTTTATCGGCCATCTGTAACATACAAAAAACATAATACCTATGTATAAGCTAGATTATAAGTACTCAAAATTTACTGCGCAAAATTTAAATACATAATATGTGGCGGCGCTGTCATCTCGTAGTAATAACGTAATAAGTAGCCGAATTCTCACAATTGGCATATAAAAAGTCTTACATACATAATTATAGAACATCAAATAATTATAAATAATAAATTTGTATTTAGAATTTCCATTATTTGCTATTAAAACTCATTTTTATTACACGAACGCAATTTCTTAACGGCCGTCGGTTAACGGCAGTTATTGCTTAGCCTACTCCAACGTCTCACACTTTTCTCTTATAACACAATTTCTCATCCTATCGTTCAGAATTACCTACGCCTAACACAATTGTAAAACAATAATAAAACAAACAATAATAACGAAAACAAAAAGACCTTGTAAAATATTACATCTTATTAGTCTATATACCTATAAAAACTAGCAAATAAATAACAAAAAATGCAGTAGTGAAAGAGAACAGAAAGAAAACAGAAAGACATTCGAAACCTTACATATTCTTTAATTTATAATTATTTTTATACCTACTTACTAATTTAATCATTGTTACCGCTATTTACAATCTTATTAAATTTCTTTAGGTTCTTAAGTATATTTTCATTTAGTTTTATGAATGAATCCAGAGCCGATTCCTTCCTCATCAGTTCCGTGAGTTTGTATGGCGACACTCTTAAGTTATTGCACAGTAATTCGTGATGTATTGTGTATCGACAGAAGGCGGGGCAGTTCTCCAATAGATGTTCCAACGTCTGAGCTGTGCGGTTGTCGCACGGACATTTATCGTTTTTAATGATTTTAAAACGGTTCAGATATGTTTTATGATAACCGTATCCGGTGAGAAATTGTGTAAGGTAGAAGTTAGTTGGGGTCAATGTTCGCAGCCTTTCAATATCATTCAGTGTGGGAAGAAGGTTTCTTGTGCGTTTGCCCTGTGATGCACTGAGGTACCTAGTTTGCCAGGTGGAGCGATTGTTTTTCCTAATTATGTGCTTGATGTGTGTAATAGGGAACTCAGAGTAATCAGGCGACTTGTGAAGTATAGAGCCCGCACTGGCGGCCTCATCGGCGGCTTCGTTCGTCCCTTAACCCAGTTGATGTGTATGGTGCCTATAGATTTGTGTTGATGTAAGTATTTGTGTATGTGTGTGACTATGGGGTGTGTGTTCCTTCTGTTCTGAATTGCATGAATGGATGAGCGTGAGTCGGTGTATATAATTACGCGTGTGTATTTGTGTGAGGTAGCCCATTTACATGCTTCCCGAATTGCGAACAATTCCGCCTGGCACACTGTGCAACTGTCGTGAAGCTTCAACTTTTTGGTTGTCACTATGGAGTAAGGGTTGTGTTGACTGTAGCATATAAAGGCGGCTCCCACGTTAGGAAAGGTACGCTTCGGTGACTTGGACACGTAGAAATAATTAATAAGAAAATAGTGACTAAACAAAATAATGATGCTGAAGTGTATCACATTGTGACAAGAGACACAATAGACAGAAGTTTATCGACCAAATTGGCGATATTTTGAAGATAGGCTAAATTAAGAGAAATCTGAACCCATGAGCATGTACGAGTACCTATGTGTTGGCATCCCAAAGGACTAAGATGGAATGTGAAGAAAAGCTACACGCTTACTTTTTCTTAACAGTACGGTAATTAAAAAAGTGAAAGTATCACAAAAGGCTAAATCGAATAGCAACATTGATAAAGAAATGCAAGTTAATTTACTAAACAAGTTCCTATGTTTTATTCTACTGCTTAAAAAAATCGTATTTTCGTTTCATAGGAAGTCTTATAAATAAAAGTTTAATTGCTTTAACAAAATAGTAGTTAAAAGAAAGGGTAATTCAGAGTATAGGGTATCATCAATTGGACGTTAAACTGCTTCTTTACTTTACATTAACTTTCGCATATCAGCTTTCTACCTCTTCGTTAGTTCGACTATTATGTGGCTTGTTGGTTAAAACACCAGACAATTGAGCCTTAGGCCTTGGATTCGGTTTTAATCTTGAGATAATATTTGCGTAAAAACACAAATTATTGGGTTTTGTTGCGATTGTCTTCAATTCTTTGTCGTTCTATTCGAGGCTAGGTATAACTTTCTTTATAGCTCGCTCGCCACACTTGTGGCACTATAATGGTTTGTCCCACGCAATAGAATAAAATACAATAGATAGAACAAATTTATGTTCAATATAAATTACAAGAATAATTATTGAAAGTAATTTATGCCCTTACTATTAGTTCGGGAATAATCCTCTGTCCTGGGACGAACCAGCAAAAAATCCAGCGATAGTTTTTTCTACATTACCTACTTTACAATATAATAAGTTGATACAATTAATATGAAAACTAACTTAGAAATACCATGGCAGTATAGAATAGAATAGAATAGAATAGAATATCATCTCATTCCCAGGGGTTTTTTCACTTATGTATTCTTTGATATTATAATAACCCTTTTTGTACAATTTTTCTTTAATAAAACATTTAAACTTATTTATTGACAAATTTTGTACATTCCCTGGGATTTTGTTGTAAAAGCGTATACATTGCCACATAAGTGATCACCTCATTCCCAGGGGTGATAATCAATCACGTTTTTTTAATAGTAATATTTTCTACGACTTTGTTGAAAAGAGGAATTACTTTCGGGTCGAGTAACTGGTACTTATTACTAGTTTTTGCTTCTTCCTATTATTTACAGAATGTACCTACGTCACTATTTTAATAAAAATATTGTCGTTTTTGAACATACATTAAATTTTCGCAAATATACTGAAAGGCCAAAGTTAATATATTTATTGCTTTAATTTTCTCTCTAAAAGACTCGAGACAAATAATGTATATTAAAGTACTTGTCAATATTTCTAATAACCCCCGTGGTCTTTCTTGTACAGTTAATTCTAAAAGTGTTAGCGCCTTTCAACATTTCGTATAAACCTCTCTGCTTTTGATATAAAATTTGTCTTTGTCTTTGAAAACCCGCTAATTGAAAGGGGCATCTGTGACCTAGTTTTCTAGAGTATATCATATATTATATTGTAAACGTGAGGTGTTGGCGTAAGAGAATTCATTACCATTATTCGTCCCGTTGGTGTCGAAAGAGGCGACTACAGGAAATATCAGGAAAATGTTATGGTTTTCGATAGGTAGCGCTATAACCATGTTGTTTACTCCGGACGTTAAGTACAGAGACCCGCGACGACGGCAGCGGTGTCAAAGGTCCGAGACGTTGGATACTGCATTCGTCAATCCACCTGTAAGGGTGACGTCTATGGCAAATCGTATCTACAATGGCAGACCATGTCTACCTGTGGACTTCAACGGGCTGCTTGCATATCTTACTAAGTCCTTACTTCATCTAGTGGGGGCCATTCTCACTCCGCTAGCCAGTTTGAGGCTCTTCTTTCGATTGTCAGTTCGCCGAGTTATATGGCCGGCCCAATGCCGCTTCAGCTTACTAATCGTTTCTTTTCTTTTTCATCAGCCTGTGACAGTCCACTGCTAGACATGAGCCTCCCCTATTATTATTAGACTGGTGCATGTATATTTTTGCCCTTGCTTTTGTATATTTTTTGAAATGTGTGTAAAATGTTTTTATCAAATAAATAGTTCTTTCTTTCTTTCTTTCTATTATAGGAATTATAATATGAATTGCCATAATCGATTGGTTTGGCAGGTAGATTATCAAACGAAGTGCCAAATATCTCGCATCTTTGACGCTGCTCCTCAGGCTTACCCTATGTGGTGATACCGTCACATTAATTGATTTTTCTGGCCCGTAATAGCCGTAATAATTAACTATGAGAAACATACGGAATGAAATAGGGCAATTCATAGAACGTAATGTAATTATGCAAGAAAAATATACTCGAACACTTCGACCAAGAGGTCAATTAACGGATCCAACTCGGCTGGGCAGCATTCGGGTAATTATGACACATGTTCGTGTATCACTCAAAATCTTAAACCGAAAGTGACTTTTGAAGCTTGGTGAGGGGCTGTATCGTTGATGATGATGGTAAATGTACTTGTTATATATATATATATATAAGAGGATGTCCTGAGTGACTGACTCATCTATAAACGCGCAGACCAAACCGCTTGACGTAGAAATCTGAAATTTGGACAGTGGCTGCCTTTTATGACGTAGGCATCTATTAGGAAAGAATTTTTGAAAATTCAACCAATAAGAGGGTTAAATAGGGTGTTACAGTTTGTATGAAACTTTTAATTTTACGGGGCGATTGACTCGAAACTTACTGAAAGTACTCTTTAGACAAAATAAATTTTCGAATTTGGCGAATTTTCAAAACAACTTCTTACGAAGAGGCCAAAAGGTGTTCAAATTTGTATGGAGAAAAAATAATCAAAAGTCTTTTTTAATTTATAAACTAGGGCAAATAATCTTGATTAAAAATAATACGAGTAAAGTACCCATTTTTTATTTTTTCAAAAATTTACTATTGAGGTTTTAAAACAAGGGTGCAAAGTTTGTATGATAAATAATTTATTAAGGCGCCCATCCATCCACCAAGAAAGTATTACGGAAAATTCGACCCTGAAATAGAGCGTTACAATTTGTATGAAACTTTTTATTTGACGGGGCGATTTTGCGGATCTAGAAACTTACTAAAAGTATTCTGTTTTTCAAAACAACCCCTTACAGGGTCAGAAATTTCTCAAATTCACTATTAATACTTATTCTGATGAATATGTTAGTTATGAATATGTTAGTAAAAAACATATCGAAACGGTAGGCTGGCACGACCTCCTTCATTGTCTGCACATGAAAACCGGCATTTTGCAGAGTTGCTCAAAGATCAAAGAATGAATGATAAAATTATAATTCAAACCAATGAACGTTTACCAATTTTTATATTATTTATATTTCTCATTTAAGCCATATGATTAAATATAATATTAAATAAACGCTATAAAAGAAATATAATATTTTATCGCTAAACGAACTTTTTGTAATGATGAACTATCAATACCAAAACAACAAACTCTAAATCGACCGAACAGTGCTTTAGGACACCACATAGAACACAAATTACACCCCAGCGAAGCCGGGGCGGATTGCTAGTGCAACATATGAATATACAAACTTTTTCTTCAAATAATGATTTCTTATATTAACGCGAACACTACACATTTAAATAAAAGTAGTTTTATTTAAATTTTTCTTCAAATACCAAATTTACACGTGGTGCACTCTACTAACGAGGTTATGGCGGCTGATTGGTGGAAAATCCTACCAAATACGTCGAACCAAAATAACACCAGTCAGGTGATAAGGAGCAGAATTACCAGTGCGAGGGTATAGACTCTGCGCTACCAACCAGCTTTGCGCTCATATACGCAAAATTTAGTATGAACATATTCCAGAAATGCACCCCAACTTATATATTCTTGGAATAGATTATGTCCAGCAGTGGACTTAAAAAGTCGGTTATGTGTAATGTAATGTGATACCTATTTCTTAATATACGGGAGAAATACATTTTACTTTGAAGACAGTATTATGAAATAGATACCAATAAAACGTTGTGTATCGAAGAATTACGAGTAAAACCCCGACTTCACTAACGATTATGTGTTTTTTTTTAACAAGAGTTAATTTAAAATACCTTTTTGAGTGGTCTAAAAAATATGAAATTTTCAAAATAATATACTTAATAGAATGTCGTTTAAATAGGATTATAAAATCTTCATTAAAACCATTATTCCTTATTTTTCCACCATTAGATCGATGAAAGATTGAATTTTTTCTTAAAATTTATATTTAAGTACACATCTGATGTATGACCAATTAATAAAAAATAATTATTTAAGTAAATTGGTTCAAGGTTTTCAAAAATCGGTGAATATACATTTAAAAAAAACTCGTCGGATATAGAACCTTCTAGTTTTTTTTTGAAATCTGCTAAAAATTAAGACGTTTAGAAAATTTAAATAATATTACTTATCTTATTATATTACGTAATTAATATATCATATGATAGGTTTTAATAGATAGCTTATCGAATCTAGGATTCAATGGTCTCTTTCAATAATATAAATGCTTTACACACTTATATACCTATACGATTTAGTTACATTTTTGTTCGTAACAGCCTAAAAATTACCATGTGAGACATGGTAATTTTTAGGTTAGAAGATCTGTTCAGTGGGTCTTCGAAGACAAAACGAAATTTATTAATCAACGGTTAGTTCAAGAGCCTGATTTAATATCGAAAACACTTTACAATCACTTAATACCATAGAATTACGGGTGATAATTCTATGCTTAATACATTATTTAAAATAAAAGGTTTTTAGTTTATTTTACAGTAATTTAACTTACATTTCGTAAAGTTTGGTTATTCATCTAATTTTACCATTAGGTGAATTGTTGCACACTTTGATTTCATTTCATTCATATCTGGCAGTCCTACCTATGCCAAATGCGAGAAAAACGTTTTAATTCGTCGCTTTCTGACGTGCAAAACATTTAATAAAAATTATTTTCCGTTTCCAATGTAATTTATCTGTGGGTGTCAGTCATCTCAAACTATTATAATAGAACCTCCAATGCGCGAGAATAGTCATGTTTTAGACGATGTACCTACAATGGTAAACGCTAATTATATCCAATAATAAGTACATAAATAAATCTCAATAATTTGTGTTTATCCTTTGTATAGTACAAGTAAAGAAGCTTGAACCTAGGACTCAACTGTGAGGCACACTGGTTCCGTTCGCACGTTATACGTTAATTGATTTAAAGTTTAGGTATGAATTTCCCTCGGTTAATATGGGCATTCATTGTATTTTTTATTACGTCAAAAATTATATATATGCAAACTGTTTGTATGGTGGCACTGAAATAAAATAAATCTAAAGCTATTATTATATTTCGAAGTAGCGCCTCATGCAATGCTTAAGATATACCTAAAAACTTTTTATAACTATATTTTTTTATAAGCAAGATAATATGACCTCGACTATTTTTAGGTCCTAGTTTATTCTGGTGGGTATACAACTGCTTAATCTAAGAACTAATATTAGGGGCAGTATGAATTTTATATAATCTTAAATTAACTTACGTGTAACGTTTACAGCTAAGTATTTTGAAGCACTAGTATTTTTTTGTTAAATGTATCGTCGATTGTAAGCTACTCGTATTTGTACACGTCCGGGTGCTGTGTAACCGCGTGTCGATTATGAACTGCCGTTGCTCTTGACAACGTTTAAACAACTTTGCACCAACGCCAGCACCCTGAGTACCGTAACCAACGGACGACAGAGACAGAATTAATATACACGTCTTTTACTAGAAAGGGATGCATTAACGGGGTTGATTACGAATGGCTCGGCAGCGGCCAAGGCCCGTGCTCAGCCAAGAGTAACACGCGGTACGTTTTATGCGCATGCAACTGAATGGACATCTGTTCATATGTGAACCCTTGTAATACTATAGGTAAGTTATCGCCAACAGGTTGAAAGAATGCGTTTTATATGGCGGGTACCTTAATTTACATAAATATATGTATAGGCAGCAATTAACCGTGTAATGGCGGTGTAATATTATCCACTACGCCGTGTTATTGCTCATGGCTGTCGTAAGAGACGACAGAGGGAAACAAACCAGGAGGTCGGCAGCAACATATTAGGAATAACAATTAGAACATAAAAAACTGCGGTTGCCAAATCGCCTGGCAAATATACACCCCTTACGAGGCAATTCATGGAAAGGCCTATGTTCAGCAGTGAACTTTATTTGTAATGAATGAAAGAGGGAATTAATTTATTCTTAAAACATCGCCTTTTAGTAAGTCAGAAAGACATCAAAGAGGTTATTGTAGAAATAATAACAGTGTGAGGGCTGTTGTTCAACTTGCTATCTTGCTTACGAAATCAATAATTATTAGCAATAAAACAGCGTATCACACTATACCAGTATAGCGCAGTTAAAATTTGACCATAATCATACATTAGTGCAACGTAATGGACGTAATCCCGTGATAAGACAGTGTACCGCTTCACATTATAGGTACATTCAGTTACAATTCGATCATAATCACACTTTACCACAACGGACGGAATGACGACAATAATGAAGGCTCGAAGAATGACTGATCCAAGCAAGTCGCCTGCGCCGTACTTAATATTACTGCTCCAACGAGAAGGGGTTTCGAGATTTACTCTCACTTCTGTTTATCTCATTATCTCTTAATTAATGCCCCAAAGCACGGTCTTGAGCCACTTGCTTAAATCGTTTTCCTGTATCTCTTACTGGGCTGTCTCCCCATCTAGTGCGGGACTTACCGACACTTTGATTACCGGTACGAGGCTGCTACTCAAGAACCTTTCTTCCTCATCGGTTGTAAGTTCTTCTAACTATATGGTTGGCTCATTGCGACTTCAGCTGACTCCGTCGGGCTGTTTTGGTTAGGTACTCTGGTTCTATTACGGATATCCCCCTTACGAAGCCTATCACACAGATAAACTACATAGCCCTCTCATTATAGTTCGCTGAGTGACCATGAGTTTCTTCATACGGCTAGCAATAGAGGACCACGTTTTAGATCCATATGTCATACTGGCAACACGCACCCGTTGTACAAATATTGTCATCAAGTTTTGAGGTACCCATTTATTTATTTATTTATTTATGCATACTTGATGAGAAGGTGT